>CM028135.1:291610000-292810000 GCA_016271365.2 Neoceratodus forsteri
GCCCTGTTACTTTCGCAGATCCGCCATTTTGTTTTCAGTTAGTGATCAAAAAAATGCTTGGCATTTAAATTTGGGACCCTCTAGCAACTTAATTCTTTTTGTATTCACCTAGTCAGACCCTGAGGATGCTAGCCATGTCTTTATTTTGGGGTAAAACACCCCAGAAATATGTTTTCAAATTTCTGGAAAAGTACTTTCATAAAGTACTTTCTGTTCGAAAGTGTCGCAAATTTTTGCGAAAGCTTTCGCAAATTGCGACAGTAATTTTCTAGTCTGTGGGAAAATGACAGCAATTCTTTGGCACTGCGCTGCAAAAGAATGGTTGGGAGTTTTGGGCTGAAATTTGGAAGGAACACAGCCGACATCTCACAGATGTGCCTTTCATTATTGTGTTGAAAAAATATTACACGGCGGCAAAGTTACAGCACTCGAAAATTGATGGTTTTTCCCATAGGATAACATTACAGTGCCCAACGCATTACAGGAATCCTTTGGCACCCTGCTGCAAAATAATGGTTTGGTCTTTTTTCCCGAAATTTGGAGGGAGGACAGCCAACAGCCCACAGATGTGCCTTTCAGTAGTTTGGTGAAAAAATATTAAAGGGAGGCAAAGTTATGGTGCTCCGAACTTCTCTTTTTTTCCCATAGGATAACATTACGGCGTTCGCCGCACCTTTCAAGGCCCGTGTCTCGGAAACGGTGTGAGATATGGACTTTTTGTCGGAAAGATGCTTAGCCCCCTACAGGGGGCTAAGTACAAAACTAGCCAGGACAGTCGTAAATCATATGACTCTTACATTTTTTTCTATGTCGTACGGTTCCTGAGATATAAACTATTTAGTATTCCAAGTCCTCATTTTCTGCTCCGATACCCATTATTATGCATACATTCTTTGTACTCACTGTCTTTCTCTATGCAGGTTTTGGGAAAACAGCCTGTGCGCTTACATTACTGTTACCATTGCCCTTTCCGCTTGAGATTCCGTAGCCGTTTCACTTACCGTTGACGTCTACGCCACCATGTGCGTTATCCTTTGCATTTTCATTTGCGCTTGCGTTTCTGTTATTTTTTGCCATTTGTGTCTACAGTTTCTCTTTCTGTTTCACTTTGCGTCACCATGCCCATTGACATTTCCATTTGCAGGCACCATGATACTATGTGACAACACATCACGTGGCAGACCGTTCCCGTCTACGCCACCGTGTGCGTTACCCTTTCTGTTCTCATTTGCGCTTGCATTATCATGTGCACCACTGTTAGTGCTTCTGTTTGCGTTGCTGTTCCTGTTACTATGCCACAAGACATCACGTGGTGGGAGCGCAGGTCCCAAAGGGCCCCGTGCTCCCGCCGCGGGCACTGCGCTCCCGCCGCTGCATTACATTCACTATTTCTCATTATCATTTTCAACATGGGCTTCTTAGAACCCCTCCTCATGAACACTGTCACTGTCATTTTGTTACTCAGTCCTGAAAGGTGATTTTGCGGTCACTGTGCGGAATCACCTTTTGGGACCGATTCACAAAATGACAGTGGCACAGTTCATGAGGTGGGGTCCCAAAATGCCCATGTTGCACATTTGGTGAAAGAATTCCAAAAACTGACTGCATTATGAGTGTGCATTGCGCAGTTTCTATGCACACTCCTAACACTGCTAATTTTTTATATTTTTACTCCGCATTTTTTAACATTGCCATTTTTGCACACCTCCTTCACAATAGTACAGCTGTCATTTTCCACAACTTGCCCAAAACATGTTTTCACACCTGTGGTGCAGAATAGCATGTTTGACCTGCGCAATCACCTTTTGGGAAAATTAAATGAAATGACACTGCCACTATTCATGAGGAGGGGTTCAACAAAGGCCATGTTGAAAATTTGGTGAAACAATTGCAATAATTGACTGCATTACCAGCGTACGCTGCGCAGTTCTATGCATGTTCCTAACATCACTAATTTTTATATTTTCACTTCACATTTTTAATACAGCCATTTTCGTACACCTCCTTCACACCTATACAGCTGTCATTTTCCACAACCTGCCTGAACCATGCTTTTGCATCTGTAGCACTTGGTCTGAGAAATAACCTTTTGAGACAATTGCACAAAGTGACACTGGCACTGTTCATGAGGTGGGGTCCAGAAAAGGGCCTGTTGAAAATCAGGTGCACCACCTCCAACATATAGCCAAGTTATACCTGGGCATTGAATAATTTCTACACACATCTGTAACTTTCATCACTTGGTAGTGCTTCACAGCCCTATCGGCTCTGGCCAGAGTTTGTTACTATGGGGACAGTGATCAGAGAATGGGGCAGTGGGGAGGGACCACTAGACTACCAGAGACACATTATTTTATCTTCAGGGGATGGAAATCTGCAGGTAGGGGGTGCCACTAGATACCAGGGAGCTAGGACAGTTCAAACTGTCATGGACCATTACTGTTTGCAGTCTTTTCAGTTCGAACAGTAAAGTTCAAACTAGAAAGAACTGCGAATGGTTATTTTTTGATTGATTGATCCTTAGCTAAGCAAGTGACAGGTGATATGATTCTTGCCCCAAAAAGACATACTTGCACTCAAAATTATTAAATAATAATACAATAAAGAAATGAAGCATGTGACTAGAGATGCAACAACATTTTATTACCCCAGTGAAATTGGCAATTTTGCTGCACAAAACATTTTGTGCATTTTGTCCCAATGGTGAGATTTCCCCTGTGAAATTATGCTTTCAATTACTCCTTTTGTCTGCCCATTACTCCCTATGTAAGTATCAGGTAAAATTGGGGAAAAAAAGCTTATCACATGACTTTCTCTCTAGCAGACTGCTGGTCACATGGGTGACTGCACTTAGGCAGGAAGGCAGACTAATTATACTTCCTTTAGAGCTGTTTCAGCTTATGAGGAAGTAGGAGAGAAGAGAGACTACAGCAGGAGAGTTTCTAAAAAGTAGTGGATTGTGTGTATGTGTTTGCATTTGCAGTTTATTTGATTTCTGATCTGTTCCCCTTTAGTTAAAAAAAATAATATTTTCAGTTAGTGTTTTTTTTCTTCATTTTTATATTTATTTGTCTTTTGTATTGTGTGTGTGTATGTGTGTGTGTGTGTGTGTGTGTGTGTGTGTGTGTGTAAACTCCCCTTTTTCTCTTTTGTTTTTTTTTGGGGAGTTGTAATAGGAGAAGGAGATAGAGATTATAATGGAGAATTTGAAGAGTGGGAAGAAGGCAGCTGGACTAGCCTCGCCCAGTGTCCATATTGATAGGTGGGCCTTTATGCCTGTGCCCCCCCCAACAGCAACGGGAGCATGTTCCCCCCCATCCCCCAGCAGGAGAATGTAGCCCCATCTCCCCAGGAGCTGCATGAGCCCTTGGCCCCATCCCAGCAGCAGCAGGATCCTCCTGTGGCCCCCACCCCAGGCAGCAGCAGCAGGCACCTCCAGATGCCATCCACCCCCCAGCTGGAGCATCTGCCCCCTGCCTTCCCCAAGCAGGAGCATGATGTGCCTACCAGCCCTGGGACATCAGCTGTTGCCCCCCCCAACATAAAGTGTCATCAGCTATGTGGTGTTTCATTAGGAAAAACCTAAATGACATTTCAATAGTGATCTGCAACTTTTGTGGCAGATCAGTTAGAAGGGGCAAGACCGGGGGTCATTTTGGGACTGGTGGCCAAAGGAGCCAATCTGCAGCACCACCACACTGCAGATTTGCTTCAAAAAGAAAAAGAGCTGGCAGCAGGTAGAGGGGCCCGGGGTGCTGCTGAGCAGGTAGAAAGTGAAGGGGGCCAGCAGGAGGTAGTGGCCAGTGGTCAGCATAGGCACCACAGAAGGCAGGAGCAGCAGCAGAAGGCAGATGCAGAGCCCCCATCATCCTCACCCTAAAGACAGAGGCGTCGCTGGGTTAATGGCAGGGACACAGCACAGACAGCAGCCGCCATAGCCCCAGCACCAGCAGCAGCGAGCATTGAAGACCTGAGAGCATTGCGCAGAGAGGTGGGAGTTCTGCCCAGTGAGTTCACTGATTTCTGAGAGGAGGTCGTGGGGACCTCGGGAAACTCCTTCAGGAGCAAGAGAAAATGTTTGAGCTTCTGACAGAGCTGCATGGTGATGGTGGTGGTGGCAGGGCAGAATGTGTACCTGGCGCCAGTGCAGTGTAATGGTCAGCCTCTAGACCAGTCAGCGCTGCACTGGCAACAACCCCTTTTTTTTTTCTTTTCTTTCTCTTGTCCTTGCTTTCTTACTGTCACTCTTCCCTCATCTGTACCCTCTAAAACTAACAAAATCAAATATATATATATATTATATATATATATATATATATATATATATGTATACTCTCCTCTTCTTCTATATCCTTTCATTTGGTTTTGTCCAGTTTTTTGTGTGCTATGAATGTGTATGCTCCCTCCCTTTCCTCTTTCATATGTATACCATGTCCCTGAGCTGACCCTTATGATGTGCCCCCTGTCATGCGATACTGTCTGTCAGTCACTTTTAGTCTTTCTTACCCATAATTACTGTACCTTTCTACTTGGTTTATGTTAGTCCCTCTGACTTGTATGTATTTCCTCCTCCTATCCACAAATGTCAAGTACTGTAATTTGTAAGTTGTTCCTAGAAACAACATTTTTTCCAAAGCTATGTGTGATGTGAGCTGTCAGTAGTTGTTTTGGCTGTGTGCAGGATCAGTGTGAAATGTGAATGAATACGTACACAACAATCATAGAAACATAAAAACTTTTATTGCGAAGTTAAACATAATGTAAATTATTTTGGTGCTTAACACGTGTGTCCCCATGGCTTGTGCTTACCACAAATTACAATGTTAACGTGGTGTTATAGTGCCCAACAACACTGCCACCACCATCCAGTCCAAAATGTGCTCTAGTAGGGCTACAGTTTAACACAGCCTCTTGAAGCAATGCTGTGCAGAGTAGGCATGATAAGATGAGAAATGTAGTATGACTGGAAAAATTAGGATGACACTGAGAATGTACAGTGAGACAGAGTGTTGCCACTGTCTAACATGGCCCATAATTCCAGAAAGTTTTTCCAAAAAATGTTACAGTAAATCAAGACTGAAATCAGGTCTCAGCCATGATGTTTTAGGGGGCCCCCCACCACCACCCAGACATTAAATAGCCGTTTTAGGGCATGTTTGCACAATATTTCTGCCTGAAACTCACTGCTGCTGGTGCAAAACAGGAAATACAAGTCCAGGAATGTTTCTAAAAAATTGCACAGTACACTGAGACTCAAATTAGTGTCAGACATGCAGTTACAGGCTCACACCCATCATGCGGACCCAATTGTGATGTTTTATGCACAGCTTAAATGCTTTTAGGGCCTAAGTGTGGTTCTGCCAGTTCAAAACATGTTCCTCAAGTCCAGAAATGTTTCCAAAAAAATTGCTCAGTACATTGAGACTGAAATCAGGTCCCAGCCATGATGTGTTATGGCGCCCAAACCCCCAACCGGACCAAAATGATGCTCTCTGGTCCACTGTGTACAACTGTTTTTCACTTGCATCTTGGTTCTGCCAGTGCAGCACAGGCAGTAAATGTCAAGAAAAGTTGCAGGAAAAATGGTACATTAAATCGAGAGTGGAATATGGTCTCAGCCATGATGTTTTAGGGTGCCCCCCACCACCACCCAGACATTAAATAGCTGTTTTAGGGCTTGTTTGCACAATATTTCTGCCTGAAACTCACTGCTGCTGGTGCCAAACAGAGCCTACAAGTCCAGAAATGTTTCCAAAAAAATTGCACGGTACATTGAGACAGAAATCAGGTGTCACACATGCAATTACATGGCTCACACCCAGCATGAGGACCCAAATGTGCTGTTTTCTGCAGCTTTTAAATGCTTTTAGGGCCTAAGTGTGGTTCTGCCGGTTCAAAACATATCCCATAAGTCCAGAAATGTTTCCAAAAAATTGCACAGTACATTGAGACTGAAATCAGGTCCCAGCCTTGATGTTTTATGGTGCCCTCTGTTCCACTGTTTACAGTAATTTTTCGCTCACATCTTGGTTCTGCCAGTGCAGCACAGGCAATAAATGTCCACAAATGTTACCCAAAAAACTGCACAGTACATTCAGACAGAAATCAGGTGTCAGGCATGCAGTTACATGGCTCAAACCCACCATGACGTCCCAAATGTGCTGTTTTCTGCACCGTTTAAATGCTTTTCAGACCTTAGTGTGGTGTTGCTGCCTAACATGCAACATAAGCCACTTTACCATGATGAGAAAAATAAATCCTCCTGCAAAATGGTCCTGCTGTGACTTAAACTTGTACTTAATTCCTCCTGCTGCTGCTTTCTCAGTTGATTACGAACTATGGAATTATCATTTCACAATGATGATCCCCTGGTTAGCTCTGTTGTCTTTGAGGTTTTAAGTCAGTGTGGATTGAATGACATTTTGAGTGCTGCTGCTATTGCCTGCCTATAGCTGCTGCCTGCTGCTCTGACTAGTTGCCACGAGAAGTAATGCTTTGTCTGCTTCATGGGGATCCTCTTACACAAAGTCAATCGATGCTGCTACTGCTGCGCACGTAAGTATCTGTATTTATTTTTTCCGGTGAACGAGAAGGTGGATGGTGGGTTGGTATTGGGACGTCATGAGTTCTTAAATGTTTGTACTAATTTTCTATTTGTCTAGTATGCTAAGGAGTATATCATCATGACAACATGCATGCCAGCCCAGGATTTGGATACAGGATGTTGGAATGCACCACATTTAACATTGCTCAAGAACAAGGTAAGTACTGAAATTTTCATTAAGGGGATGGATAGGTGACTGCAGCTCGGATATCTGAGTCAGACTGTAATTGTATTATTTTTTTCTTTTCTAAACACATGAAGGAATTCAAGAGCTGTTAACTCCAGGTGCACTGCTGCTGCTGCTGCTTCTGCTGTTCAATATGTGTGCAATTCATTAACTGGTGGTAAGTATTTCTTAATTTGTGATGGTCTTTGGTGGGCAAGTGGCTGGGTGGGAGGAAGTGCTAGAGGTCAAGTTGGTGGATATGGTTAAGTATTAAGTTTGTAGTTACTGCAGGACAGAGATGTCAGACTTTGACAGTAACTATCTTATACATGGCTCTGTCAATATTCAGGATTTCTACTGCTGGGGTGCGTAGTGTGTTATCTTTCTCCAAATCTGGCTGCTGGGTGCTGGCTGTGTTAATCAGACATAGCTTGTTCACGTCAAGAGTTCCAGTTTAACAGCCATTCCCTGATGTAACTACAGCTTCCTGTAATGATGGTGGGGGTCACCCAGTTGTTGTAACAATGCTAAAAATGTTTTCTTCTGTTTTTCTTATTGCCAGACAGGTACAAAGTACTTGAAGTGGAATGGTGGCTTGGTTTTCTGGTGGACATTTGCCAAAGCATCCCATCTCTGTGCGGCATTGGTAACTAAATAGAAGTCTTCCATTCTGGTGTGTGGATGCTGGATTGAGGTGCTGCACCTGCGAGGTGTGGGCCACTGCTGACAACTAAAAACATATGGTTCTTTTTGGTGGAAGACTGCTGGAGGAGGAGGAGGATGAGGAGTAATTTAGCTGGGCTTAGAGGCAGCATTAATGTATACTGAGTAACATAGTACTGGCTGTGCACTGTCCGACTAAGTTGTCATTGTCGTATATATATAGTGGTGGCACACTCACTAGACATTCATTCATGGTGTCATGGAGGAAGTATATGTGGAAATGGGGGTGCTTGCACTGGCTGTGGGGGTGGGGCACACCTTTAGTCTTCTTCCAGTGACACATTATCCAGGAGACAGCCCTCACAGTCTTCGACACTGGAGTCATCACCAGGTGGAAATTCAGTCAGCATTGCTGCTTCATCTACCGCCCTGCTAGTAGAGGCCTTACCACTGTGGATGTCTTCATTGCCATCATCTGCCCTGAGACACAGTTCTTGGGGCAACACCATTAAAATAATTGTGTTTTGTGGAATGTGAGCCTCATTCATTTTTTATAAATGTTAGGCTGGAAACATTCTTCAGTGACAGATTTGTCCTACAGTCACGCACAATGGCCCCAGCAGAACTGAACACCTGTTCCACACTGACACTGGATGGTGGATAGCTGAAATATTTAAAAGCAACAGATGCCAGTGCAGGCCACTCACTCACTTTGCTGCTCCAGTACACCAATGGCTCATTAGTGATGCCAAAATGCTTGCCGTCTCCCATGTAGGCATCCACCATACATTGTGCTGTCCTGAGTCCTGCTGCCTCATCATGCTCCTTTTCCTTCTATTCAATTTCTTTAATGCCCACCTGGTATAGAGCATCCCAAATGGGATTATCTGCCATGCCATGTTGTGCTGTGACTTTGACATTTTTTCTGTTTTGGTGGCCTCTGATGATTTACTGGTGGTGGTGGTAGCAACACCTGGTATTTCTTTATGTGCCTTTTGTATCTCTACATTTTTCATCCATGCCCCATGTACCCATTTGACAAGGTAATTGGTCAGTTTCTCCACTTGCACATGAACTCCTTCAGTCATGGCAGGCAAGCCACGGTTGTACCGTGGATCCAGCATGGTAGCAACAGCAAACTCATTAGACTGTATAATGCCACAGATAGGCGTATTGCTGTCCAGTATACGGAGCATGTGACCCATTGCATGAACAGAACTCTGATCATCACTTTCCTCCATCTGGTGACAGGCATTTACCAGTGTCTGCCTCAGCACACATATCAGGGGTATTGATTGACTTATGCAGGCAGTGTCCCCACTCACAGCCTGTGATGCATGCTCAAATGGATGCAGAATGCGTATTATGCCATCCATTTGTTTCCACTGCTCTGTTGTTAGGGCAATGGACACTCCAGCATTGTCCCTGGTGGTGTGCAGCAGTAGGTAATCTGAAACTGCCTTATATTCCTCATAAAGCTGGTCCAGCATGTACAGCATGGAGTTCCACCTGGTAACAACATCAAGCTTCATACGGTGCTGAGGCAGATGGTTAGTGCGCTGCAGCTCACGCAGATGGTCATGGGCCTTTGCAGAATGGACAACGTGAACACAGATGTGTCTGGCTACAGACACAGTTTCTTTTATTTCATCCTGGTTCAGAAATTGCTGCACAACTAGATTAAGGCAGTGCGCCAGGCAGGGAACTCTGAAAAACACCGTCACTAATGCACTTAACAACACTGAAGCCATTGCCACTAGCAATAAACTCTGCTGTGAGTGACCATGCATTGATCCACTCATCAATGTTATTTAGCAGCACATTCAGCATTTTCTCACCAGTGTGAGACCCTGTAACACTTTGCATAGTTATGGTTGCATTCTGTCGAATACCAGGTGTGTTGCTACCACCACAATTTTACTTTACGCAGCTTTTGCCAGGGCCCAAATCAACAACCACCCCAGGTACCTGTGCCCAGTGCGCTGATATGAGCTGCCCACTGTCTGCCCACTTGTCCACATATCCATACTAAGGTGGATATATTTTGAGGAAGAATGCTTCATGGCATGTAGGATGGACTGGCAAACTCTGTTGTAGAGTTCTGGCATGGCACGTTTGGAGAAATTCGTTCGCAATGGCACTTGCCATTTGGGACAGGCATGGGCCATCAAATGGTGGAATCCTGCATTCTCCACAAAGGAGAAGGGCAACAGGTTGATGGTGAGCATTTCAGCTGTGGCTGCGTTCAGCTCATGTGCAGCAGCATGATTGGGGGGGTACTTTGAGTGCCGCTCAAACACACTCCTCAATATGGGCTGCATCTTGGCAGCGGGTCTAGAAAAACACTTTACTTGTGCCACCAATGTTGTTCTTGCTGGGGTACCAAGTGACTCTTTGGGCCTAGGATGTGCAGCATGTATGAAACTGATTATTTTGCTGGATTTGGGGCCTGACGATGTACTTTGATGACTCAAGGGAGTGGCAGCTTCACTGCTACTATGTCCACTGCTCGGGAGAGAAAATGATTCCTCACACTCCTCCTCCTCCACCGACCCAATCAGCCCTTCCTCCTCCTGCTCTATTGCACTACTGTCACTAACATGAAGCTTGACAAGGGAAGTCCTACCAACAGCTATGGTATCTTTCTGGTGTTGCTGCCAGCACAGTGGGTGTTTATTTTTCAAGCGGGCGTGCTACCCACTGGTGCTTAGGTGGCTGCCTTTTTTTCCACGAGATACACGTGCTTGACACAGCTGACAGTTCACCACGGTGTCATCAGCTGCATCAAGTATGAAAAAATCCCAAACTAGGGACTTTGCATCTCTAGATTTGACATGATGGGACTGAGACTTGAACAGCATAGCTAAAGGTGTGGAAGTTTTTGCTTTTTGTGCCGCTTGCATGATATCCACCATGCTACATTTGGGAGGTGGAGTGACTGGACTGCTTGTTGTAGGCTTACTGATATCCTCACCCTCAGTCTTGTTATCTAAATGGGCTGTATAATTATCACCCTTCATCTTTTTGACTTCTGGTTCCTACAGGGGATCCAACACCTCATCATCATCTGTACCAACACATCTTTCCTCCTCTTCCACATCCCTATCACTGCCTACTTCCAGACAAACTCTTCCCTTCTCTGGCATCTCCTCACTGGGTGGGGGGGGGGCTGACTTTCCTTATCTCCTTTTTCCAGAGAAACTGAAGATGGACACTATCACCCTCACCACCATCACCTCCTCCTTCAGTAAGAACAACAGTCACACTGACAACTTTTTCAACCTCCTCCTGGACCTCTGTGCCTCCACTGGTGTGTCTCCCTTATTCCCAGTATCATCCCCAACAAGCATACTAGCTACAGATTGGGCAGTAAAAAAATGAGTCACAGACATCAAGTCATTTTTAACTTCAATTTTGCTGCTACTGTCTGCCATAGCGGCAGAGGTCACAGAGAGCACGGATTCATAAATAGGTTTGCTTTTTCCATCATACTTCTTTGAGCCACCTCCCACCCTAGCCCCTTTACCTGAATGTCTCTTGGCAGGCATATTCATTTTTTATGTAGTTGCTAGCTAGGGCAGGTGGTAAACAACAGTGGTGTAACAGGGAGGAAATGGTTAACATGATAAACAAATTAAATAGAAAAACAGGAACGCTGTAATGCAGAGGCTAGATCACAATTTTAATTTCTGTGAGCAATTCAACAATGTAGTGTACCTGGATATGGACAAGTCTACTGTACACGAATGCTTTCAATAAAGAAAATAAATCACAAAAGTGATTCAGCAAAGAGAAAGAGGAACAGAACTACTAAGTCAGAAGAATGTAGTAATTGTTCAGATAAAGTGAGTCAAAAAACAATCAGTATGTATGTAAAATATAACAAATATGAAGCACACAAACTATGAATCTTCAGACTTAAAAGAAATTACAGAAACTGACTCACAACTTGAGAGAAATATGTCAAATCTTAGGAACTAGCCTGCTCTACTTTCATTTCACAATAACACACACACAGAAACCACACGGTCGACCCTCCCCCACTCACTCCCTCACAGACACAGAGAAAACTGAAACACTAAGTTTAACTAACTATTCTCCGAAGATACAAAAACCAAAAAATGTTCACTAGATGGCACTAGGAACTAAACTTTTGATTTTGTGAGCAATTAACTCTCTAAAATCACAAAAAAGAGGTTTTTGAAGGTTTTATTGGCTGTGATGCACCACAATGAACTGCTCTCCAATTCAACAGACAATATACTGTGCAGGAAACACACTGCACGTGAGAGTTCAGCTATCTACCCACAATGCACTGCAATTATGCTGGTGTAATAACAAAACATCAGCGTAATTGAGGCAAATGGTAAAATTTCACCTCCCGGGTCTGAAATTGGCATAATTTGGGTGTAATTACGCGCTTTGTGTGAAAGCCTGACTGGGGCAAAATTACGTTATGCCTATACGAAATATTTCACGCAATGTGGAAATTACTCAAAATATTACGCTAGGTGTAATTTTTCGATTTCGCACATCCCTACATGTGACTGAGACCTAAATACAGGTCTTGGTCATTCCTTGCTAAGTAGTGTTTCTTTAGAAATCAATTTTTAAAATGAAAAGAAAAGCAAGATGGCAGACAGCACAAACAGTATTTCTCTGAGCACAAATAGTAAATTCTTAACAATTAACAGTTCAAACAGATTTCATTCACCTGCCTATCTAGTGGCTATCACAAAAATTGTTATAATTCAAAAATTGTGAGATATCGTCTCACTACGATATCCAAAGGCACACCCTTGACACAGACCCCATCATCCCTGAACATTTCAAGAAAAATGTAATTCTGTCTGAGCTGTAGAAGAAGGCAAAAAATCCCGTATTAACCAATGGGAAAAAATGTGCTCTTTTTTCTGTTTTTGCCACTCCATATCTCAAAAACTATACAAGATGCTGTCACGAAACTTTCCACATCTTGAGACACTGGCAGAATGACTGCACATGCCAAACTTTGAGCTATTTTGTAACACAATTCCAAAGTTATTAAGGTACAAACTTTTGAATTTAACATAGAAGTGCAGGTACAACCCTAACTATAGGGGCACTACTGCACCCCTATAATAAAACACAAAGAGTTTGTATTGAAGGCCAGTTATCTACGTTAAATTAATAATCTAAAGGAGCACTACAGGCTTCTATTTTGGGCCCACTATTAATTCTAATATACATGAATGGGCTACCAAATTTCACAAAAATACAGAGATTCATCTCTATGCAAACTATATGGTTTTGTTCACATCTAGTGAGGACTACAAGCATGTTGAAGAAAAACTACAGATGAACAGACTGCAGCTGGTGGATGGCAAATGGGAGTGGATGTATTGATTGTTGCAAAGGGAGAAGAGCTGCTTTTGAAGCTGGGATTCGGAGCTCAGCTCCCTGTTTTCAAGCTCAGTTTTATTTATAACTGGTATGCCACCTTTGCCTTAGCACATTGTTCCACAACCTGTTTATTTATTTGAAATTTGGAGCACCTTTATGTCAGAGAGCCTTCACTCTGTTGTTTTTGTTCCCCCCCTGCCCACATAGAGACCTGCTGGTTGGCCAAAGAAAGTGATGCAGCAAGTCCTGGGAGAAGCTGGAGTAACTGGAGCAGTTGGAGTCCCTTGAGTGGCTTATGTGGAGTCCCCTCTTGGATAGTTACAGTACTCCAACCCTGAGGAGCTGAGCTATGTTTTTGTGGAGGCTTGGTCCACGCTGGCTGAGGCTCTTGTCTTGGGCTCCTTACTTGACTTCCTATTCCTTTTTTTTATATATACTTTATTTTTTCTTTTCTTGAAGACAAATTCATTTAACTTAAGTCCACAAAAATAACAGAAAAACATTTAGAAATAAGACAAATTGTTAGGATTTTAACTTAAATAAAGCAACCATTTTGGGGGGAATAAAAAGATCCCTTAATAATAAAAGATTTATCTAGAGCATTTTCAGCATATAAAAAAAGGAAAAGTTCATGTGTGCGCCAAGCTTGTACATCCCAGCGATAACTTAAAGAAAGAAATTAAATCTAAAGCATTAGAGGAACTTTTCAAGTCTCATCACTTCATTCCTCAACCGGATCAGACAGCAAGTCCTTTACAGAACATTTTCTTCTCATACTGGATAATATTCTATAACTTCTACCTCTTCTGGTTCAAAATCTGACCCAAGATCTTCTGGCAGTTTAATATTATTTTCAAAAAATGATTGTGCAGCATCCTGTTGTTCAAAAAAAAAGAACTTTCCCCTGAAATTGGATTCTCAATCGAGCTTGTGCTAGTAATGTGGCAGGCACTCCTGCTTCTTTGAATTCTGACAAAATAGGTAGGAATCTTTTCCATCTATGCTGTGTTTGTAGACAGAAATCAAGGTACAAATGAATCCTAGTGCCCTTGTAAAGAATATGCCTCTTCTGTCTAGCCATTTGGAGGATTTTGTTTCTTTCAGACAAGACTAAAAACGTAATTATTATATACCTTGCTCTGGATTCTTTCTGCTCATATTCCTTCAAATTGCGTGAGGGGCGAAATAGTGACTCCAAGGAGAAAGATGTATCCAAAGAAAAGATTGCTATGAGTGCAGCTTCCACCGCATCTTTCAGTTCTGAATTCAGCATGTTTGCAGGAAAACCAATGAGCCTCAGGTTGCGTCTCAGAATATTGTTCTCCAAACGTTCCACTCTAGCAGCCTGGGCCAGTTGTTCATGCAAAGCTGCATTGATCACTCCTTCTAAGGTTAGAGTTCTTGCAGCTACAGTTGACTCCCTATTCCTGTTTGATCTTGTCAGTGGGAGAGCAGGGGCAGCTTGTCTCCCTGGATATTGCAACCTGGAGTCCGAACCTGAATTTTTGGTGGGGGCCATTGAAACATCAAGAGACTGTACAGCATTTGGAAGACTGTGAACGGTCTATGGGCCTGTCTGTTTAGACTTCACCTTTTTATGTTTAATTCACTAAAAAGTTTTACATTTATTATAAAGTTTAAAAATTAACATAGAAGTATAGAAACTGTCTGCAGAAAAGGACCTCATGACCCACCTAGTCTACCCTAAGGTTTCTGCCTACAGTGCTACCATAGACCCTAGTTGATCTCTGACCTTAACCCCCCAGCACTGTTACTAACGTCCCCCTGTGTCTATCCCATGCACGTTTGAACGCTGTCACCATTTCAGTACCCACCACCTCTGCTGGGAGGCTGTTCCAGGTATCCACCACCCTTTCCATAAAGAAGTATTATCTCACATCCCCTCTACGTCTCTCCCCTTCCAGCTTCATATCATGCCACACTTGTCCATCAGCATCTTTTTCTGTACAAAATGCCACCCTACTGTACCTTATTGATACCTTTGAGGCATTTGAACATTTCTGTCAAGTCTCCCCTTTCCCTCCTTTCCTCTAGAGAGTACATATTTAACTCCTTGAGTCTTTCCTCATAGAGCTTCTGATCCAGGCCAGGCACCATTTTGGTTGCCCTTCTTTGTACTGCCTCCACCCGGTCTATATCTTTCCTGAGATAGGACCTCTAGAACTGGACACAGTATTCCAGGTGGGGTCTCACCATTGATCTATACAGGGGTATGACTACCTCCCTCTTTCTACTGGTTATACCCCTCCCTATGCACTCCAGTATTATACTAGCCTTTCCTACTGCTTTGTCACACTGCTTTGCTTCCTTCAGCTCATCAGATATGATGATCCCCTGGAGTCCTTTCCTGTTTTGGGGTTGCTAAAACCTACCCCTCCCCCAAAAAAATGACATGTTGCCCTTTGGTTCCTGTGCCCCATGTGCATAATTTTGCACTTTTTGTTGTTGAAGCCCAGTTGCCAAACCCTTGACCAATCTTCAGCTTTTTCAGATCTTCCCTCATTTTTTTCCATTGTGTTGTAGATTTTTGTGTTACCCATGAACAGGCATACCTTTCCTTTCAGCCCATCTACTATGTCTCTATTAAAAATTGTGCTCACAAGACACCAAGAACAGTTAAAAACATGGTTTATATAGCTTGACATTTGATAATGAATTGGGTATTTTAGGAAATCATAAGAAAACTATTTTTATTTTTTATTTTCTTATTTTTCATTATTTAAAAAAATAGCTTCATTCATTAGTCCATTTGCATAAATGAATATATATGATAGCATAATATGAGCAGACCTGACCTGGGCTTGAATTCCACAGCTTCCACTTGCATACTGTGTGACCCTGAACAAGTCACTTAGCCTCCTTGTGCTCCCAGGTCGCTCCTGTAAAAAAGCTTTTAGCTTAGTGTGCTATACCTGGTTAAACAACTAAATTAAAAATATATATATATATATATATATATGACTATATTAATATATTTGATCATAGTACTCCTCACAACCAATTCCTGGCTATGTTCTTGCATGTTTCTGCATGTTACTTCTGCATTCTTAGGGAACATGTGCCGATCACGCTTTAAAAATAGGCATTTAATTGCAATATTGTAAAGACTGCTGACTGCCACAGAGTTCAAATAACAAGACACCACCTTTTAGTTTTAAAATGTTCAAACCTCACTAGCTAAATTTCCTTTTCAAACACAACACAGCCTTGTAAAGAGAAACTACAGTAGGAAACAAGATTTCCTTTTTTTACCTAAAAACAAACAAACAGATTTTCCAGTTCAAAAAGCAAGATGCTAAGTACAGGTAAGTTGCTTTGATTTTCCCTTTTAGATACATATGCATTGACTCATTTATAAACTGGGATTTTTTTAACCCTTTCCACAACATAGTAATTATAATCACCTTTTTTTTTTAAGTTTATCTTACATAAAATGTCTCTTTGTTATTTGAGCACCTGCCCTCCCCCTTTTTTCATACTAAGGATATAAGTACATCTAAAATAATGTGACTTAGGGGGATATATGAAAGCTAGACTGCCAGATTTCTTTTATGTATATTTCTATTTTTTTAGTTTGTGGGACCCATTTTGACACTAATTCGTTGAAGCACATTAGAACCAAGGGAAGGACAGGCATTAATAAAGCTTTGGTTCGAGGAAGAACTTTCATTAGAAACCACAATCCACAGACACTTTAACTTTGTGGTCCTGATACAGTATAAGCTCACTTTATCTTCACCACTTTAAACTTGAAGTGAAGAGTCCTAATCGGTTCTCAGTGGAAGCACTTTCTGAGCTTAAGGCCATAAAATCTGGAAGTACTTTCTCTGTCTCTCTCTCTCTCTTTGTTAATGATTTAACAAACGGAACTGTGCTGAAGTGCTAGTGTGCAATATTTTATGTGTAATAGAGCAAAAGTACAATAGAGTAATAGAGTAATAGAGCAAAATTACAATAGGGCAATAGAGCAATATCCATTGTGTTAAAGTGCAATATGGTCAAAGTGCACTAGGTAATATATTTACAGCAATGGTGTAATAGTGCAAGTGTTTTAAAGTGCAATAATGGAAAAACTATAATAAGTTTTATCTCTTTAAAAATTAGCACTTAATTTATTGAATTATAGGACTCAGAATGTTTGAGCTTATTTAAGCAATCATATAAGGCAAAGAATATGATAGTCACTACAAGGTGGAGGAAAGTATTTTTAGAATCCAACATGGTTTCCCATGTGCAGCATATACAAGCTGAAGCTCTTAATTATCTGGGGAATTTGGTTACCAAAACACAGAAAAAAAAGGAAGAGGGGTTTAAATAGTGCATACATTAGACATGACAAGGAGGAACTTGTTGCACTTAAAGTTTCTAAGCAACCACTCTCCTCAGTAGGGGAATATCCCCATAGGGTCAAACAGACAATCATAAAACAATTTTTTATGTACTTCTACACCACAGTTACAAACAAAATCTAGCAAGAGCCAATAAGGCTGCAAAAGTATGGTATTGTTGGGAGTCAGAAATGTGTAAACTAGCAATTTTTGCACTAACCACTGAGCCATCTAACTGCACTTTCTAATTGTTATGATGCACACACACACACACTCACACACACACTGACTAATACATATTCACATATATGCAGCTATATTCCAGTGTTACATAGCAGTGCACTGTCTACACACATTTTTACAGATTACAAAAAGGCATCAAGGGACTGTTTCCTTCTTTTCAGGCTCCGAGGGACATCGGAGGGTTGGGGTTGCCACTAGACACATCATTTAAATCAGCAATGACATACATAAGGCTGAAACTGATCTAGATAGTGGCAGAATGTAGACTAGCAATTGTTGCACTAACCACTGAGCCACCTGACTACACTTTCTAATTGTTGTGATACACACACACACACACACACACACACACACACACTAATACATATACACATATATATATATATATATATATATATATATACACACACACATATATTAATTCCAGCATAACATAGCAGTGCACTGTCTACACTCATGTTTACAGATTAAGGAAAGACATTGAGGTACTGTTTTCTTCTTTTCAGCTTCCAATGCACATTGGAGGGTGTGGGTGCCACTAGACAACTCATTTAAATCAGCAATGACATGCATAAGGCTAAAACGGATCTAGATAGTGAGGGAATTCAGACTAACAATTTTTGCACTAACCACTGAGCCACCTATCTGCACTTTCTAATTGTTGTGATACATACAGACTGATTAATACATATACACATTATGCATATATATTCTAGTATAGCATAACAATGCACTGTCTACACACACATAGAGCATTGCCACTCACTCACACACACACACACACACACACATACATGCACGCATTAAGACATAAACTTCTTTATATGGCATTTATTTACTTATACATCTAACCCTAACTTTTACTGTATTGATGATAAGCACTGTGTTTTGCATAAACTCATTGTACTAAACTATGGCATGACTGGGTAACTAAGATAGAGGACCAGGGATGTGCAGTGGGTGTGGCCTATCTGGATGTTATTGGGGACATTGCAGAGGGACTGGAGGGGAGGATATGACTCTTTGCAGATGATACAAAGGTATGCAATTGGGTGGACATGCCAGGGTGGTTGAAAGAATGAGGGAAGGCCTTAAAAACTGGAGAAATGGTCTGAAGAATGGCAGCTGGAATTAAATGCAAAGAAGTGCAGAATCATTGCAGGTGTGATAATAAAATAAGTTTTGTGTAGACTGTGTCTTGATAGCAACATGAAAGAAATACATAGCAGACTTACAGTTATATGGTATTAATGGGAGAGAGAAACCCATATAGATCAGATATTAAGTTTTCAGTGCAACACAAAGTTATAGACAGAACATGTTTCAATAGTGAAAACTTGAATATTCACAAATAATATTGACAAATGAACACATAGTTACAGACAGAAACATGTGTACTCAGTGCCATCATTGAACATGCAATTGAAGTGTGTCTTTCAGTTTCTCTAGTCTTACAGACTTGAACACTGGGATGTTTGATGACCTTGTATATCTGCATAGCATTCCTTTTGTGGCTCTTGACCTTCAGGCTGCCACATCTTGTCTTTAGTGCTGTGCTTCCCAGCTAATTATTGCTCTAAAACTTTGGTATTCATGTGTAGAATGAAACTGCTTTTTTGTTTTGTTTTTTGAGAAGACATGCTGTGAAATCTCCTCAGTGCAACACAGGCAAGAGAAAAAAGTTAGAGAGGGAGATATCAGTCTCAGTTACAGTTGAAATGCTGATTAAGTTGACATATTTATGAGGTAATAGTGCTTTCAAGACTGTTCAGCTCAATTCAATTAGCCCAGTGACTGTACAAAACCTCCAATATTATCTAGTCTGTTGGGTATCTGGAGAGGTCCTTTTCTCTAGTGTCATAGTAAGATGTCTGCAGAGCTTCACCCACTACAGCCATAAAAAGGAGGGATGGGAAGGTTCACCCTCTCACAAATTATGATAATGATGTAGGAACTTATTCTGCAATAATTTGTAGTGGGGAAACAAACACATTTAACAATTGGTCATTACCCACTAATCTTCATCAGAATAAAGAAACATCTGGGTCCTCAATAAATTTATTGGAACACCCAGCAGCAAAGTTGTTAGCACAGATAATGATTAATTACAACCACCAACCCCAACTGAATTTGAATGGGAACCTTTCTCAGAGTCAGTCATGAGATTGGAACACTCTCTGGCCTCACTGGAGAAATCTCCTGACCTGAAGGGTAATCAGTCTTCAAAATCACCTTCTCAGGATATATTTTTGGATGAAAATCCTACACAGTCTAAAGGGAATGGGTATTCTGGGGCTAGATTTACAAATAATCGCAAAGTGAAGCATAAAAGTTTGCTTTGCTCTTTGCATTTGCCAAGGTGGCAAAAAAATGCTATTCACAGATGGATAGCATAGGTCACTATCTGACTGTGAATAGGGGTCTGTAGAAGCAGTGGTAACCCCATTACCGCTACCTTTAACCCCACTAGCACTGCCTTGACCTGCATATGGTTAAATGGCCCTATAATGAATAGCACCGATGCATGATTTGTAATTCATAAAAGCAGACATGCAAATGAGTCTATTGCAGGGTATGCAAGGTGCTAGCTGTCCATTTGCATGCCTTTTATGGGCTCATTTACATGGGCTGTAGGTGTTTTAGTGTGCCCCCCAGCCCCTGCCTGACACAGCCATAGTCACTGGTTGTCTATTGATCCCTCTCCTGTCCCTCATGCCAGTCCCTGTCCCATTGAGTCCTACTAAATATTCCTGGTAGTCTAATGGCTATTCCCCCTCCCTGTTCTCTGATCACTGTCCTGTTATGTGCAAAATCATTTCCCTGGTAGTCTAGAGGTCCCTTCCCCCTCCCCATTCTCCACTCACCAGCCTGTAGTAAGTAGAAATATCCCTGGCAGTTTAGTGGTTCCTCCTCCCTTCCCGATCCCTGAGTGCCTTGCCCATAGAATATGAAAAAGACCCCTGGTAGTCCAGTGCCCCACCTCCCACCTCAGTTTGTCAATCACCATCCTGTTGAGAGGAACCAAAATCCCCCTGGTGGTCTAGCGGTCCCCCAACCAATCCCCAATCTGCCCATATAGGGCACTGTATAGTTTTTCCTGGTGTCTAGTGGACACCCCCACCCACCCTGTGAGGGATTGTCCCACCACCCTGCTCCTCCCCCCATCCCCTGGCCAGTGACCAGCACAGCCCTCCTCTCATCTCCACGACTGGCTGACAAGTGAGCTCTCAATGAGCATGTACTGTATACAGCATGCACTCATTGACATTGATTAACTGCTCAGAGTGAGTAATCCCAAATGTGAGGAATAACATAATGCATCAAATGAGAGACAGTGAGAACAAGGAGGCTCCAGTACACCTGGTCCTCTCTGACATGGAGATTACCAGATGGATAGGGGGGCAACTTTTCTTGTACAGACATTTAAGTCTGAGTTCAGATGCCCCAATACTATTTCAACTTTTTTTTGAAAGAAATTAAGGAGAACTTCTCTCAGGGTAAACTAATCACAAAAACAGATCTAGAAAACTGTCTTAGAGAAGGATCTTATAGAACCCCAAAAACAGGGAAGAGCAACTTTTATTGACTTTACATGGGGTAGAAACATTACACAATAAAAATACTCTCTCATGAAAACAGTTTACTATTTGTGACAAAAGTCTTGGGATTTAGACTTGATTTCAAGGGAATTCAGTGTGTTTGGAGAGAAAATGGGTTTACAAATCAGGGTCAAATCACATATGTTTATTTTATTTTATGTTTTTGGTAACCAGGTAAGTGTACTGATCCAGAGGACCATTTTCAGTCATGACCTGGGCCACAGGGTGGCAATACAGTGAGAAACGTTAGCAGACAATAAGTTACATTATGGTAACCAGTCAGGTGCAAACATTTATGGACAGTAGAAGAAATACAGACATAAATTACTATTTACATATAGGTCTTGTCGATATAAAGAGACAAACTATAAGCAGCAAGTACAGAGCAGAGAGTAGTTAAGCATTTGCCTTCAATGAACCATAGGTACTCAGTAGATTTACGCAATTACACACAAATGCACATAGGTAATTGGTCAGTTTACACTAAGGTAATAGTCAAACTGTAACAGTTTTTCCTGGGGGGAAAAAAGACCTAGATGACATATAGTGTACAGGCATTTTGCAGATCAAAAAACAGGGGGGATACAGGCAGACAATTTCAGAGGGGAAGGTAGTAAATAATTTGTGCAAGCTAGCCCAAGGGCCATTGAAGGAATAAGCAGATACATTGACAAGTTGTCTAAGGTAGACTTGTCTATGTCCTGGTATATTGTCAGAGCAGGCCGAGTTAAGAAAACCTATTGGGTAGGCTGAGCAAGACAGAAAGATGGTTACACGTGGGGTGGTGTCTCGGATAGTTGGGGGCTTTAGGCAGAGAGACGGAAAGGGGGGATATAGCAGCTACTGACTTGGTAGGTTTAAGGTGGTTTTAGGGTTCCTGCTCATCCCAGCAAGCATTTGCAGGTGGACTCTTCCAGTAGCCAGGCCTTCAGGTTAGCTTTAAAAGACGCATGGGATGGAGATGCATGAATGGATGCATGAAGATAGTTCCAGAGGGAGGGGGTGGATACAGAGAAATCCTTACTGCCCATCACTGTAGAGACTTAGGGGATTTCCAGGGTGGAAGTGGAGGAGGCCCTAAGAGGTCTGGTGGCCACTCTATTTGTGAGAAGGTTGATATAGGGGGCTAGTTCATATTTTCTGAGGGCACTGTCCACCAGGTGGCCAGTGGCATAGTCAAAGTGTGTCTGGAGAGAGAGCCATCCTAACGACTGGTAGAGAGTACAGTGGTGGGTAGATGAGGGGGCTTTAAGAACAAAGTGACAGATAGCATTGTATGTTGTGGAGAGATGGGCGTGTTGCTTCACGGACGTGATAGAGTAAATTGGTGAGCAGAAGTCAAGGAGAGGGAGAAGGTTTCCTTGTGCAATGGCAAGAAGAGCTTCAGGTGAGAGCAGGTGGGCTACGTGGTACGCTGCTCCTAGCTTCTGGTTTATCTTTTTTACAGTCAGGGTTGTGTGGTCATTGAAGGTGAGGGAGGGGTCAAGAGTAATGCCCAGATATTTGAAGGAGGTGTCCTGCTCGAGTGGGGGGCTTGCGGCTGTGCATACGGTGAGGAGGGATTTTGACTTTGCTGCCTTATTTAGGAAGGGCTTTGATTCAAAGAGCATAGCCTTAGTCTTTTTCCTATTTACTAGGAGTTTTCTGGATGCAAACCAGCATTCTGCCACAGTGTAGTCAACGGTGAGGGCGGAGGAGATGGCTTCCAAGGACTTATCACTGTGGTACAGGACTAGGTCATCTGCATAAAGCAGTGCATTGCAGTTTAAACATTCAGCCGGTAGAGCATTGATAAACACGGAGAAGAGAAGGGGACCTATAATAGATCCCTGTGGGACTCTGGTATTAGTAGGAAGGGAAGCTGAGGCTGTTTTGCCTATGAGCACAGATTGGGACCTGTTTGTGAGGTAGCTTTGGAACCATGCTACAGGTCATGAGGTGCAGCCAAAAAGTCGAAGTATGGCGAGAAGGAGATGATGGTTCATGAGGTTGAAAGCCTTTGAAAAGTCAATGAAGACAGCAACCGTGGCCTTACCTATGTCCATATTTTTGAGGACATGATTTGAAAAAGTGGCCAGGGCAGAGGAGGTGCTGTGTTGCTTATGTAAGCCATGATGGAGGGGACATACAGTAGGAGGTTGTATTTGTTATGGTGTTTAGATAGCTGGGAATGGACCACCTTCTCTAGCAGTTTGCTAAGGTGCAAGAGCAGGGAAATGGGTCTGTAGTTCTCTGGGGCTAGGTGATCTCCTGCTTTGAAGATGGGTATCACATTTGCATGCTTCCAGGTGTCTGGCACTGAGGATGTAGTCAGTGCGAGGTTGAAAATGTGTATTAGTGGTCTGACAAGGGCAGGAGAGGTGATTTTCAGGAAGGCAGGGTAGAGTCCATTGCTTCCCGGGCTACCCCTGGAAGGGAGGATTTTCAGGAGTTTTGTTATGGTTCTGGTACCAATAGCTCTGAAGTAGAAAGGGGCATAGAGGCACCAGTGTTTAGAGGTGTGGGGGGGCTGGTATAGCTATTTATGTTGGAGGGATGGTGAGGGGGAAGACTGCTTAGGTACGGGGTCAGGTTGGTGAACATAGCATTGAGAAAGTTTGCAATGTCCACAGGGTCTTTCATTTTGCCTGTTGGGGATGTAAGTTGTATTATTTGCTTGTTTATCTTGGGGTGTAGTATGGACCCAATGGATGCCCAGAAACTACAAGGATTTCTCAGGGTATTTTGCTGGAGATTTATGAAGTATTTCCTTTTGAGAGACTTTGTCATCTGCTTACAGGCATTGCGTAGCTGCCTGTAGGTGTTCCAAAGATGGGGGGATGGGGACGCTTTGAAAGCTTTCCAACTGGAGTCCCTGACTTTCATTTTTAGAAGCAGTTCTTTTGTTATCCAGCATGTGCAGCCACCTCAAATCCTTCTGGATTTGATAGGAAAATAGTGGTCCTGAAATTTCTGAAGGGTGCTAGTTAAGATACTTACAGCTGAGGAGACATTTTCTGTCAGATACAGCAAATACCAATTTAAGAATTCTGCATCTCTAGTCATGAGGTCATGGTCTGCAATATTACAATTTCTGAAAGACAGTAGTTTTGGTGGGGGCACAGGGACTTGTTATTAACGACAATGTAGGTGGGGGCGTGGTCACTGATCATGTCAGACATGGTCCCTGCTTGGAGGATTTGATCAGTCCTGTTTGTTATAATCAGGGCCCCTACTTTTCTGTGGCACAGTGGGACCAAGTTCTGTTGCAAGACTACCATTTGCCGCAGAACTTCTGCGGTGGTGGCTTGTAATTTCTGCAGAAGTTCTGCGGCATTAACAAACTGCCACATCACAGTGTCAGCTTGTCATCCTGACTTCACTTTCATGGCAGTGGTTATAGCAATTAGGGTGGTGGAAAGCACAGTAACACTAGTTCAAAAAATAACAGACATAAAAATAATTTTATGCCAAAAAAAGCAAAACAAATGTCTCTCCCTTAAAGTCCTAGACTGTTGCATAAATGACATATGCAGAGGGGATCTTATGTGATAAATAAGGTATTTCTATATGCATGCTGTCTATCCCACTAATGTGGTTTCCACTGTCTATCACTTATATATCTGTATGTGCTTTCTACACCACTCATGAGGTTCCCACTGTGTATCACTTACATATTTATATGCAATCTGTAACATACATACAAATATGCATGTGTGTGTTAGAGAGACAGAGATACTGTATGTGTGTGTGTGTGTGTGTGTATGTGTGTGTATATATATATATATATATATATATATATATATATATATTTTTTTTAATTTCCATGAACTTGCATCCTCATTCATACAGGTCCCATTGAAAATGGAATAGAGGAGTTATTGCAAAACTAATTTTTCATGTCAACCTGCTTTCCCTGATGCACTGCCATGCATGTGAACCAACTGTGAGATAGAGCTCTCCTGCCCATCACAATGTGTCCACCATGTGACAGAACACTGCACCATACCTTCCCAGGCTCCGAGCAGTGATATGTTCCACCAATCCTTGTGCTGCCCAACCAGCTCCCAGAGCTAATCTCTGAACTTGAGTTGCCGGCACAGAAACACAGCATGCTACCCTCTGGCCCAACAGCTGTCCCGGCATTCAACATTTCTCAATAACTTTTAGGTGATTCTATCAACCAATGACAATATGTAATCAACAACCCTGGCAAAAATGTGCACAGTGCAATTATTTATTCAACAGGTCTACACATTATTATATTTCACTTTTCTGGGCATAATTACTTTATTATTCTTAAAAATTTAGACAGTTAAATTCATTTTTACCAGTTATTCATTTCAGATAGTGTCTCTATACCTTAAAGGCACAAATAGGTTTGTACAAAGTGAGGTATGGACTTAACAGGTCTGTGCTATTGACAAGGTTTTGTTTAAGTTGGCCCTAGTGCAACAATGTAAGACTGAAAATTGTATTAGGCTGTAGTGCAGGTTGAGCAAATATCACCATGCATTATGTGCTGTGCCACCGTCTCTGGCAGTGGGAGCTGTGGTAGATAAGTGACTATTCATTTCTGCTGCAGAATGCAGCCATTTCATTAGCTAATGTATGATGTTATAGCAATGATAACATCACATTCTGAACATATGGGGGTTTTGGATATAAAAAGAGGGGAAGTGAACCAGATTCTATGTATCAACAGAAACATTAATAAAAAATCACCAAGAAGAGTGAATTCTGCAGCACCGCAGAAATTCTGCGGTAGATTGCCAAGTTCTGCACAAAATTCTGTGGCTGCAGAATTCTAGGGGCCTTGGTTATAATCCAGTCGAGAATAGAGTGATTAGTTGTGTGATTGTTGAGTCTGGTTGTGGTGGACATTACTTGCTGTAGGTCGTAGGACTATAGTAGGGTTATGTAGTCTGGGTGTGGGCTCACAGCCCAGTTGAGATTGAAATCCCTGTTGGTTAGAAATAAACTTTTATTAAATCCCGTTCTCACTGAAGCATACAAGCATGAGAAGTTAGGTATGTTCAATCAATCAATCAATCAATCAATCAAAACTTTATTTTTAAGGGCGCCTTTCCAAAACCAAGGTGCTTTTACAGAAAATAAATCAAATACATAAAGTTAAAACAACATCCTAAAATCGGTTTATAAAATGAACTTTAAAAATCCAGATATGCCAGGCTAAATAAATGCATTTTCAATGCTAATTTAAAGCTTTGAACGGTCAGGCAATCTCACACCCGATGAGGTAGAGAATTCCACAGGGTTGGGGCCACAAAACTAAAAGATCTGGCCCCAGATGTCTTTAAACAAACCCTGGGAATCTCTAGCAATTCCTCATCGGTGTATCAGAGCGGACGAGAGGGACAGTAAGGAAGAAGAAGATCTTGCAGATAGCCAGGTCCCTGATCATGTAGGGCCTTATAGGTCAGCAAACCAACCTTGAAGGTAATCCACCACTGTACTGGCAGCCAGTGCAGTCCACGGAGGACAGGCATTATGTGACTGGTCCTAGATGTACCAGTCAAAAGCCTGGCTGCCGTATTCTGCACTAACTGCAAGCGGCGGATATCCACCCTCGGTAGCTCTAGGTACAAGGCATTGCATTAGTCAAGGTGAGAGGTAACGAAGGCATGGACCAACATTGGAAGATTGTCTGCAGGAACCAGATGCTTCACATGGGATATGTTCCTCAGATGGTAAAAAGAGTTTTTGACAACAGCCAACACCTGACATTTAAGGGTCAGGCGATCATCAGATATAATGCACAGATTCCGCACCCAGTCTGAGGCAGCTAACTGGGTCTCCCCAAGCCAAAGACACTAGGGTGACCCCTTTAGCAAACCCAACCCTCGATGACCTGGGTCCACAACCAACACCTCAGTGTTCATTTGTGAATTGTCCACTACACATGGAACTAACACTTCCATAAACAAAATAACTCATACCATAAATAAGCATAAAAACAATGATTATGGAACCAACATCCTCCCTATTCCCAAAGATACATATCCATGTGAAGTCTTGAACATACCAATAGACAATCACTTTCAAACTTTGGCAAATTTATAAAATGACTGACTCATGGAACAATATATTTCAAAACAAGACCACAATAATCATATTGAAGGAGAAACAAGGGAACTGAGCAAATTTGATAACATTCTTTCCTGGAATATAGTGTGGGTTCCCAAAAATCTTATGGATCTATTTAAAAAAAATGTGTTACACTATAATATGTCTTCAAGAAACCTGGGCAACTGATGAGGTTTTGCTGGAAGGTTACTCATGCTTTTCCGCAAAGGCAAAAAAAGGTAGCAACTTGGGGCAGACCAATTGGAGGTCTAGCAATGTTGGTCAAAACAGTAACATAAGTTGTATCAAAGAACAGTGTTTAATATCACCAAATATTTTCATTTTCTTAGTAAAATGGAACACTGAGTTGCTATATATTTTAACTGTTACATTCCACCAAAAAATATAGACCGTTATAAGGAAGATCTGTGGGAGAACTTGAAATACTGTATGAAACTCAGAAAGCAACCGTGACAACTCCAGAAGCTGGTTTAATTGTAATGGGGGATTTTAATGCTATGGTGGGTTTTTTAGCCCCAGATATACAGTAAATTTAGAACTGGGCTCTGACTCATGGAACAGAGAGTCCTTGAACAAAAATGTAAATTGAAATGGAAGAAGACTTTTGCATTTCTTGGATAAAGTGTGATTAATAATAATAATAATATAATAATATACTTTATTTTTAATGCACCTTTCATATATCAAGGTGTAATACAATTAAAACAGTTAAAACAGATAAAACAATCTTATAATCCCATTAAAATTCACAGTATAATCAAAATATACACTCTTTATACTCAATGGAACATTGGAAGGGGATTTTCATGCCCAATACACATGCTCCGCAGCTAGAGGGGCAAGTGTTGTTGATTGTATATTCACATTTTATTGGCAAATATATGATTTTTTAGAACTATTGATCATTCCGAGTCCTGAGAGTGACCAGTTTCCTCTTTCATTAAGATTAAAATAATGTTCTTTCTCATCTTCATGCAAAAATATTTTTCACATTCCTCAAAGAGAGATTCAGAATAGTATAACAGTGTTCTTTTCGAACAAACAACAGTAGAAATTAATATTGTGAATATTTTGCTAAGCAATAAAAGTACAGCAAGTTTGCAGGAACTCACAAATTTTTCTTCAGTGCATATGATGTATGACATTATAAAGAGAATTTGTAGAGGATTTCTTCCACTTCTATATCATTCTGTGACTAATTAACAGTAACTCACTTGGTTTAATTCTGACTGTAAAAACATTAAGGCTGCATTATCCAAATGTATTAGATTTGTCAGGCAGAATCCATCATGGGAGAATTTCACACTACTTAACGATTATAGGAAAGAGTATTAAAAATGTTTTCAAGCCTGGAAACAATTATTTCAGATTAAACAGTGGGAAACAATGTTTAAAGCTATTCAAGCAAAAGACTCTAAACAGTTTAGGCTAGTTGTGCTGTAGCAGAAGGAGCAGGTAATTTTTCTTCAAATATCTTGGCTCATGTTACATTCATGACTTGGATTATTACCAGAAAATCTTCTATAATGAGCAAGAAACTATTATTCAGCAAAGAATTCTTCCAAAGTTGCGATCATCCTCAGGTTCCTTAAATATAACTACATATGAAATTACAGTAGCAATCAAACAAACTAAGGCTGATAAAGCACCTTGCCCGGATAGGATTCCACCATACCTCTACCAAATTCATACTGAATGGTAGAGTAATCTTATTGCCATACTTTTCAAAATAGTCATACCAGAAAATTACATTCCATTTAAATAGAAAGGTAATATCATAATTCCAGTTCACAAAAAAGGAGACCCTGGCCTGCCTCTCCCAAAAACTATAGATACATAAGCCTGACAGACTGTCCATGAACAATTTTTGCACTGGTCCTTCTAGCCAGAATTAATCTTTGGTTAGAGAAACAGGATACACCAAACCCATACCAAGCAGGTTTTAGAAAACATTACTCAACATTCGATCCATTTTTCATCTTGCAACGTATCATAGAAACATACTATTTTCAAAAACACATTCTGTTATACAGTACAGTCCAAATCATATTGACTGCTTAGGAGACATCAGATCAGTTTAGATAACTGGGAGCCCAGATGATCAGGGCTCTATTGTAAATAGCAATTACTGCTTCCTACCCCCATAGCACCCACAAGGAAATGCTTTCTTTAGACAGTTACCCACAAATTTTAAAACATAATATGCTGTGCATGCCCATTTGGTACACCCCATAGAGGCAGACACTTTATATATTTTTAGAGCTCTCACTGACTAGGAATACAGTACTAAGAGTTACCATCAGCTTTTGCTCAAGTATACCAGCCATCTTTTCTCAGTGGGCTCAATGTGCAATGCTGTAGTCTCCTACCCCGATAGATGCTTTACATGTCTTTACAACTATGTACTGTTAATTGCTGTTTGCTTATACCTCCTCAGGTTGACTCACTCTCTCTTCGATGGGCTTGAGGCTCACTGTACTGTCTGCTTTGCTCGAGAGTCACCAAGACACTGACTCATATGGACCAGAGCCTAAACAAACCAAAACTGAATGGTGCTGACCATATAGACCATGGGGAGGTGGACCAAAAATGCTCAGAATGCTGAACCAAGTGATTAAAAAGCTTTATTACTCCCAGAGCTCTTAGTGTACCTGGAAGTCCTGTGTGAGCAGTTCATTTGTTGTTAAAAAAAGACAGATTTATCTGAGGGAGGGTTGTGATGGCATGCCCAGTCCAAACTTGCATGTTCTTCCAACCATATGGTTCTCTCACTGTATTTCTTCCACTGCAGCCTGCTAAGTAAGGTTAGTCACTATACATGACTTAAGTGACACATTGTGGCAGAAATAAAACTAGCAGCAGTACTGTTTAACCCACTGATTATCTGACCTGAGTATCCCAGCCCCATTCTAACCTACACAGTAGTTAAACACTTTGGGACATGGATCCCATTCCATTAGACAAGGATTTCCAGATAATCAAGGTTTGGATAATTGGGATTGTACTGTATTTGGCTTTTATAGACTTTAAGGGAGCTTTTGGCGGAGTTTGTAGCTCACATCTGTGGAAAAAATGCTGCATTGAAAATAAATCATGTAGTATTAAGGATAACTATAAACCTTTGTTCTGAAAATTGGACCTGTGTCAGATACAATTTAAAAGGTAACATCTTGGATCCATTCAAATCCAACATGGGAGTGAAGCAGGGATGCATTTTGGCTGTTACTCCTTAATTTGTTTATAAAAGATTTATCATTACTGTTTTAGCAGACTCAAGCCATTCACCTGCATAGAAGACATCCTAGTTCTTGTTTTAATGTGTGCTGATGATGTAATACTAATTTCAATTTCTCCAATAGGAATGTCAAAAAAAAACTCACCCAATTAGAGGAATATTTTCATAAAAATAGATTATCTATTATATCAAAAAGAGCAAAAGTATGGTTTATGGCAAAAGAAAACCTAAAGGGAAATGGCACATTAACAAGAAAATATTGGACATTGTCATTTCTTACTGCTATCTGGACTTTCTTTTTCCAATAACAATAGTTGGTAAAAGTACAAAAACTATATAATAAATAAATTAACATGGACCAAAAATGCTTTGCTATGCTTTAATGCTAAATTTGGGGATATTTCACTTATTTTAACACTACATGCAGCAGAGATGAAAATGAATAGGTTGGCTTTACTGTATATATGATAGAGATTTATTTTGACAAGAAGTTTGAAAAATAAATAGAGAAACCTTTCACACAGTAATATAGATCAAGGGCTGGATTTTCAAAGAGAGCCAAAAATTCTGTAGCTTCAGAAAAATGGCTTGCAGCACTGTGGAAATTTAGTTGTGGCATATTCACAAAGAAAAAGTTCAGCAATTGCAGAAAATAGCAAAACAGGTGAGTTGAGAAGTTCCGCAGGTGCTGAAAATCTGCAACATTTTTTCCACAACTGCAAAAAAAGGCCCAGAAGACAGAACAATAACAGCAGGTGCTCTACACTGAGTGGAGCAGGAGACTTTCACAGTCTTGCAAAAGTTGCAGCAGAACCAGCACTCCCAGGAAGGCAAGCAGCTGTCCCACAACTGGGACGTGGTGCACCTGTACCAGCAGGACCTTGCACCCACTGATAATACATATCTGTTGGTTGTGTCTCTCTCTGAGGTGTTTCTTCCTCCTCTGTCTATAGCACATACAGGGGTAGTTCTGGCTGTTACCACATCTGCCTCTACTGCCTGTGGGGCTCCTTTATGGGCTGCACTGGGTCCTGTGGTTGTGGTTTGTTGCCATTCAATGGAAAGTATACTATTTGTGTTGTAACAACTGACAGTACTATACAGCCCACAAGTTTGCAGTTGTTGGTGCCTGAACTCCCACTATAACTGTATCTCAATGGTTAGTACACTGCTTTTTGCTCAGGGTGAGTTACGCCTCACTCTCTGTAGTGTAGCATGTGCACAACATTCTTTCTGCAACTGCTGAAAAACAGTGTCTGAGAACAGCCTTTAAAGGGATATGCCATACTTTTCAATGGCTTTATTTTTTGCTCAGTAACTTCTGCACCTGAATATTTTTCCACAGTCTGCAGTGTATTTTTGCCACATCTATGAAAGTTTTATGTATATCATTTAGCACAATTACCCCCTTTTTTTTGCAACTGCACAAAGTTTGAGGACTTGCACATTTTTTTGCGCCTTCCAAGTGTTTTGAGAATCCAGCCCCAAGTTTAGAGGCTTCAAGATCTACTCCATTGGAAATAGTAAGAGCAAAATTAGGAAGGTTTATTATGTGATATTTTGCATTATCTGCAAAGATCTTATATTGCATTAAATGTACCAATGTAGATTTAAGAAGACTAACTAGAAAATATTTAGAAGAAAAAGTAAGCTGGCTTGTGAATAACAGTTCTTCTTATTGGTTAGAAGATACAACAGATAATCTAAAATTATTGAAAATGGAGCATCTTTGGTCAGACCCTCTGAAAAATTTTTAGCATATCAGGTAATTATGCCATGCTAATCAAAAATATATTTTTTTAAATTTCCTCTAATCTAGACATAATGAACATCAGGACATTAAAATGTAATGGATAGTATGCTAAAAGTAAAATAAACCATGTTCTTGAACCATTTCTTACCCTTCTTCATGATAAAGAGGATAGGCATTCATTCTTGAAGTTCAGGTTGGAAATGTATCCCTCAAAACTACTGCATGTTAGATTCTCTACATCTAATGTCCAATCAAACTCTCAAGATCTATACTGTGATTGAGGGGGAAAACACCTTTGAAACTCTGTTACATATATTTTTGGATTGCCCAAAATACAGTTATGTGTGGGAAACTTGTATTAGCCATTATCTTTCAAATAGTACACTCACAAAAGAAGAGACCCTTAAAAGCTTAATGAATCCCCCAACAGAGTCAATTGTGTGGGACATGATGAATTATTTGAAATGGATCTATGCAGTTAAGACCGGTACTTCCCCACCAGAACTGAAATGAATAAATGTTTTACTCTCTAAAGTGCATATATATTCAATTGAGCTGATATATTTTTTGGCAACCTCATGTAGTGCCTTTTTCTCCAGACAGTCTGGATGTATTGTTATTACAAGCTAAATTATGCTCAGTGTTTTCCAGCTACAGGGCATCTTCTTTACATGCCACTGCCCTCCTTTCAAGGACCATGGCATTGGCTAAAGTAACACCACAATGGAACATATACTATACTAGCATAGAGAAGGAGCATTTTGATATTATAAATAATGGCTTACATGATGTATTCTTTTAAAGTAATATAATGTTGCAAATTATGCTGAAATTAGCAATAAGCTCTTATTATTATGCTTACAGAAAAATTCTTAAAACGAGAAAGCTCTAATTATGCACTTGTGATATACCATTGCACTTATTTATGGAAACTCACTCTTTCTCTATGGACCCTTTGTCCTTTTTTTAATTATTTTATGATCTTGAATGCCTGTGTTGACTTTTATTGAGCTGAACAATAAAGCATTTGAACATGCAAAACTAGAAACAGATTGGGACCTACACTCTTGGTTTCAATACAAATGTTACCTGTTAAACTTAATAGTATAATGTAGGAAACTGTTTGATTACTGCCACAAGCTTTTAATTTCTCTGACTTTTAATTTCTCTTTTTCTGACCTCCCCACCCCTCACTAGCCCTCTGCACTCTCAGCCTCCTGTTTCCCTTGGATACCACTGGCACCTAAAGTCCAGTCTACCCCCACTGCTAATTGCTCCTCTCCCATCCTGCTACACCTCCTTTTGGCACCCATCTCCTTTACTTTTATCTCTTGTGTTGTTCCCCCAATCTAGCTGGCCTCTGTACTATAATCTTTATGTGTGCTTTCAGCCTTGCCTTCCTTTCATTTTAGCTAGAGCCCAGAGGGTCTCCTCTGCTGAGATTGTGGCTTTGGCACTGCTTTTGGCTGGCCCCATTCTCCTCACCAATCTGCCCGCTGCCCAGCTGCTGCTCAGGTATGCTTTGCCAGCACTAGAACCACTTAGCTTGTAATTTGACTGGTCCTTCTATGGTTGTTCTAGTCCTATTTTGGCTGCTATAGGCCTCTTCTGCTTTGCTGCTGGATTCAGCTCTACCCTGCATTTCTAGTGCTTGGTACTCCTATTGACACTGTTTACTGTATCTTCAGTGCCTGGCACTCCTGTGTAACTGACATTGCAGCACAAGGCACTCCTGTAACCCTCAGTTCTATGTGAAAAGGGTGAGGAAAGAACAGTGACTGCTACAATGGTGATGACATTTCAGCTACCATTAAAACGGCAATGGTATATGATAGCTACTGCACTAATGGCAACATTTGTGCTTATGCAGGGGACTTCACCCCTGCACCCCCCCATTGTCAGGGGCTTCACCCTGCACACACCCCTTAATATTGATTGTCAACTCCGAGGTCGTAGCACCTCAGGGAGGGAGGAAGGTCCATCATCGCCGGTAGTGCAGTAGCCATCGTATACCATTGCCATTTTAATGATAGCCAAAATGCCGTCATCATTTTAAAAGTCATTTTTCACAGGTTACCATAACTCTATGTAGCTTTTTTCTGTCCATTTTCCCATTAGAAAGTTATACTGTACTGCCACTAGAGGGGACATAATCTTTATCTAAAGCAATCCCTGCCTGTTGTTCATATAGATACCTTACTAAACTACAGCTCCCACTACATCTGACCAGCCCTCTTCTTCGCACTCCCTGCTTTGATATTCTTCATCTTCCTATTCCTAAATCAATTATTCACTAATTTCACTGCCTTTATCAACAATGCATTCCCTACTCTACCCTAGCTGCATAATTCACTGTCCAGCTGCACCATAACTGCCTACAATTAGTCCACTAGTAGGTCCACTGCAGTTTTGCTGTCTCATCAAGCCTTGATTAAGGGTCTCCTAAATTCAAGGGCTCTTACTGGGACCTGACCTCAAGAATGAAGGTCTCTGCTATGTGTCCCTATCTGTCATTACTCTTATTTTGTTTTATTGAAACTACTATGATCTCCCAGCCTTATCCTTTTGGCACGTATGATCATGGCACTGCTGTGCATTGTCAGGATCTCTTTGACTTCCCTGATTGGTGCATATGTACCTTTAAGTTCCCTGTACTAGAGCTGGGTATGCATCTTCCCTGGCAGGATGGAACTTCTACAGAGGCATCTATTAAGGTTGCCACTTTATCTTCCTCGGCTTCATTACTACAACATTCCCTGATTTACATTGTCAGGGTATTAATATTAGTGACCATAGGTCCCTTAGGTATCAGTCCTGGGGACACCACCATTTCTGCAATTATTAATCACAGACGTAAATGTACAAGAGCACTTTGGTCTCTCAGAGGTGCCATCAAGAATCTTTTTCTCCTTCTACTGTTGTGCTCTGGCAATGTTGAAATTAATACTCCAAAAGCTACCAAAGTTGGCCTTCAAATGGATAAAACCACAAAAAAGCCCTTACGCTAGGTCAAGTTAATATAAACTTTTTAATAAAGTTTAAAACCATGAGGACAGCAGCAGCCCTATTCCAACCATGTGAATAACATTTTGTGTGACACTCACGCTTTTTCAAGGTGTGGTTTGTGAACTACAATCCTATATTTATAGTGCCTTATTTAAAGTGACAGTGCACGATTCAACTAATCTAAAAGACAAATGAATCAAGTGGGAAATAGTAGCTTTGTCAAATCTTTGTTCTTCCAAGAAGGGGATGTTAACCCAGTGCTTCAACAATAGACTGGAAACTCAGATCCGAATACCAACATAGGTATGCAGTGTACTACTGAAACATCTATATTAACAATTAAAAAGGCATTTGTTCAGTTAGAACGAGCGGTTCTGAAAGCTCATAGATTCTACTGGCAGAAAGTTACTTTAAATGCATACCTGGAAGTGAAAAGATGTCCACGAGGTCTGAGATTTACTAAACAACATGTGTTTGGACTTGAGCATTTAAAATTGCTCACTAATTGACAAACACATTGTTTAGATTCTAGTGCTGGACTTATTCATGTTATTCTAGCAGACGGAGAAGAACAAGAAAGAGAGAGAGAGATTAAGATTATTATATTGGAGAAAGAAAGACAGGTTAAAACATTTGAGACCCACTTTGAATATAAGACATTTAGAAATCAATTGGATATTACCATAAAGAAATATGATGCCAGAATCAAGAGAACTAAAGAATATAAATCTGAGAGGGACTGTAGAGATTATTTAGAAGGTAGGATTTTTGACTGGAGCAAGAAAAGAGCTGTTGGGACTAATAGATGTATATCCAGATCAATTTTAAAGAATACTGACACCTATACCAGCGAATCAGGGTCAGGGTTGGAATCTGATACTTCTGATCAAATTGAAACTGCTAGTAGGCAGCATTTTTTAGGACAAATTGGGGAGGAAGTAATGTTACCTCCCCCCAATCAGCAAGCCTTATGAAAGGAGATACTACCAATGGAGCAGCAACAAATCGTGGCTCCACCATTAATTATGCAACCCTCAAGACAAGTCGCAATAGAAGCATCCAGTTACCCCAATCTCCCAGAGGTCCCGAAAGTACAACAGAATCTGAGACACAGTCCAAGATTCATTAGTTTCCAGTTAGAAGGAGACAGACAAGAAGAGGGACCAGGGGGAAGGAGAGGAAAAAGGTGTATATATGTCTCATGGGAGATGGAACAGGAACAGAACTCCCAGGAGGGACAGATTCTGGAACAAGTAAATGCTAAAGAATCTGTGGTGATAAATCTATTTGAGCATATTCTTACTGAAGCAGAGGAGAAGATTCTCCAGAAAGGCCTTAATTATGTCCCGACAAATCATATGAGAGAGTTCGACACTATAGTAGATCTACATAGATTTACTAGGAAACTCGATTTAAAAGTTTTGTACAACAAGGAAAGTAATGATTCAGAATGTAACAATCAAGATGTTGAAATTGTATCGAGGATGGACAGAGATGGAAAGTTTAAGAAACATTCTACATTTATCCCTTTAAAAAAACCTGCAGTAGCAGCATTTGAAAAAGCATGTGAGAGAGATCTTCAGGAGTTTTTAAGTGAAAGAAGACCAGTCAGATTTCAGAATTGTGCCAGAGAAGAAAAGAAGGCTCTTTAGGACTTATCTAAAAATGAACAGATTGAAATAAAATCTGCTGATAAATGAGGAGCCATCGTTATTTTGAGTAAAGATAAGTATGAAAAAGAAATGTTAAGACAGTTGAGTGATATTAATTATTATAAACTGTTGTCTAAAGATGTAAGTAAATATTTAGTGTCAGATATTGATATATACTGTATCTATATGAGGCTTGGACCAGTGGAGTTACTTCTAAAGAAATTTATGAATTTCTAGTTGTGCCATTTCCAGTGAGGGCCACGCTGTATGGGCTGCCAAAAATCCATAAAACGTTGATTGATCCTCCAGCACGCCCAATTGTGGCTAGCATAGGTTCCCTCACTGAGCCTTTGGCGCAACTGGTGGATTTCTATATAAAGCCATTGGTACAGATTTGGCCTGTAAATTTAAGGGACACTGCTCAGGTCCTACAAGTGTTGCATGACTTTAAAGTGGAAGAAAGAGATATATTGGTTACTTTGGATGTTTGTTTTTTGTATACAAATATACCATATGAGATTGGTTTGGAATCTCTTAGACAAATATTGTTTGATAATACAGAATATGAGAGCAGCTTTATTGAATTTCTAATGGTGCTAGCTGAAAAAGTTCTGACTTGTAATCTTTTCATGTTCAAGGATGGTTTTTATTTACAGGTTAAAGGAACAGCCATGGGGGCCTCTTTCACACCAAATTATGCAAACATATATCTGAGCGTCTGTGAAAAAAATATGTGATGTCAGAACATAATCAATTTAAAGAAAATGTGTTGTTATACAGATGCTTTATTGATATCTTTTTGGTGTGGAGGGGGTCCCACATGGCTCTTAGGGATTGTGTGACATATTTGAAAAAAAACAAACCAGCATTTGAAATGTACTTTGTGTTCCAATTTAGAGCAAAATGCTTTTCTGGATTTATTAATTAAAAAAGATGGCAGTGGAGGTTTAATTACAGAACTGTACAGGAAACCTATGGCTCGTAATGTACTTCTACTGTAGCCTTTGATAGCTGCCATCCAAGGAATGTGATTTTGAAAATACTGAAAGGTCAATTTATGAGAGTTAGGAGAAATATTAGCTCAGATGAAACTTATGTTAAAGAGACCAGGGATCTAACAAATAGATTTGTCCAGAGAGGATATAATAATCAGTGTGTAAGAAAAGCAATAGATACAGTAGGCCAGATGAATAGAAGTGACCTCATGAGACAAAATATTCACATGAGTAGTAATAATAACAATGACTTTTTGAAATTTGTTACAGAATTCAATCCACAATGTTATAAAGTACGGGAAATTTTATGTAAGAATTGGAATATTTTAAAATTGGAACCCAGATTGGAAAGTATTGTGCAAAATGTCCCAAGAACGATTTACATGAGAGGCAGGAATCTTGTTAGGATACTTATCAAAAGCCACTATACCAGAAAAGAGAAACAAAAAGAAGTGGATAGAAGACCTTGTTTGCCTAATGGAACTTTTAAATGTGGTAACTGTGCATATTACATCCATCTGAATACAGGTGATACTTTTACACATCCGATTTCAAAAAGGGATTATGTGAATAAGAACTTTATATTATGTATAACGAGTGGAATAATTTATGTAGCTTCATGTATTGAGTGTCTAGACTTTTATGTAGGAAAAACTAATTGTCCTTTCAAAAATAGGATTTATGAACATCTGTCCGCAGTACATAAACAGGACAAAATGAATGCTTTAGCAACACATGTGATTCAAAAAGGACAGAAACATTTCTTTAGATTTCAAGGCCTTGACAAAGTAATTCCAAATGTAAGAGGTGGAGATTTTGACAATGAGTTGTTAAAATGTGAAAGCAAGTGGCAGTATTTGTTATAGGCTCATGGAGTAAAAGGATTGAATGCTATGTTTAGTCTGAGGCCATTTTTGAAATACAGATAAAGTGAAGAGACATATAATTATGTTCGCTTTTTATGTATCTTTTTTTTTTTATTAGTGCATTTCATATACTTACTGTTAGGCGCGTATTTGTATAGATATACAAAGTAATAAGGATCCTTCTATTGTATCTTGCATATATGTAGTTATGCAGCTATATTTTCTTGAAATACCTGGCATCAGGGGTTTCCCTTCCCCCATTCCCACTTCCCCCCTTCCTTCCTTCTCTCCCCTCCTCTTCCTCTCCCCCTTTTCCCTTCTCCTGCCCTTCCTTTTGCATGCCCTCTCCCTCCCCTCCTTTTCCTCTTCCCTTCCTCCTCTCCTTCCCCTTTTCCCCTTTTCCTTTCCCCTCCTTTCCCTCTTTTCCTTTCCTTTCCCTTCCTTCCTCCCCATTATTTTTTAGGTATATGTTATTTATTGTATTTATTAATTATGATTAGTTATTGCTGTATCATTGTGCAGAAGTGTTTTTGAGTTTTTATTTTATCCCTACCAACCACTCCCCCTCCCCTTCCCTTCCTCCTTCCTTCCCTTTTCCCTTTATATTTATTTTTCTCCTGCCTTTTAGATTAGTTGAATCATGCACTGTCACTTTAAATAAGGCACAATAAATATAGGATTGCAATTGCAAACCATGCCTTGAAAAAGCATGAGTGTCACGTGAAACATTGGTCACTTGGTTGGAAAAGGGGTGCTGTTGTCCTCATGGTTTTAAACTCTATTAAAAAAATTATATTAACTTGACCTAGCGTAAGGTCTTTTTTGTGATTTTGGCTGTTTGAAGCCAACTTTGGTAGCTTTTGAGTATTCATTTTTTACATTGAGGCTCCAACTTTAGTTCTTTGCGTGGCCATCTTGCAGTTCATTTTAATGCTGAAATTAATCCAGGTCCCCCTGCAAATAATACAGCCCCAGCTGACTTACCCAGCCTCAAAGGGGTGAGTTCTATGCATGTTAATGCATGTAGTCTATTAAAAAGAATTGCATCTATCCAGGCCCGGGTCTGTCATACTATGCCTGATGGTGGTCACGGACTCATGGCTCAAACCTTGCATTGCTGACTGGGAGGCAAATATCCCCTCTTACTCCCTTTTTAGAATGGACAGGTTGACTAGAGGAGGAGGAGGAGTTGTAATTTATGTCAAGGATAAATTATCTGCATCGGTCACTGACTCAACCTCAATTCATAAAGAGTTCGGAAGTCTGTCCCTCAAACTTGAAATATCCCCTACTACCTCACTTTGTGTTATTGGGTGCTATAGACTTCCGTCGACAGGATTACAGCTTCTGAACCACCTTCTCAACTACCTGGGATTTTCGCCCTCTGAGTTTATCATCTTAGGAGATCTTAACTTGGACTGGTCCTCCAGTGCCTCTTTACCACTTAAAAATATCTGTGACACAATCGGCTTTCTCAGCTTATTGGTGAAGTTACGCATCCTAATAAGAAGATCTCTAACAATAGCACCCTACTGGACCTCATTATGGTTAGCAAACCACATCTATTTTCCCACACAGGAGTTTTTTTCTCTGACATTATCGGCCACCCTTTTATTGCCTGTGTAAGATCTATCCCTAAAATAGCATCTACACCCAAATTTACCTTTAAAATATGTCAGCGTAACTTTGACCTTTATGCTTTCATCACAGAGCTACACTTTTCCCTGCACTGGCAAGACTTTTACCTGGCAAAGTTTGTGAACAGAGCCTATGACATCTTCCATGAAATTGTGCTGTGGGTACTAGACAAACATGCTCCCATAGTTAAAAATCCGTGCCAAGAAAAAAACATGCCAATGGTTCTCAGCTCAGTTAAAGTCCACCTTGTTTGAAATAGACTCACTCTGGAAAAAGGCCAGGAAAACCAAGCTCCCAGAAGACTGGTTATCATTTAGGAAGGCTAGGAACTATTGCACCAAAATGGTTAGAGAAGCTAAGGCTAACTTCTACTAAGTAGAACTTGATACTGCTTCTAACTGCTCAGCTAAGTTTTGGAGCACCTGAAAGGAAGTGGAAGGCCATCCATCTGGAAATGCCCTGCCAGTGAAAATCTGCCTTGGAGACATTACAATCTCTGATAAGCCATCCATCGTTGAGTCTCTCAACAGTCATTTCTCTACTGCAGGCCTAGCCTTTGACTCATCCCCTGCCAGTACACTCCACAACCAAGTTGGCTTACAGGATCTCAAAGTCCCTGTCATGAGATCTTCATTCTTCCTTCAACCTACATCACTAAAAGAGGTTGGAGTTATTTTGCAGCAACTGAATACTAGAAAGCATGCAGGAGCAGATCTGCTTGACCCCTTCTTCCTTAAGATTTGTTATCACATCTTGGCTGTTCCAATTACCCACCTTTTTAATCTATCTATCTCTCTCTTGGGGTGTCCTTCCTTCCATGTGGAAAACTGTGATTGTTATTCCCCTTTTTAAATCTGGAGACTCCAGTGACCTAAACAATTATATACCTATTTCTTTACTCCCCATCCTGTCTAAATTGTTATAAAAAATTATGAGCTCACAACTAAGGAATTACTTGGAATTATATAATCTCCTTAACCCTTTGCAGTCTGGCTTCAGACCATAGCAAAGCACCATTTTGGCACTTGCTAAGGTTACGAATGACTGGCAACGTGAACTTGATGCCAACAACTTTGTTTGTGCAGTATTGTTAGACCTTAGCAAGGCGTTTGATACTGTTGATCATGACCTGCTTCTCCTTTCCCTCAGGAACATTGGACTGGACCACCTTTCCTTGAGATGGTTCTCTAATTATCTAGTAGATCAGTTCCAGCAGGTAAAAGCACAAGTGGAACTCTCTCCACTTAAGCCCCTCCTGAGAGGCGTACCACAGGTCCGATACTAGGCCCTTTGCTTTTTGCAATATATATTAACAGTATAGATGCCTACATCAAAAATACCAATATACATCTTTTTACAGATGACACGGTTCTTTACACCAGTAGACCCACCCTTGAGGCTGCTTGCAGTCACCTTCAACAGGATTTCAATCTGCTGCAACATCAGCTTTGTAACAAAAAGCTACTTCTAAATGCCAAAAAACCTAAGTCAATGTTCTTCTCCCCCCCTTGTGCCTTCAAGATATCTGGTTTTACTTGGAACACTACCTCTGATCACCACCCTTCTTGGTGAACCTCTGGAGTATGTATCCAAGTTTAAGTACCTAGGGGAATGGATTGACCACAGACTCTCTTTTCTTGACCACATCGAAGAACTGTCAAAAAAGCTTAGATGGAGGTTGGACCTGTCATATAGGATTAAGCATCTTATTACAAGAGATGCCAAGAAAAGCTGGGCCAAACCACCTTCCTCTCCCTCCTGGATTACACAGACTTTCTGTACAGCCAAAGCCCAACTATTGCATTCTTGAAACTGGACACACTCTATCATATGGCCCTAACGTTTATCACCAATCTTCCATACAATACACACCACCATTCTCTGTACAGTGCTGTGGGATGGGCATCTCTCACTTACAGAAGAAAGAGAAATGCTTCCCTTTGGACCTTCAGAGCTATCCCCAAGAAGCTGCCTCAATATATCTTGGATTGTTTACCTCTAAGTGTGATAGGTACATATGCACTGAGAAGTGCCTCCTATATCTACCTAACTCTTGTTCACATGCCCCCTACCTCCCTGACCCTGGGGCATTCACCTTACCTACTGCTTCGCCTCACTTCCCTTATCTGGAGCCTGTTCTTACACATGGTCCTGGTATCACTATTCACTGCAATGACAGTTACGGGTTCCCTTACCTACTCTCCCCCTCCCTCTTTAACCTTCACAACTCCTTTCCTTTTCTTATCAGCTTCCTAACTTCCCTTGTTGCCCCCTCTCATTCATGTTTGTTCTTCTGCCTTCACCACATCATAGTGTCCAGTCTTGACTATAACCTGTATTTGTCTGCTCATGTGTGTATATAGTACTCATGCACTACCACTGTCATTACCCTGTGTATTATATTTAGCCCTGACTAAGTTAGTTAGTTATTTAAATATTGTGTGATTTTTATTGTGTTCGATGTGCTGTGTAATGTTCTTGTATCCTGTCCAGGTCCATTTGGCAAATGAACTTTGCTCAATGATGTTCACCAGGTTAAGTAAAGATTTTTATTGATTGATTGATTGACTGAATATTCAGATTTGGTATTAAATAGCAAAAAGTCCAAAGTCATTGCCTTTCTTGCGGGGCACTACTGGCAGGAGGGAGGATGATCTGGGGCTCATAAAGGATGGTTCAGAACTGACACAAGTATAAGCACTTAGGCATCTGGGTAGATAAAAATGTAAACTTTGATCAATATATGAATATTGTAACAAAAAAGCTAAATTGTAAACTTGGAGCATTCAGATATACAGCATTCTGTAGAAATAAAAATCTGAGATACACAATTGTACAATGACTCAACTTTTACTCCCAATTTTAGACTATGGGTGCCATATTTATGGTTATGTAACCACAACAAATTTTTAAAAAGTGGAAGTTACCTGCAATAATTTGGTCAGATGTGGGCTCTGTTGTGATCATAAAACCCTTCATTGCACAAAGTATGAGAAATTGGGTTGGTTTACAATAGAAAATGGGAGAACATTAATTTGGGCAGGTTTAGTAAATAATATTAAATCAAAATAAAACAGTATATTTAATAGACAGATTGCAAAAACTTTAACAAAAATATATTCTAAGGTATAAAAAACACAGAGAATAAATGACATCCATTTTAAAAAATAGATATGGGGACAAGGTACTGTATTCTCATAAGAAGTAGAAAAGCTTTGGCACGATATTGATCCAAATACTAAACAGTTGGCATCTAATCCAAAGGCATTCTTCACAACTATGAAAGAGGAATTGAGCATATAATGTACTCCTACAAAATGAGATATCAAAAAGCTACCTTATTGCACATTTCCTCTTACAATATTTGTATTTTGTATTTACATGTTGTTTGTATTGTGTGTCAAACCATTCTGCAAGTTTTGTATAATTTGAAACTGTGTGCACAAACAGGACCACCTTGTAAATAAGACTGTCTAGCCCTAGTGGTGTTTTTGTACCAACATTTTTACCTGTATAAAAATATAATTTAGTACTTCGACTAGACCCCACCTGGAGTACTATGTCCAGATTTGGAGACTGCACAACAGAAAGGACATAGACAGTGCACAGGAAGCCCAGAGGAAAGCAGCTAAAATGGTGCAGGGGTTGCATGAGAAGCCCTACGAGAAGAGGCTGAGGGATCTCAACTTGCACACCCTGGAAGAGAGGATGATGAGAGGTGACATGAAAGAAACCTGCAAATACTGTACCTCACAGGGTAAACAAGGTGCAGGAAGGAATTCTCTTTCAAATGACAAGGAGCACCAGGACAAGGGGGCATGCAATGAATCTGGAGGGGGAATTTCAAGAAAGATGTGAGGAAATATTTCTTCAGTGAAAAGGTGGTAGATGCCTGGCACAGACAAAAGTGGTGGGACATAGGGAGGTACTAGAAAACAACCAGGAGGAGGGAGTATTGCTAGAGATGGTGACAAGTAACTGTCTGTGGAGACAGAGTAGGCAGTGAACATATGTGTAGACTGGATGGGCCAGGTTGTCCTTTTCTGCCAACAAAAGCTATGTTTTTTACATATTAAATGGCAATAAGATAGTGGACAACTACATTACATGTTATTTAAAACAGTAACATTTACATTGGTCACAAAGGTACTGTTTATACAAATGTTTTGTCATCCAAAGAGATTCTACCTTCCTCAGGTAGGCAAGTAAGGTGTTTCAGAGCTTGGTAGTGACATAATCAAAGGAATGCTGAGCCTCTGAAGTTGTGAACCAAGGAACTGACAATAAATTAGCTGAGGCTGACATGTGAGCCAAAGATCTTTCAGGGAAATTAAGCAGTAAGGATCAACATGAGGCAGGAGCAAGGTTCAAGGATTTTATAAGTATGGTGCTGCCCAGCAAGTAATCCAGCCTGGCTGCAGGAGAGAGTCATGCAAGATTACTGTAGATTAAGCAATGGTGCATACTTCTATCTACATGAAGGGCAAACTCCTTATATGATTGTTGACAGATTTGAACTTAAACTTTTACCTGCTGGACAAGGAGTCAAAAAGAATGATTCCAGAATCTGGCAGAAGGGGGGGCTGTGATATGCAATGGCCAAGCAGGCTTCATCAGAAACCATTTCCTAACTCTGTAAAGTAGACCAAGTTTTCTCTTTTGTTGAATATTAAGGTGGTCCAGGTGATTTTGAAGATAAACTGGGATCAAGCTGTATCCCTAGATTGCTAAAACTACTGACAACCTCCAATTTTGAACCATCTAATGTGCATATATCAAAGACACCAGTAAGGATATTGACCCTGGTTGCAGATCCGAAAGCATGGCTTTTGCTTTCTATTCATTTAGAATGAGCACATTCTGAATAAACCAAATTTTCTTATGATACAAAGTCCTGACTTAAATTAAGATTGATGTCAGCAATACTTTTTTTTTAATTCTCTTTTATCATTATAATAAACAAAACCACAAAAATATAATAACACAATAACAACAAGAACAATACATAAAGTGAAGCATAACAGATACCAACTATTCCATCAACCTGCCCTCCCACCCCAACCCCATACAAGGGAATAGAGTCTAGCTGTCTTAGACCCTAACATATAAGGGTATGCAGCGAATGCAAAACAGTAAAAACTGTCTCACTAATGATAATCATAATGTTCTACAATATCAAAGGGATAGGAGAGCCCACCCCAAGACCATCAGATGGAGTACAGTGTGTGCAGCCTGCTCCATTTTTCAGCATAAGAAATAAGCCTATTATGGACACTGGCTATCATTTTCTCCAGACATAAGTTAAAGAGGAACTCATTTATCCACCCCGATAGGATATAGTATCTTGATCATGCCAGTGCTTTAGTACTACTCATTTAACTGAAATTGAAAGCATGGCCTTCTGTTCTTTATCTAAAATCCAACTGTAATTGCCAACTATACACACTTCATAGAAACATAGAAGTTGTCAGCAAATAAAGACCTCTTGGCCCACTTAGTCTGTCCTATATTCCTTACCTACTGTGCCACTGTGGACCCTACGCAATCTCCAGTCTTCTCCACTGCTCGCCTTACTTCTAAGGTCCCCTTGTGTCTATTTCCATGCATGTTTAAATCCTGTTGCCATTTTAGTACCCAACACCTCTGCTGGGAGGCTGTTCTAGGTGTCCACCACCCTCTCTGTAAAGAAATATGTCCTAACATCTCCTCTGAGCCTCCCCCATCCAGCTTCATAGCATGACCCATGGTCCAGGAGCATCTTTTTCTATGGGAAATGCTACCTTCCTGTACCTTATTAAGATCTGTGAGGTATTTAAAAGTTTCTATCAAATCCCCCTTTCCGGCCTTTCCTCTAGAAAGTACATATTTAGTTCCTTGAGTCTTTCCTTGTAGGGCTTTTGATGCAGGCCTTGCACCATTTTGGTAGCCATCCTTTGTACCACCTCCACCCTATCTATGTCCTTCTGGTGGTGGAACATCCAGAACTAGACACAGTACTTGAGGTGGGATCTTACCAGTGATTTATACAATAGTAATACTACCTCCCTCCTTCTGCTGGTGATGCCCCTTCCTATGCAACTAACCATCCTGCTAGCTTTCCCTGCTGCCTTATCACACTGCTTGGCTACTTTCAGGTTATCAGAAATGATTACCCATAGGTCTCTTTCCTCTTTTGTAGTTGCTAATACCTCCCTGCTCAATTGGTGCATTGCCTCTGGGTTTCTGTGCCCCAAGTGCATGATTTTGCACTTTTTTGCATTGAAACCCAGCTACCATTTCCTTGACAAATCTTCAGGGGTAAATAGCTTGTCAATGCCCAAAAGGGGATCTGCTTTGGATTGGATGTCTTCCCATAAAGGGCGACTCTTACAACACTCACAAAAAATATGGAGCAGAGAGCCGTCAGGGTTGTTACATCTAGTACAATTTTGTGAGCTAATAAAGCCCATTTTAAACAATCTCTGAGGATTTAGTATACTGCAGGTTATAAAAAAACCTTAATCTGCATGAGATTAAATGTGCTGCTGGCTATGTAGATATGCATATCATGCCAAATATTAGTCCAATTAAAATGCCTCAAAGGGAAGACCAAATCCCAGTTGCAGCATACCACATCCACACTGGGAAACAAACTAGTAAAAAATGAGGTGTATAGCTGGGATACAGCATGGGATTGAGAGGCCATAGCAACAGCTGAGTTTAAAAATTTGCAATAATTAGTACGCCAGGGACTGGGGCCAAAATGTGCCATGATCACATGTTTAAGTTGTAATAGCTTGAAAAAGGATTGGGTGTCCATTGGAAAAGCACGACATATGTTGTGGAATGTCTTAAAGTTACCATCATGGAGCAGTCTATCTACACCATCAATCAATAATTGAGGGAGCTAATCTCTGGAAAGAAACTTGTGATCTACCTTAAAATTGGAATTTCAAAACACTGGTTGGGAAATGTCCTGATCAAAATGATATCACAAAGCTCTACTCAGTTGGGCATGCACTTTAATAGAATGGCCATTTAAAGAGTCCTGGACCGCTTCTGAAGGCAAAGACCTCATTTCACTATGATTCCTAATTCTAAGTCCAACCAAACAGGTGTGTACTTATGGATGGCCTTCTCCTCACTGGGTATAAGCCATCTAAGATATTTGCTAGCATGGCTAGCAAAATAATATATTGCAAACTGAGACAATCTGAGACCCATAGTCTTTTGGAAGCAGCCAGCTTGTCATAAGTCCATCTGGGATGTTTGTCTAACCATATAAATCTAGATATGTACGTTCCAAAACCAGGACATGGGGAGATAAAAAATTAAGCATATTTATAGGATAAAACAGACGAGGTAGTATATTCATTTTAATGACATTTATTCTACCCCAGAGCATTAGAGGAAACAATTTCCATCATTCTAAATCTTGCTTAATTTTCACTAAAAGATCATCCAAACTTAATTTTGTGAGTTGTGAAAGGTTCTTGGTAACATATAATTCAAGATATTTTAACTGCTTGGGGGCCCAGGCCAGACACCACTTGATTACTTCTGCCTTGAAAACACCTGTGTTTAAAGGCATTACAACCATCTTAACTGTATTCAACTTATAATTGTTGACTTTATGAAAATGTTGGATAGTTTCCAAGGCAGCTGGAATGGATATGGCTGGGTGGGTAATATGCAAAAGGGTGTTGTCTGCATAGGTTGAAAATAATAATGATCTAGTACCAACAGGTATCCCAGTAAGAGGGGGATTGTTCCTCAACTTATGAAGCAGAGGTTCAAGATATAAATTAAATAAAAATGGAGAAAGGGGACAGCCCTGTCTGGTACCACAGTGCAGCTGGATGGGAGAGGAGAAAACTCTGCTACAACAAATTTTAGCACTGGGTACTGAGTACAGAACCCATAACCAATTAAGAAAGGCATGTGGGAATCCAAATTTACCCAGCATAGCAAAAAGGACAAGCCAACTAACTCTATCAAATGCCTTCTCTGCATCTAGGGACACCAGCATCAAGGGCACAGTAGGATCCCCAGATGCGGAGAAGATATGTGTCAGCTTCCGGAGATGGTCAGTGGAAAGTCTTATGGGCATAAAACCCACTTGTTCCCTGAAAATTAAAATGGCCCAAACCTGGTTAATTCTAGATGTTAAAATTTTGGTGAGTATTTTAATGTTATAGTTCATTAATGATATTGGCCAATAGTTACCAACCTGATCAGAAGATTTCCCAGGCTTAGGCAGTAAAATAATCAAAGCTTCCAAATGAGTGGGATCTGAAATACCATGAGTGTAAACAGCAGTATACAGCCTATGCAGCAAAGGGGCTAGTTCATCTGCAAATACTTTATACAAATTAGCAGACAGCCCATCAAGACCAGGTACCTTATCAGGGACAAGATCCTTGATAGCATCTAAGATCTCTAATTGGGAAATAGATTTAACTAATTAATTCTGCTGTTCAACCAATAGCACTAGGAGATCCACCCTGTTAAAAAGAGTTGAATATCCAAGGCAGACGGGGCGGTGGGAATAGGACCATAATGTTTATGGTAAAAACTTTAAAATTCTTGTATGACATCTTTAGGGGCAGTTTGTACACTATTGTCTGTAAAGGGTATAATGGAAGGGATGATCCAGAAAGCTTCCAACATTTTAAGACGTAATGCCATTAGGCAACCCCCCTTTTCCCCTTGATTGATGCAGGTGGAATGTATCTTAAAAATAGTATATTCCACTTGTTCATGGAGAAACTCCTCATGTTTGTCTGTAAGGGAAATTAATATTAACCTAACCATCTATAGGGTAGAGGGAGCCAGCTTTCTTGTAATGTTCTTATATCAATCAGTAAGTGGGAGGCTTGGGCTGTCCTTTGCTACTTCTCTTTCACAGCAAGGTGGATAAATTCACCTTTAACAAAGCATTTAAATGATATCCATTCCTGATCATCTCACTCAATAGAGCCAGTGTTAAGTGTAACATAGAAGCCTATTTGGTCCTTGACTCTCCCGACTATGGCGCCATCCTTCAGTAAGTGGTTATTAATTTTCCAGATGGTATCTTTATCCTTTCCCATATGGAAAGCATGCTGAATCCAAACTAAAGAATGGTCTGAAAGGACCCTGGTGCAATTCCAGCACAATGGGTTCCTCTGAGGATATCACTACTCACTAAAACGTAGTCAATCCTGGAGAAAGAATGGTGAACAGGTGAGTAGAATTTAAAGTCTTTCACAGAAGGATTTAAAACACACCAGGGGTCACACAGCCCTAATAAGTCAACCAAATACCACAAGCCATGTTGCCCTGGTTAATGGCCAGCAGTAGTTCTACTTGCTCTGTCTAGATCTGAGGTAAACGGCAGGTTCCAGTCACCTCCTATGAGAATAGGAAGTGACACAAAAGGAGCAAGTAAACTTGTTAATTTAGTAAAAAAGGAAGATGAGTCAATATTTGGGCCGTATACACTTCCCAATAGGACCTCCATATAATCCAGCATCCCAGAAATAAAAATGAAATTTCCCTCTGGATCCTCTAGTCACTGTGAAAGCTTAAAATTGATTCCTTGACCTATCAAAATTGCAACCCCACATTACCTGGTAGAGTTCCCAGCACCATAGACTTGACCTATTCTGGCTCTGTGAAATAAGGTGGATTCAGAAGCCAGTATATGAGATTCCTGCAAAACCATTACTCTACAGTCTAAATGTTTAATATGTTTGAGGATCTGATAACGTTTGGTCTTGGAGCGAGCTCTTTTCACATTCCACATAGCATATTTAAGAATATTACCCATAATCTGTTGTATGCAGGCTCAATAAAAAATTCATATATCAGTCCAAGTAGCTGATATAAAATAGTATTTAGAATCTCTACTCCCCTGCTACCCCCCAAAAAAACTTACATATCAAACCAAGTATAACAAAACAGCTAATCTGTATAGAATTCAGTAGGGCCTAGGGGCCCAAAACCCACCCCAGCCCAGTAAACCCACAAATAAAATTAGTCCCAATACACCAGCAACCCCTGGTCCCAATGATTGCTCCTCTTCAAACTGTTGGTCTGTCATGACCTCCTACTCTTTAGCCCTGTCACCACCCTGACCCAACATCACACATTTTTAACCAGGTGAATCTCTGCGATGAAAGAGATGGCTCAGGGAAACCTCAGGTGTCCATGGGTATGAATGTAGAGAAAAAAGGCCCATAAGCAAACAAGGGTTTACTATTCTTCATTGAACAAAGATAAAAGTAAACAAGCCTCACCATACCGCTGAAACACCCCAGTGACAACCACTTTCCCATTGTGGGGAGGGTGGAGGCTACAAGGAGGTTCTGAAAATGGTACCTCCATGGAATAGAGCCTGTGGAGAAAATGCTCCAATCATGTTAAGGGGCACAGGTCACTTAGAGTGGGGAGCCCATGGGCAACATACCATCAAACAAAAAACAAGCAGGAAACCTCACCACACTATATCATAGAAAATGTTTGGTTCCAACAGTGCAGCAGAGCATTTCTGGCTCAAAAGGGGGTAATGGTTAAAGTTGGCTGCCAAACAAAAACACCGGGTCCCAGAGAAAGTTATAAGAAGTCAGAAAGAATGCTACAGAATTAAAAGCCCAGAATGCTAGTATCAGAACCCCCACACACACACAATTCTTCAAACTCAAAAGACAAATAGCAGGAGTGTATATCTGCATAAGCTAATCAGGTTTCAGTCTTACCCCATCAAATAAAGGCACCTTCCAAGGAGGAAAATCATGTTATGAGGTTGAGGGGAAGAAAGAAAGAGGTGAAGAAACCTGCTGCACATTAAAGATCAAAAAATGCTGCTCAAAAAAGCTGACCAATGGCAAACCCAGAAATACAAACAGGCATCATCATCATAAATCAAATCCCCCCTTCCCTCACCATGTTGCTGCTCAGTAAACTATAAGGACAGAGCCAACATACAAAGATCGAGAACAGGAATTAACAAAAACAACCCAAACAGAAACCCTATGTTCAAGTAGAGAAGAGCCCTAAGCAAATGACGCCACAGCAACAACCACAGAGCAAGTCCAACCGTGTCAAACCAAATGTCCCCAAAGCAGTGCTCAAAAATGCTAGGTCACTATTTTTATCAAGTCAATGTCCAATATAGCATGAGGCAGCTCCCTGATGTGGACTGAGAACAAAAAAAAGTAAAGGGTCCATATTACCAGCCACATGGATGGGACAATGGGGTCATACATCCTGTTCAGGAACAGAGCTATTATAACTGAAATTCTACAACAAACAGTAAGATCAGATAAACTCTCCAACTAGTCCAAATGAGTGAAAGATGAACAACTACAAAATGGTGCTAACTATTAGTTATACCAAAGTTCAATCGGCCAGATTTAAACAGGCTGGGATACATAGAGGGTAGTTCCCACTTGGCTTGATCTGCAGTGTCAAAACTTCGGGTGGCACCCTCATAGGTAATTTGCAGTTTGGCAGGATAGAGCCTTCAAAATCCAATGTAAGCAGCAATTAATTTCTAAATAAGGGGATGGTTGGCTACTCTCCTCTCACAAACTGGTTGAGGCAGATCCTGAAATATACGGATCCTGGCTCCTTCCCATGACAACTCATGCAAGCTCTGGACTTTAGCCAGCAGGTGTTGCTTATCGAGAAAATTAAGGAATTTAAATATAAATGGATGAGACGTAGCTCCTTTGAGAGTCATTGGCCACAAAGCTTTCTCCACAGCATATGTCTGGCCATCTGGTGAGGACCCAACTATTTTATCACAGAGCTTCTGAACAAAAGGAATGCCATTTGTGCCCTCCAACCTTTCAGGTAACCTAATGATCACAACATTATTTATTCAGTTATGATCTTCAAAGTCCTCTAGATGGGTATACTTATGGCTTAATGCCACCAGCTCCAGAGCCACCCAATTCTGCCAGTACTCTATGGAGCTTACTTGGCCCTCAGCATCCCTGATCCTATGGGCAAGCTCTTCAGTAGCCAGCCTGAAGGCTTCAATGTCTCTGGTAAGTGAAAGAACAACATCTTTCAGTGGTCCAAATTCTTGTATAAAGCACTCTTTTGTGAGAGCCTCAGTCAGGGGAGAAGCGCAGCTGATATTAGAGGTTATTGGCTTAGTACGTATAGGCACACAGTCATGGTCCGGGTAGCAGATCGATTCAGCGCAGCAAATTGAACGATGTCAATTACAGTGATTCAGATTCAGCATATACAATTGTAGTGAGTGACACATTACAGCAATTGTACAATTCAGTGATCCCAAAGTTGTAAAATATCCCCAGGGTCCAGGTGCGGCGTGATGCTAGAATAATAGAAACGGGGAGGTACGGGGGGCACAGCCCCCCGGGGCAGTGCAGGGGGGCGTAGCTCCCCTGCATAACAAGGAACAACCAGTGCCGGCACCTGTGAAAAAAGAAGAAGTAATGGGAAACAGGTGCAGACTATCAATGTAAGTCATGACAGAGGTGAGGATGGCTCAAGTGATGTCTGGGGTGGCAGCAGCATGGAGCTGTCGGTGGTATTGAGACTGTACTGAACGTTTCATTCAGTTGGTCAGTGAATTCATACGGAGTACCTGCTGGGTCTGAGTTCTGTTGGTGAGGTCGCAAAATGTTGCTGAAAATGTTTTCGCTGAGATTTATAGTCGCTGAAATAGCATTCACTATAGTTTAGTTGCTGACATTGACACTTGCTGAAATAACCTCACTGAAATTACATGGAGCCATGGTCCAGAGTGGGTGGTGGGGTGTGACACACTGAAGGAGATTTCATCTCTGCATCCATCTACCACTTTCAAACTGTATTCCAAGTTATTGTTGGACAAACAAAAGCAATGGTACTAAATGGAAAAAAGAAAGAAAGAGAAACGCTCAGTTTAACCATGAAAAAAGGACGGACTGGGTCAAAGTGGTATGACTAGTTTCTCACCAGCAGCATGGCATTATGTGACTTCCTGATGTCAGCAATAATGATGAAGCACCTGTAACTGACTGCATCATCCACACAGAGCAGAGTTTCAAGTACCACAGTGAAGGGTTGTAAGGCTGATACAGAAAATAGAAGGTGGCCCAAAGGAGAGCCCTGTGGAACCCCATATGAAGGGAACAATTTTTTCTTTAAAACAATGCAGTCAGTAGGCTTGAACAATGAATGCCTCAATTGCACCCTTTAAATTTTATCTGGATTTCAAATTACTAAACTCCACTCTGTGCTACTGTGGAAATATGCTTAGCTCCATTACAGAATTCATGACCCTACTCATGCAATTCATCATGGTACTTGATGATGCTTTAGAGTGCAAAGTGCTGTAGTTCTACATCATCTCTGCAATGTATCTGCTTTTTTCTTTGCACATGTTGGCTAACAGACTGAAAAGCATCTGTTTTGTGGGTTGAAGTATTTTGGAGCTGATAGAAGTGCTTTGAGAGGAGGCTGTTGTCTGTGAAGAGTTAATTGTCCTTTAGAAGTTTAATTGGATTATGTTTATTTATTTATTTTTTTTAGTTGTTTAACCAGGATTAGCACACTAAGCTGAAAACTTTTTTACAGGTGCGACCTGGGAGCACAGGGAAGTTAAGTGACTTGCTCAGGGTCACACAGTATGTAAGTGGAAGCTGTGGGATTCAAACCCAGGTCTGATCTGCTGGATGTCACCAGATTTGCAGCTCAGAGCCTTAAATCACTGCGCTATACTGCCTTCCTACATGTTTTCTGTTCAAACACATAGTCTATCAAAAGCAAATCACTTTATTTGAGAGAAGGTTATCTACTACTGCAGTAACAGTATGAAACTGTTGTTCAGTGCAGGAGCAGGAGACATATATTTGTTTTTGTTTTCCAGGTAAGCACATTGGGGCCTATTCACAAAAGCAAACCAGGTATGTGCTATTCGTATGTATCTGGGCCATGTAGCTGGACAGGTGCAGAGTGCACAGTATTCACTACCATAAGCACCCACAGGGCACCTTCCATAGACCCCCTTCCCCAGCATACAACTGCATGGGAGCAGATTGCAGGACTTGGGTGGGCATCAAATTGGATGCCCATCCCGGGTCCATAATTGGATCCCCTGTTGCATGCATGCAGATGATCCTAGAAAGGCATGGACCCCAGCAAGAATACCCCAATGGGCAAATGATCGAATGGTTGCCCCAGCCCTCATTGGCAGCCCAGTAGGCTGGGGCAACAATGTGGAGGCGGTTCCCTTTGCTGGTGGGTGTCAATTTGGGGGGTGCATAAAAGTTATGGCAGGGTTCCCCCTCACATAACCTTGCACCCCCAGGCCCAGCACTCCATGCCTTAGTGAATGGCATGGAATGTGGACATGCCCCCTGGCACACCCCCAGACTGCCTGTGGTACATAGCTGCAGAGACGGCTGGGGGATGCTGTGCACAAGGGGCTAGTACACCTGCAATGAATGCCGCCGGGGGTCTGCTGGACCCCTGCTGCATGGCATTCTAATGTAGGGTTGCCTACATGCCTGAGATACATGGCATGTAGGCAATAGAACTGTTGTGAATAGGCCCCATTGTGACAAAATCTCTTTCACAGAAGCAAATGGTGCAGACAGGTGCACTACAAAATATGAAGTAGATACTGCAAAATAAAAAACAGCAGCAAATTGACAGAACATTTCAAACAGCACAGAGTCAGAACTACAGCACCTTGAGCTCTAAAGCATCATCAAGTCCCATGGTGCATTACAAGAGTAGGGTCATGACCTCTGTAATGGAGCCAAGCAGGTTTTCACACTAGCACAGAATGGAGTTTAATAACTTGAAATCTAGATGAAATGTGGAGGATGTGGTAGAGGCATTCATTATTCAAACATACAGACTGCATTGTTTTAAGACAATTGGTTTATGGAACCTTCCTTGCAAGACCTCAAGGGGAGAGGGCAATGAGTTAGAACATTTACCCAACCTGGAATCTGGAGCTAAAGTAACTCTTAACCCCCATTTATGCCAGAGCATCAAAACACAGATTGCATAGTTTAGCCAGCAGACTGTTATGGACTCCTTAGTCAAAGACCCTGAACAAATAGGAATCAAATGGCTCTGAATAAATAAAGTACTTTCAATTCAGTCTGTAATGTTATGTCTGTAGCATCACATTTGGCCCCATTCCTGTACTTAAGATGCACATGCTACGAGTATTAATACATAAATTAGTATTAGCATTTCTGCTGTTTCTGATTTTTTAGGAGAGATCACATACATTTTTATACAAACTATACTGGAGCTGGTTCCTAATCTGGGCAGATGGTGTATGTAGGACCTTTCAGGCCCATACAGTAATTAAGAATGTTATTTTAACTGGAAAGAGAAAACAGAAACAACTCATGGAGCTGGTAGATGTGGCATCAGAAAGAGAATGCCTTGCTAATTTACCTAGGCAAACTCATTCTAGTGCCACATCTGTCACTACTTTTTTTTAGAATGCTGCTCTAGCTTACTCTAGCAACCACCCAATCTCGTTTTCTTTACTGGTCTTGTCTGTGAGTCGATTTTCAAAAAATGTAATAGTCTCTTTGAAAAAGGGACTTAACTGCACTGCTGAACTTTGTCTGGTCCTTCACTAACTGCTCTTCCATTCATACATGGTGGTCACAGAAGTCCCTTCTTCTGCTTGCTGGTCTCATTGGCTGCAGTAACTGTGCCTCTTCCTGCATGGTCTGTAGCTTGCTTTATGTCTCTCTGTGATCATGCCCTTTGCTGGCATGTCCATGTTGTGTCCACTGCTATAGCTCCTGGATCAAAGTCACGTGAGTCTTCTACAGAAGTGCATGTTCTGAACAGCCAGACTGCATCCTTTATAAAGCAATACCAAACCTGAGAGCAAATGCAGGGCTCATTGTTTTGCAGCACTCTAAACCATCTGTTGGTCTGCACCTCCCAGTGTTGGCCAGTGATGCTGCTGTGGGGTAAAGCTGTCCCCCTGGAACTTGAATGAGGACAGTATTAGCGAGTGCATTCAAGTAAAAATCCAGAAAACAAACAAAAAAAGGCTGAATTGCTTCACTAACCAAATATTGCCACAATGTTTGCCAAAGATTCTGTACAGGTACACTGTTGAAAATAGGTGCCCCAGTGGTTTGCTCTATGAGCTTCATCAAGGGACAAGCTCCTGTACTGAATGACAGCCCTTTTATCCAGGCAAATGTGTTGACATCAGAGTCAGCTGGACATGACATCTTACACTGAAAGGACACCTCCTAGATACTGGCAAATTTGAACTATGGCTATATGGCTAAATTGCAAAATAATAACATACTTTTGTAAGCTGTAAACTGATAATAATTGTTACACACGGTTCAATGTCTTTACAAAAAATTAATTTCTTTGGAAACATCTGGATGCAAAATGAGGTGCGGGTGGGGGAGAGGAACAAGGGTGAGAGGTAAGACAGAAAGCAGGAAACATGGGAGGGATAATAGAATAGGGCTGTAGAAAAATAATCAGGAAAGTTTTTAGCCAAACTAAAGGTAAAACAGGCTGTGACATATCTGCATTTCATAACCCCAAATAGATGACACAGAATTAATACAGAACATAACACTTGTTTTGGGGATTTGTAGATTTTGAAATAACAGCTATCAAGTGCCGCAGACTAAAAATGCCCTTCCCTGATTCATGTAGATACTTCTTTTTTATGGCTGCATGGGTGGAGCCCTGCAGTCGTTTTAGGATCACATCACTGTAGGAGAGAAGTGGAACTGATTGCTGTCTTCTCCTACAGTGATGTGATCTGACATCCACAGCACTGCAGTCCCTGATATCTTTTCCTCTGCGGACGTAGTTCCCCTCCATAGCAGTTGGGCCTCCCTCACGTACTACTTTCTGCAACTGTGGACGTGACACAGCAGCTCTGACTCAAACTGCACATGTGCAAGTGTCATGCATGCACAGATCTGTCAGAGCCACCATCTTATGGATGGCAGGTGTCTGTAATACACGGCAGCGGCTCCAGTGCAGCAAGAGCTCAGAATGTTTTACTCTCTCTTGCTGCACAATTGCTCTGGGCAGTCATATGGGCTCTGTCCAGATTTTGTTTCAACATAATAGTTCCATGTCAGTTTGAACTACAATCTCCCAAAACTGCTAGCTTTGCAATATATGGGGATCTGCGGTATCCCAAGTATCTGTTGAATCTGGGTAAAGGGAGACATAAAAATAAAATAAATTAGAAGATTCAACATACATATGCAGGATAAATAAATCAGTAATGCTTTATCTGGCAAATGCAACACTTTTCTGAAGTGACAGTGAGCAAGTCAGATAGTTAAAAGAAAGACCAAGATACTATAAACCTCCCATTAACTGTTCTAAAGATTTTTGTATTTATACATAATCTCCACAAGCAGTTTACCAAGAAAAGGCTTTAAATTCCAGTTTTCATTGAGACCCTTCAGACTGAGGGATTCCAGTGAGAAAATCCAAGAGTTTCTCTTTGCAGCAATTGCTGCAGTCTATTGCCTCCTTTCCTGCTGATCCTCATGCATTTCGGAGCCATAAATATCAGGCTTGCATGGTCACTAATGTGAGCACTTGCAAAATGGTTATTCATGGGGTATTACTTATTTATTTATTTAGCTTTTGTTGACCGGGTAAGTGCACTAGACAAATCCTGCCTATTTTCAGGCACGACCCGGGGGAAGGGGATACAGATGAATGAAAACTGACCTTGAACCAGATTAAGCTGTTGGTGGTATTTTTACTGAATGAGGGAAATTTGGCCAGGACACCGGGGGAAATCCCCTACTCTTTTCGATAAGTGCCATGGGATCTTTAACATCCACCTGAACTACCACCAATCCAGGCAGATGGGACCTCGGTTTAACATCTCATCTGAAAGACGGCACCTCAGAAGTGCAGCACCCCTCTCATGCTGCACTACAGTGTCAGTACTGGGATATTAACCCAAGTGCCAGATGTGGGAACTGAACCCACAGCCCTCTGATCTCCCGGCCTCAGAGGTGAGTGTGCTACCTACTGAGCCACTGACACTTGGAAGATTCTTGATTTTATGAATGTGATCCTGTATTCGCTCCTTGAGGGGGATGTATTTTCCTCAACACATATAATTTATTGTGTACACCAAACTGCATATACCACAAGCATCGATGTACACAGTTTAAGTGTTGTTGTTCTTCCCTGGGTTTGGCAAACTGGCTATGAACTATGAGCTGATCTCTCAAATTAGGCACTCTTTTAAAAAATATCTATGGTGGCATTGTAGTGACTTCAGATACATTTATATCATTTTGGACCAGTGGCCATTACTACCTAATAATGGCTCTCATCTTTCAACTTAAAGAGATATATTCAGTGACAAAACAAACAGGTTGTTTGCCACCAGAATTTGAAGCTCTTGGTTTGGGATTTAACAGGCTTGACATTTTTGCATTTCTTGCTTTTTGCATTGCCCATTCTAAGACTTCTCTGCTATACTCCGTGCATATAGATCTCTCAAATAATGCTGCTGCTTCAATGTCATGCACCGCATTCTCAAAATAATTATGTGGTATACCAAGAATGGACTGTATAGTTTGAATGTGACCAGACTTTTTGAATGGCCACTGTCAAATCTTAAGAGAGTGTTTGTAGCTGTTGGCTTCCTAAAATTTCTTATAGAGATCCTGTTTAAATTGTTTGCTATGAGAACCACATACAAGACGATTAATGAATGTTTGCTCATAGAGTGTGTGAATCTAAGGTAAAGTTCATTACAGTTAAGCCAATCCATGAATTGTCTAGCTTCTTGTTCAGAACCATCCCACACACAGACCACATCATCAATAAATCAAAATCAGTATTTGATGTGGTCTCTGTGTGGGTTGTGTGCTTCACTGAAAACCACAGACTCCTCCCAGTGCACCAAAATCAAGTTAATGAAAGATTGGGCCACTGAGGTTCCCATCACAGTCCTACACACCTGTAACCAGAAATCATTGTTAAATTCAAAAACATTGTGAGTCAAATTGAACCACAGCATCTCAAGTATAAAATCAACTGGCATGTTATTTTCTGGAGGGCTTTTGCAAAGAAAATATTCACAGCTCCTAATACCTGCCAAATGTTCAATGGAAGTACTATATATCATGCATCCAGGTCTATGCCCAGCTGAAGATACTGTAGCTTGGTTGCCAGGTCACACTTGCAAGCTAATGGAACAAGTCAATTGTGTTCCTAATATGTGAGGGGAGTGTTGACACACATGGCTTTAGGAAGAAGTCCACAAACTTACTCAAATTGCCAGTCAGGGACTCTGCTCCTGACATGATTTGTCTACCTGGGGGATTAACCAAAGATTTATGGATCTCAGGCAGGGTGCATAGTTTTGGCATCATTGGGTCATCTGACCAAATGTACAAAAACTCATCCTCAGTGTTGACACCTTGTGACTTGACTAATTCAAGTAAATCAAAGAGCTATTTTTTGCACATTGGAAGAAGATTACTCATGAGTTTCCTGTAATTTGCTTCATCACTCAGTAGGTTTAAGACCTGTTTTTCACAAAACTCTGAAGTCATCAGCATGATGTTTCCCCCTTTTCTGCAGGTATTATGACCACATCCTTCATTTCACTTAATTCATGCAGGGCTAATTTTTCCCCTTTGGTCATTTTCCTGCAGACATGGGGCACACCATTTGTAAACACTTTATTCTTTTCATTATAGTCTTTTTATATGCTTTTATGTTTGCATTATTGCAAAGAGGACACAAGAGAGATTTCAGTTTGAATGTGTTTTTTCCCAACATATTCCTCTCTCCCCCAACCCCACACTTCATTTCTCATCTGAATGTTTTGAAATAAATGATTTTTTGTAAAGACTCTGAACTGTAAATAACAATGACCGATTCTCAGTTTACAGCTGAGAAAACAATATTATTACTTTGCAATGTACAGTAATCATACAGCCATAGTTTAAACTTGCTAGTATCCAGTAGCTGTCATTTCAATGTAAGATGTCATGTCCAGCTGACTTTGATGTTAACAGTTTTGTCTAGATATAAGGGCTGTCACTCAGTGTAGGAGCCTGCTCCCTGATGAAGCTCATAGAGAGAAGTGCCGGAAATCTATTTCCAGCAGTGTATCTGTGCAGAATCTTTTTTCAAACATTGTGGCAATAAATGGTCAGTGAAGCAATTTGGCTTTTTTTTCTGGCTTTTACTTCAGTGCCTGCACTGATACTGTCCTGATTCATGGTAATTCAACAATCTGATTAGCATAACAGGTCCATTCACATGATAACAGGTGCATAGCATGATGCACATAATGCCAAATGCACCACACAAATCCATGTGTTCTTAAAAACAAACATAATCCTGTGTCAGACATCTACCATAATGACACCCTTGCAGGAAGGCACTAAATTGGGAGGGACAATTCTGTGTGTGGTGGAAGATTTGGGAGGTGACTAAAAACCAGTACAAAATCAGGAGAACATCTTCAAAAATGGGAGACGTGGCAGGTTTACAATTTCTTCCAATCTTAATAGTGGTACTAAAATAGTTAGACCTGATAGTTAGCAGTACTAAGGTCTAGTGAGGCTGAAGCAAATGCTTGCCTCCTTATAGTGTGACATTTTCAGGACTCCTTATTCAGGGGATGAGATCTCAAGTCCTGAGGCATTATAGGTCTGTCATGGGCAGCCATGATCAGTTGTTTTCTCAAGAAGCAACAGGGAGGTTCCATCATTCGGCAGCAGGTGACAGCTGCATACATAGCTGAAAACACTCCACGGACAGTTGTTGCACTTCAGTGAAGTTACTGTGGTAGGACTCTAGTTTGTGACTGTGTTACCTGTGTTTTGCCAGCAAATTGAGGGGGTCCAGCAGCAGACCTACATCAGAAGGCTTACTTCCACTGGGGTAGGGCTTCATTGCACTTCAAAACCCCATGCTGCCCTGTTTGAGGTCATCAGCTGTTTTCTCAAGAAGCGACCATGAGGTTCCATCATTTGGCAGCAGGTGAGAGCTGCATATATAGCAGAAAACACTCCATGGACAGTTGCTGCACTTCAATGAAGTTACTGTGGTGGAACTCTAGTTTGTGACTGTGTTACCTCTGTTTTGCCAGAAAATTGAGGGGGTCCAGCAGCAGACCTACATCAGAAGGCTCACTTCCAATGGGGCGGGGCTTCATTGCACTTCAAAAGCCCATGCTGCCCTGTTTGAGCTCATCAGCTGTTTTCTTAAGAAGTGGCTGGGAGGTTCCATCATTTGGCAGCAGCTGAGAGCTGCATATATAGCTGAAAACACTCCATGGACAGTTGTTGCACTTCAATGAAGTTACTGTGGTGGGACTCTAGTTTGTGACTGTGTTACCTGTGTCTTGCCTGCAAACTGAGGGGGTCCAGCAGCAGACCTACATCAGAAGGCTCACTTCCACTGGGGTGGGGCTTCGTTGCACTTCAAAAGCCCATGCTGCCCTGTTTGAACTCATCAGCTGTTTTCTCAAGAAGCAACTGGGAGGTTACATCATTTGGCAGCAGGTGAGAGCTGCATATATAGCCAAAAACACTCCATGGAAAGTTGTTGCACTTCAGTGAATTTGCTGCGGTGGGACTCTAGTTTGTGACTGTGTTACCTGTGTTTTACCAGAAAATTGGGGGGGGGGGGGTCCAGCGGCGGACCTACTTCAGAAAGCTCACTTCCACTAGGGTGGGGCTTCATTGTACTTCAAAAGCCCTTAACGCCCACGGGCATGAGTGCCATGGTGCAAGCATTGTGAGTGGCACCACGCCACTCTGTGAGAAAATTCAGGTCTGGGCTTAAAGTTGTTTGCATTATTTTTTAAAGCAGGTTAAAGTAAAAATGCACTGTTTTGTTTTAACAATGGGGTGGGTACTGTTAGGTATGTGTTTAGTAAACATCCAGATATCAAAATGTAATTGTAACAGTGTTTGCAAGGGTTTAGCCTTTACGGCAATGGAAGCGAACACCTCAGGATAATGCATTTATTTATGTTAAGAGATGTAATCCCTTCACAAACAAAAGGAATTTATTTCTCAAGTCCTTGATGATCAAAAGTAGTCCTTTTTGAGGTGTAAATTGTAGTGTTAAAAGTTTAGTTTGTATTGTTTTGTTAACCCAATGTGGGGACATAGAGAAAAATCCAGGACCCAAGAAAATGGTGGGGTTTACTGTCATGCATGAGAATGTTAGAAGTCTCACACACAAGATTGACCAATACAGGGTGTGGGCTTCAGAATTGGGTCAGGATATTATGACAATCTCAGAGACCTGGCTTCATTTGGGAATTTGAAATAGTGAGATAGCACTTGCTGGGTGCAGTATACAGAGGCAGGATAAGGTAAATTGGGGAAGGGGTTAATGTTATATGTAAAAGACACTTTAGGACCTCATCGGGTACTATTAGCTAAAAATGTGGAAGGTGTCGATTGTTTAGTAATAGAACTGTCAAAAATTAAAATACTAATTGGTGTTTTCTATGCCCCTCCAAAAACCAAAACAAGTACATTTGAAGTTTTGGCTGAAATATTGTTGGAAAAATGTGAGATCAGTGTGTGATACCAACAGGCAATTTTGATGCAAATTGGGAGCAAGATAGAGGAGAAAAATTAAAAACTAGTTTGGAAATTTTGGGTTTACAACAAATAATTCATCAACCTACAAGATGTCTAAATAATACAACTTTTGGCTCTATCTTGGATCTATTTTTTTGTATCACAGGACCTGAAAGTGGAAGACTGTAAAGTCCTCCCATTGAACTTGGGGGGCCATAATCCCATCCAATGTACTATACTTATGCAGGGATCTCAGAGTGGTAGTAAACAAGATTTTTGGGTGCGTGACTTAGAGAAATTTAATGAAAGACTTTTTAGAAATAGTCTTAGAGATTTTGATTGGACTAGAGTGCGTCTAATCCCAGACTTAAACCTAGCCATTCAGGAATTTACTGATTCCTTCTTGGATATTGTGCAACAGCACGCCCCAAAAATCAAGAAGAATAAAAATAACAAAATGTACCCTGGCTAAATGAGAAATTAAAAATCCAGCTATGCATAAGAAATTGGGTCTGGAAGAAAGCTAAAAGAACTAAATCAGTGAAGGATTGGAACGTGTTTAAACAATGGCGTAATAAGTGTAAGTAGAATGTAGTTTTAGCCAAAAAAAGGTACTATCAGAACAGGTTTAACCAGAATGCAGGATCCAAACAAGTTCTGGAAAAATATTTCCGACTTGAAAAACCCAATAAAAACAAAAAATTCAATTAATCTATTAGATTGGGACAAATTAATTGATTATCCTTTAGTGGTTGCACATTTATTGAATAATTATTTTAAAGAATTACCTGATTTTACGATACCTAAATTGACCCAAAGAGAAACTTGCTCTAAACAACACAAATTAGCTGGCTCTATGACCAATACTGGAAGATTTAACTTTAGGAACATTAAAGTGAAAGAAATAAAAAAAGAGCTAAAGAACCTGTCAGTTTTAAAAAGTGGTGGACTGGATGGTATTAAGACAAGATTTTTAAAGATTAGTGCCAATCTTATTGCCCCAATAATTATGTATTTCTATAATTGGAGTTTAAATTCTTCTTCGATGCCTGAATTTTGGATAAAAGGGGAAATCATTCCTATACATAAGGGTGCTGATTCCACACTTCCCTGTAATGACAGGCCCATAAATCTTCTCCCTATTCACTCAAAGGTACTGGAAAAGCTGGTTAATTACCAGTTTGACCAGTACCTTGAACAAGAGGGGATTATAACTAAATTCCAATATCGGTTTAGGGAGGGGAGGTCCATGAACACACCCTGATTGACTTTAATAACCTGGTGGCTATATCATTAAATCAGGGTAGGAGAACTGGGGTGGTGTTCGTGGACCTCAGCAAGGCTTTTGAACTGGCACAGCATGAGATCCTGATTCAGAGGTTGTTTGACATTGGGGTACAACAAGAAGCCCTGATGTGGTTTTGGTCTTATTTAGCTGAATGCAAGCAGTGTGTTCTGTGTGGGGCTGCTGTCTCAGGTCTGGTGGACATAGAAAGAGATGTTCCACAGGGCTCAGTATTGGGTCCTGTATTGTTTAATATCTACATAAATAATCTAGTAACAGAGATGACCAACACTGAGATTAGGCTTTATGTGGACGACACTCTACTTGTGGCTTCTACTGAAAATCCTGAGGACTTGAGACAGCGGCTTCAGATAGATTTCTCTTGTATGGAGATATGGATGAGAGACTCCTGTTTACTAATAAATAAAAAGACACAGAGCATGATGTTCTCAGTTGGAACTCAGATAAAAAATAAGTACACCTTAGACCTGCAGATAAGATTTTATGATGGGTCAATGGTGCAAAACATGACTTCCTATAAGTATTTAGGAGTCCTTGTAGATTTTCGGCTGACATTTACAGATCATATCTAAATTCAGATTAGGAAAGTAAACCAGAGGCTGGGTCCTCTACGGAGGATATCTGGATGTCTTTCTAGAGATAGTAGAGCTAGATTAGTAAAGTAATTATTACTCACAGTCCTTGAATACGGTCCTCCACTTTATATATATTCAAATCAGAAGTCCTTGGCTAAAGTGGATCAATTGTATTATAGGCTGGGAAAATATATATTAAAAAAAGGGGTATGGAGTACACCATTGTTTGGTCTATCGGGAACTTGACTGGTTGCACCTGATAAGATGGAGGGATTATCTGTGGTCTGCGATCTGTCATGGTCTTATTTATCAAAAAAACAAACACATCCACTGTCATACTTAGTGCAGCTGAAGACATATTCATTACACTCATTCATATTAAGGAAATCATCTGGGAAGGTACCCATGAACAGAGTTTTGAACAGGATGGGGGATATGACTCTTCAAAATAGTCTGGCTAGAAAGTGGAACAAATTGCCTTTTGAATTAACCGAGATCACGGATTTGCACAATTTTAAATGTGAGCTGTTTAATTTCCTGAAGGTTCAATGTCATTGTTTTTAGATAAAATATTTATTAATTGTTTGGATAATTTGTTTGGTTTCATTTGTCATATTACTTGTATTGTTATATGTTTACCACAGGAATTTGCTGTAAATGGGGGTTTTCCCCAACAAAATCTCCTGTATAAAAATAAACTTTTTAACAACAACAACAACATATGAATTAGACTCAGGATAAATTAAATAATATATCTTGACCTGTAGGGCAAGCTACAGCTTATCAGTCTCTCAAGGGACTGCTAGCAGAGTACTAATTCTATGTAATGCAGTCATTGTTGTGACATCCATGGCAGAAAACACGTGGGATCAAAGCTGACAGGGCAGCAGGGACCTCCAAAAAATATCCATAAGTTGCTTCTCAGAAGAATCCACCTTGTTTTCTTTTAATTGGAGCACCTCAGATACAGACATTGGAGCAATCTGCACTGCATTTGCACCATCACAAGAGAGAGAGGACCCAGAAGAGTGCTGGAGATGATCTCCTTGCTCCCAAAAGACTTCATCCTGATAGTCAGCATTGCACACCTCATCAAAGTCAGGAAATTCCTCAGGCAAGTCTTCACCATGCCCTTAAGGAGAAGAGATGGGCCTGATAGGCAGTGCAAATGACATTGTCATGGTTTTGTTAGTACTTTTTACCTGTGTGGCCCTTCAGTCTGCAATTTCACATCCCAGCATCCATCCATCTCTGGCCACCATCTGGTCCTGCCCCAGCCCCCAGTGAAGCCCCCCACCACCATCTACCCCATGGTTTCCCTCCACAGCGGGGTGGCAGAGAGTCTCCCTCACTCCCCACCAACACAGGATCCAGTATTGGGCAGTGTTGCCCTTGAGGTCAGGCATTCCCTCTGATGGCCATCAAGCCGCAGCGACCGAGCGCCATGCTTTTGCCCTTTTTGGCTTGACATGGGCTGGGGCATACAATGACACCAATGGAGGAAGCGCACACATGTCCGCACACACTCCCTCCTGGCGCTATGCCCCAAGATCACCCCTACCAGACAGTGCCAGCACACTGCCTTCAGCCTCCAACAGAGGTCGCTAATGTGATGACAGCTGGGAACCCCCCTCCTCCAGGGAGGGAGAGCAGTCCATGGATGCTCAATCCCTCTCCGCCCCTGCCAACCCCCGGTGACTTGAGTCTGTTCCCAAACCCAGGTCATCAGCATGGAGTGAGGTGTGGCGTCCAGCACCTCAACCTTCAGTGCCACTGGGCCTCTGACATTGTCATGGTTAATGGACTCAGTGCTGAAGCAACTCCTGTAGTGGATGGCCCAAGAACAGATGGCATCATAACTGCCATTTCAGGCAATACCAGCAGGCCCTAATAATGTCCTTGACACTGGCAAGAACTACATCATCCATGCAGAAAATATGGAAGCCAACAAAGCCATCTTCTCTGGGATCATGGCAAGTTATGCCAACCTGCTATGTACATTGACCTCCACAGATGATGCCACTGGGCCAATGTTGTGACCCTGGAGCTGCAGCTTGTAGAGTTATTAACAAGGTAAAAAAGTATGGCATTGACTGCAACACCATAACTGGGGTCAGACACTGATGGGCCCTACGGCAAGGCCTGTTCCAAACTGGGATCAGACATTGATGGGCCCTAGGGCAAGGCCTGTCCTAGAGCCTGGCACTGATAGAAATGTGTAATCTGTTTAACACTTCCTCACAGGGTAGTGAGTGTGGGTCCTGGAGGCTTGGTTCTTGTGTTCCACAGAGGCCAAGCATAACCTTGGACCACACTGAGATCTATTTGAATCACTGGTATCCTTCTCTTTTGAAAAATGGCATTACTCAGATTTTTATCCAATAACTCCTGGGACACCAATGCTGCATGCTGAGGAGAGGCCCTCTATTCTGAAGCCTAAAAGGAAGCTGAAAGTGGAACTTTGACTGGTGGCTGCAATGCCCTCCCTTGAAATCCACTTTTTTTATGGCATAGTCCTGCATTTTCTTCCTGTCTCCCCTCATTCTGCCATTAAAGGTTGACAGCTGGGATATTCAGACTGTGCCAGGCAGTGGCACAAGCATGGGTGCAGCACAACTGTGATGTGCCAGGGCCAGGTGCAGGTGATATGCAACAGTCCTATGCCATGGTGCAGCACCATTGAATATAGCATGGGCAGCACACAAACTGCGCATGGTGCAGTGGCACTCAGCCAACACAAGCCACTGATAGGGAGCACGGGGATGTGCCGGCGCAAGTGCAGTTGTGCTAGGTGTATCACCAGTGATATTCATCAGGGGGCATGCAAATGAGGTCATAATATATGCAAGGTGAAAAATGGGGCCATTTGCATGTGATTATGGTCCTATTTGCATGCCTTGCAGGCCGGCAACTTGCACCTGGTGCCCTGCACAGTATGATGTGTGTTGTGGGGATCCCGGGGCATCCCCTGCCCCATAACCGTGGTCACATGGTATATATTACTAATGATAGCCTTAGTAGTCTAGTGGCCCCCCCCAAGTCTCCAATGCCCTGATGTGTAAGAAACATGACTAGTCCTGGTGGTCTAGTGGACCCGCCTCCCACCTGAGTCCCTGATTCCCTGATAAATGACATTTAGACATTCCTGTTGGTCTAGTGGGAACTCCCCTACCCATTGCCACAATCACGGACACACCCATACTGAAATACCCTAGTGATCCAGTGGCACCCCCACCCCACCCACCCAAACACAACCCTTGCCCACCCGGCTTCCCCATATCATCAGCGGGCAGCTGCATCCTGCCCGCACACCACCTAGGTCACCCACCGATATGACAGGTACAGTATGGGCTGTAAGCCTATTGGTCCCCATGTGGACCAAGGGGCTTGCAGGGCATGTTGGGACAGATAAAGTCCCAAATATGTGAATGGAGCTATTCACAGATATGGGATCTGTCTAGTACAGTATGTTTTGCAAGCCCATTGGTCCACACTGGGGACCAATGGGCTTACAGCCCATACTGTACCTGTCGTTTGGCAGGTGGCTGGGCAGTGTGTGGGTGGGATGCAGCCACCTGCAGATGATGGGGGAGGAGCGGGGTGGGCAAGGGGTTCTGTGTGGGTGGGTGTGCCACTGGATCACCAGGGCATTTCAATATGGCTGTTTACCATGATCACAGCAATGGGCAGGGGTGGTTTCCACTAGACCACCAGGGACATCTTATTGTCATTTATCGGGGAATCGGGGACTCAGGTGGGAGGGGGGACCACTAGACCACCAGGGATGGTTTTGTTTCTGACACATTGGGGCATCAGGGACTGGAGGGGCCACTAGACTGCCAGGACTGTCTTTGTACACATATACCACGCGATCATGGCTGTGGGCAGGTGGTTCCACTAGACCACTAGGGTTGTGTGTGCTTGCAGATGGTGTTCTGGGTGGGCGGGTGGTCACCCATGGCTGGCCTGCTATGTTGCACCCTGCAATACAGCAGCCCACCTGTGGGTAGCCTGGATTTGCTCCTACTCTGCATGGGCTCAGCTTGGGCCCCACCTGTGATGCGGTGCAGTGGGGTCGCTGGCATACGCCCACACATCCCAGGCCGAATATCAGGATGTGCCGCATATGCATGGGCACACCCCCTGCATCTGCACCACATACATTATCATTGTGCCCCAGTGCATCGGGATTTGTGCTGCACCAGGCAGCCTTCTCAATATCCCACTGGGGTGCAATGTTGGGTTGCGCTGATGCAACTTCTTTGCGCCAGGCACAACCCTTTTGAATATCCAGGCCACAAGGTAAATGTTCACACTGTTGTCTTTTTTGCCCAAATAAGTGATATAGATTTCATGTGTGTCCCTATTATAGTTGACTTTACCACACTTGCAGTGCCAAGAAGACTGTAGGTTCTTTGACTATGCTATGTAACAAATAGTGACACTGAAGTGAAGTCAGAAAAACACTGTTAACTGAGGTCAGTGAAAAATGCTGAGGGAAAAAGAAGCTAAGTTGAAAAAAATGTAGAAGGAGGCAGAATCACCAATGCAGAGGCCTACAACAGAGTTTGCCACAGAATCCAATGTTTATTTGATGGTGAGTAGAAACTGATGCATATGGGTGCCCCCACATAATAGAGAGGACACTAGTTTTTGGTGCTGGACATCAGTCATGCTACCATGATATAGTTTACTTGATGCTTTGAAAGTTTTCCTGCAGGCTCCAGATACTGATTGCTTTAGACCGACAAACATTATGTAGCTCTATGGAGGAGATATCCTCAGATGTGACTGGATTCTTCTGTTGAACTTTGTAAAAATAAAACTGATTTTTTTTTTTACAACTTAATACAATCTGTGTCTACACATGAAATCTGTTCTCACTGGTGTCACTGCACCCTTTAAGACAAGAGGGACAGTAATATCACACCAGTCCTGTCTACATAATTCTTGCCTTCATATCTCATCTAAAGGCTTTATTTACAGAGCTTAAGGAAACTCTGTGTACTGCTTAAAGGGGACCAGGAAGGCCCCCATTGTTTTCCCCAACCATCCCACCCCTGCCAGTCCTGTGCACCTCCCCAATGTGATCTCAGCTATTTCACACAGCAGTGAGGTGACCAGGTTGTCGATCTGTATGGAGCACATTGGGATATATCTGCTACTCACAGCATTCACAGAGCCACATATGCATGGCTGTTGGTGACCAGGGAATTGTTAGCCTTATGACAGGGGGCCTGCTGTAAGTGCCACTGCACCACCACCATCTCATAAGTTAATTGGGCATGGAACACCACCACCTCAAAATTTCAGCCTGTGTCCAGCCCACCTCATTGGCATGAGGGACTGGGAAACATGAGCCCATCATTGTCTCCATATATTTTCTATTTTGGTTTAGGAAGTTCTCCAGTAAGAGATGTGGTAGCTCTTTCTGCAGACTTCCAATCATAGGATTTCCTGCAAGACCAGAGCAGGGGATCCAGTATGTGACTAGAATATGTGATGTGTGATGTGCATTCACAGTGCTGGCTTCACTTTTCATGTGATTGTTTGATGCAGTTCCAGTCCTCGTTGTAACATGAGACCTACTTATTAACGTTAGTCAAATTGTGCTCTTTCCAGCAAAATAGTTAGTGAAATATATTTACTTTTCTACATACGTGCCTCTAATGTAGCACCAAATGACAGTGACCAGGTGCCATGTTATTTCACATGCACACTCTTCCCCTGCATGCAGATGAGTGCTTGCTTACAAAAGGTGGCTGTGAGAGTAGAAGCCACGAGCAGAGGCAGGAGTGACCCACTTAGAATTATATTTTTGATCAAATATTTAAAAAGATACTAAAAACAATCTAGATATTGACAGTATTCAATACTGCCAGCTGAAAAGTTGCTAGAGAGGTCAGTATATTTCATTTTAAAATTTTAAGTAAAATCACTGACAGTGTCCCCTTAAATGTATATTCAAAGATCAATGGAACTGTCATCTTTACATGGTGTTATTTTCACTGCTGATATATAACACATACAACATTCTTTTTTTTAAAAATAATTGTCAGGTGTGACATTAAATTGTATTTTTGTCATGGCTATCTCTTCCTTGAATTCTTGGTACAATATCATTCTTTGAGAAACAGCATAATGTTGTTTTAGTCTCAGTACAGTTTTCTGCCTGCTAAAAACATGTAATGGGAACACATTGGTGCATACAAATTTATCCTGCCACTGAATTCTTATCTTATGTTTTTTTTATTAAAACATTTTAAAAAAATGCTAGAAAAAAAATTAAACTTAGGAATAAATCACCTCATCAAAATATTGTGGACTGGAGAGCAGGAAAGGAGTTGCAGTAAAAAAACAGATAAATACAAACTCTGGTCAGAGTCAACAAGGCTGCATAATGCTATTTTACAGGTATTAGGAGGCATCTACAGGGAAATTGTTTTTATATGGAACCTCAAGCAGCTCAATATTTCTTTCAAACTGCCAGCCAATAAAAATATCCACTTGTGCTTGCTGGCCCTGTTAAAGGTAACACATTCTCTGGTGTGCACAGGTACATCTCACCCTCTTACCAAATGGATAGTCACAAGAGAAAGACATACGTGCTTGTCTTTTATTGTGAAGCTAGTGAGTTACATTGAACTTTGAGAAACAGCCCACACTCAAAGCAATGGTAATTTTGACAGTTTTTATGAGCAGTTACCTCTTAAAGGGTATGCTGACCAGAGGTCGACACCATGACTGGGAAGACCAGCACAGTGACAGATTTCACCCGAAATCATCGGGCCACTGTGCTGGTCCCTGCAGACACTGGTGGTGCATCTGCTGGTGTTGTGCCCCCTTCTCGAGACTACTCTGACTTGGAGTTGTATGTCTAGAGACCGAGGGGTGTGAGGGTGTAGCCCCACACATGGGGGTTCAGGGGCACAGCCCCCCGAAGAAAACACACTGGCATCCCTGACAGTGTACAATGCTGACACTCCGACATTGTGTCTGTCACTGTCAGGGATGTTGGCATCATCATTGTCACAGTGCTAACTTTGAGCCACATCTCCAGTAACAAGAATCAGTGCACCAATAAAGCAAAGTAGCACAATCTGTGAACTCTGTATGTGACTGTCATTTGGTGGTCTGGCAGACCAAACTTCAAAATAAAGGGTTTGGGTATCCATGGCTGTGGCTGTGAAGGTTTCAGAAAGAAATCAAAGTTCTGAATGGATTACACTGTGAATTGTTATTATAAGGTGGAAGTATGAAACAATGAGGTTGATCTTATAGCCTGATAATGAAGCACAACCACTGAGTTATGCGGCATACGGTGCTTGAGCCAATAGCAATTAGCAAACAGTAATTGATCTATGGGGGAGGAACTGCTGACCACCACCAAGGAAGACAGGGATCTGGAGGTTATCATTTCAGATGACCTAAAGGTGTCTAAGCAAAGTACAAAGGCAGCAGGGAGTGTTAGTGGCATGCTGGGGTGCATAGGCAAAAGCATCAATAGTTGAAGGAGGGAGACGGTGATGCCATTGTATAAAACACTGGTGAGGCCTCACCTAGAGTACTGTGTACAGTTCTGGAGACCACATCTTTGAAAGGATACTGACAGGGTGAAGGCAATCAGAGAAGGGCGACAAAGATGGTGTAGGGCTTGCACCAGAAAACATATGAGGAGATACTGAGCGACTTCATTATGTACTCACTAGAAGAGAGGAGGGATCAAGGTGACGTGATGGAAACATTCAAGTACCTTAAAGGCATAAACAAGGTGCAGGGGTGCAGCAACAACCAATTTCAGAGGAGCACAAGAACAAGGGGACATGATATGAAATTGGAGGGTGGCAGGTTGAGGAGGAATATGAGGATGTTCTTCTTCATGGAGAAGGTGGTGAATGCACGGACTAATCTGCCACAGGAGGTGCTGGGAGCAAGCAGTGTGGAGGATTTAAACATGCATGGGACAAACAAAAGGAATCCCAGAGGTAGGAGTGAGAAGAGAAAGCCACTGACCTAGTAGGGTCAGAAGAAACAAAACTAGGTAGAGGCTTATGTGCAGACTAGATGGACCTGGCTGTCCTTATCTGCCAACACTTTATATGTTTCTATCTAGTGCTCACAAATGAGGAGCATGCACAGGAAGTAACAGTCAAGGAGCCCTTCGGTGGGACTGACCTTTGGACAGTGTGGTTCCAGTTGGATCTGGGCATTGAAAGCAGCCAAACTAAGAACAAAATCTTTCATTTTCAAAGGCTGGACTTCAGGAGGATGGGCAAAGTGCTAAGGTGAGGGGGACAACTGGCAGGTATCAGAGATGATTTGAGAGTGAAACAAATGTGGTTCATCCTCTTCCTCCTACGATATGCCTATTATCACCCCACCTGCCCCTGGTGATACATCCCCCCCTTATATCTGTGTCCAACCTGCTAGCTCTCCTATCTGCACTGTAACCTGTCTCTCCCAGTCTTCTCCTTTCCCCTTGTAGTCCATTGTCCTCCAGCTGCCCCCCTGCAATTAACTGCAGCATTCACCCTCCCCAGGGCCCCATGTATGTTGCCATAACTTCCACCTTCTTTTCCTTTCCAGCATCTCTGTCCTGCATTTTTCCCCTCTCCTAATTATGCCTTCCTCACCTAAGCAGTTGACAGCCTTAGTGTACCTCTGTACCCCCTGGTATTATACTCCCATGACCCCTTCCTTCATGTTGTCCTCCTCACCTGTGCCACCTTTAGCATCTATCTCCCCTAGTACCTCCAGTCCATGAACACCTCCAGAAATAGATTCATAGATTCATAGATTGGGTACAAGTTCAGTGAGCTGAAGCCCTTTAACAAACTCACCACCACCTCAGGGGTGGAAGAAAAATGTTTGATTCCCCATAAACTTATCCAACTTTTTTTTTTAAAGTATCCAAAGTGTCACTATTAACTATGTCTTTTGGTAAAGTATTCCATCTGTTAATGACTGTGTGAAGATTTTACATCTTCTTACTGTAGCTGATTGATCTCCTTTTAATTCAAGTGCATATGATCTAGTTTGTTCTCTGCCCGTATGTCTGATCAACCCTATCGTATTTAATCCATAAGGTTCTTTTATATGTTTAAAGATTAAACACATTTTACCCTTTGTACTTCTATAATGAGTCGAGTACAAGTTCAGCTTTTCGAGTCTATTACCATATCCAAAACTACTGATTGAGCTAATTGTTTTGTTTAATCTTCTCTGCACCTTTTCTACCAATTTCCTGGATTTGATATCTTGTGGAGCACAAAATTGAGCACAGTATTCCAAGTGTGGGCATACCAGAGTAGTATAAAGTGGAAGTATAACATCTTTGTCTCTGCTTTTAATGTTCCTTAGTATACACCCTATACGTTTTTGACATTTCTTTACAGTTTCTTGGTTATGCCTAGTGAAGTAAAGGTCATCAGAGATTAACACCCTGAAATCTTTCTCTTCTTTAACCTCCGTTAAGGGATTATTATCAATAGTATATGTATACATAGGATTTTTATTTCCAAAATGCATTACCTTGCATTTTTCGATGTTATACTCCATCTTGTTAGCCTTTGCCCAGAATGCTAATTTACTCATTTTTGTTTGAAACAATCTAGTATCATTTACCATTGGTACATAACCCCCTACCTTATAGTCATCTGCATACTTTCAGATCCAGATGTTATCAGTTGGCTTCAGGGTAGCTATCATAATATTAAAAAGGAAGGGGCCCAAGACTGAGCCCTGAGAGACTCCACTAGTAACCCAGCCAGGTCTTGAATAATGGCCTTTGATTGACACTCTCTGGGATCTGCTCATTAGCCAGGACTCAACCCATTTGATTATATTAGTGTGTACTTTCAACTTGCTTAATTGTTCCAACAATATTGAATGTGACACCTTATCAAAGGCTTTGGCATAATCCAGGAACACCACATCCACTGGTATGCCAACATCTAGTGATGCACCCACTGGCTCAAATAAATGGAGGAGATTGGTTAAACAGGACCGTCAGGAGACAAAGCTGTGCTGTGTTATGTTCCTTGTTCATGATTCATCAATGTGTGCTGTTAGTCTTTTAACTAGTAGTCTTTCCATAATTTTACCTAGAGCTGAAGTTAAGCTGATCGGTCTATAATCAGCAACATGAGCTTTATTTCCCTTTTTAAATATAGGGGTTACTATGGCTGATCTCCAATCCTCTAATGCTTTACCCTCTTGTAGGGAGATGTTAAAAAGCAAGGATCATGGCCCCGCTAGTTCTTTGACCGACTTCTTAATGAATAAGTTAATTATACCATCAGGTCCTGGGGTACTTGATGTTTTTGTGTATACAATCTATCATTTATTTTTTAGCAAATGATGCAGGGGATGTTTTAGATTCAGGGATCTGGAGTGTTATATAATCTTTTTTATTATAAACACTAAGAAAATAATTATTCAAAGATTTTGCCATATCTATTTTGTCAGTAATGACTCCAGCTGATGTTTGCAAGGGGCCTACTACTGGTTGCTTTTCCTTCAGTGATCCTATATAAGTGAAAAATTGTTTTTTGTTATCTTTAACTCATGTAACTAAATTCTTTTCAAGTTTTGTTTTGGATTTTTTAATACTTTTTTTGGTTTCTTTAGCTAATAACTTAAATTTCCTTCAATTTGTATTAGTTGGTGCTATTTTGTACTTACTATAATATTTTTGTTTCTTTCTTATAAATGTTTTGATTTTGGTATTCCACCTTAAAGGGATCCTTTTTGATTTTTGATATTTGTATCTTGTGCGTACCCACTTTTTAATACAAAAATCTATTTGTTTTTGCCAAACTTCCCAAGCTGAGATTAGTTCTCTCCCCTCTAGTCCTTTTTTCCAGTTCCATGTATTTAAGTATTGTTTAACAGAACACTGTGTGTATAGGAAACTAAAGGTATTTTGAAATCTTTGAATATATCCTTTAAATGTTTGACCATACGTGTGGCTGGCAGAATAGAAATATGTCACAATTCAGTTTGCTAAGGAAAATAACATTGGAAGTACAGTTTTTAAAAAAATAAAACATACAAAAAAAATGTGGAGTATGGCAAGGAAATAATGTACGATTTCATATAATTAAGCAATAATTACCAAAGAGCTGGTTATTTCCTAGAGATTAATGACTGGCTATGGAAAAGGGTGACCCGAGGCACAGCAAAGGACCACCCCCTCCCAGTCAGTTGTTAATCAAGAGGAAATGACCATCTCTGAGGTCATTATTGTTATTATAAGTCTAATCACAATAATGATTTCTTTACTTTTATTATTTAAATCATTTCACTGGTTCTGTGTGTGCCGCTGTAGTGGGAACAGCTGAGTGGCTGCCATGTCAGTCACTTCGAAGAGATTTTAGACTGGCACGACAGTCCGTCAGTGAGCTATAGCAGGCCATGATTACAAAATTAGAGTTATAATGGTACTACAGTACATTGCTCAATTGGAGGCCTTCCATGGCCTGCAGCATCCTCTGACTGGGATGGACCTAGGTGGGGCTATTTAGATGTTCTACTTTGGCTCTCGGCCACCATTAGGGCAGATATCTGGACCACAGAGAGCTCAACTATCATGGCATCTCCACTCTCACCCTCTGTGGCCTGTTATGCACCCCCAACAGTGCCCTCCAGCTGATCTTCCTCCTCTGAAAAATAGAAAATAGTGCAAATCTTATCAAAGTTGAGCCTTTTTTGACACAGAGACAAATTACTGCAGTTATGGGGGACTATGCGACATCTCTCACATTCCGGTATTATAGCCTAGAGGTTAAAGGAACAAGGAATGAACAAGCTTGATACATCCAGCAGACCAGACCAGAGTTTGATTCTCACAACCTCCACTTGCACACTGTGTGACTCTGAGCAAGTCACTTAACCGCCCAGTGCTCCCAGGTCACCCTTGAAAACAGGCACTTGTGGGCCTTACCTGGTTACCAAAGACAGAAATAAATAAATAAAATAAAATCTTACTTGTGATATTTCTGCTATTTGTTTAAACATTATATGTCTCAGCTGTTTCTGCTCCACTTAAGGCACAAGTTCTTTTTTCCCAAAAAGTGACACACAGCAGTGATCTTGCTGTTTGTTGTGGCACTGGTGCCAAGTGACTAACATAGTACTAAAACACTGACATGTCCCCCATAGACACCCTCTATAGAAATGAGAAACAAATCAGGAAAGTACTCCTGATGAAGGGTTTTACTCCAAAGTGCTGGGGCAAGTGGTAGCATGCTCGCTGTTAGAACAACACTGCAATTTGCAATAAATGCTTTAACTTTATTCCGTGTTCGTGCTTTTGTGGATTACAATTGGGGAGTTCAGTCTGCCTTGGTTTTCTGTTTGATTTTGGGCTGCCCGCCCACTCTGACTGTACCCACTGCCTGCTGACTATTGGTGAGAGAAGAATTGCAGTACCTCTTATTGGAATTATACGTATATATAAATGTGAAGGCTGACTGTTCTTTAATAATGTTACTGCAGTAGTTCTGAGAAATAATTTGATACAAAAAAATATTAGTTTGTGAAATGAGTAACAGTAAGATATGAAAATTATTACACTGTCACGGTTCTCACAATGCATATGTTTTAAGTTACTGCTGTTGCAGTATAATACTGAGTGGATTAGGCAGCAATTGTCACAATATTGATTGGATCACAATGTCAAGTGCAACAGTGATACATCCAGTTTATAAACAAAGAAATAGAGCAACATTTTATAATACCCTGTACATGTATAGGCTATTACCTGGAAACTACTGGTGTATGTGTCAAATATGTTTGTCCTGACACACAAAAAATACTTAATTTATATTCTCTGGCAAGTTGCTAGGAGTTTACTAACTCAACAATGGCTATGCCACAACTGATTTATAGTTCTACGACAGTACACTGGCAGATAGAATGCATATTTTAAGTTACATCATTGTATGTCTACCTATATGTATGGGATTTGCTGTCACTTTCACCTACCAGCAGAGTCGACCACCAGTAGCTGGCCGACTGCTTGAACTTCCTTCTCCTGACCTTCTGGGACTGGCATGAGGTGCAGGCGCCGTTCTTGTATGGCAGGGAAGATTTGTTATTCTGCACCTTATTGATAGTTATTGCCTTTATGTCAAGCAACAATACAAAACTACTATTCTCTGGAAAGACTTAGAAACCATGTGGATATACACAGTGCACATTGTGTGGTGGTGTGCTGTCACATGTGGTGCTGCATGCTAGCTACATTTTCTGTCTGTTACACTGTTGAGAATACTGTGTTGTTGTGGCACACTTGCAGAATTTGAACCCTTGTGTGACATAAGACAGTCCTTCTATGTAGATAACCATTTACTTTTATTAAAAAAGGGTATCACAGATACTGTTTGTCTGATTAGCTGTTACTATTACAACTGCCTTACATTGAGCTCTGTTACACTGTCATGCGTGGCATGCTAATTGTGACACACAGATTCTTCACTTAAGCATTGCATCCTCTAGCACTGCTGAGTGAGTAGAATGCTCATTCTGAATTTGATGCAGCATTCTTAAAGTGTTGGTGGACAAACAACTTTCATTTACAGTCTCTTGCTAGATGAATAAAATATCTAAATGGTATACTTTTATGCACTTTTTAACACAATATTTAACAATAGCATTAAAAGACTCCCAGGACTTATATTATCAGTGAGTTAATTACATCCTAGGGGTAATATGGCACTTGGCTATGCCTCGTGCCACATCACACTCCTAGTAGGTGATTAATAGACTGTTACTCTAAATGCTGTCATATCTCACTGTTTAATTGACTGTGCATACTTACCTGACTAAATTACTGTAAATATGTATATCTTATTTTTTTAAAACTAACAACTGTACATTCTCAACAGATAAATGACTGGATGTTTAAAGAAGAAACAAGAGTATTCAAGTAACACATGGCTTCCTGTTCATCAACATAATATGGCTGGATGTGATGTCATTACTTTAATTGTAAAAGTAATAATACTAATTATATTTTATTGTTCATGAAGCAGGCAGTGTCTCACACTGTACTGCACTGCATGAACACTGGCAATGTGATGTTAATTTCTAATAATATTTAAAAAGTTATCTTAGAAAATGGGCAAGATTCTTGAAGCTGTCTCATTGCCTGAGACACAATACAGGACAGTACTCTGAATTTTGATAGACACCCACTTAAAATGAGAGCCAATTTGGTGTGCCCTATTACCGAGGGTGTCTGTGTGCAACCAGATTTTTCAGTCACCAACAACCATTTTTTCTCGCTCACTGCGTGAGCTGTAAAGTGATGGGCCATTTCCCCATGCCCCCCCCCAGCAAGATTCACAATAAAAATGTAAAACCAACAAGAGTTTTTGGAAACATGAACTCTGTTGACAAATTCTTAATGTTGAGTGGAACACAATGCTATCTCTGTTAGTGATGCTGTGTCTGTGAGCAACCATACATTCTTAGTTTTCCATGCCACAGATTGATTTCCAGCCACGGTTTGGAAAAGGAAGAAAGTATCACTGCTCTGTTACACAGTACCACAACTGGGGCTCAGACAGCCATTACTATAGTTACTGTCAAATTCCCTCCTCCCCCATGCTCCACTCCCTTTCTCAGCTGCCTTACTACATAGCCTGTCTAAAGTCACAGAAAGAACTTCATAGCGTTTACAATGGCTTCTGGAATATGAAACTGCAGCTCTAGCAGGTGGCATTCTAAGTGCCACTGAGTTGCTCATGCTGACAGAAGTTGCACTCTCCAGAAATAGAGAAAGACTAGGACTGTGTGATTTTATTTCCTCTTGTAAAAAGAAAAATAAATTACTATCCTTCACTGTCGGTCTTTGTGCCATCATACTCAGTGCAGTCTGTGTCATATGAAATCTGAAATAATGGCGCTAGCACGTCACCTTCGCAGAGTCACTGACTTGCTCAAGGGTCATGCAAGGCCATGCACCTAACCGGCGTATCTTCTGACTGCAAAGTAAAACTAAAACTCTTGCACAAACTGCACTGAGCATTTCTGAACTATAAAAATGGTGGCAATATACTTCTGGGGAACAAATTAATGTAAATGTCATGTCTTTGTCTGCAGGATGTTGTGGGTGGGGTAACTAGAACAAAATGGCTCTGTGGAGGGGGGACAAAAGATGGAACAGTACTGTAACAGAGTGACTACCACAAAAAACCTTTTTTCTATTTCTATTCATTTTAAAAGTCAGTTCCTATGTTCCTTTTACTACTTAATAAAAATTTACATAGATGCCCATTTTCTAAGTGCAATAATATCCTCCAGAGTGAGTGGTATGGGCAATACCAGACCTTCCAGAGGCTATAATGCCCTCCACCTGTGGCATCAGTCCTCATTATGCCCCTGGGCAATCCAGTATTGCCCAATACCATCCACTGTGTTGGGTACTACTGCTTGCATAGACAATCAGTTATTGGCTTGTGCTGATATAATATTAATCATACTAAGAAGTATACTTATGCCCATGGTGATGGTCACCAAAGTCTGGCTTCCCTGCTGCCTCCCACATGTGGTACGCCACCTCATACCAGTCCCTGTTCCTCCTGTGGACTTCCCTGGCAGCCTTGCTCTTGTAAAATGTCTGCTAGGTGAGCTTCCACTTCCTCTGACACTCGTCAGGTGTTCTCTCTATGCCTTGCTTCCCCAAGGCATGACCAGCTTTGAAAGAAAAGAGAACAGAGATATTTGTTTACCTATATATAGAATTTACTTTGGCTTTCCAACAGTGACAAGTTGACTGTAAATCATTTATTTAACTAAAATTACAATAATTTTTTCCCCAGGAGGAAAGTATGCCATTATAATATCTAGTTAAAAATATTGCTTTGAAAACAATGGAAGTTGAGCATACTAACATTTGTCAAATACTAACTATTTTTCACACACAGCATATTTTTTTATATATGACACTTATTACTGAAAAAAATACCCACAAAGCAGAATGTGCTATAGAAGAAGCTCTTTTCTATTCAGTTCTATACACATAAAATTATAGACCTAGAGTGGCAATGTACTAATGCTTACTTTGGCTTTTTCTGAAGTTTGCATATTTTACTACTACTAAACAACAAGTAAGATCTTTCCTACATAGAACAGTTACTGTAAAGATAATATATCTATGTTTTTTACCTTTGCCCAAGTGCGGGCCAGGGTGAGGATGGTCACCCTCATCACTATTGATGGATTTGCGTGTCTCTTGACAGCTTGGACGAGGGCCAGCACATCGTTGTCACTCCAATTGTTTGGCATTGTTGTAAAACTTTTGAGAATCTGTGAGATGAATGAAGAGAAAGGTGGCATAATTAATATAACCTTTTTAAGACTGGATGGTAGATCTACATAATATAGCTCTTACGGACCTCTACATTAACTATTTATTATATAGATGCCACACATCATCCTCTCACTCGCAACACCCTTCCCCCTCACCACCACCACCACCACTGCAGCACCTCCTGTCCTCAACACACATGATGCACTGGATTCTGACATTGCATTACGAAAAAAACTGTAGAGGTTCACTTTTGAATTTGACATACACAGCAAGTGTGCAGAGGATGTCAGTTTGGGAGCTTGAATGGATGTACTCTAACAATGTCCTTCCCTGCCTGAAAGTGACCTGTTTATTGGTAACTGACAAACTGAATCCAAATGTACAGTTTGCCATATCCATATGGCTTACCTAATACAAAACACACACACATACTTAATGTTTGAGATGTTGCATTGATCTCACCCCCATGAGATAGTGAATTCAAAGGCTATAGTATATTTCAAGCTAATGCTGTAATATGTCTGTGTAATCTTATTGACAACAATCAGGTACAATTGTTACCTGTTGCTATGTATACAAATGCACTGTGGCAGTGCGCCAGTGTGTGCATACATCAAACTGTGTATTCTACAGTGACAACCAGCTGAACTAAGCACTTTTCAATTAATAAGCAACATGTTTGACAGGAAGCAGACACTCAATTCTAGTATGTGACACTGAATGGTACTGCCACAGTACTACCTCAACCCCCCTCCCCCCAAGGGGAAAAAAAGGCAGTCACAAAATTTCTCAAATGACACATTAACATTCACAATTAATATCTCTGACAGGCACTACACAGAAGACAGAAGTATTTGGGGTTGTACAAACTTCCTGTAATAATGCTGCATCCTGCCAACATTGCAAGTGGTTTATTCGAAGCTCACAATTGTAGTCCAACTGCACACTTTTTCATTCTCGTAGAAGTTCTCAGGGTGTAATCACAGATGTTATTGAACTATATGATGTTGCACAGTACCAGTGAAATGCTGTCTCCCATCCCTACTCTGTCAGTAGCACAGATGATGCAGTGACTGATAAGCACAGACTAAGTGTAAGATAAATACTTTTATGTTTCCAATTCACCTTCCTGACAAGTGTGCAGAATATGCAACTCTGAACAGCAGCAAGAAATGTACTATGCCAATACCCTTTGCAACTGTGGCTGCAACATGTGTGTTCTAAAGGCAGAGACAGAGCCCAAGATGACACTTTCCAGCCCAATGTAACCAGCAGGACAGAAACTATGGACATGATCAACCTCTAAGATGCTGCATAGTCACAATATGGCACTGCAACCATGCCTCCTCCCCTCTCCACCCATGCACACCCCACTCAGATGTGAGTGACTCTATAATAAGGTTACAGCATGTCCCAATATGGGTATATAAACATTAATATTTGATGTCTTGACAGTAACTAGGCAATGGATTCAAGTTCATAACATTACAGAAATCTACTCTGATGCTATACTTTTACCACATGAATTGTGACTTAAAACCACATGCTAGCTGAACACTTTATGCTTTATGGGAAACCTGTGTGTCAATAAGTAGTCCCTTAAAACTCGTAACTGTTGGACTTTGCACTGATTCTGTTATGAGCTGCCAAGTCCTCAGCAAAAGTCTGACAGTGTAATTCTACAGAAACAGTTAAATCACAAGCAAACACATTACAATCTAACATGCAACCACAGTGACAACAACAGATAGGCCATTCTTTCAAAAAGAAATATTGTGTCTTTCAGTGTGTGAATTGTGTATGTGCAGCCAGTCTATTTTTTGACCAATTTTTGGGGGCTTATAAAAGAGCTGTTTGGATTTCATGTATAGTGGGCAATGCAGACATATAAAGGTACACATTCAGAGTAGTGCAAGAATGCCATCTCGGAGGTCCCCTAGGAAAATAGTATTGCCAGTGTTTGAGAGATGCATGCCATCTTTTAGATATAAACAATGACTAAAATGTTGAATTTGGGGGTGACATATAGTGTGCATTCCCATAACATGAAGGAATCCAGATATTTGGATGTTGACCTTATGATGTGATCTTTCGAGTCCAGGACAGTATTCCTCACCTTTCCAGATCATCCGCTCTGTAATATCTGAATACAGAATCTTACAGGCAGGTAACATCTCAATAAGAGTGTGCATGTTTGACTGAGCAGCCTCAATCAAATCTACTCCCCTTTTGTGGCCCACATCATTACCTCCAAGATGGATGAGGAGTATGTCTGGTGTAGGCTGTGTCTCTAGTAGCTGGCACATAGTTGGCATGAGATGCTCCCATTTCATGCCACCTTTGCTAAACCACAAGACATTGCAATTTGGTAGCTGCAAGTTATTGCCAAAATAACTTGCCCTAGCAAGTGCAGCTGCCCTTTGTACCAGACTGCTACCCACAATCCAAGCACAGGGTCTGGAGCTTTCTGCCATTCTGAATCTAAAGCAAGATCCTGGTAAATACAGCAATCTCAGAAATGTGTTTCTCTCTGAACAGCCCTGAACCATGTAAGTGGTATTTGCATGGCATTAAGCTGTGAGAGTCAAAAAGAGCTGACTCATGTTGCAACAGATAGTGTGGACACATCATTGGTTTCTTGCTGTATCTAATGACTAATCAAGCAAATACTTTTTGTTGTGTCTACTTAACTGTTTGCTATTGGCCTTTGTTTATCAGACATTCTTTTTATTTTGATGGGATAAGGTGCATGCTTGATTGGGTACATGCTGTTGCATCGCAATATGAGGAATTTCTATTGGCTACTGTCTATTTCCATAATGTGTGACAGAACCTCATTCCCCTCCCTTTTTGAACTGTCATTCTGTGAGGTAAGAACCCCTTCTAGCTATTTTATAGAATGATATTTTTAGTCTATTGAAAACCTTTCAAAAATATAACTATGGAAAGGTAATTCATGACACTCTGTTTCTCAGACTTGGGTACTTAATGTGTCTATCTTTAACATAAAGAGAAAGAGAAATAAAATAGTTGAACTTGCAGACTGACTGACATATTTAACTGTTGATCTATGGGCACTTGTCTTCGGCTTGAATGTTTAACAGTTTGAAAATGAAGGGCACTGTAAGTTTGTAAAATACATAATTTAGAAGTATGAGTAATCCATTTTTTGCATATGCTGGTTTTAAGTAGAATTAGCTGTGAGAAATATATTTAAAAAATACAGCTGCCTGTGCTGTACTACTATTAGGAAAAAAGCAAGACAGGTAGCTACAGCTTGTCAGAACTAATTTCTAACACTGATTACTTCAGAATGCTGCACAGTACAAACTTGCAAAAAAAAAACACATATGAGAGAGTACAAAACATTTTGATATTTGGTGGTGTTATCTAAATTCATCAAAGAACGATATGCTTGGCAAGTGATGTTTTGTGTGGCTTCTGTATGAAACTAAGAAAAGATGTCACAGTGGAAGTATTTAACATAGCAACATTTAACTGCTTCTTACTTTAGATTGTCAGATGTTAGAAAATTGTGAGTAGCTGCACACTAAACTATTGAAATTCTGATTCTGAAATATGTAACTTTTACATAATTTGATCAACTATAAAGTGATTAAAAACTTAGATTATTTTAAGGGTTACTTACTGTTTCTGTGTAGTGACAGCTCGAATATGCAAGCAGTAATCCAAGTTGACTGACTTCCTGTTGTTTCCTGCATTTTCATTGGTATAGAAAGCTCATTTCCTGTTGTCTTTCAAATCCTTGTTCATGACCATGCAAAATCATTGATCGTGACTTGTGCTATTGGCAATCCACTTTTGTGAGCTGACAAAATCCTTGATCATGACTTGTGGTGAATGGAGATCCCCTTTCGTGAGGTTATGAAATCCGTATTCACAAGAGTCTCATGAGAAACTTGAATAGAATACCATTTGCTTAAAAGTAAAAAAAACTAAATTTTTTTAGCTAATTTTATCAAGTGAATGTTGTTCTGTGTGTGTTTAGATGCTATTTAGGTCATTGCTAGCAATGCTGAGTACATTTTTAGCCTTAAAAATGCAATCTCTGTGTTCCTGTTTTGCGAGTATGCAGAATCCTTGATCATAACTCATGGTGAACGGGAATACAGATTCGCGAGCTGGCAAAATCCTTGTTTGTGAGAATACCATAAAGTACATGAATATAACAGTGTTACTTTAAAATAAAAAAAATGCCTTTTTTGTGTTGACTTTATTAACCAAGTGTTATTTTATTCACCTTCCTAGGTACATTTTTATTATTACAATGTACTCTAGATGATCCATGCTAGCGAGCATGCAAAATCCTCATCCGTGACAAATTTTAAAAAATGGGTTTTTCAAATATGTTGGCTTGTTTATTTACATGGGGATAGTCACTTTACAGCTCAACAATTAGGTTTTTATGTATTATGGATGCCTGGTGTATATAATTATTTTTTTCTTTATATTCCACAGTATTGTTATGAAATATTTTTATTGTTTATGGCAACATAGTGGGCACTGTTGGTACTAGCTAATTAGCTTAACTTTTTAACCCCTCCACATACACACAAAGTATACACAATGTCACTCATGACTTATTTTATCTCTGTGACAACGAGTGCATTGAGTACACAAAGGTTGTGGGCAACAATGGGCTTTATTTGTGAAATGTGTCAATGGGCTCTGTTGTCTAAGGAAGTATATGGTCAGGTTCCTTGTAGATCTGTGTAATGTGGTCTATCTGCATGATTTACGAATCAGAGTTGCCTCCACCTATTTGTCCAATGACCACTGTACATGGGTGGGCAGCAGTAGTCAGCTGAAGACGTCAGTGTCAACATCCTATGCAGCGTTCTGTCTGTTAAAAAATTTGTGGTGGCATGAAGGTGAAAGACATGCACTATGGGACCAAGTTTGGCATGTTAATGTGCTATGTGACCAGGCCTGCAGTCCCACACTGAACAGTTCCTCATGACCTTGTGCAATGGGTGGTGGGTCTATGTCTGGTAACCTAATCAGCAACTACCATTTCTGTATCAGTTGACCACATGAGTCTTCTTCAGGTGCATAGCTCTTTTTTTAGGGTGGTATGTGTAATTCATGTATGTCCTTACCCACTCTCATGAATAAGGCCAAATGTTTTTGGAGGTGTGTGTGGTCTGTAATAGAGTGTAAATAGTAATTGACAAAGATGTGCTTTTAGGTCACAAAAGTTTCTGAAGTGCCAGGAAAGATAACTAGCTACTATAAGACGTGTGCTTTAGTAGCAGGAAAACTATTGTGTAAGAATGGGTTGGGGAGCATTAGTCTACATTCTAAAGCACTATTCTTTAAGGAAGACAGGCAACAAGAATTAGACTCTGCATAAAAGACTGACACAAACATAAGTAGCAGCGTGAACAGCTATGCTGCTTTGTCATATAACAGTTGTTAAATATACGTACAGTCATTTTCTAAAAGTAAAGTGAATAAATAGTGCTCTGTACTCTGTTTGCTATATCTCAATTCGCATTGATTCCAATTACTGTATGTTTTTTCTTTTTTTTATAGGCATAACTTGAAAACAAAAACAGAGCAGCACAGTTCAAAAAGACTTAGAAAAATGACTGTTGTACGAAAAGAACAGCCAGTTTCACAGCGAAACAGGTATTTTGGTGGTTCACTGCAATGTCAGGATGAGAAAACTACTATTTATCATAAACAGAAAACAGCTAAGTGTTCTTCTTCTAGTGGCGCAGTTTCTAAAAAACATACACTTGTGAAAAAAGGTATCCATTCTGGGAAACTGTCATTGAGGAATGACAAGAAGAAATCTGTCCTCCTGAAAAGACCTGCACCAAGGCCTCATAAGGCTATGTATACTAGCTCTGTGAAAGACAGAAAGAGTGCTGCTAGTGATACTTCTGGTGCCACCCATCACAATGGAGCTCATTACTTCAAAAGAATGGTACATACTGCTAGGATTGAACGTATCATTTCAGCAGTTGTCAGACATAAAGGAAAGAAAGAAAAGGAAACTTTCTCTTATGAAACAATGTTTGAGAACAAGACTCTTTGTGAATATTGCCATCAATATACAGTCACAGTTGTGGGCTGTTATGATGTCAGCCATTGATAAAATGAGTGCCAAAACTGAAATCATGAGAGATAGACTAATAGGATTTGAACAGCTGAACAGAGACGACCTTTGTTTAGTGTTTGATGGTAAGTGGATGCAATGTGAGCACTCTGATGCATATTTTTGGGAGGAGACATATAATGTTCATGATAGTTAAGTGACCTTGACACTGAATGTATTTGGCAAAGTTCAGAACATTTTACTTGTGCTGCATGATGATAATTTCACGGATGAGAATAATGACACTTCTGCGGACATTCCACAAAGAAAGTCACATGCTATGAAATGGCCTTATGATAACATGTGCAATATCAGGGAAGAATCATTCTCTGTTGTTGAAAAGTTTCTTGACACATTTTTAAACACAAAGAGATGTTTAGGACACAAACTGTTTTCCACTATTAACAAGTGTGATAGTAGACCTCTGACTGGTCTGATGGGACATTCACTTGCTTGTTTGCAGACTGGAGCTTGTGAGAGTATATTCCATCACTTTTGCATGATTGTCTGTGCACAACTCTGGGATGTGGAGATTTGTGCAACAGCTGTATCACATAAGATCTGCTGTGAGAGACTTCACATGTTTCAATTCTTTGTTAAATGATGGAGATGTTGATGGTGACATTGAGTTTCTTAAAGAATTACAACACAAAAATAAGTTGAGGCAAAGTATTGATACAGATAGTACCATAGACATCGTACAGACTGGCACAGTGCAAGAGACACAGTTACTAAGGAAATTTGGCACTAAGATTGCCAAATTTGAAATTAGCAAAACTCAGAAATTTGACGTTGTGTGTGTCTCCTGTGAATGATTGTTTTACAAGGAACAGTCCATTCATGTAGACCTGTACAACATTTAATGATGGAATGAAATGTGGGGTTGGCTGGTTGCATGTTTGCTGCTGAAGACAGACTTTAACTTACAGGATACAGTATCACTATGTACATACTGTTATCATGAGATTAAGTCTGACACTTTGCCTCCTAGGTCTTTACTAAATGGAATGGAAGTACAGAAGACCCCTGCAGTGATTGCTGGCTTGAATTTGTTTCAGAGAATTTTAATTCAGACAATGAAGCCATTTCAAACAATTCTGCGGCTGAACATCAAAATGAAAGATTTGCTAAAAAAAGAGCTGGCTAAGTCATTAAAGGGTTCTATTATGTACCTGCCTCTGCCACTGCAAGATAATGTACACACCATCTCAAGACAGAATAGTGTTGTAATCCTGGTAAATGGTGTGTCAACTAAAGCCAAAACAATATGGCAACAGATTGTGAATGTTGAAAAGGTCAAGCATGCTTTGCAGTACCTCAAAGTACATAATCCTTTCTATGTAAACATTGACATAGGAACATTTGCTGATGTTCAGATGCAAGTTGATATGCCTGAGTTGTCGAAGGCCATGATTGAAAAGGTTGAGGTTGCCACCAATGAAAATGTGCATGAACAATACACTTTCCACCCTTTGCATGGGAAGGATCCAGTTGTGGATAATATAGATTTGTACCAGATGAAACAGGTAGAGGGTAATCCTGTCAGTATCTGGAAGAGTACACTTGAGGTATGTTGCTTTCCTGATCTGTTTCCACATGGCACAGGTGGACATCTGGATGATCATGGGATACAGGTTCCTGGAGCCGAATACAGAGCTTCAAGACTACTGCATTCAGTTGGAAAGTTCTGCAGAAATATATCATATCTCTTTCACCTTTTGTGGGAGAGTGAACTGAGCATTTTTTATCAGTGAGCATTGCACACACATTGTGACTGGGTACAGAATTTCACAGCATGACAGCTGCACATTTGATCAAGAAACTGGAGAAGAAAGGTGAGATACTACAAGCTAGTCTTTCTTCAATTCTGTCCAGCATGCATGGCACCAAAGAGTATTGGTACAGATGGCACTCCGAGGTGATGTGCATGTTAAGATAGTTTGGTGTAGTAACATGGTTTGTTACACTCAGTTATGCAGAATACTACTGGGATGACTTGACTGACCTTTTTAAGTGGGCAAACTCAGATGTGGATGGCATACAGAGTATGACTCTTGGTGAGATGTGTTCACTGGATCCAGTCTCAGTGTCATGATACTTTAAGCACCGTTTTCAGGCACTGTTGGAATTTATACTGTCAAAAAACAATCTACCTCTTGGTATTGTTGAACACTATTTTTGGAGGATGGAATACCAAGCACATGGAGCACCCCACATGCACATGCTGTTGTGGGTGAAAGATGCTCCACAGATTGATGACAGTGATGAAGCTGACATTCTAAATTTCATTATGAGGTTTGTGATGTGCCAGATTCCTGACAAGTGTGACAGCCCAATGTTGTGGAAATTGGTGCAGAAATTTCTGCGACACTTGTGCAGCAAATACTGTTGCAGAAAGGTTAAAAACAGAGTTAACTGGTACACAAGATGCCTGTTTGAATTCCCAAGACAAGTCTGTATAAATGCATGCCTAAATGATGTTGTCTCTGCTGTGCAACATCATTGCAAGGCTAAATCCACAAAATGAGTGTACGAGTTGCCTCATAGGGAGCCAGAAGTAGACATCAATGACTACAGCCCTGCACTGTTGTTGATGTGGCAGGCAAACACTGATGTTCAGTATGTTGCTGACACCTCAATGGCTCTGGTGAGGTATGTCACTTCATACATCACCAAGCATGAGCAAACCTGTTTACAAGAACTCTGGGAAGAGTTATCTAACTGCAACAGGTCTATCTCTTCTTGACTGTTGTCACTTGGATCGAAAACTCTATCACACCACCCATGAGTGTGGGCTTGGGGTCAAAATGTCGCACGGCACAATGCTGTGCGACTTAATCGCACTGTGCAATTTCTTTAAATCTTTTGTTCTGTGGGGGGCTCCACCCCTACACCCCTGTTATGGGGGGCTGCACCCTCTGGACCCCCCCACTTAGGATTCTAACTCCGGGGGGTCCAACATGGAGAGTGCACAAGTCTGGGGTTCGCTCATAATGCCGTACGTTATTAAGCGTATGACATTATGACCCAGTACGACGAGTGTGGAGCATATGAGGCTAGTGACCATCTTACGGGTACCTGCCTGTATGGCAAGTTTGAGTCAATCCACTACTTGAATGTAAACTTCAAAGAGAAGAGACATTGTGTCCTTAGAAGTCTTGATGAGATTGAAGAGCCTGTTGCAACCAGACCAATATCAACAAACATACTAAAGAGCAACCTGATTGATAATTACTATCCACAATGCCATACTGCTATGGATGATTTGTTTCTGTTTGAAGTTACCCAATGGTATGACTACAAATGGGGTGTCCCCTCTGACCCTGTAAAGAAGATATACAAGGTCTCAGGTCTAGATGGCTCTCTGGTGAAAAGGCATAAATCGTGGTTGATTGACCACTGTAAACTCAGCTTGACAACTACAGAAAGTAAAGAACACTACTATTTTGCAGTATCCTGTGAAGTCAGCTAGCCACAAGTGGGCACCTACCAAAATGGTGACCCACTTGCAGCTCAAGTAGGACAGGGCGAGGGTGTGAGGAACGTGACAGGATGGGGGTTGCTCTCGCATATAGCGACAGGATGTCACTATATGTATATGCACCCAGGGGGGAAGTGAGCATGATGGAAAGGAGGGAGGGTTGGCCTGGTGTGGTGTTGCCAAGCTGGCCCTGTAGTATGGTGGGTGGGTGGCAGCATGAAGCTGTGAGGGTTCCGGGTTCAGGTCCAGGCGCACCTACATTTTTGTGTGCCCGGCCTGAAATTTATTTTTTTCCAGAATTTGCACCCCCCCGACATGCACCTCCCTGGAATTAAGGGGTGCAGGGGGCACAGCCCCCTACATTAACATTTAAATTCTAAGTCCCTGGTGCTGTTTTCCTGTGCACCAGGGGTGTACATCACTGAAACTGAATTTCAGCGATGTACCCTTGCCATAATGATGGTCGCCTTTCGGCAATCATCACTATGACATAGAACCCTATTTTGCTCTTCTATTTCTGTTTAAACCTTGGAGAGATGAGGGTACTTTGAAATGTACATGTGACACCTTTCAAGAGCAGTTCGATTGGAGCTATGAGTCTTTCAAAAACTGGTGTCAACTGCATATATAAAGAAATTGGACCTTGAGAAAGAACAACTTGAGAAAGCAAGGCAACAACTGGAAGAAGATACTCCAGGGAACTCACAAGACATGGTTGATCCTGAGGGTGAAGGACCACTTGGTGCTCCCCTAACTGTGAATGACCTGACTGTGTTGATGTCAGAGACAGAAAGTGATATGCAGCAAAGCATGCACTTTACTGATAAATCAGTCAACATTGTAGATTAATGCTCATTAACAAGTTGTCTGTTTCACAGTGATGCATGCTGTTGAGTATGGTATGAAACACTGTAGCAGGGAATGTTTGTGTGACAAACATATGCCAGTTAGGATGTTTGTCAGTGGTGCTACTGACACTGCCAAAAGCTCTGTAATTGAAGCAATAAGTGCAGGTGTTCGTAGACTTACTGACACACCAACATCTGTGACAGTATCTGCTCCAACTGGTCAAGCAGCTTACAACATAGGCGGTGTCACTCTCCATAGGCTGTTTATGCTGCCAGTTGAGCACAGCAAGACTGGAGAGTACAGAAAGTTGTCTTTTAAAGTCACAAGTGAACTCAGGGCCATGTTTGACAAAATGGAGGTACTGACTATTGATTAAATCAGCATGGTTTCCAACATTCTTCTTACTTACGTTCACCTACGTCTGCAGGAGATAGTAGGCAGTGGTTATGATGTACCATTTGGTGTCAAAAACACTGTTGTCTTTGGAGATCTTCTCCAGCTAGCTCCTGTCAATGGACAACATATCTTCTCAGCTCTTTCAGTAGAGGAAACTAAGAAGACCATTGGGTGCATAGGTAGAGTTAATCTCTGGGAGTTCTTCTCTTTTGTTGAACTGTTCCAGAATATGTGACAGAGAGGCGATATCTCTTGTACAGCATTACTTGATGAGGCTCGGATTGGCAATTTGTCAACTTCTCATTTACAAGTGCTAAGAGAACGTTTTATCAGTGCAAAAGACAACTCTATGCATGATGCATGCAAACTATTTACAGAGTTACAGAGCAGTGGACAACGCATTGTATGCTTGTTGCCGAGACTTAAGCAATGTGCTGAGTTTAACCAGATTATGATACAAAGAAAGCAGTAAGCTATTGTCACACTTACATCATTTGATGCAATAGATGGTATTAGTCTAACATGCTCAATGTTGACGAAAATGGTTGATCACCTCAAAGAACTGACAGCTGATGTGTCGTGAACTGCTGGCTTGGAAGCTGTCTTAACACTGTGCAAAAATGCACGTGTTATGCTACGGAGAAGTCTTGATGTTGATCGTGGACTGGTTAGTGGAGTAATGGGCTACATTAATTATTTTCAGTACAATGCACTGAACACATTTGTTGATTTTGTCATTGTTAAATTTGAGAACCGTGACAGTCCTTTTCCATTAACAGATGCACTGTGAAGTTTCAGATTGTGAAGGATAGCTATGTTACGAATAAGCAGTTTTCACTGTGTCTGGCTTATGCTGTCTCCTTTCACAAATCACAAGGACTCAACCTTGATAGTGCAATTGTTGATATAGGAATGGGAATCTTCAAGACGGCATGGCATATGTTGCTTTGTTACGAGTCAGATCTCTTTCTGGTCTGTACATACCGAACCTTGCAGAGAATAAGGTATGTGGTGACGTCAAATGTATTGTGGAATACAACCAGCTACGTACAGTATACCAACCAGCCGCAACTCTGATTTCTGTGCCTAGATACATTCCCATGCAAGATGTGTCAATGGATACAACACATAAGTTGAAAAGGAAACAGAGTAAAACTTCAGTGTCTTCACCATCTGCTGTTCATGGCAATCAGTCACTTACTGATTAAGTCAGGTCACCACCTGCAAAGAAGTACATCGGTCTTGAGAAACTGCCTACCTTTGACAATAGCACTGGAGTGAATTGCTATGCCAATTCTGCGATGCAAGCTCTTTTGCATATGCTAGAGTTTGTTCATCTATTGAGTGCTGTAAAGTCAACAACTCTTTCTGATGCACTGAAAAGAGTGATAAGAGGTAGACAAGAACAAGTTCCTCGCTTGCAGAGTTTAACTCCTCTGCAGCTTACTCTGTCAAACTATCCTGGACTGAGGATGTTTGCTGACAATACCCAACAGGATGTGACTGAATTTATGCTGGGTGTGATAAATAGCTTAGCCAATGATAGGATTCTGCTGAGACAGTACTTTACAGTGAACTATGTGTGCAAGTACACTTGTTTGTCATGTGGACACATATTCACAATCAACTAATGACATGCTATGGCTAGCTGTCTACATTCCTGAAGAAACTTCTTTTAAGTTCTGTAGATTGTTTAGGAATGCTAACACTGGTTGGGAGTACCACAGATGTGGCCAAAGTACTGTATGTTCTTTGAGGGTGACTGATTTCAGTTCATATATCATCACTGTGCTTCAGTGATTCAACTCACAAGGCATGAAAGTTAACATACCTATTACTGATTTCATTGCTGGAAGAGCTATGTTCTCAGGCACTCAGTTTGACACACATGCTATCATTTTCCATCATGGACCTTCTGTTCAGTCAGGACACTATGTCACATGGTGTAGATTTAGAAGTGAATGGGTGGAGTACAATGACACAGTGTGTACTATGAAAGAACGATTACCCAGGAATTTAAAAGATGTATATGTAATCATTCTCCATAATATAGATAGTGTCCAGCGCATTGAGGAGTGATTTTGGTTAGAAACCTCTAGAATGCTACCATATGCTCCAGATTACTTGACAGCCTATGCATGCCACCTCTGGATGCAGACAGGCAGAATGCAAACAGGCATGATATGCAGGCCATCACTAAATACATTCACAACGACATGTTACTTTTGTGACAAGTTATCTGTTATCTGTTATGGGCCCACAACATACATTCAACTCATTCAAGTGCTGCTGTAAGACTTTTGGGGAGTCCGTTCCACTTGCCATGAAGCATGTCATATTTGTTCTGATTAGTACTATCACTGACACAGGACCACAAAAAACAGTATGGCAATTCCGTTGTTTGTCTCACATGTTATGGAGACACATTTGACACTCATATGTGTCAGTAGCAAATTCATTTGCAACCTACTAACAGTTAAAAGTGGTATGTCTTTTACTGTTATGTTCTACATGAGTGACCTTGATGTCTTTACTTATGAGGCTGACATGAGCACAGTCCAAGCAGACTTGAGGGAGCTGGGCAGCACTTATGTGTCAGCAAGTTATATCTTGGCACATGTAGTTAGAACATGTTGAATCATTGCATGTCTTTGGCTTTAAGGCTGACATGTGGTTCAGAATAATTTCTTTGACTGCTTCTTATCTATCTTGGTACACACATGACGTCTGCAACTCATACAGTATGTGGTGCTCTTTATGTATCGCTGTAACACCTCTTGGGCCAACGTCAACTTCGCATGCTGCATTTCATACTTTGTGTGAATAGTACTGTTACAGTTAGAGGACTACAAAACAGTATCACACTTTTATTGCATATCTCAGCTGTTATTGAGTGACATGGCAGACTGATATCTGCTCATAGCAAATACATTTACAGCTTGCTAACAGTTAAAACTACTATGCCTTTTCCTGTTATGCTCTACATGAGTGACATTGATGTCTTTATTTATGAGACTGGCATGAGCACAGTCCAAGCAGACTTGGAGCTGGACAGCACTTATATGTAAGCAAGTAAGTTATATCTTGGTACATGCAGTCATCTGATTCTGAACCATTGTATGACTTTTTCTTTGAGACTGTCATAGGTTCATGAGAATATGCAATGATAAAAACATTGATAGCTGTATGATATGTTCCTCAAAGTAATATATCATTGATTCACTAGACATGACTGCACAACCACCAAACTGCGACTCAGTATTATTAGTATGTATGTACATCTGATACTGTTTTAAGACTGGTAGCATCCTAATGCTACATTTGTTTGTATTTCTTGTTTTTGAAAAAAAAATATTTTGTTATTGTGCATGCTTTTTTATGGATATCATGTTTAACATATAATGTTTTGCATTATATTAAATGTTATTCAGCAAGTTTATGCTCGTTGTGTGTGTGTGTGTGTATATATATATATATATATATACAGTATATATAAATATATATTATACTGGCCCGGTAGTTATAGTTAGGGTTTATAGGTGTGTTTAATGTTAAAGGGCAATTTTTCCTGGTTAATAACTTTAAATTGGTTTCACAGAGTTTCCTGAAATATGGCATGCATCATCTGCTGTGGTAGGTCTGTTGATGTACCAAATTTGGTTTGAATCCTTTTTGAGATTTGTAAGACATAAAGTGTTGAAAATACAGAGATTTCCCTGGTTTTTGCTGTTTTTTCGGCCATCAGTATCTCAGAAACGGCTTTAGGTGCTGGGCTGAAATTTTCAGGGTAGAAAGCCTTGGCATTACAGATGTGCCTTTTGAAGGTTTGGTAAAACAATAGTAATCCATTTCAAAGTTACTAAATCTTGAATTTGCCATTATTTCCTATGGGAGAAAACAGATATAAAAGTGAAAGAGATTTTCGTACACTGTCATACAGTTTTGCATATTTTACACCTGAATAACTTTGCAACACTCCAACAGATTTGCAAGAAATTTGAAAAGCGTCAGCCTAGTGCAATGGTCTCTTGACTTAACAAATTTGGTTTGAATCCCTTGTTTGGTTTCTGAGATACATAGTGTTGAAAAAAAAAAACAGATTTTTGAGGGTTTTGCTGTTTGTTTATTAATGTAAAAGGGCAATTTTTGGATCTTAATATCTTTGTAATGGTGAAAGTGATTTCTACAAAATTTGGCATGCATAATTACCCTGGGGAGGTATTTGTAAGTGATAGAGTTTATCTTAATAGCTTTAGCCATTTCTGAGATACATGGGGCCCAATTCTAGAAGGGTGGCGCAAGTTGCAGCCGAATGCAACTTGTGCCACCCGCAACTGCGACATTGACCCTGCACCCTATTCTAGAAGGGGCAGGGTCTCCACAGCAAAGTCCTCTGACTTGCAACATGTGGCAAGGTATGCTGCACAGAGGGCGTACCTGGCTAGCATGTCGAAACCCACTGCCGCAGGTCACAAGTGCACCCCCGTCCCATGTCTGACCCCCGGGTCGCCCGCCGGAAATGTGGAAGTTAGCTGCCCTGGTAGTCCAGTGCCCTCCCAACCATAAAATAATAATGGATACCCATTTCTCTAGTAGTCTAGTGCCCCCCGAACTGTACATTAGTACAATGACAATGTTCCCCATTTCCCTGGTAGTCTAGTGCCCCTCTGAACTGTACATTAGTACAATAACAATGTTCCCCATTTCCCTAGTAGTCTAGTGCCCCCCAAACTGTACAGTAGTACAATAACAATGTTCCCTGTTTCCCTGGTAGTCTATAGTCCTCCCAAACTGTACAATAATATAAAACATTACGATCCCCATTACCCTGGTAGTCTAGTGGCCCCTCACCCAGCTGTGCCATCCCACCTAGCACCCCACCCATCCCCCAATTCCTGAGCGCGTCTGTTCAGTAGTGCTAATACTGCACTCAGTCGGTGACTGGCTGTGGAGGTGAGAGGCGGACTATGCCAGTCGCCAGCTGGGGATGGGTGGGGTGGTGCTGGGTGAGCTGGCATGGCTGGGTGGAGTGCCACTAGACTACCAGGGTAATGGGGATCATTATGTTTTATATTATTTTACAGTTTGGGGGGCCACTAGACTATCAGGGAAATGGGGAATGATATTTATTATATTATTGTACAGTTCGGGGGGGCACTAGACTACCAGGGAAATGGGGCATGATATTTTTTATATTATTGTACAATTCGGGCGGGGGCACTAGACTACCAGGGAAATGGGGAACATTGTTATTGTACTAATGTACAGTTGGCAGGGGCCGGCACTAGACTACCAAGGCTTTCTTATTGCTGCATATGTAATGGGCGACTCGCACTTAGGGGCACGGGTGGGGGGATGGCAGTGCCGCCCTGCGGGGCTTCTGCCAATGGCTGTTTCTGGGGGCTGGGGGTATGGGTAGCCCTGTGGGGCCCCACTGGGGTGTGCTGGGCATGGGGAGAGGGATACTTTGCACTGTCCGCTGGACAGCCGATGGGTCTATAGGACCCCCAGGGGCGTCCGTAAGTTATACCAACTAAATGCTGGTATAACTTACATTGCTGAATCTCCTCCGGGGGTTCTTGTAGAATCCCGATGTGGGCACTTTGTGGCTGCCCTTCTAGAATGGGGCACAACTGCTGCCGTGAACCCCCTAGTGCCATGTCGCAGGGGGTTTATGCAGTGTAACAGCTGTTTGGTGCAAGTGACCTGCGACATGTTGCAGGCCACTTTGTAGAAGCATACATGTCACAACTGCTGGTGTAAGTTGCTACATGTGCCATTCTGCTTGGTGCAACTGCTGTTACGCCAGGTGTAACCCTTCTAGAATCAGGCCCATAGTGTTAAAAATAAATGTTTGGGGGACTTAACACTTTTTTGTCCACCTGTATCTCGGAAATGGCTTGGCCTGACATTTTCAGGGTAGAAAGTCTTGGCCTCACAGATGTGCCTTTTATTAATTTTATTTATTTTTTATTTCGTTTTTGTTTACCGGGTAAGTGGACTAGACAAATCCTGCCTATTTTCAGGCATGACCCGGGGGAAGGGGATACAGATGAATGCCAACTGACCTTGAACCAGATTAAGCTGTTGGTGGTATTTCTAGTGAATGAGGGGAATTTGGCCAGGACACCAGGGAAATTCCCCTACTCTCCAGGAGGGGGACTCTGTGGCTGTCTGTTGGAGAGGGCCACTTCTGAGTAAACTTCAAAGGAGATGGATGTTGGTGGTGCAGAGGAGCCAGCCTCCTCCTCTGTACCTGCTGCTCGAGAGGCTGCTGTTTCTGATGAGGATTTTTCTGTGACTGATATGCCTGTGGATTTTTTTGATGTGGCTCTGGAAGATGTACGTAGCGTTGCTTCCCCTACTATGGATGGTGTTTCTGTTGAAGATAGTACTACTTCCCTTGCTGAAAAGGAGCGTATTTTGGCTTTGCTTTTGGAAGAAGAGGAGTGTTGCACACGTCAGAAATCTGCATTACTGTTGGAAATTGCTGCATTGAGTTTGATTCTCTTACCTGCTTCCTCCTCTGCCTCCCATTCAATTACGTCACTCTCTAGTGACATCTGTATTATTTCCGAGCACTGTTTAGCTGTAGACTCGTCTCCTTCTGTAGCGGCTGGCAGTAGTAAGCATCCTGAGGATGCATGCCTAAAGCCGCTTGCTGGTGCTGCTTGTCCTGGTCGGAGTGTGCCTGTCTCGCCATCGCTACCCAAATGCCTTGGTGTGCATGGTTCTGTCTTGTTACCTAAGGGGCCGGTTCTAACTGAGGTATGTAGTTCTTCTCCTGCCATGGGACGTCCAGGACAGCATGGTGTTCCTGTTTTACCTAACACTGCCACTGTTTCTTTGACTGTGGGGTCCAAAGCTGCTGGTGCGTCTGTTTCTGGCATTACCCCCCTCCTAGGGCGAGGTGGTCCCCTGAATGCGCTATTTCTGGGGCTGGGTGGCTTCAGCAAATGGATGGGACATGGCTCCCAGATCCTAGTGATGCTGCTGTACAATGCTATCACCTTGGCCCTCGTACTGTCCCTGTTACATCCCCTAGGCCTTCTACCTCTGTTACCCCTATACTTCCTGAATCTGGGGTTGCTGTTACACTTGTTATGGATCTCAAGGGGACGTCCATGATGAATTTGCAGGATGGTGATTTGGACCTTTCTGATTCTACTGCCACTGAAGCATCTCGTCTGAACCCTACGGTTTCCATTGCTCCTGTCCCTAAACTGTCTGCCTGGTTTAATCCTCCATTTAAGTTGACTGACTCATTCTCTAACAAGGGTGAACCTGCTCTTCGGAAAAATGCTGTTCATTTGATCTATAAAGGGGGCTTAGAAGAACAGCCTGATAGATTGTATATTGCTAGGCATTTACTTAAGGGTTCCCTGCATTTTGTCTCCTCTGAAATTTATGCACTTATTCATATTGACAGTACTAATTTTGATATCAACTTTAAATCTCTTTCTAATTTAGAGAAAGTTTGGACTCTCTATCATAAGGTCAAAATACTCCTCTTTGGGTACTGTTTTTAGCAGTTCCTTTGACTAAGCCTGCTGTTAAACTAATTACTATCCTGTTCCGTAATGAGGGTGTGCATATTGAAGATATTCTTTGTTGGCTGCGAAAGTGGTGTGATGTGTTGGATAAACCTGTTCCTATTCTTGATAGTGAACAGATCTGGAATGGTGGATGGAAATTGAGGGTGTAACTTGTTTCCACAAATAATGGGCCTGTACATCTTCCCAATAGTTTTTTTCTTGGGAAGGATAGGGGTAGTTTGTTTTACTTTGGTCAGCCTAAAACTTGCTTTAAGTGTGGGTCTCAGTCATACCTTAATACGGCCTGTGATACCCCTAAGTGTACTCATTGTTTTGAATTTGGTCATTTGGCTGCTGCTTGTCTTAATTTATTCAAGTGTAATTTATGTGAACAGACTGGGCATGGTTATGCTAAATGTCCTTGGGCATCCCATAACAGGGATGATTGTTCTTCCCATGAAGGTTTGATTAATATTGCCCAACATATTCAAGCCACTAAGGCGACAGTCCCTGATGGAGTTGACCCTAAAACACCTCCAGTTCCTCCTTTGGAGGCTTCCCTTGTGGTAGAGGGCCTTGGACCTGATATGGCTCCTCCTGAGACCAGTGAACAGGACCGAGTTGTTCTCCTTGTGGCCCCCACTGCTCCTTCTAGTTCTCCTGTGCCATCCACTTCTGACCCGTTTTCATCTCCTGATCCATCTTCTTCTGTCCTTTCAGCTCTGGATGATTCTGGTGTTGTTGACATGCCTCCCTTCCAGACTCTCAGCAGCCTTTTAAGAAGGTTACTGCTAAGAAACGTAATAGATCTGGTAAGGCCATTCTATCACAATATTCCCCTTTGGCCTCTTCCTGTCGTGTGCCCTTAGATACCTGGAAGACTGGTAATCAGTTTTCGGTATTGACACCTGGAGATGAGTCTGATGGTGACGACTCTGACCACTCCTCTAGAGCTTCCACTGTCACTGACTTTGCTTCTGAAGGTGAGGATAGTGAAGTTAGGCCTGTGGAATCTTGCTTATGGAGGTCCAGACGTTGGAGGGTGGTTAAGGCTCCTTGATGATTTTTTCTTTTTTGTTTGTTTTCTTTTTCCCTCATTTTATGGCATCCCTGACTATTTCTACTCTTAATGTTAATAGCATTAAGAGTCATAGGAAAATGGTGACTACTGTGACCCTTTTACAACAACGTCTGGTTGATATCTTTTGCATTCAGGACACTAGACTGAAAATGTCTCTTGATGTCAAACTTGCTACTAACCTATGGTCTAAGGGTGCTACCTTGTGGTGTATTGGGGAATCAACGTGTGATGGGGTGGGGATCTTGTTTACTAATTCAGAGTTGAAAGTCTCCAGATTGGTTGATATTTACCCTGGTAGAGCTTTATTATTAGACATTAATTTTCGGGGTGATAGATTTAGATTGATTACTATTTATGCCCCTCAGAGCAAGGCTCAGTGAGTGGCATTATTGACTGATATTCAACCATATCTTCACACTTCTCCACTTGTTGTTTAGGCAGGTGATTTTAATTGTGCTCTGAGTACCTCAGATAGGGGTTTGAAAACTTCAAAGTTGTTTTGTGATTCAGATAAGCTCCTCAATGTACTTCATACTGCTCAGCTAATGGATGCTTATCGTCATGTTCATTCCTCTGGGGGTAATACTTTTTTTAAGTCATCATTGTCCACTCACATTGATTTTGTTTTTCTTTCTGCTGTTTTTCATGTGTCCTCAGCTGTTCTGCATGCTTGGGAAGTTACTGACCATAAATCTCTTACTGTACACCTTGCTTGGGGAACTGTACCCAGATGTAAGAAAAATCTCTGGTGTCTTAGCAATACTTTGTTATCCAATATTGCTATTCGTAGAGCCTGGAAATGGGAGTGGGCAGCTCGGTTTTCTATTATTGATATGTATGATGATTTAGCATGCTGGTGGGAGGACACCAAGAATGATTGGAAATCCTTTTTCCAGGCCCATTCTTGTACCCTTGCTACCTCACACTACTTTGAATATTTACGTCTTAGGAGTCAGTTGCAGTGGTTGATTTCTTTGACTGAAACTGAGAAGCGTGATTATAGTATTCAGATACATCATGTTAAAAAGCAAATGTTTTCATATCAATATGATAGGTCTAAATCTTTGGAGCATGAGGATCGTTATGGTTTGAAAATGCATAAATGTTCCTTGGATCCTTTTCAGGATTGTAAGGATCACATGAGTAATCATATAGTTACCCATTTAAAATCCATGACTGATGATCTGGTTACTTCCCCAGAGGACTTGGTTCTCCTAGTTGAACAGTATTTGGATTCTCTTTATCAAGCAGATATTCATGTTGACCCCATAGCTTCGAATTTTGACACTTTGCATTTGCCTCAGGTATCAGATTTCAGTAGGCAGCAGTTATTAGCACCTATTAATGTTGATGAAGTCGATGTTGCTATCTCGTCTTTAAATCCAGACTCTGCTCCTGGTACTGATGGTTTAGGTGCTGCTTTTTATCAACCATTTAAGGATGATCTGGTTCCTGTTTTTGTTAATGTTCTTAATGCCATGTGGTCTAATTCCACATTGGCGTCCTCCATGAATCATGCTCTGGTGCTCTTATTATATAAAAAGGGGCCAAAGGAAGATTTACATAATTGGAGAATGCTTAGTTTATTGAATACTGACTTAAAGGTGTTAAGTAAGGTTTTACGCAATAGACTGTCTACGGTGGCTGAAGATTTAATTTGTCAGCACCAATCATGTTCTATTCCTGGTCAGACTCAATATGACAATTTATTGATATTATGGGAGTTGTTTACTGTTGCACAGCATGGCAAGTTATGTGGTTATGTTTTAAGTTTGGACCAGGAAAAAGCCTTTGGTCAGGTGTCACATGATTTTTTATTTTCTGTCTTGGCGGCTTATGGTATACCGGATGCCTTTGTGGGCTGGATTCGTACTATGTATAGATCAGTATTACTTCTTCCTAATGTTAATGACTGGCTTGGTAACCCAATCAGGGTGAAGTGTGGTGTACGTCAAGGTTGTCCCCTGAGCCCTCTTTTGTACATTTTTTTCTATTGATATTTTGCTTAGAATGATAGTACAAAATGTCAATCTGGCTGGCTTAAGTGTTAACCTTGATGTTCCGCCTGTGAAAATCTTGGCATCTGCAGATGATTTGGTTGTTTGTCTATCTGATGTTAAGGAAGGGCCATTTGTGCATGACATTCTATCCTTATTTTCTCAATGTTCTGATTCCAAGATCAATTATGCCAAGAGCAGAGGTGTCCCTTTAGGGGATACCCCAGTGCCTGAGTTGGGTTGTGTTTCAGGTATTCCAATCAGTGTGACTCCTATCATTGTTTTTGAGGTTGAATTTGGCTCTGGTGACATGGCCCATGCTAATTGGTCTAAGAGGCTTGATAAGGCTATGCAATTTGTGGCTAGATGGAAAGGGAGGCAAATTGCTAAACGTAAACGTGTTTTATTGATTAAATCATTATTGGTTCCTATTTTTTTGTATGTTAGTTACATGTTTCCTCCCCCATCTCTTGGTTTACTTCTTTATTTAGTGTTTTTTTAGGCATTTTGGGGGAGTAGGTTAAACCCCATTAAACGTGGGTATACTTATAGGAGTATTCAGGAAGGTGGTGTGGCAATGGTGCATCCGGTGGCCTTTTTTCTTTGTCTTTTTGTATCCTACAATTTGAGTCCTCTCTTAAGGCCTGGAGTGAATCCTTGGCATCATTATGTGAGGGCCTGGTTCTCCAAGGGATTACCGCTTTGGAAATTGGGTAAATCTGCTCCTTTTTTGAAGTTTCCCTTTTTCCTAAATATGGTTTGGAAATATTTAAACAGTTATTAAAATGGAGTATTTCAATTTCACATTTGGAGACTATGGATAGGAAACGGTTGTACCATCTTGTTGTTTTTATGGAATTTCTGGACGCTGTACAGTTTCCGGATTGTCCTCAGGACTCCTTGGCTGTGGTTCTTAAGTTTTTATCTAATAAACGGTTGCCTGATTTTGTTTGGGATAGTGCTTGGTTGAGTTCTTATGGTACATTACCTGTTGGCAGTAATCATAAACATAAACAAGTTAATGATAGGTATTGTGTTAGGTTGTCCTGTATAACAGTTTTGGAAACACAAGAGCACCTTTATTTAGAAAGTCCTTATGTTAAATCCTTTTGGGTTTCTTTGGCTTCCAAATGGAAAGAACCTCTATTTGCTTCTCTTACTTATTGTACATTGCTTTATGGAGCACATGATGGGGAATGGTCTATGTATAATAATGATACATTATTATTGGTGTTTTTCATCCTTAGATTTTATATTTGGCAATCAAGATGTTTATGGGTTATGCAACACAGAATTGTTTTGTTTGACGTAATTTTTTATAGTGTAACTTGTACACTGCAGAAAATTCATGATCACGATTTTAATTTTCTGGGTCTGTTAAGGGGCAAGTTTTTGTGGGTTAATTGTGAACATTGGGTGTTGACTGTTTAATTGTTTTTCTGCTTTTGTTATTTATTATGTATGTTTTTGCTATGTTTTTGTTGTTGTATGTTTTCTTTTTCTGTATTGGAGTCCTCTTTTTCAATAAAAATTCCCCTACTCTGTTCGATAAGTGCCATGGGATCTTTAACATTCACCTGAACTACCACCAATCCAGGCAGATGGGACCTCGGTTTAACATCTCATCCGAAAGACGGCACCTCAGAAGTGCAGCATCCCTCTCATGCTGCACTACAGTGTCAGTACTGGGATATTAACCCAAGTGCCAGATGTGGGAACTGAACCCACAGCCCTCTGATCTCCCGGCCTCAGAGGCAAGTGTGCTACCTACTGAGCCACTGACACTGACTTTTGAAGATTTGGTGGGAAAATATAAATTTGTTCCAAAGTTATGACATGTTGAATTTCCTATTGTTTCCTGTGGGAATAATAGATGTTCAACACAACACAGGATTCTGCTTTGAACTAGGATTCTGCTTCAAACTAGGATTCTGCTTTGAACTAGGATTCTGCTTTGTATGAGCCCTATGGAAAGGGATTCTGCACTGAACAAGGAGACTATTTTGCAGTACTAAATCCCTTTTGGCAGACAGAACCAACACAGCTGGGGAACAGGAACCAACAGTCAATCAACCCTGCATATTCTACAGCCCCCAGGACCCCACCCCAGGCTGCATAAACCCCCTAGAGTTTTTTTTAAACATAATCTCCACTCTGTGGTGATCTTCCAGGCTTTGTTTTCTGCAACACAGTGAACTGAGATTTAAACTTACTATAGGACTGAATGAAGTGCTGACCTTTTTGCTGGTTTTCCAGCTCAGTGCTTTTCAACTGAGTTTAACACCCTGGTAAGTGTACCTCATGCTTTTTTTAATTTTTTTTATTTAATTTATTTATTTGAGTCTAGGATTACAAGTACCTTTGAGCCAAGGCTCTTTTACAAAGGTTCCACATCAGATGAAGTACAATACAAAACAGGACAATTAAGTAACAAGGCAGGATAACAGGTAACAGTCAGTTACACGAACATGAACGCATACATTTTGGCGATACTAAATGCCAAAGGCATTGCCAGGGTAAACACTGTTAACAAGATGGTAGAGACACAATTGTAGGTACAGCCAGAGGCATTGTCAGATCACACAGAGAAGTGCAGGTGGTGGGAGGGGTAGAGGAGGAAGGGAGGGGGTGTGGTTGTAGGAGGTTAAGTGAGGATTATTAGTGCTAGGTAGAAAGAGCAGATTAAAGGAGACAGTTGCAGAAGCTAGAGGAAGAGAGGAGTAGATGGAGCTTGGATTTGAATGGGCCTAGCTTTGGTTGGGAGGTGATGTCACTGCTGAGACTATTCAACCAGCTAGGAGCTCTATGAGCAAAACCTCTTTGCCCCTGCATGGTAGAGCAGTGAGGGATCTGCAGTAGTTGAGATTCAGAGAGTCTAGTGAGGTGTGGATTATGAGGATTACGAGCAGTGTGAGGAGAACTTGAACTCCAGGGGTTGCAAAGTCCAGAGTTATTTTCTTAGCTATTATGCAAGCTTGGTACTTGATGCAGTTTGAGAGTTGAAACAAGCCAGTTTGAGTGTAGAGGTCACATGTGTGAGTGAGATGGTGAGATCCAGTGATGAGCCAGCAAGCTTTGTTAAGAGCTGTGGATATGTGTCTAAGGGTAGTGGAGGAAGCAGGTCATATATGATCAGGCCATAGTCAATTAATGAGACTATTGGGCTCTGAACAGCAATCCTTGAGGCATCTGGGGTAAGGTAATTCCTGTGCTTGTAGAGTAGCCCAGTGTGAGTATTAGCAGCTTTGGCGATGTTGTCAATGTGTGCACCATATGATAGGTTACTGTCGATTGAGACTCCAAGATATTTAAAGGATTACACCTATTCGAGGACAGCACCAAGGCAGTTTGTAATAATCAGGGGGTGAGGCTTGTGCTTGTTGTGTATGCTGCAGAAGAGCATTGTCTTGTTTTTTGTATAGTTGAGGACCAGTTTATGTTTACAAAACCAGTTTTCAACTGAGGCAAAGCCAAGCTGTAGTTTGTTTTGAAGGGGTTGGCGGTCCTTATGGATGGAGTGGATTATGGCATCATCGGCATAGAGTAGGATTTGTTCTGGACAAGATTGTGGAAGGCTGTTCAGAAAGAGACCAAAAAGAAGTGGACCGAGACTGGATCCTTGTGGGACACCTCAGCATACTGGTCTCGCATCAGAGAGGACATCTGCTATTTTCACTCTTTGGGAGCGGTTATCCAGGTAGCTTTTAAACCAAGTCTTGGACTCAGGGGAGAGCCCAGCATTACGCAACTGTGCAATTAGTAGATGATGACAGATGGTGTCAAAAACCTTAGTTCGGTCTATGAAGACCAACCCAGCTAGATGACCATTATCCAGAGATCTGTGGATAGCTCCAGTGAATTCAAGGAGGGCAGATGTAGTACTATGTCCTTTTCTGAACCTGTGTTGTTGAGTGCACAAGATATCATGTTTTTCCAGGTATTCCATAAGCTGGTCAGCTACTATACGTGCAATGTCCTTGGGGGGCAGATATGGAGATAGGCCGATAGTTCACATGATGAGCCCTGTCCCCACTTTTGTGGACTGGTGTAACAGAAGCAGATTTCCATCTGTCAGGGAACTGGCAGAGGGTGAGGAAGAGGTTGAAGATCTTTGTTAATGGTGCTAGTACTTCATCAAGGGTGAGGAAGAGCAGTTTGAGGTAGAGTGAATACCCACTTGTTCTGGACCTGGCAATTGCTTTATTAATGTATTTGCGGACTTCGTGCATCCTGACTGCTTTAAAGTAGAATGGAGGGCATTTAGAAGAAGGGGGAAGGCTGGTGGTGATTGTTGAAGGGTCGTCTTCATCGAAAAAGTTGGGTGGGAGAATACTACTGAGGTCTGTGAACATGGTATTGAATGTATTTGCTATAGTGGTAGGGTCAAGGGCTGTAATACAATCAATGTCCAACATAGTGGGTGAAGTTTTAGGCTGCTCTCCAGTAACTTATTTAATATTGTTCCAGAAAAACTTTCCCTTTTCCCAGGTGGCAGTGAGAGCATCTTTGTAGTAGATACTTTTCTTCAGGCGGATTGATTTTGTGCAGTCATTTCGAGCTTGTTTATAGTTCTGTATGTCTGATTGTTTACCTGTGGCCCGTGCCTGTAGCCAGAGGTGGTCCCTAGATTTTAGTTGTGCTAGGCATTCATTGGAAAGCCATGGGTTGCAAAGGCCTTTGACTTTGTGCTTTTTGAAGGGGGCATGGGAGTCACTGGTGGCAGTAAAGGAGTTGATGAAGACGTCCAGGGCCGAGTTGACATCTGATGTGGTATTGAAGGCTAAAAGTTTTGTGCCATTGAGCTACTGTCTTTTGTGCTTTTTGCTATTTCAGTATCCTATTCCCCCCCCACCACCACCAGCATAGTGGAACACTGCGGATCCCACTCCCAGTGTCCTAGATAAAGCACCCCCTCTCCCCACTGTGGGACACTGGGAACCCACTCCCAGTGTCCTGAAATATGTATGTAATGGTTTTGCCAACAGTGGTGTGCCCAGTCCCCATATCAGCACTGCACTCACCCCCACCAGCAGTGTATGACTCTAGGAAGCCCACTTCCAGTGTACATAGTGTACCCAGTTATGTTGTACCCCCAAGAGCAATGTGGGACACTGGGGAACCCACCCCCTGTGCCCTGAGAAATGTTTCTACTGTTTCTGTGAGAAAAGAAAACAGTCCACAACATCTTTCTTAAACTCCTGTAAAAAAAGGTCTCTCATTGTTTCCCATCCCCCTCTCACAACCCTCCCCTCCCACTGAGCAACCAACCACCCCACACCCCCTTGCCTATACTTGCCAACCAAGGCTGGTGGCTTCATCTTCTGTGGGCCAGGACACATCTGCACTCTTCAAAGTCAAACAGCGAACTGAAGAATAAAGGTAAGTGCCATATAGAGGCAGTCAATTGCATTTTGAACATACTGTATGTTAATATCGCAGCCATTTGTAGGTATTTTACATAGATACATAGACACTGTTGGCAGATAAGGGTCTATGGCCCACCCAGTCTGCCCAGTTGAGCTTGTAAGTTCACTTTATGTTTTTATAGAAGTCTGTTTCCCCTTACCATTGACCTCCAGAATGTCCTTATGCCTATCCCATGCATTCTTAAGTCCCATGATTGTTTCAGTCCCCACCACTTCCTCTGGCAGGGGGTTCCACTTGTCTACCACCTTTTCTGTGAAGAAATTCTTCTTCATGTTTCATCTGAATTGTCCTTCCTCCAACTTCATCCCATGTCCTCTAGTTCTGGAACATTTTTTCACTGGGAAATAGTGTATTCCTGCACCCTGTTCCTCCTTGTAAGGTACTTGTATGTCTCTAACATATCTTCTCTCTCCCTTCTCTCCTCCAGGGAGTACATATTCAGGTCCTTTAGCCTGTCCTCATTGGACTTGTGATGCAATCCCTGCACCATCTTTGTTGCCCTCCTCTGAACCTTCTCTACCCTGTCTATGTCCTTATGTAGGTAAGGTCTCCAGAACTACACATTGTACTCCAGGTGGGGCCTCACTAGTGTCTTGTATATTGAAATTATCACCTCCCTTTTCCTGCTGGTGTTGCCCCTTCCTATGCATTCCAGCATCCTTTTTGCTTTACCTGCTGCCTTGTCACACTGTTTCCCTACCTTTTGGTAATCAGAGATGATAACTCCAGGATCCCAGTCCTGCTTGGTGTATGCAATATCCTCACCCCCCAACTGATATGTTGTTCCAGGGTTTTTGTACCCCATATGCATTATCTTGGACTTCTTTGCATTGAATTTCAACTGCCAAACCCTTGATCTTTTGTCAAGCTTCTGCTGGTCCCTCCTCATTCTGCCTAGTTAGGTGGAAGAACACCAAGGGATGTACTGTAGAACTTGAAATTTTCACTGTAAAATAATTTTCCCTATTTTCATTGAAGTACCAACTTGCATGAAAATAAGTTTGCACTAGCTAGCACTTTTAGTATCTTTTTCCATTATAGTGCGATGTGGTGATTATGACTTAGGGCTAAAATAAATTTATGCAATTATGGCTGCATTTGTGTTTGCGCTAAAATTACTTTGTGTGAAAATAACTAGTTCTACATTATCAATTAACTGTTTTGTTTCTAATGTTTGCAGAGATTGGTTTTGTTGTGCTGATACATGTATTAACCCTAACATTGAATTTCCATACTTTTAAAGGTGTAATGGAAACCCTAACTGGTTTTGTAAAACAGAACTTTTTGCAAAACGAATATATATACATGTATGTATGTATATATATATATATATATATATATATATATATATATATATGTATGTATATATTAGAGGTTAAAACTCTGTTTAATGCATTAGTTAGAATTGTTCCACACCGACAAAAGCAAGGAAATTCGGTGTTAGGGCTGAAAGACCCTTGAGCCCCTGCTCATTATTCTCATTAGGTTGTTGGCCATAACTCTCACCCCATCACATGTGTAAAGAAGCAGAGGTGTAGGAGAATAGGGTGAGAGTTAGACCGATAACCCTAATGTGCACCCCGACACTGGTTGGGGGTGTGTGGGCAGTGTGGAACAACCCTAAATAATGCATTAAACAGAGTTTTTTGCCTCTAATTTCCCTTCTTTTTGAGAATGATAATGAGAAATAGTGAATGTAATGCGGCGGCCGGAGCGCGCGGCCCCCACCACATGATGTCTTGTCACATAGTAACATTGTGCTCGCAAACGCAAATAGTAATGCGCATGGTGATGCAAAGTGAAACAGAAATAGAAACAGTAGTGTAGACAGAAATGTTAAAAACAATGGAAAAGCAAGTGCAAATGAAAATGCAAAAGGTAACGCACATGGTGGTGTAGACATGAACGGTAAGTGAAACGGGAATGGAACCGCACGTGAAAACGGTAACGGTAACAGTAATGTAAGTGCACAGGCTGGTTTTCCCCAAAAGCTGCATAAAGAAAGACACTGAGTACAAAGAATGTATGCATAATTATGGTTCTCGGAGCAGAAAATGAGGAGTTGGAATACTAAATTGCTTATATCTCAGGAACCGTACGACGTAGAGAAAAAATTTAAAAGTCATATGATTTATGACTTTCCTGGCTAGTTTTGTGCAAATGTTTTTCTGACAAAAAGTCCATATCTCACACCGTTTCCGAGATATGGGCCCTGAAAGGCGCGGCGAACGCCGTAATGTTATCCTATGGGGAAAAAAGAGAAGTTTGGAGTACCATAACTTTGGCTCCCTGTAATATTTTTTCACCAAACTACAAAAAGGCACATCTGTGGGATGTTGCCTGTATTCCCTCCAAATTTCAGCCCAAAAGACCAAACTGTTATTTTGCAGCAGGGCACCAAAGGATTCCTGTAATGCGTCGGACGCTGTAATGTTATCCTATGGGAAAAAGCGTCAACTTTGGAGTGCCATAACTTTTCCGTCATGTAATATTTTTCCAATGAAACACTGAAAGGCACATCTGTGAGATGTTGGCTGCGTTCCCTCCAAATTTCAGGCCAAAACACCAAACTGTTCTTTTGCAGCAGGGTGCCAAAAATTGCAGTCATTTTCCCACAAACTAGAAAAGTACTGTCGAAGTTTGCGAAAGCTTTCGCAAATTCATTCGACACTGTCGCAAGTGCGACAGTACTTTGCGAAAGTACTTTTTCAGAAATTTGAAATTTGGGGTGTTTTAACCCAAAATAAAGACATGGCTAGCATCCTCAGGGTCCGACTAGGTGAATACAAAAAGAATTAGGTTGCTAAAGGGTCCCAATTTTAAATGCCAAGCATTTTTCTGATCACTAACTGAAAACAAAATGGCAGATTTGTGACAGTAAAAGGGCCATTTGCGAAAGTAAAAACTGCATTTGCGACACTGTCAAACTTTTTGTTAACTTTTCCCATTGACTTATAATGGGAACTTGTTTTTTGAATAACTTTTGAACCGTTTAATATTTTTTCACAAAATCTTCAACAGGCACATTGGGGACCCCAGCTGCACGTTCCCTGAAGATTTTGGATTGGTCATGCAAACCATACGACCTGTAGGTGCGACTGTAAAATTCCGGAAAAGCGTATATGCGTGCTCAGATCATGCTTAATAACTCCGCAGCCGTATACGGGACCAGTACAAAACTTGGCAGATCCCAAGGTGTATGGATCTTGATCATGTATTCCAAATTTCAGGCAAATCTGTCAAATGGTTGAAAAGTTATTAAGGTGCACAATTTTGGGTTTAACATGTAAATGGCTCCTCAACCCTAACTATAGTGGTACTACCGTACCACTCTAATATATTTATATTTATATATATACATATATATATATACTCACACATATATATATAGTATATATATATATATATATATATATATATATGCACATATATACATATACATATATATATATATATATCATTATATATATATATTTATACAATAGGGGTGGCTGATAAACGTTGCAGATAAAAACATGTATTCTCACTAGAGAGAGATAAATGTTGTGACGAGGAACTGTGGTAGATATGCAGATTTACACACACAGTTCCTACGTCAGCAAGTGATATTCTCACAGTAGCTATGTCATCAGGAAAAGATGTGCAGGCATTACAGTATCCTAGCAACTGAAGCAAATCACATTCACCTGTTACAATAGTTAAAATGTTAAAGCAGCTCGAAGTTTCCCATGCTACTAACTTCACTGCTGTTTCTAATTACACACATTTAACAGTAAAAAGCATTGCGGTGCTCAGTTACAAAATACAACCGTGAATGCAGGACAGGTTTATCGAACATGCAAACCATGACAACAACAGCCCTCCTCACAAGAAAGCAAAGCACATTTTCTCTGATAGCAATGCAAAATAATAACAAATACCTGAAATGCAGCAGCCGTGGCAAAACTCCGAACTCTGAAGCCGTGAACAAGTCTGTTCACAAACTGAAAAGAAACTCACACAAGCACCCCATTTAAAAAAATAAAGTCGCACAATGCATACATAAGGCGTAAAATTAAATAAATAAACTTATTTACAATCTCTTTACGGTAAACCGAGACGCTGAAACACGGAAGTCTTCTTCAAAAGAAAGACACGCCAGTCTCACTCACAAACCAATCAAAACACAACTCCACTATCAATCACTACTACCACCAATGGTACAAATATAAATAGCAACCAATATGATACATTTCTACACAAAATCACACGCAGATACCAATGAAAACCACTACCATGCAACGATAGCCAATCCAACAACAGACAACAGACTTATTCATAAAAACGGCACTCCCCATTACCAACACAGCCTCATCGCAGCGCAACAACACTTAGAAATAAAATAACACACATTTTAAACACCTTCTACACAAATTGCCAACAAATACCCTATTGTATAATCGAATCGATGGGCATGAGTGATATGGAAATATTCTCACCTTATATCGTGAGGCATAGATATTCACCGTGCCTCTCGCACTCGTGAGATATCCATGCTTCACTCTGCAGGAGTGAGAATATTTTACATATCCCACTCATGCCCATCATGTATCCCCTATATATATATATATATATATATATATATAGTTATAGTGGCACAGTAGTGCCACTATAGTTAGGGTTGTGTAACCATTTCTATGTTAAACCTCAAAGTTTGCACTTCAATAACTTTGCAACTGTTTGTCTGATTTCCCTGAAATTTGGCATGTAGGAAGATTTTTGGTACATCTCTGGCTCAAAAAGTGAAAAATTCCCAACATTCTGTTTCCTTTAAATGTGCATATTGGGCTGAAGAATGTATCTGAGTGGGTTCACATTGGGTGGACTACATGGGTCCTGGCTAGCAGGTGTGCCTTTTGAATATTCCATGTAAAAATCCTTGTTCCATTCAAAAGTTATAGCATTTTTAGTGTCCCATTATATCCTATGGGAAAATTTATATGTGCAGCTCGAAAATTGTTGCAATCATATTTTTTAGTGTCGGGCTTGGCAAAAATAGTGTCATGCTGCTGCCATCTTGTTTTCAGTTAGCGAGAGAGAAAAAACAATATAACTCAAAAAATATTGCACTTTTCGACACACCAACCATTGGGTTTACCTATTTGGGGCCTGAGGAACAGGAATCTGGCATTAGTTTTTCACCAGCTCATCTGGAAATGTGGTTTTCAGATTTTTTCCACCATTTTGCCATTTTTGGATCATGACACTATGACAAATTGCCTCGACAATATGCACAATTATAAAAAAATATAACCACGACACAATTCTTTTATGTTTGTGGTTGCATTCCCATTATAAAGATAGGAGTGTCATGATTATATTTTAAATTCGCTGTTAGGGTTGAAAACCCTAACTCCGAATTCACCCCCCCAGCACCACACACACACAGACACACACACACATTCAAGTATGGGGGAGGACCAAGTCAACACAACCAATGACAGACATCCAGCAGCAGGTGACAGAAATAACAAACAATTGTCTAAATGTACTACGAGACATCCCCACCCACCTGACCAGGTACTGCATGCTCAGTGGAGATCAACAGCAAAACTGAGGCCATGTACACCAAACGTACACATCCCTGATTGCAGCTGCACACAACGCATCACACTTAGTAGTTGCATGGCCTTACCTACCGATGCCCACACCACACCACAACTGGTACTGTGCCATTAGTCAATATAAATGCTGAAGGTGCATGATGACAGTTGTAGAAAGGTTTTAACACTAGTGAGTATACATTAATTAAGAGAAGCACATAAATTAACTACTAGACACTAGCATGCTCAAGATAAAAGTAGTGATACATTTAGTAGGTGATTTACATAGTAGTACATTTACTGCAATGGTTTACTCAACATAGAGAAGCTGATGTAAACGTATGGAAAAGCATTGCCTGTTCAACGCCTGTGAAATCTGACTGCCAGTATCACATGCATTCTTACTGATGAAGGTGTACTGCTGATGTACATACATAGACCTTCAGTGTGTTTCAATACTAAAGATGCAGTAAGTATTCTTTGTAAGAAACATTGTAATTGCATGGATCAGGCCAAGCAACTTCTAAATATCATAGCACTACTGAGCCAACAATGATGTACCTGTATCGGAGAAGTATATAGGATAGATTTTCCTGTAGGCACTTACTGAGTATGTTGTACCTGATAAAAATAATCTCAATGCATCTGTGATGACTAACTTATTCAAACAGTAATACATTTACTATTGTTGCAATGAGTGATTTATGCCGCTTATGGACTCAGTGTGATTTTTTTTAACAGTTGTTTCATACTCAGGCTGTATGCCTACTGTTTGGGTTTGCCACACTTCTGTCACTAATGCTATCAAAGTGATAACTATGTTAATTGTGGTACAACTAGGAATCAAGTAGGTATGGTGTAGATATAAACAGAATGTCTTTTAGTATTGATTTAACTCACAATGGGGTAAGTGTACCAGGACAGCAGGGGTTATCCTCATCACTGACTCTGTCAGTTATAATCACACTAGGGTTTTGATGACTGTAATGATCAAGTTACACTATTCATCTTCATGAGTTCATATTCACAGCCATTCTCCAGTAACTAGACAGTGTATGGTGTAACTGGGTGGGACACTGTGTTGCAAAGCTGCTGCAGTGCCTAGCAGAGGAGAGTATCTACTCATAAAGACAGTTACAATAAGGCATGACCAACAGTTATGTTAAATGGTCTGTTAATCACCCTGTAGGGGTTTAATGTTGAATGAGGCATAGCCGAGAGCCACATGTCGCTAGACAGTGATAAACTGACCATTAACATAATACCTGGGAGTGGCTTATTGCTATCATAATAAAACTGTTTTTAAACAACATTAAACCATGTTCATCATATGGTTAGGCTCTACATGTATGTTAATAAAACTAAACATAAGGCTGTTACAATGGTTACAGTCAATTAGAAAGCTGCATTTCTCAAACCCTTGTTATAATCAGAGATATTATACCTGTACAGCTCCTTGGTTTTGCTTAACTCTATTGTTAAGGTGGCCCACCACAAGTGGTGTGGTGTGGTGTGGGCATCGGTAGGTAAGGCCATGCAACTACTAAGTGTGGTATTGTGCAGCTGCAATCAGGGATGTGTACGTTTGCGTATATGGCCTCAGTTTTGCTGTTGATCTCCACTGAGCATGCAGTACCTGGTCAGGTGGGTGGGGATGTCTCGTAGTACATTTAGACAATTGTTTGTTATTTCTGTCACCTGCTGCTGGATGTCTGTCATTGGTTGTGTTGACTTGGTCCTCCCCATACTTGAATGTGTGTGTGTCTGTGTGTGTGGTGCTGGGGGTGAATTCGGAGTTAGGGTTTTCAACCCTAACAGCGAATTTCCTCACTTTTGTCGCTGTGGAACAACCCTAACTAATGCATTAAACGGAGTTTTTTGCCTCTAATTTCCTCTTTTGAGAATGATATTGAGAAACAGTGAAATAATGCAGTGGCAGGAGCGCCGGGCTCTTTGGCCTCGAGCCCCACCACATGATGTCTTGTGGCATAGTAACAGGAGCAGCAATGCAAACAGAAATGCTAACAGTGGCAAACATGGTAACACAGCGCCGAATGAGAACAGAAAGGGTAATGCACATGGTGGTGATGGGAACGGTGTGCCACGGATGTCTTGTCACATAGTAACATGGTGCCTGTAAATGGAAATGTCAATGGCATGGTGACGCAAAGTGAAACAGAAAGAGAAACAGTACGGTACACACAAATGGCAAAAAGTAACAGAAACCAAACGCAAATGAAAACGCAGGATGACGCAAGATGTAGGGAGACAGGTGCATTGGGATTATCAGCCCTAACTCTCACCCCATGACATGTGTAAAGCAGCAGAAGTATAGGAGAATGGGGTGAGAGTTAGGACCCATGATCCCGATGCACACCCCAATGCCGGTTGGGGGGTGGGGGGGTGCAAGGGGGGTTTTCAACCTAACAGCAAATTTCCTCACTTTTGTCGCTGTGGAACAACCCTAACTAATGCATTAAACTGAGTTTTTTGGCTCTAATTTCCCTTTTTCTTTTTGAGAATGATAACAAGAAATAGTGAATGTAATGCAGCGGCGGGCTCCCGCCACATGATGTCTTGTGGCATACTAACAGGGACAGCAACACAAACAGAAATGCTAACAGTGGCGCACATGGTAACACAAGCACGAATGAGAACAGAAAGGGTAACGCACATGGTGGCGTAGACGGGAATGGTCTGCCACGTGATGTGTTGTCACATAGTAACATGGTGCCCACAAACAGAAATGTCAATGGGCATGGTGATGTAAAGTGAAACAGAAAGATAAACAGTACTGTAGACAGAAATGGCAAAAAATAACAGAAACGCAAGTGCAAATGAAAACGTAAAGGATAACGCACATGGTGGCGCAGACGTCAAAGGTAAGTGAAATGGGTACGGAACCGCAAGTGGAAAGGGCAACAGTAACAGTAATGTAAGCGCACAGGCTGGTTTTCCCCAAAACCTGCATTGAGAAAGGCAGTGAGTACAGATAATGTATGCAAAATAATGAGTATCGGCGCAGAAAATGAGATCTTGGAATACTAAATACATTATATCTCAGGAACCGTACGACGTAGAAAAAAAATTTAAAAGTCATATTATTTACAACTGTCCTGGCTAATTTGAATCTTAGCCCCATCAGGGGACTAAGAAATTTTCCGATGAAAGTCCGGGATCTCTAATCGCTTCGAGATACGGGCTCTTGACAGGCGCATCAATGTTATCCTATGGGGAAAAAAGAAACGCTCGAGTGCCATAACTTTGCCTCCCTGTAATGTTTTTTCACCAAACCACTGAAAGGCACATCTGTGGGCTGTTGGCTGTCTTCCCTCTAAATTTCAGGAAAAAAGACCTAACCGTTATTTTGCAGCAGGGATCTAAAGGAGTTCTGTTATGCGTTGGGCACCATAATGTTATCCTATGGGAAAAAACGTAAACTTTGGAGTGCCGTAACTTTTCCGCCGAGTGATATTTCTTCACCAAACTACTGAAAGACACATCTGTGGGCTTTTGGCTGTCCTCCCTCCAAATTTCAGGAAAAAAGACCAAACCGTTATTTTGCAGCAGGGTGCCAAAGGATTTCTGTAATGAGTCGGGCGCCGTAATGTTATCCTATGGGAAAAACTGTCAACTTTGTAGTGCTGTAACTTTTCCACCATGTAATATTTTTTCAATACAACATTGAAAGGCACATCTGTGAGATGTCAGCTCCGTTCCCTCCAAATTTCAGCTCAAAACTCCCAACGGTTCTTTTGCAGCACAATGCCAAAGAATTGCTGTCATTTTCCCACAGACTAGAAAACTACTGCCTCAATTTGCTAAAGCTTTCGCAAAAATTTGCGATACTTTCGTGAGCATGAAAGTAATTTGCCAAAGTACTTTTTCCAGAAATCTGAAAAACATATTTCTGGGGTGTTTTACCACAAAATAAAGACATGGCAAGCATCCTCAGGGCCCGACTAGGTGAATACAAAAAAAATTAGGTTGCTAGAGGGTCCCAAATTTAAATGCCAACCATTTTTCTGATCACCAACTGAAAACAAAATGGCTGATTTGCGAAAGTAACAGGCCCATTTGTGAAAGTAAAATGCATTTGCGAAAGTGTTGAACTTTTGTTAACTTTTCCCATTGACTTATAATGGGAAACTGTTTTTGAATAACTTTTGAACCGCTTAATATTTTTCACGAAATCTTTGAAAGGCACATTGGGTACCCTGGCGTACGCTCCCTGAAGATTTCAGGCGGTCGTGCAAACCGTATGACCTGTAGGTACGACTATAGAATTCCAGAAAAGCGTAAACGCGTGCACAGATCACACTTAATAACTCCGCAGCCGTATATCCGACCAGTACAAAACTTGGCAGATCCCAAGGCCTATGGTTCTTGATCATAAATTCCAAATTTCAGGCAAATCCATCAAACAGTTGCAAAGTTATTAAGGTTCAAAGTTTTGGGGTTTAACATAGAAATGGCTCCTCAACTCTAACTATGGTAGCACTACTGTGCTACCATAATGACCGCAATAACACTGTAAGACTACATTTTCTTAAATGCTGTTTTCTTTGTCACTTGATTTTGGTAAGCTGGATTGTGATATTGACCTGAAAGTTTCAGGGTGACAAGCCCTAGTGCTGCAGATGTGCCTTTCAGTGGTTTGCTTCAAAAACGTTCACCATATCCCTAGTTATAGCATTCCAAACTTATGAATTTTCCCATAGGATAACATTGTGGGAGTTGTTTTCTTTGTCACTTCATTATTTCTATGTGGATTGTGGTATTGGCCTGAAATTTTCAGGGTGCAAAGCCCTAGCCCTACAGGTGTGCCATTTCATGGTTTGGTAAGGAACCATTGAACATAGCCATACTTACAGCATTGTGAAGTTTGGAAATTTCCCCATAGGATAACATTACGGCATTGGTTTTTCTTTGTCCCCTCATGACAATGTGGATTGTGGTACTGTCCTGAACGTTTCAGGGTGGAAAGGCCTAGTCCCACAGATGTGCCTTTTGGTGGTTTGGTACAAAACCATTCAACAGGGCCATAGTTACAGCATTCCAAAGTTCCAAAATTTTCCCATAGGATAATATTGTGGTGCCTGCAATGCATTTCAGGGCCTGTATCTTGAAAATGGTTCCAGATACAGACTTTTCGTCACAAAAATTCTTAGCCCCCCCAAGGGGGCTAAACACAGAACTAGCTTAGATACCCATGAAACTGCTGATATTTGTGAATTATTATTCCATGTGTACATTTTCGTGCATGTCGACAATTGCTATGCCTTCAGAGTGTACACTCACAGTACTTTTCGGTGCCCATAACAGGGAAATGATCATGGGCATGTGTTTGGTCATTGCATTGTTGCCACAACTACTGACTTTCATGATTACAACGACACTTAGCTTCACTTTGCATCACATCTGCTTCATGAGATATGGCCAAATTACTGTAACTAGGCCTTCTGGCTTTATACGACTGCTATATGGAACCATACTTAACTGTAAGTGGGAGCGCAGAGCCCAGAGGGACCATGCTCCCACAAACACACATACTGTTTGCCACACTTGCGTGGCTTGGTGGGAGTGTAGGACCCAAAGGGCCCTGTGCTCCCACCAAGCTGCCTATTTCTATTACTACTTGCATTACACTTTTAAAAAAGAAAGGAAATTCTTTGCAAAAAGCTTCATTAATGCATCAGTTAGGGTTGATACCACACTGACAAAAGTGTGGAAATTCAACATTAGGGTTAACACCCCTACCACCCTCCAACACCACCCCCACACTCCATGCACAAACGGGCTTCAGGGTGTGCGTTGGGGCGGTCATGCCTAACTCTCACCCCATTCTCCTATACTCCACCACCACAGCTTCTTTACACATGGAATGGGGTGAGAGTTAGGCATGACCTAATGCATGAGCCTTATTTAAATTTCTATCAGCATGTCACGTACACCTATTGATAGTGCTCAGCCACACTAGATGGGATGAATAAAAGTGAAAGCAGTGCAATGGTACGACAGTCTGTAAATGACAGGATCAACCAGATAAGTTCTCTTACACAAAACTAAGGAAAGTTAAGATTAAAAACACAGTTTTGCTGTTTTTGCACAGAGTGCCTTATTGTAAATCTCTAGCAGATGTTATTTACAGCTGTAGACAGCATTCGGTCACAGTACATTAAAGCAAGAAAGTGAAAGTTCTAAATAACATGATGGTATCATTATGACATATAGGAATGTGGAGACATCTCTATGACGTATAGGAACATGGAGATATCAGTGATATTGCCACTCCCTGCTTGAGATAGTAGTTTTTATCTGTTTTGATATTCCAAAACATATGTGTGTGTGTGTGTGTGTGAATATATATATATATGTATATATATATATATATATATACACACACACTCACACACACAGTTCACTAGAAAAAATACCACCAGCAGCTTAATCTGGTTCAGTTTCAGTTGGTTACCATCTGTATACCCCCCCGGTCGCCCCTGAAAAAGGGACTTCTAGTCCCAGTGGGCCCACCTGGTCAACAAAATTCAATAAATAAATAAATATATATGTATTTTTGTTGCAAAAACTTCATTAATGCATCAGTTAGGATTACTGTTACAAAAGTAGGGAAATGAGGCATTAGGGTTTCACCCTAACACACTACCTCTGCCTTGTGTAGACCAGGAGGCATCGGGGGGACATTAGGGTTGCCAGCCCTAACACTCACCTGATGCCATTGTAAAATAAGCTGGGTGGCTAAAGTATAGGAGAATAGGGTGATTGTCAGGGTTGGTGACCCTAATGCCACCCCTTCCCCCAATGCCTGCTGGTCTCCGCAGGGCAGGAGTGGTGTATTAGGGTGAAACCCTAATGCCTCATTTCCCTACTTTTGTTGTGGCAACCCTAACTGATGCATTAACAAACTTTGTGCAGCTAATTTCCTTACTTTTTAAGACAGCATAAAAGTATCCTCATTTTATTGTAGGAGTGCATGGTCCTTTGGACCCTGTGCTCCCATCTCTCCTTTCAGATAGTATAACAGTGTCCTTATGTTACAGTGGGAATGCAGGGTCCTTTGGACTCTGTGCTCGCATCCCTCCAATGAGAAAGTACAATATCCATATCTTACGATGGGACTGCAGGGCCCTTTGGACCCTGCACAGCTATCCCTCCACTGACATAATATAACAGTATCCTTATTTGAACCCAGATGTTCAACATAGCATTCTTTTGACCTCACCACATGTACACAGTACAAAAAAGTTTCAAATCCCCCCCAAAATGTAATCCTATGCAACCGCAACACAATTCTGCACCACAGGTGTGAAAACACATTTTGACCAGGATTTAAAAAGCGACAGCTGTCACATACATGAGGTGGGGTAATAAGAAGACCATGTTGAAAATATGGAGTGAAAATATTAAAAATTTCCACAGTTATGAGTGTGCTTAGCAAGCTTGCAATGAATGCCCATAACACAGCCATTTTTCAAAATTTTGACCACAAATTTTCAACATGACCTTCTTAGGACCCCATCTTATGAACAATATGACTGTTGTCATACAAACCCCAATGGAAAAGTGATTTCACTAACTGACCAAGAAATCACCTTACTGGTGAGGGTTTCCTAATGACAGTCATATTGTTTATGTGGTGGGGTCCCCAATAGGTCATATTGAAAATCTGTGGCCAAAATGTTAAAAAGTGGCCAAGTTATGGCCAAAAGTTGAAACCCCTATTGAAATACATAGGACCACATTTACCTTAGTTCATATTGCAGACGCAGGTTCCAGCAGCAAGATGTGTCTTTGATCAGCAGAGTGGCTGTTGAACTTGGGACCTCCTGAGGTGAGTGGTGGTCTGGGAGGGACATCAAGTGTGTGTGGGAAGGTGGGTGCATAGTGGGTGGTCGAGTGTGGGGTATGGGAGTGAGTGGCAATGGACAGTTTCTGTATTACCAGGTGTAACCAGCAACAAAAGACATCAAGGGATGTTTCTTTCCTTTACAGGGAAAGAAATCAACAAAAGTAGACATAAGGGGGGGGAATACCACTACCACCAATGATTTCTGTGGAATGGAGGGTGGGGGGGTACCACTGGATACCAGGGATAACTGGCAAGAAAGCCACACAAAAAAAAGAAAAAAATAATAAAAAAAAACATATGGGGATTCGGGGAGGGGGGCACTAGACACCAGGGATATAAAGGAGGGGGCAAAAAATGAGAAAAAGAAATTCCCGACCAGATCATACCATATTCACCACCAGATGGCCACAAAGAAATGTATGGTTCCTGAGATATTTGTCCACCAGACAAATTCCTTCTCTGTCAATCTTTGTCCATCATGGCATACAAGGAAAACAGTTGACAGACAAGGATTCCCGGTCTGGCCATCAGGTAGTGAAATTTGGATGACCATATAGCCACATGTGAATCCTTTTCTGTCAAAACAATTCCTTGTCCATCAGTCTTTGTTCATCGTGGCGTACAAGGAAAATGGCTGATGGACAAGGATTCCCGATCTGGCCATCTGGTCATCCAAATTTAATTACCAGATGGCCAGACCGAGAATCCTTGTCCGTCAGCCCTTTTCCTTGTTCGCCATGCTGGACAAAGACTGCCAGACAAGGAATTTAGAGATCGATGAACAAGTATTTAAATTATTTAAAAAAATATTTCTGAGGGCATACAGCTATCAGAAAGCACACAACACAGCTCATGGACTCCTGGTGAACAGAAATCACACTTTGATGTGTGAGACAGATGTCCCTGGGTAGAGTCATGACACCGTTTTCAGAGCAAAATCAAAAAACAAGATGGCGGCTCATGGACAAAGATTTTTTTCTGATGGGCATGGATTGCCAACTCAGAGATAAGGATTGGCCCCTCATGAAGAAGGATCCTTCTTCATACCATGCAGCTATCATGAAAAATTAAAATCCCATTGAAAATAATGGGAACTTAAAAATGCTATAACTTTTAAACAGGTTAATAATTTTTCATCTAATAAATGCTTGCCTGTGCTGTGAACCAAGCTCTGTCTACCATACACATTTCAGACCAAAATTCCACACCATCTTTGCACAGCACAATAAGAAAAAAACTGCAAAAAGTGGTAAATGTTAAGGTTTTTTCACTCTCTGAATCTCAGAATTCACAAATCCCACCAAAGAAACTTGGCATATCAAGAGAGCTACCCCAAGAGACAGCACATGCAAAATTCAGTGCAAATCTGTTGAACCATTGCAAAGGTATTAAAGTGCAAAATTTGAGGTTTAACATAGAAACTGCTGCTCAACCCTAACTATAGTGGTGCTATTGTGCCACTATATATATATATATATATATATATATATATATATATATTATAGTGCCACGGTCGTGCCACTATAGTTAGCTTTGAGCGGCCAATTACTGTACATACTAAAGTCAAAAGTTTGGACGTTAATAATTTTGGACCCGTTCAGTGGATTTGCCTAAAATTTGGTACACGCGTTGGGACATATGAGATCTCTTGATTTGCCAAATTACGTTTCTATTGGAGTGCCAGTCTTCGGATACGAAAGCACTGAAAAATGCAAAATTATCCATTTTTGGAGGCACCTTTTGGCATTCTTAATGTGGTCCTGCATGGCCATTGTGTGGCATGCCACTCTGCGAGATGGCTCATTTGAAAGAGCTTTGGTGGCCAAACATGCCACTTTTTGTTTGGTGAAAACATATTAAGGCACTCAAAAGTTATGGCACTTTTAAGTTCCCATTATAAGTCAAAAGGAAAATTTATATGTATATCTTGTGATCAAAGAATGGGGGTTCTGGCCATCTCATCCCGCCTGGTGACCAAAGAATTTGTAGCCTCACTGTTCAAGAATCTTTGTCCCCGAGGATTTTCAAAATTCTTTGATCGTGAAGTCCACCATTTTGTTTTTTATTTTATGATTGGAAAAACACAAATATCTCGGCTCAGGGGTCACTTCTGAAGTAAAACATTGATGGGTTTTACTAAGGGGGCTCTGATCTATCAAGCTATTCCTTTGGTTTCATCCAAATTGGTCAAAAAATATAGTTATAAGCTTTTAAAATCTTAATTCGTGGCTCGCTAATGATCTTTGGTCGTGAGCCTGCAAATTCTTTGATCATGAGATTCTTTGATCGCGATCTTGCATCGTGACCTAAAAACACTAATATCTCAGTTCAGGGGTGGGCTAGGGACACAAATGAGGGTGGGTTTTGTTCAGGAGGGTCCAGTCTATTGAGGCATGCCATTGGTTCAGTTCAGATCAGTGAAAAATTCGCATTTCACCATTTTTAATTCTTTGTTCATGAGCTTGCAAATTCTTTGATCATGAGCCTGCAAATTCTTTGATTGTGAGATTCTTTGATCACGATCATGCATCGTGAGAGAGGGACGAGATGGCCCAATTTAAAAATCAATTTTCTCAGCCCAGGGGTGTCCTAGGATGTCAAATGAGGGTGGGTTTTACTCAGGAGGCTTCATTCTGTTGAACCATGACAGTGGTGGTTTACTACAATTCCTTCAATTTTTTTATTTATAATATTTTTAATTCTTTGTTCATGAGCCTGCAAATTCTTTGATCATGAGATTCTTTGATTGTGATCATGAATCACAGCAAGGGATGAGATGGCCCAATTTAAAAATCAATTTCTCAGCCCAGGGGTGTCCTAGGACATCAAATGAGGGTGGGTTTTACTCAGGGGGGGCTTCGTTCTGTTGAACCATGATGGTGGTATAACACAATTTCTTTAATTTTTTGATTTATAATATTTTTAATTCTTTGTTCATGAACCTGAAAATTCTTTGATTATGAGCCTGCAAATTCTTTGATCGTGAGATTCTTTGATAGCCATCTTTGATCGCGAGGGAGGGACAAGATGGCCAGATTTTATTATAATGGAATAGATAGGGGAATTTTAGTAATCTTTCATATTGAATATCTCAGGAATGGTTTGGTCTTTTTACTTGAAATTTGGAGGGTGTTTATGACATGTCCTGTAGATGTGAATTATGGTGTTTACATGTCGGACAAAAAATTTTTTTCGGAGCTATTGCGTGATGCACTTTACATGTTGCGAACAGTGTTTTGCTTGTGGTGGTGGCTTGAAATTGATAGGATACCTAGACTTAGTGTTATGGATGTAGTTTTCAGTTGTTGTGTGTGTTAAATGTCAACAAGTGCAGAACTGTGCCAGTCTGAGGCACCATACAATTCTGCTTAAAGTTGGACCAGCATAACATTCTGTGGTGATTTGCATATGCAGCTCATGATGCTTTGCATTGTGGGGGCATGTGTGACTTTGTATTTTCAATGAAAATCTTGTACATTAAAATTTTATATCTTGTACACGGTTTGGTCTTTTCACTTGAAATTTGGAGGGTGTTGACAGCATGTCATGTGGATGAAAATTACAGTGTTTCTGTGTCAGAACATTTTTTTGGTGCAGATATGGCATAGTGCAGTTTACATTCTGCGGGCAGCATTATGCTTGTGGTGGTGGCTTGAAATTGATAGGATACCTAGCCTTAGTGTCATGGATGTAGTTTTCAGTCATTGTGTGTGTTAAATGTCAACAGGTATGGAACTGTGCCACTCTGACGAATGAAAATTTCAAATTTTGATATGTCATATCTTGGACACGGTTTGGTGTATTTACTTGAAATTTGGAGGGTGTTGCCGGCATGTCCTGTAGATGTTAATAGAGGTGTTTACATGTCAGACAATTATTTTTTACAGACATATTATGTGGCGCAGTTTATGTTTTGTGGACAGCGTTTTCTATTGTTCTACTAGATTAACATTTGTTTGGTGGCTGGCCTTGCTGTTGTGAATGTACTTTTTAGTCATTGGGTGTGTAATGTGGACTGACACTTACAAGTTGGTGGGAGCGCGGGGCCCTTTCCACCAACCTGAGCAACTTTCTACTTTTCTATTCTTTCTTAAAAAGTAAGGAAATTCTGTCAAAAACTTCATTAATGCATCAGTTAGGGTTCTTCTACAGCAAAAAAGTGAGGAAATTCAGGGTTACGGTTGAAAGTCCCCACTGGACCCCCAGCCCACCTCAACTGACATCAGGGTGCATGTTTGGGCCATCAAGTCCTAACTCTCACCCCATTCTCCTATACATCTGCTTCTTTACACATGTGATGGGGTGAGAGTTATGGTCGATGACCCCAATGCACACCCCGATGCCAGTTAGGGCGTGGGCAGGGGGTCCAAGGGGGGCTTTCAACCCTAATCCCAAATTTCCTTGCTTTTTTCGCTGTAGAAGAACCCTAACTGATGCATTAACAAAGTTTTTTTGCATAGAATATATATATATTTTAGGGTTGAGCAGCAGCTTCCATGTTAATCTGAAATGTTGCACTTTAATAACTGCAACTGATCAATGGATTTGCATAACATTTGGTATGCCCTGTCCCATAGTGTAGATTTCTTGATGTGGCAAGAATTATTCTGGTCAGATATGCAGATGCTGAGATCTGGATAGTGGAAAAAGTAAAAAAACACCTTTTTTCAGTTTTTCCTCATCACCTTGCAGCCAAATGGAGTTTTCTCAACATTCCAAACTTTTGTTTTGAACTTGCTATTTTTTTTTTGCTCTCCTCCTCTCCCCCCCCCAGCTCTGGTCTCCTCAGGAGCTCTTAGGAGTCATCCCTCTGCATCACCTGATCAACCCTCCTTCACCCATGTAGCCATGGTTTACCCCCCCGGGTGGGGATGGGGTGGGCCCCGACACCCCAAACCTCTAGTCTAGTTGGTCAGGAAGGTGCCAGGAGGGCAGCTGCAAATCAAGGGCAAGCTCTGGTGATCTGTCTCTGGGCTTTTTTCTCCTGTTCTAGGGAGTGACTAGCGCCCTGATGTCAAGGTGTTGCCACTGACATCTATCACTCCGGACCCCCTTTTCTATGCTCCAGCACTTGCTATGCCTCTGGCATCTGCCAGAGGACAGCCAAGTGCTGAGCAGGACCCCCTCCCTCCTGGGGGAGGAGAGCTGTCCTCTGGATGCTCAATCCTCTCTGTCCCCTACTGACCCCTGACAACCCGGGCTCATTCCTGAACTCAGGTCACCGGAGTGCCGCGAGGTGTGGCATCAAGTGCTTCAACCCTCAGTGCCACCAGGTCAGCTAACAACATTCCAAACTTTAGGATAGATGTCTTTTTTTAAAAAAGGATTTGATCTCATGAAAAAGGATTGAGCCTTGCAAGAGCATTTCTTTTTTGTGAGATCGCAAATCCTTTTTCATGAAAGAAAATTCCCTTTTTGTGAGCCGCCATCTAGTTTTCCATTAAAAAAATATATACAGTATATATATATATATATATATATATATATATGAAAACCCACAAAAATGCAATTCATCAGATACAGCAAGGCATGTATCTTGTTCATCGGGACTCCCTTACATGGATTCTGTAGCAGATGTATGGTAAAGGAACCTCAGAGAGTGTATTTTTTAGCTTTTATATTCCTTTCTCATGACACGCTAATTTCCTTTTTCACAAGCCGTTCTCTTTTTGTGAAACAATTCTTTTTCACAAGTCATGAAAAAAGACTATAAAAGCTTTAAAAATACACCCTCTGAGGTTCCTTTAATTATTTTTTATATCCCTGGTGTCTAGTGGTACCTCCACCCTCCAATTACTGTCCCATGCCATTTTTTTTGTATATATTCTGACACTGAGATGCCCACCCTCTGTGCTGGATGACCCCCACCCACTGCAACCCTGTTGCTTTAATAATGTGACAACATTGGGGGGGCCCAGCCCCAGCATCAGAATTTAACCTCCCCAGCAGTGTGGGACACTGGGTATCCCACTCTTAGTGTCCTGAAAAAAATCTTTCTTGTTTGCCGACATCGAGGGTACCCAATCCCCATGTCAGCACTAGAACTAACCCTCCTGCACCAGTGAGGGTCACTCGATAGCCCACTTCTAGTGTCCCCAGTTATTTCCAAGCCACCCCAGTATTGTGGAACACTGGGGAGCCCACCCCAATGTCCCACAATCTTGCTTAATGTCCCTGTAAAAAAGAAAACAGTCCTCCAATGTTTTTTTTTAACTTCCTGCAAAAAAAGAAAATGGTCCCTCATAATCCCTGCCATCCCCACTCCCCCACCCTGACCCTCCCAATGAGCACCCCACCACCCCCCACACACCCTTTACCCTATATTTACCACTGGAGGTCGAGAACTGTCATCTTCTGCAGACCGGGACATGTCTGCACTCCTCAATTCCAAACTGTGAACTGAGGAATAAAGGTAAATGCCATATAATGGTTATCAACGGCGTTTTGAACTTAGGCTCATAACTTTGCCATTTATTTCAAATTTTTTACACCAAATTTACAAGATAGACTTTTTGGGACCCCACCTCATGAACACTGTCACTGTCATCTCATTAATCGGGCCCAGAAGGTGATTTCATGGTTGCTGCACACAATCACCTTTTGGGACTGATTAATGAAATGATAGTGCCAGTGTTCAAGAAGTGGGGTCCCAAAAAGCCCATACTGAAAATCTGATGCAGAAAAACGAAAAAAAAAATGCCCTAGTTACGTGCGTTCATGGAAGTTTTCCAATGCACGGTCATAACTTTGGTACTTTTCAATATTTTGCCATCAAATTTTCAACATAGCCATTTTTTCACATCACCTCATAAACAGTACAGTTATAATTTTTCACATCCTGCCTGAAATGTGTTTTCACACCTGTGGTGCAGAATGGCACATTCGCTGTGTGAAATCACCTTTTTGAGACTAATTAATGAAATGCCAGTGCCAGTGTTCATAAAGTGGGGTCCTGAAAAGGCCTTGCTGAAAATTTGGTGATAAAATTCCTTAAAATGCCAGAGTTATGTGCGCCCATTGAATTTATTTATTTATTTATTTATTTATTTCGTTTTTGTTGACCGGGTAAGTGCACTAGACAAATCCTGCCTATTTTCAGGCATGACCCAGGGGAGGGGGATACAGATGAATGCCAACTGACCTTGAACCAGATTAAGCTGTTATTCTACTATTATTATTATTGTAATTCTGTTATTCTATTCTGTTTATTCTACGCATGTGCATAACTCTGGTACTGCTCAATATTTTGCCGCCAAATTTTCAACATAGCCATTTTTTCACATGACCTCATGAACAGTACAGCTGCCATTTTTCACATCGTGCACAAAATGTGTTTTTGCACTTGTGGTGCATAATGGCATTGCAGTTGCATATAATTACATTAAGACTTGCATTTTACAATATTGCTGTACCAGGGTACATGAGGTGGGGTAATAAGATGGCTATGCTGACAATTTGATCACTGTTGTTCAACACATGAAAGCCCACACCTACATACATATACGCATCTACGGGGGGATTGGAGTACAGGGTCCAAAGGACCCTGTGCTCCCACAGTAAAATCAAGATACTATAATACTATCTCAAAAAGTAAGGGAATAAATTGCTAAAAAATGTGTTACTGCATCAGTTAGGGTTAAATTGACAAAAGTAGGAAAATGTGACATTAGGGTTTCCAACCCTAACACCCCCATCCTCAGCCTGCACAGATGAAGAGGGATCAGGGGGTGGCATTGGCATCTTCAGCCCAAACGCTCACTCCATTCTCCTATATTGTGCCTGCCCAGCTTATTTTCTAATGGAATATGTTGTTTCTTAAAACCTGTTGGAAAAGAAAACAGTCCCTGATGTAATTTTTTATTTTTAAACCTGAAAAAAAGGAAACAATCCCTCATCATCCCAACTGTCCCCCTTTTCATCCTGACCCTTCCACTGATCACCAACTAACCCACACCCCCCCCTTTCCCTATGCTTATCACTGAAGGCCATCCACTATCATCTTCTGTGGACCGGGACGTGTCTGCACTCTTCAAAGCCAAACCGCAAACTGAAGAATAATAGTAAGTGCCATATAATGTATTTCAGTGGTGTTTTGAACTTATGTTGATCAACTTATGTTGATGGTAGAAGACTTGGTTTGCTGGCCAAGGCACCTAGCTTCACCTGAGCTATTTCCTTCTAAGATTGCTTGAAAGGACAGAGCAGAGAACCTTACCAGAGCAATGGAAAAGGATTAAGACTTCTTTGGGCTAAGCAGATTTACTGTGTGTTGTTATTTTTATTTTGTACTCACAGGGATTGCTACTGTTTGTTGTTAACATTTCATTGCTTTATTTTTCTCTGATTCACATTGTTGTTGCTGGTATACCTTCTTCTGCATTATTACAAGGTGTGCCTACAGGTGTGTGTTAACAGATTACTGCTGTAATCTTCTGATTCAAATTGTCTTTTGCAAGGTATATCTTCTGTTACTGCTTTATTTTTCTCTGTAGCAAAGTGTTTCTTACAGGGTATATCTTCTCTAAAATTATTACAGGTGGTGCTTTACAGGTTTTACAGTTTTATCTAACATTAGGATAAGCTTTCAGGGTTACTGCATTTGTGGTTGACTGATTGTTTCTGCTCTTACCTCCTTGTTCTTTCATCCGTGGTTATTCTTTTTCGGCAGGGGAAGGACCCAGCCACCCACCTCCATCCCCAACCACCCCACACTACACTCCTTTTATAGGGTACCACAGTTGTGACATTTACTGTGGCAAAGCAGGAAGGGGCGGATCAGTGGGGCATCCACAAGGTGATCTCATTTACAGGGGCACTAGTAATTTAACTTGTTATAACAAGTTATACAAAAACAAAACACAAAATCAAACCATTACTTGCATTTTCTTCCTTCTAATTACTCTGACCAGGTTATAAACCCAGCAACTTATCTGGAATGGATATCATTAACTGCAGGTACTGTGGAACACTTTTCAGAAGGACAGTCTCACAGGATTTAGGACACTGTCCTACATGCTGGGCCATTGGAGATCTTAGGGCTCAGCTCCGGGCAGCATGGGCAGAGATTGCGTGCCTCAAATTTCATATTTAAGAGGAAATACATTATAAGAACCACCCGCCATTTCCTCAACATCCAACAGAAGAACCTTGACCGCAGAGGGTAGTTGGTCCAGGAGGTTGGCAGGTGGTTAGGAGGGGCAAATCGGGTGCCTCATCACTCTGTGCTCTCCAACATATTACCTCCTAAAACCATATAAACACTACAAACAGGTATATGCCTCTATCTCTGAAATCAAACAAAGGGGCAGAGGACACTGCAGAGCAGGACACTGCAGAACAGGAGCTAGCACAACAAAACTCGCCCAAATCAGGAACCAAAACAAAAAAATCAAAAAGGAAATCCAAAAAACTTCTGATCATAAGAGACTGCATGATTCAGGGAGTTGATACCCATCTCTAGCCAGGACTAATGGTCAGATGTCTCCCAGGTACATCAGCATGGAGGGACACTGACCGCATTGCTAAAATTGTTCACAAAGCAGGAGAAAACATTGACATCCTGGTACACATAGGGACTAATGATCTCACCAGCCGGTCAGTTGTGGAGACCAAGGAACACCTGACCAGGCTGGGTGACAAACTATCATCCATTTCGTCTGGCATCTCCTTCTCTGAGATCCTGCCAGTCTGGGAGAGGGGGGCAGATGGACGGAAGGTCAGGGAAGGGAGATAGGAAGCTAAACATGTGGCTCAAGGGCTGGTGCCAGGAAAAGGACACAGATTTGTAGGGAAATGGCAACAGTTCTGGGAGTGAAAGTTCTTTAAATTTGATGGACTGCATCTGACTAAGGAGGGAGTCAGTGCACTGAGGCAGAAGTTTGATGTCTTTGCAGAATATTTAAACTAGCAAAGGGGGAGAGGGGTGCAGCACCCCATACGTCGAATGGGAAGAACACCCCTCCCCCCTCAGTTAGTGGTCAAACAGGGATTCAGCATATTTGCAGTTCATTTTCATCACCAGGTAAGAAGAAAGGTCCGTCTCCCCATACGACGCACAGAAGAAATGCCAAACCTCACCCAACAACTAACACACCGAAATCTGGCCAATGGAAAATCATGTACACAAATGCTCACAGCCTGGGAAATAAGATCCCAGACCTGCAGGCAATAATGTCAGAGGCTAAACTGGACATAGTAGCAATTAGTGAGATGTGGTTTACCAGTAACCACACTTGGGAGACTTCAGTACCTGGCTATGTACTATTCAGAAGAGACCTAGGTGCAAAAGGGGGGGTGGAGTGGCCCTGTATGTCAATGAAAATATCAAAGCTACAGAAATTCAGAATACACATAAGGAGCCAGAAGAACTATGGGTCACCCTGGAAACAGGAAATGGGACAGCCATAAGAACTGGGGTTGTCTGCAGGCCCCCAGACCAGGGGGAGGACATAGACACATTACTGTTAGAAGATACACAAAACATGACAGCTAAAGGTGAGGTTCTGATAATGGGAGACTTCAACATGCCGGATACAGATTGGTCAATACCAGCAGGAACATCTGCCAGAACTAGACACATGGTGGATTCCCTGCAGGGGGAGGGCCTCAAACAACCGGTACAACAACCCACAAGAGACAGGACTATCCTAGATCTAGTACTGACTAACAGGGAAGGGCAGTGACCATCACATGGTATGGTTCAATTTGGCCGCTACATCTAAATCATCCCATTCCAAGGCAAAAATATGGGACTTCAGAGGAGCTGACTTTGATAAGATGGCCAACAGAGTTAAGCTAGCCCTGGCAAAAAGAAACACAGGTGAGGGGGGTAAAGGCAAAGTGGGCAAGCATTAAGGATGTAATACTTGAAGCAACATCCCATTGTGTTAGACAGAAAAAGAAGTGCAAAAGAAGAAGGAAACCACTTTGGTTCTCAAATACAGTAGCAGAAAAGGACAGAGCCAAAAGGCTGGCCTTCAGGAAATATAAGAGAACACAGCAGGATGAAGATAGGGAGGCATACCAAACTGCCCTAAGGGAAGCAGGGAAGGCAGTAAGGCAGACAAAGTCCCAAACTGAGGAAATACTAGCAAGAACAGTAAAAGAAGGTGACAAGACTTTCTATAGATGCATTAGTGAAAGGAGAAAGTCCAGAGGGGGGAATTGCTAAGCTCAAAGGTGAAAAGAGGGCATGTAAGGAGGAGGACCCTGTAAAAGCATCTATCCTAAATAGATACTTTTGCTCAGTATTTACTGAAGAGAAGGTAGAGCAGGGCCCACAGCTCAGCACCATGGACACGGGGGGGGGGGGAGGGAGGTGAGCACTACTCCCTTCACAAAAGAAAGGGTCCTGCAAGAGCTCACTAAACTCAGGGTGGACAAGGCAATGGGACTTGATGACATACATCCCAGGGTACTGAAGGAGCTAAGGGTGGAACTAGCAGAGCCATTAGCAGAACTGTTTAGTGAGTCTCTGAGCACAGGAGAGGTCCCAGAAGACTGGAGAAGGGCTCATGTGATCCCGCTCCACAAGAATGGTAGCAGGGAGGAGGCAGGGAACTACAGACCAGTCAGTCTTACCTCAGTAGTGGGCAAGATTATGGAGGCACTCCTTAAGGAAAGGATAGTGCAGCATCTGGAATCCATAGGGGCACAGGATCCAAGACAGCATGGGTTTATAAAGGAAGGTCCTGTCAAACTAATCTCATAGATTTCTTTGACTGGGTAACCAGAGTGGTGGACCAAGGGGAGCAGTTGATGTCACCTACCTTGACTTCAGCAAAGCTTTCAACACTGTTCCACATAGAAGATTGATAAGTAAGCTGGGTAGGCTGGATGGCTCAGAAGTTGGTCAACTGGGTGGCAAATTGGTTGACGGGCAGAAAACAGAGAGTGGTGGTAAATGGTATACAGTCAGAAGAGATGCAAGTCACAAGTGGAATACCTCAGGGATCAGTCCTGGGGCCAGCCCTCTTCAATATCTTCATTAGTGACATTGCTTATGGACTAAAGGGTAAGGCTTGTCTGTTTGCAGATAACACCAAGATCTGCAACAGAGTAGATGATCCAGATGGGGTGGGAAGAATAAGAAGAGATCTGGATAAACTAGCAAAATGGTCAGAAGAATGGCAACTGGGATTTAATGCAAAGAAGTGCAAGATCATGCACATAAGGAAGAGAAACTCTGAAGCCACCTATAGGCTGGGATGGGAGTTGCTGGCAGTCACAAAGGAAGAAAGAGACTTGGGCATCATCATCACTGATGACCTGAAATCATCCAAGCAGACCTCTAAAGCAGTAGGTAAGGCTAGGGGGGATTTTAGGGTGTATTAGTAGGGGTATCACAAGTTGTCAGAGGGAGGTAATAATCCCTCTTTACAAGACACTGGTTAGGCCCCATCTGGAGTACTGCATGTAGTACTGGAGGCCACACCTTCACAAGGACATTAACCAAATTGAGGCGGACCAGAGAAGGGCAACCAAAATGGTGCAGGGACTGCATCATAAGACATATGAGGACAGATTAACGGAGCTCAATATGTATACCCGTGAGCAAAGGAGGGAAAGAGGTGATATGATCGAGACATTCAAACACCTTAAGGGCATTAACAAGGTGAAAGAGTCTAACATGTTTAAATATAAGAAAAATAGCAGGACAAGAGGACACAACATGAGAGAGGGAGGCAGATTAAGGGGGAATGTGAGGAAATTCTTTTTCACAGAAAGGGTGGTGGATGCATGGAATGGCCTACCTCAGGAAGTGGTGACTATGAATACAGTGCAGGGATTCAAACAGGCATGAGATAAGCATAAGGGAGCAATACAGATGTGTATGAATAGATACGCCACTGACAGAGCACATGCTGATGGCACATTTATAAGGTAGAAAAATAAATGGGCAGACTGGATGGGCCTTGCGGTCCTTATCTGCCATCACCTTCTATGTTTCTATGATATCTTTGCCATTTCTAGGAATTTGTTTCACCAGATTTACAACATGGGCTTTTTGGGACCCCACCTCATGAACACTGTCACTGTCATTATGTTAATCGGGCCCAGAAGGTGATTTTGCAGTCGCTGTGCAAAATAATCTTCAGGACTGAGTCACAAAATGACACTGCCAGTGTTCATGAGGTGGGGTCCCAAAAAGCCCATGTTGAAATTTTAGTAAAAAAATTCCTAAAAATAGCTCAGTTATGCGTGATCATTGAAATTTTTCTGCGCATGCATGTAACTTTCGTAAATTTTAATATTTTCACTCCAAATTTCAACATAGCCATTTTTTCACACCACTTCATGAACAGTACAGCTGTCATTTTTCACATCTTGCCTGAAATGTGTTTTCACACCTGTGGCATGGAATGGGGTTTTGACATGGATATGAAACTTTTCACCTGTGGGGTTTATAACTTAGGTGGGGTCATAAGAAGACTATGTTCAAAGTTTGGGGTCAAAATATGAAAAATGCCTAAGTTATGACCATTTGTTGCAATTTTGGTACGCCTGCTTGTAACTTCATAAATTTTAATATTTTGACTACAGATTTTCAGCATAGCCTTCTTATTACCTGACCTCATGTATGTAATAGCTGTCATTTTTCAAATCCTGGCCAAAATGTGTTTTTGCACCTGTGGCATAGAACAGCATTGCAGTTGTGCAGAATTATGTTTTGGTGGGGATTTGAACATTTTCTCTACCAGGTACATGTGCTGGGGTAATAAGATGGCTATGCTGGTAATTTGGTCATGCATCTATGGCGGGATGGGTGCACAGGTTCCAAAGGACCCTGCACTCCCACAATAAAATAAGAAAAATCACATAGCCCACTGTGACATAAGGACAGTTATGGAGAGTGGGAGTGCAGGCTCCGAAGGGTCCTGTGCTCTCACAGGCAAATACGGATACAAGTAAACTATCTGAAAAAGTAAGGAAATTCATTGCAAAAAACTTAGTTAATGCACCATTAGGGTTGAAGCATCTAATATGACCTTAGGGTTACAAATTCTAAGACCCCACCCCCACTGTGCATGCAGGAAGAGGCATGAAGGGTGTGTTTAGGGGTTGTGGACCTTAATTCTCACCCCATTTTCCTATGCTGTACCCATCTTAACTTGTTTACTCATGGAATGGGGTAAGCATTAGGGTTTACAACCCCAAAACACACCCCTCATGCCTGTTCCTGCATGCACAGTGGGGGTGGAGTCCTGAGCTTGGGAATCATAAGGTTGTATTTCCTAACATTTGACGCTTCAGTCCTAATGATGCATTAATGAAGTTTTTTTTGCAATTAATTTTATATATAGATGTACACACACACACATATATTTATATATTGTAAAACACGTTGTTAATGCATCAGTTAGGGTTAAAGTGATAAAAATAGGGAAATGTGGCATTAGGGTTTTCCAGCCCTAACATCTCACCCCCACCCTACACAGACCAAGAGGTGTTGGGGGGGCAACATTGGGGTCATCATCCCTAATGCTCACCCCATTCCATTAGAAAATAAACTGGGTGGGTATAGTATAGGAGAATGGAGTAAGCATTAGGGCTGACAACCCCAATGCCACCCCAATGCCTCTTGTTGTCTGTGTAGGGTGGTGGGGTGGGGTGTTAGGTTTAGCAACCTAACACATTTCTCTACTTTTGTCACTTTAACCCTAACTGATGCATTAATGAAGTTTTTTTGCAGTTTATTTCCTTACTTTTTGAGCCAGTATAATCATGTCCTAATTTGCTTGTGGGCCCTGCACTCCCATTCCTCCATAGATGCATATATGTACTTACTGTAGCTGTGGGGGGCCCTGGGCTTCCATTTATAGCACAAGAGTGATGAAACTGCCAGTATAGCCATGTTATTACCCCACTCAATATACTCAGTGCAGAAAATATTCAAATCTCGACTGAAATGTAATTCTGAGCAAGTGCAATGCCATTTCCATGACACACATGTGAAAACACATTTTGACCAGGATTTGAAAAATGACAGTTGTGACATACATTTGGTGGCATAGTTCAAAACTTTGGGTCAAAATATTTAAAATTTACAAAACTACAAATGTGCATAGCGAAACTGCAATGCATGGTCATGACTCAGCCATTGTGACCCAAAATTTTCAATATGGCCATTTGGGGACCCCAGCTCATGAACAATATGACTGTCATTATACATATCTCACCTGAAAGGTGAATTCACCAATTGACTGCGAAATCACATTTTGGGCAGGAGTTGCGAAATGACAGTCATATTGTTCATAAGGTCGGGTCACCATAAGGCCATGTTGAAAATCTGGCGTCAAAATCTCCAAAAGTGGCTGAATTATGCATAAAAGTTGAAACCCCCAATGAAATGCACTGAACAGCATTTACCTTAGTTTCTCATATTGCAGTCTCTGGTTCCAGCACCAAGACGTGTCTTTGATCGGGAGAGCGTATTTCAAACCTGGGACCTCTTCAGTGAGTGAGGGTTGGTGGGGGTGTCAAAGCGGGTGTGGGGAGGTGGGTGCACAGTGAGAGGTTGGATGGGGATGTCAGTGTGATCACCAATGGACTTTTGTTTTACAGGTTAAAAAAATAAAAGACATTAAGGGATGTTTTTCTTACTTTCAGGACAAAAAAGGGACATGGGAAGGTGACAGGATACCATTAATCACCAACAATAAAATACAGGGGTAACAGAGGGTGGGGGGCACCACTAGACACCAGGGATAAAGGCAGGATGCTTGTGAACCCCCTAAAAGCACAAAGGTGGTCTGAGGTTTTTTTTTTAAATACAACAAACAAATACATGCATTCACAGTGGGGGGTACCACTAGACACTAGGGATCTTCATGGGGGAGTTCCACTGAGAACACATTTATTTAATAATTCAAACTGGAAGCAAATCCTTTTTCGCAATTCTTTGCCATATTCACAGGGGAAAGGATTCTGTCTCGGAAAAAAGGATCCTTTTTCTGACCAGATGGCTGTCTTTTTTGGGACCAGATGGCTGTCAATCCATTTTCCTGACCAGATGACCATGCCATTTAATCCTTTTTGGCCACAGCAATTCCTTTTCCTTCATCCTTTTTCGTCATGGCAAAAAAGGAATCAATTTTTCTGACCAAATGGGCATTCCATTCAATCATTTTTCACCACAGCAATTCCTTTCTCATCATCCTTTTTCATCATGGCAAAGAAGGAATTCATCTGACTAAAAAGGACTAAAAATAATCTAACTGTCTAATCCTTTTTCACCAGATGAATTCCTTTTTCACTATGATGAAAAAAGATGGCGAAAAAAGAATTTAGCAAATGGTGAAAAAGGATTTAAATGTTAAAAAAGTTTGGAGGCCATATAAATGATAAAAAAAAAACACACAGGGCTGCTCATCAACTCCCGATGAGCAAGACACATGCTTGGATGTCTCTGGAAGACATCCCTGGGCACAGTTATGACTGTTTGTTTTGACCAAAAAAAAAAAACAAGATGGTGGCTCACGAAAAAGGATTTTTTTTTTCTGATTAAAAGGGATTGGCCCCTTAAGCAAAAGAGCATATTCATCAGAGCATATTCCTTTTTCCTTCCAGGAATCTATCCAAAAGAATGAACTGAGCATGCTCAGAACCCAAACTTTTAAAATTAGATAACTTTGGAATGGATTAATATTGTTTCACCAAACAAATGCAGACAAGCTCTTTAAAGCAAGCACTTACAACCCTGAATGTTTTAGACCAAAATTCCAAACCATTTTGCTGCAGCATGATGAGGAAAAAATGGCAAAAAAAGGTCAATTTTAATGTTTTTTCACTATGTGCAGCACAAAATCCACCAATCTGACTGAAACAAAACTTGGCATGTTAAAATACCTACCCAACCAGACTATGCATGAAAAAGTTTGTGAAAATCCATTGAACAGTTGCAAAGTTATTAAAGTAAAACATTTGAGGTTTAACATTAAAGTGCCTGCTCAACCCCAACTATAGGGTGCTACTGCACCCCTGTAATGTATATTACAGGGGCACGGTTACACCCCCATAGTTATGGTTGTATGGCAACTGTTCATTGGATTTGCTTGACATTTTGCAAGTGTGGTTTCACATGGTAGATCTCTCAATGTACTAAATGTCATTCCAAGTCAGACATGCAGATTCTGAAATATTGATAGTAGAAATAGTGAATTTTTCAGGATTTTTCTCCATTGGTTTGATTAGGTTTTCTGTCAACTTGCCTAGCATCCAGACTGTTTAGAATTTTGTTCTGAAATGTTCTGGGTAGAAAGGGGATGGCCCACAGATGTGCCTTTTGATTGTGTGGTGAAAAAATATTAATCCATTCCAAAGTTTTTTTAATTTTGAAGTTTTGAAGAACTGGTTCTGAGTATGCTCAGTAAGCACCAAAAATAGCTGTATGAAATGAAAAAATTTTTTTTTTTAATTTTGGCATCATCCCTTCTCATGAGGGGAATTCCTTTCTGTTTGGCCGCCATATTGTTTTCAGTTTTTACCACAAATTGAAATTTAAACAAGCTCCAAAATGACATTCTGGAGTATAAGCAACACATGTATGCTGCTTATCTGGACCTCCGTAGCTACACTCTGCATTTAACTGTTGGATTAATGGCCCTGAAATATTTTTTTAACATTTAAAATTCCTTTCTCCTACTTCACCAATGTTTCCCAACTCCCTTAATGTGTTTCTTTCAACTCCTTTACTGCCCATACTGGTTGGAATTTGGCTCTGAAATTTTCATAGTAGAATGGACTGGGGCAACAGATGTGCCTTTTGCTGGTTTGGTGAAAAAATATTAACCCCTTGCAAAGTTGTGTACTTTTTTAAGGATATAAATCTTTTTTCATAACTCATGATACAAAAAGATTCTTTTTCATATCACGAGATACAAAAAAAGATATTTTTCATGATGGGAAACTCCTTTTCCTGTGCCACCGTTTTCCCTGGTGTCTAGTGGTACCCCTCCCACTTTCCCATTGCTCTGCCCCTAATATTGCTATTTCTTCCCTGTTGTCTAGTGGCACCCCCCCCCAATAATTGTGTTGGTAGTGAATTAATTCTCTGGTGTCTAGTGGCACCCCCACCCCTCCGATTGTGATGCCCATACTTCATTAATTCCCTGGGGTCTAGTGGCATCCCTGCCCCTCCAATCTCAATCCCCAGAGGTTTTTTGGTTTCCCTGGTGTCTAGTGGCACCCTCCCATCCTAGTGCTTAGCTGAAAGAAAGAAAACTGCCCCTCAATGTCTTATTTTTATGACAGAAAAAAAATGTCCATCTGCATTCTTACCCCCAACCTCCCACTGAACAGCCACCACCACACAACCCCCACAACCCCTCACTCACCTGAACAGGTTAGAGGAACAAGGTCCACTCTCTGCTGAAAGGCATATCTTGCTGCAGGAACTGCCAACTGCTATAGGAGAAACTAAGGTAAATGCCTTTAATGTATTTCAATAGAGTTTAAAAACAAGAATGCGCAGAAACGTGGGCTCTGCAGGACTTTTGCATTTACTTATTTTTGTTATCATGGATTTGACAGCTACATTTTGGTACAGTGTTCCACAGAGCCAGAAGCTGTGGAAAGAGTTCTCCAGACAGCCCGCCATTGTCAGCAGCATATGTCCCCCCCATCACCAGCAACACTACTTCTGTTCCGATTGACTCTACAGTGCTGTAGAATTTGTAACATTTTCCCCAATAATATGGTGGCTCACACAAATGAATCTTTTCAATGTGTAAATGCCATCATCAGTTTTACTTTTTTTTTAATTGGCACTTGACCACTTGTAGACCACAGTGTGCCAGTCTTGGGATTCTACAGCATTACACAGTTTGCTTTGCTGAGCATGCTGCCGTGCCATGCAAATAGCAGATGTGTGACACTCTGATAAAAGTTTTGTTTGTTGAGCTTATGGATGTCTAATTCCTTTATTGAAATAAAGTAAAAAAAAAATAATTTATACACATGCAGATGTCAATATCGGCATGGCAAAGTCTGGTTGTACTTTTTTATTTTTGGACTAAATAAATAGCTGGTTATATTTTACATATGCTGTTATTCTCCATCAAGTACAAATATCAAATAAATTTGCTCAGAATAACTGTACATATGATACTCTTTCCATATTTCTTGCTTTGTTATGCAACGTGTCTGCCGGTTGTATCAGCTGTCATGTTGTTAATCTATGCAAGTGAGACAGAGCCACTCAAATGGACCATTGTGCCAGCAGCAGCTCCAAATACAAGAAAATGAAAAAACACACACACCACACCAGAAATACTGTAGATCAGCATAAAAACTAAAACACAATTGTCTAAATTGTGCTTAGATTTTAATGATACAAATTTCAGCAAACAGGTGCATCCAAAAGGCAGGTAACCACTGACCAAGAAAAAGTGGCCCTCAAGGTTTTGTGCTTGTGTGATTGGTCAAGAGTTTACTGAAATTTGTATCATTAAAATCTGAGCAGAATTTACTTAATTGTATGTTAGCCTTTGTGCTGATCTACAGTAATTCTGGCATGATGTGTGTGCCTATTTTTTTTATTTTCTCATGTTGTTGATCTACTTGTCCTGCATCCTCTTCAGCCGAGCTATGTTTGAAACAACAATGAAAAAATAACAAAACAGGAAAAAAAAGGAAGGAGCTGACAAATCAAATTATTTTTCAAATGTAAAACAATATTCATAGTATTGACTGTCATCACTATTTATATATGCCATGCTATTGTCAATGAAAAAAAAATGTTCTTTGCCATTTTTTATAAACACCTTTATAAAAGCAGTATAACCTCAGTGAACTACTGTCAGGGTAATTGATTTGACAGTGGAGGTTGTTGTGAGCAACTAGATGGCTCAAGACAGCTGTGTGAACATTGAAGCCGTGGGGTCTGTGTATGAGAAAGCCTGCCTCCAAACTTAGGGCCAGATATTCAAAACTTTGCCCTGGGGCTAAATTAGCAGTGCCCGGCATGCTAAATTAGCCTGGACCCAATAGCCCGCTATATTTAAAAGGGATAGTTCCGGGGCTAAACCCTGCTGAATATAGCACGCTAAGGAAGCTGGGCAATCTGGGCAGGGAGTGCAGTCCAAACATAGCCCGGGAATAAGACAGCTCTGAATATAGCAACCAGGAAGTGTACACCACAACAGCAGCCAAGTGCACAGTGACATGAAGGTAGGTAGAGGTGAACTATGTGACTAATGTGTGTGCCTGCAAATGCGTGGACTCAATACAGCTTCAGGCATCAGTGCATGTGAAAATACAGTGTACAAAACTGTATAATATTTCCTGAGCCATTTGCATGGTGCTAACATGTTTGTGCGGGTTTAGTGCGAAGCTAAGCCATTTGCCCAGTACAAACACATTTGCCGGAGTTAAACTTTGTCATATTCAAAACTGACATGCAAATGAGCTTACTTAGGTAGTCTCTGGGCAAACATCCAGATTAGCATCTCATTATGCCCTGATTTGCATGTAGTTTGCCCAACGTTACTGCAGGGTCCCACAGCTCCACCTGTAGGTCAGTCTGGAAGTACAGGAACTGGCCGGGTCTGCCTACAGCTCCACCTGTAAGTCAGTCTGGCAGTGCATGATGGTAGCTGCAGGCTGCATGTATATAGTACAGCATAGCATATTGTGCCCCAGGAGACAACACAGCATAGGCACAGGTGATGGTGGTGCTGCATGCAACTGTCACACTGCAGGTCATGCTACAGTGCACAGCAGACACTACAGCAGCAAGGGGGCCAGTAGCGTGAGGGACACAGCAATGCCTATGGTGTGTAGGGCAGTGATGACCACTGCACTGTACACAGTGACAGGCCCATTTGCTGGTATATACTGACAGTGGACATTACTGTTATGCTGTTGTGTGACCCACAGATGCTGCACCTCTGGCATGGGATGCACACAGTGACATATACATGACTGGCTGTGTGTGCTGTGGTGTTTGTACAGCTGTGTGGTATGTGGCTGTGGGGGCATGTATGATCCGACAGGCACACCGGTGTTGGGGTATTTCCAATACTGGCCCATGTGCACTGTATGATGTGTCCCAGCCTTGTGGCCACACCCAGTCTGTGGCACAGCATGGCCACCCATACGCCCTCCCCTCAACACCCTCCATGCCCACAGTGCTGCATGTGTCTGCTGGCATCTGTTGGTGTCCACTGAAGCATGGTCTGAAGGTGTGTGCTGTATGGCCACACTGCCACGGTGTCCACTGGGGCCTGGGTCACCACTTACTGCCTGGCATGACTAAGACTGGTGGCAGATGATGGCATCATTGTGATGCCATCAGCGAGCAGCATGTTTCTTCTATGTCTGGCTTTTTCTGTGTGTCATACTTATTGGTTAGGGTCATGCAAAGCTGCGCAAAGGCTGCACAAACACTATGTAAAGCCACAATATCATGCAAAGCTGGATTGCTTAGGGTTGAGACTACCTTTTCCTTGGTGGTAATTTGTACTGTGCAAAGTGCCATGCTAAGTCACGCAAAATCATTTTACGTGGCACTAGTCACTGAATATACCACTAAGCCTGTATTTATGTATACGCCCCATCAGTTTGCCCCTTGAATATATTATGGTTTTGCCCAGCGCTAATGCAGTTTAAGTATTCTTTGATTATTTTCCATAATCTTGAGTTTCTGAGCTGCTGTGACAGAGTCTCTTAATAAAGTTGAACTTAAGGCATTCACAGAATCCAGTTTATTTTTCAGTTCTGAATTCTCTTTTTTTAAGTAGCTTAATTTCATCTGTGTTTTATTTGGTTTGTCTACATTTTCAATTGTCCCTTCTGCTTTTAGAAACTTTTAAACAAGTTTGTTGTCAATGTTTTGCAATGTTGTAATCAGTATTTGAACAGATTTATTTACTTCCTCAAAACTTCAAATTAATTTGGCATTGTTTGTGGTTTAGGCATTGGGGTACTTACCAACAGACTTTTACCTCCCCCGATTGAAGCCACTGCCTGTTGCTCTGTCTCCATCTCACCCATTCTTGGAGATTCCATACTGACTGCACCTGAACTTGAACTTGAAACAGCCATGTTGTTCAGCTGCCTTTGAAGTTGCTGAGATTTGGGTGTAATGGCTAGTTTAGTAGTTTGCTCATGTACTACTGCCACAGGTTCTGCTACCTCCATGTACGCAAATCCCTTTTCAGATATTAGCCCCTAGGCACTAGTCACAGCAGTCACCCCAGGTTCCCTGATATTCACTGAAGTTGCAGCAATGAGGAATCAGTCAATTGGTCCTACATGTTCTCATTTCTGAAGGATGTTCTGTTCTTGCTGGTCAGGTGAGAAACTCAAGTCCTTACATTTTTTCCTTTTTTTTCTCTTCACCATAAGTTGCTTGTGTTCCTTCTTAGAAAGACCACGATTCAAAGATTCATACTCCATTTGAGAGAAAGAAACATTTTAGCCAGCAAAAAGAACAGGGTTAACCTCAGCTGTGTCCACACACTGCCATGGCAAAATTGGATCTTATGGTCCATACAAACTGAAAATATGAACAAAAAAGTCAACACAAGATTATAATTTTTGACAATTCTAAAAAGAACTGGCCTTGGTCAAATTAATTGGATGTATTTTTACTGTACAGTAGTAAGAACTGTCTTGGAGAATGATGTGTCTATTTGGCATGGGGGGGTGCTAACAGTGGCTGAATCCAATGGAGTAGAAAAAGTATTAAAAGGGTGATGAAAAGTATTTGGGTGAGTGAAATCAATTATAAAAAAGCACTAAATGAAAGCAGCTATGAAAATAACAATTTTAGGAGACAGAGGGTATCCAAGAATTACTGTTTGATTGCACCTTGGTACCTGAGAGATTTACAGCAGTGTACATATTGCAACTTGTGTATTCAAATGCGCTGGGAAAAGCCATGCATGAGAATTAAAACGTGCACACTGAGGCCCAGATATTTTGACTGCACCAGGCAGTGGCGCAAGCCTGGGTGCAGTGCAACTGGGATGTGCCGGGGCCAGGACCAGGTGATATTTGATGGTGATGTGCCATGGCACAGCACAGTTGAATATAGCAAAGTCAGCTCACATACTGCGCATGGCACAGTGGCACTGCACTGGTGCAAGCCACAGATAGGGAGCACAGGGATGTGCCAGCGCAAGTGCAATTGCGCTAGGCACATCACCTGTGATATTCAGCTGGGAGCATGCAAATGAGGCCATAATATATGCAAGGTGCAAATGAGGCCATTTGCATGTCATTATGGCCCCATTTGCATGCCTTGCACAGGGCAGTCCAGTGACTTGCACCTGGCACCCTGCACAGCATAACGTGTGCAGTGGGGATCTCATGGTATATGTTGAAAGATATATCCCTGGTAGTCTAGTGCCCACCCCTGAGTCCCCAATAAATGTAAGACATGACCATCACTGGTGGTCTAGTGATCCAGTGATCCAGTGATACCCCACACCCCTCCCACCCACACAGAATCCCTTGCCCACCCTGCTCCCCCCATCATCGGAGGGTGGCAACATCCCACCTGCATACCACCTGGCCGCCCACTGAATGACAGGTACAGAATGAGCAGTAAGCCCATTGGTCCCCAGTGTGGACTAATGGGCTTGCAGGGCATGCTGTACTAGACAGTCCCAAATATGTGAATGAAGTCATGAACATGGGACTCGGGGGGGAGCACTAGACTACCAGGGATATATCTTTCAACATATACTGCATGATCATGGCTATGGGTGGGAGATTACACTTGACCACCAGGGTTCAATGTGTGCTTGCAAACGGTGTTCTGGTTGGGCGGGTGGCCACCCACGGCTGGGCTGCTGTGTTGTGCCCTGAAATACTACAGCCCACCTGTGGGTGGCTGGGAGATATTTCTACTCTGCATGGGTGCAACTTTGAGCCCCCTATGTGGTACAGTGCAGGGCTGCACCAGCATATGTGTTGCACATCCCGAGCTGAATTTCAGGATGTGCTGCATATGCATGGGCACACCCCCTGCATCTACGCCACATAGGATTACATTGTGCCCCAGTGCATCAGGATTTGCACTGCACTGGGCACCCTTCCAATATCCCGTAGGGGTGCAATGCAGGGTTGTGCCAGCACAACTCTGTTGTGCCGGTTGCAACCCCTTTGAATATCCGGGCCTGAGTCATTATTTATGACATGCTTAAATTGTCCTGTTTGAAAATAAGGTCCACCCCCCCCCCCATTTTGAGGCCTATAGAGTATTTTATAATGATTTTTTTATGTTTTAGCATCTTTTTTAACAATCAGTCAAACATTTGTTTATTAATATAAACAGGATAAAGGAAAGTTATACAAGTGAGAAGATTGTTTCCAATTGCATCCTTAATCCATTAGCAAATGGGGAATCTTTTTGTGTGTTTTTTGCACTTTAATAACTTCACAACCATTCAACTGATTCCCATGACATTCTGAATGCACCATCAGGGACCAAAGATCTCTTGATGTGCAATATTTCAGTGCAGTCAGATGTGTGGGTGCTGAGACATAGAGTGTCACAAAATGTAAAAATTACTATTTTTTTTTAATTTTTTTCATGCCATTGTGCAAAATGACTTGGTATTGTAATCTGAAATTTTTGGGGTAGAAAGATCTAAAGTCATAGATGTGCCTTTTGAAGATGTGGTGAAAAAATATTAATCTGTTCAAAGGGTATTAAATTTAAAAATGTCCCATTATTTTCAATGGGAGAAGTTGGATGTGAGCCTCAAAACAGGATTCTGTGTCACAAATGGGCAATCTTGTGTCACAAATGAGTAATCCTTTGTCATAAATGGGGAATCTTTTTTGTGCAATTTGCACTTTAATAACTTCACAGCTGGTCAACTGATTTGCATGCAATTTTGCAGGTGCTATCAGGTAATAAAAATTTCTTAATGTGCCAAGTTTCATTCCAGTCGGATGTGTGGGTGCGGAGATATGGAGTGTTATTAACTTTCACTTCTATGTTAAACCCGACATTTTGCCCTTTAACAACTTTGCAACTGTTTAACTAATTTACATGAAATTGTGCAAGCGCCATCAGAGGCTAAGGATCTCTTGATGTGCAATGTTTCATTACAGTCAGATGTGTGGGTGCTGAGATATGGAGTTTCACAAAATGTGAAAATGACCATGTGTTTTTTAATTCTTTTTCACATCGCTGTGCAAAATGGCTTGGGATTGTGATCTGAAATTTTTAGGATAAAAAGGTCTTAAGTCACAGATGTGTCTTTTGAAGATGTGGTGAAAAAATATTAATCCTTTCAAAGGATATTAAAGTTAACAATGTCCCATTATTTTCAATGGGAAAAGTTAGATGTGAGCCTCAAAACAGAATTCTGTGTCACAAATGAGTAAACCTTTGTCATAAATGGGGAAGCTTTTTTGTGCAATTTGCACTTTAGTAACTTCACCGCTGTTCAACTGATTTGCATACAATTTTGCTTGTGCCATCAGATAACAATGATCTCTTAATGTGCCACGTTTCATTCTGGTCAGATGCATGATTGCAGAGATATGGAGCATTATTATAGGGCACTGTCACATCCCTATAGTCAGGGTTCAACCTTCACTTGTATGTTAAATTTGAAGTTTGCACTTTAATGACTTCCCAACCATGCAACTGCCTTTCATGAAATTCTGCAAGCAACATCACAGATATTCAATCTCTTAATGTGCCAAATTTCATTCCAGTCTTATGTGTGGTTACAGAGATATGGAGTGTCAATTAATATGAAAATTACTGTTTTTGTAAAATTCTTTGTCACACCGCTCTGCAAAAAGGGCTTGGGATTTTGGTCAGAAATGTTTAGGGTAGAAAGGACTTGGGTTACGGTTATGCCTTTTGAATATTGGTGAAAAAATATTAATCCATTCAAAAGTTATTAAATTTTAAAATTTCCCATTATTTTCAAAGGGCAAAGTTAGATGTGAGCCTTGAAACAGTATTCTGTGTCACAGATGGGTAATCCTGTGTCACAAATGAATAATCCTTTGTTGGAAATGGGAATCTTCTCTTACGCTTTTTGCACTTTAATAACTTTGCAACTTTTCAACTGATTTGCATAATCCTTTGCATGCACCATCAGGAATAAAAAAACTCTTGATGTGTTAAGTTTCACTCATCGTATGTGTGGGTGCTGAGATACGAAGTGTTATTATAGGGGCACGTTTGTGCCCCTATAGTTAGTGTTCAGTCTTCACTTGTATGTTAAACTCGAAGTGTTGCACTTTACAAACTTCACAGCCATTCAATAGATTTGCATAGCATTTTTCATGCACCATCAGGAAACAAAGATCTCTTGATGTGCTGTGTTTCATTCTGGTCGGATGTGTGGGTGCAGAGATACAGAGTGTCAAACAATGTGAAAATTACTTTTTTTGTAAAATTCTTTGTCACACCACTGCACCCAAATGGCTTCGGATTTTGGTCTGAAATTTATAGGGTAGAAAGTTCTTGGGTCACTGATGTACCTTTTGAAGATTAGGTGAAAAAATATTAATCCATTCAAAAGTTATTACATTTTAAAATGTCCCATTATTTTCAATGTGAAAAGTTAGATGCGAGCCTCAAAACAGGATTCTGTGTTGCAAATGGACAATCCTGTGTTGCAAATGAGTAATCCTTTGTCACAAATGGGGAATCTCTTTTTGTGCATTTCACACTTTAATAACTTCACACCTGTTTAACTGATGTGCATGAAACTTTGCATCTCCGTCAGAGACTGAAGATCTCTTGTGGTGCCTAGTGTTATTACAGTAAGATGTGTGGGTGCGGAGTTACATTGTTATTATAGGGTCATGCTCGTGCCCCTATACTTAGGGTTCAACCTTCACTTCTATGTTAAATTCAACATTTTGCACATTAATAACATTGCAACCCTTTAACTGATTTGCATTAACTTTTGCAAGCACCATCAGTGACTGAAGATCTCTTGATGTGCCAAGTTTCATTCCAGTTGGATGTGTGGGTGCAGAGATATGGAGTGTTATTATAGGGCCGTGGTCGTGCATATATAGTTGGGGTTCAACCATCACCTCTATGTTAAACTCAAAAGTTTGCACTTTAATAACTTTACAACTTATCAACTGATTAGCATGATATTTTGCAAGCTCCATTATGGATGGATGTTCTCTTGATGTGCCAAGTTTCTTTCCAGTCAGATGTGTGGATGTAGAGATACAGAGTGTCATAAAAGTGAAAATTGCTATTTTTTTGTAAACTTCTTTGTCACACCCCTGTGCAAAAATGACTCGGGATTTTGGTCGCAAGTTTTTAGGATAGAAAGGTCCTGGTCACAGATGTGTCTTCTGAAAATTTGGTGAAAAGCATTTAATCTGGCCAGTATACTCTCTCTCTCTCTCGCTGTATATGGGTTTGAAAAAAGAAGCTAATCAATTGGTAAAAAACCATCAGGTGACCATGCATATATCAGAGCATGACCACACACCTGCACTTTAACTCCCCTCCAAAACAATTTTGACATTTTATAAGATCAATAAACCACTCTGACGTGTGCTGTCACACTCTGATATATGCACGCCTTGGGAGGTTGATGCACTCAGTGTATGGCCTCGTGTGTACAATGCACACCAAGGCATGCATATATCAGAGCATGACCACACACCTCAGAGTGGTTTATCTATTTATCTATCCCACGCCACCTTCCATGCATCAACAGGTGTTGGGGTGTGCCTTGGGGTGTTCAGCCCTGACACTCACCCCATTTCATAAGTAAATAAGCTGAAATGTGTACAGTATAGGAGAATGGGGTGAGTGTTAGGGCTGATGACTCCAAGGCACGCACCAAGAAGCCTGTTGATGCATGGAGGGTGGGAGTGGAGAGTTAAGTTTGGAAACCCTAACACTACATTTCCCTACTTTTGTTGCTTTAACAGTAACTGATGCATTAACAGAGTGTTTTGCAACTAGTTTCCTTATTTTTTGCGATAGTATAATCATAGTTGTATTTACCTATTGGAGCGCAGAGCCCTCCATAGTTTTGTATATACATATATATATCTCAATATATATACAGTATATATATATATATATATATATATATATATATATATATATATATATATAGAGAGAGAGAGAGAGAGATACACACACATATATATATATATATATATATATATATACACACACACAATATATATATGGTGGCGTTGTGCCCTATAGTTAGGGTTAGTAGGCACTTCAATGTTAAACTCAAAATTTTGCACTTTAATAACTTTGCAACTGTTCAACAGATTCCCCAGATTTGCACGAAATTTGGCAAGTGCCTTACATTCTGGTTGGATGTGCAGTCTCTAAGTTATGAAGAGGTGAAAAAAACACTTCTTTTTGTCCATTGACTTTGCTGGGATTTTTATTTGAACTTGCTTACAGTCCAGACGGTTTGGATTTTTAGTCTAAAATTTTCAGGGCAGAAAGGGCCTACCCCACAGATGTGCCTTTTGGCAGTCTAGTGAAAAATAATAAGCCATTTTTAAGTTATTGCAATTTAAAACTTTGGAAAAATCATTTCTGAGCATGCTCAGCAGGCACTTCTATATAGCTGTATGAAACAAAGTAGGAATCCTGATTTGTATGCAAAACAAATCCTACTTCTTATGGCTGCCATCTTGTTTACAGTGTTGCCTGCAATTAAAATTTTTAAACCTCCCAAAATGATATTCTGGGCCTGCTACACTTTATTACTTGGAAAAATGTCTTACAAATGTTTTAAATTTATATTACAGTTCTTCATTCATATCCATGTAATATGGAGTAGGAATTTACTTCGTATGATGAGATACAAAGTCAGATACTACTTCGTAATATGAAAATGCAGAAAACAACTGTTTATTCTGACATGGGGTGCCCAATCCCCATGTTGGCACTAGATGCCCAGCACACCAGTTTGGGACACTGGATAGCCCACTCCCAGTGTCCCCCAACAGAACAAAACTCTCCAACATGTTTGCTGACAAAGAGGTGTCCAATCCCCACTTCGGCAGTCAACCACCCCCAAAGTAGGTCACTGGGGAGCCCACTTGCAGTGCTCCTAGTTATATCATACCCCCCACAGCCACCAGTAATGAGTAACACTGGGGAGCCCACCCCCAGTGTTACAAATTTTTTGTTGTTGTTGCTGCATACCTGCAACAAAGAAAGCAGTCCCCTGACAACTTTCTTTTTTAGTATAACTTTAGAATAACTTGGCAGAAGACTCCAGGAGAAAGGACTGCTGTGTGACTGAACTTCTCTGCTGGGACTAAAGTAGAAGAACTTTTGTATTTGACCTTCAATTAAGGGTAAAAAAACTAACATACAAAAAAAAAAGTGTGTGTTTGGGTTAACTGAACTGAATGGGTATCTGAAGAGTTATCTAGGTGTAAATCTCAGGTGACTGAAAGGACTTAACTGCTGTGAGGTTTAAATTACTTGCAGAAAGATCTGGTAAGTAGGGGGAGTGGCTTAGCTAGAAGGAAGCTACATTTAAAGACTGCCTTAGAAAGTTTCTGCTAATAACTTGGCAGAAGACACCAGGAGAAAGGACTGCTGTGTGACTGAACTTCTCTGCTGGGACTATATTGCCCTCCTTCCCTCCCATCCACCCCCACCCAAAGCTAGTTCTATTTTTATAGGCACAGGATTTGACTGACAACAGGAACTTCCTGTTTAGGGGCAGGAAGTGAGTGATCACAGAACCACCAAGGACCCACCATCCTAGAAGGGCAAGAGTAGCTCTCCGGCCCCCTCGAGCTGCTGGAGGTCTGCCTCTGAGCAAGTAAGTGGTCTACTGTGAAATATAGGATATTCGTGTCTCAGAACAGGACAATCAAGAGCTTAAAGGGCACACAGGCAGAAAGTAAGGAGAGAGAGAAAAAAAACAGAGGAAAGAGTAAGGATTGCAAACAGTTAAGGGGCAAGAAATAAGACATGATTGGAGTGGTGCAGTGCAGTGGTTGTGGAGCAGCAGTCTTCCGGGAGATGTTCTGGAGGATGTGGTGTTGTCCCATCTGCAGGCACCTCTCTGGGCTGAGGGAGGAGGTTGCTCATCTCCAGGCTGAGTTGGCCAGGATTTGTGGGACCTCTTCTTCCATCCAGGGACCACCAGTGCCACTGCCGTTGCCTCAGAGGTTGCCAAGAAAGAGGAGCAGTTGGACCACAGTGGGCTCAGGGAGGGTGAGGGTGGTGGAACAGAGGTGCATCCCTCCCATTGTACCTCTCCACAATTCCTATGCCATTCTGGCAAAGTGCAGTTCCTCTATGGAGGCACCCACAGTGGAGATCAAGGAGGATGCTGGGAACCTCCACAAAGGAGACCCACAGGAGGGTGGCAGGGGACCCTGCAGGGAAAGGAAACAACTCCTGGTGGGGGACTCCATTGTTAGGAAGGTAGAACTGGGGGAGGAAGGGGAGAGGGAGGTAAGGTGCCTGCCTGGCGCCATGGCTTGGAGGGACAGGGAGCGAATCCTCAGGATTGCCGGAGCAGCTGCACAGGGGAGGGAGCTGGATGTCATTGTCCACCTAGGGACAAATGACCTGGCTAAGAACGGGATTAGAGAAGTGCAGGAAGAGTTTGTGGAATTGGGGGAGGGGCCTTAGTCAAGTAGCACGCACTGTAACCTTCTCGGAGGTGCTACCCATCTATGGCATAGGAGAGGCTAGGGTGTTCCACACCATGGGATTCAATCAGTGGTTGAAAAACTGGTGTGGAGCTCAGGGATTTGGCTTCATTGGGGACTGGAGGTCCACCTGGAGTGATGCAAGCCTATACTGGCATGATGGGCTGCATCTGTCCGGGAGGAAACCAGGATCTAGGTGATAGGTTTAAATGCTTCATTGGCAAGCTTTTAAACTAGCCAAGGGAGGCACTGGAAAGGAGCAGGAAAATCCTAGCCCCCCCAAATAATCATGGTAGTAAGTGCGGCAAACACCAACATAGAGGTTTCGATAGGGAGAAGGGCCGGGTAAATGGAGAAAGTGACAAAGGCAAGAAGGACAGGGATGGGGCAAAAGGGAGTAAGGCCATCAGGAAATGGAGAGTAATGAGTACCAATGCCTGTAGTCTGGGCAACAAGCTCCCTGAGCTGATGGCCTTAATGGAAGAGGGATGCCTGGATATCATAGCAGTCACAGAAACATGGTACACAGAGAACCATGACTGGGATGTTAACATACCAGGGTACATAACCTACAGGAGAGACAGGCAGGGAGAAGAGGGGGAGGAGTAGCTCTCTATGTAAAGGAAGGGATAAAAGCAACTGAACCAAAGAGTAAACAGGAGGAGAGGAGGCACTGTGGGTCACCTTGGAGACTGGAAAGGCACCACAATCCACACGGGTTGTGTACAGACCCCATGTCAGGGGAAGGAATGGACAAAGATATGATAGAAGGCATTCTTAGAATGGCAGAGAAAGGGAGATACTGTTGATGGGAGACCTGAATATGCCAGATGTTAACTGGAGCACATTTGCTGCAGCCACATCCAAGAGCAGGGCCATTCTTGATGCCCTACAGGTGGCAGGCATTAGACAGCTAGTTTCGGAACCCACTCACGAGGGAGCAATCTTAGACCTCGTACTCTCAAAGGGGCAGTGAGAGGATCTCAGATCTAGAAGTGGGTTGCCATCTGGGGACAAGTGACCATCAAACAGTGTGGTTCATGTTAAACTCAGCTACAGAGTCAAGCCATACAAAAGTGAGGGTACTGTACTTTAGGAGAGCTGACTTTGGCAAGATAGGAGGCTAGAAGGAGGTGTGGAGCAACAATGGGGAATTATCAAAACTGCCATCACAGAGGCAACAAACCTTTGTGTGAAGCAAATAAACAAATCAAAATGAAAGAAAAAGCCACTATAGTTCTCAAAAGAGGTGGCTGTGAAAGTCAGGAAGAAAAGATAGCATTCCGGAAGTATAAGGAAACACAGAAGGAGCAGGACAGAGAGCTGTACCAGTTAAGGCAGAAGGAAGCAGGGAGGGAAGTCAGAATAGCAAAGGCCCAAACTGAGGAAAAGATAGCCAACTCAGTTAAGAAGGGGGATAAAACCTTTTATAGGTACATCAGCGAGCGTAGAAAGACAAAGGGAGGGATAGTGAGGCTGAATAGAATGAGCGGTGGGTGGGCAGAGGGGACAGTGAAAAGCAGGAATACTGAACGAATATTTCAGCTCAGTATTCACAAAAGAGGAGGGGAAGTGCCTAATCCAAGTAACAGAAGCACTCTTGATAGGGGGGTTGATCCCAGTCCTTTCACAGAAGAAAGGGTTCTGCAAGAACTCCTAAAACTGAAGGTGGACAAAGCAATGGGTCCTGATGGAATTCACCCCAGAATTCTAAAAGAATTAAGGGAGGAACTAGTAAAACCACTGGCTACTCTTTTTAATAAATCATGGGAGGATGGTGTGGTACCCGAGGACTGGAGGAAGGCAGATGTGATTCCCCTTCTCAAAAGTGGGTCCAAGACTTCAAAACCGAACTGCGAACTGAAGAATCATGGTAAACGCTGTATAATGGTTGTCTATAGTGTTTTGAAATTAAGTTGATATCTTGGGCATTTTTTCGAATTTGTTCACCAAATTTTCAACATGGTCTTTTTGGGACCCCACCTCATGAACACTGTCACTGTCATCTTGTTAATCGAACCTGTAAGGCGATTTTGCGGTTGCTGAACAGAATCACCTTTTGGGACTGATTAATGAAATGACAATGCCAGTGTTCATGAGGGGAGGTCTGAAAAAGCTCATGTTGAAAATTTGGTGTAAAAATGCTGAAAAATGCCTGTGTTACAAGCGTATAGTGTGCAGTTTCTACGCACGCTCATAACTTCACCAGTTTTTAATATTTTCACTCCAGATATTCAAGATTGGCATTTTTCACACCTCCTCATGAACAGAACAGCTGTAATTTTTTACATCCTGGCCAAAATATGTTTAGCACCTGTGACGCAGAATGGCCTGGTTGCTGTGCAAAATCAGCTTTCCGGATAGAGTAATGAAATCCCACCTTGATTATTGTTCCCAGTTATGGAGTCCATACCTCAAGAAGGATGTGTCTAGACTTGAGGGGGTTCAGAGGTGGATTACCAAAATGGTTGATAACATGCAAAATAAAACCTATGACCAAAGGTTGAGGGAGCTGAATATGTACACCTTGGAGCAGCGTAGAATAAAGGGGGACTTATTATTAATGTACAAAATTTCAATAGATCCAGAATTAATGACTGAACTAGGTATGACATTAATTTCCAGACCATGTAATCTCAGAAGTCACAAACTCCAACTACCGCTAACTTACCCTAAAAGTAATAATAGACAATTCTTCTACACACAAAGAATTATCCCATTATGAAACTCATTGCCAATACACCTTGTAAACTCCATTAATATAGAGATCTTTAAAAAAAATTTGGATACCTACTTACTACAACCACAGTAATTTATTCCAATATGCTGGAAGATATACTTATATGGGTATCCCACCTTCTGTACATCTAACGCATCCTAGTATAACTCCTAGTATAACAGTGCCACTGTTCATGAAGTGGGGTCCCCAAAAGCCCATGCTGAAAATTTGGTGAAAAAAGTCCTGAAAATGCCCAAGTTACATGTGTCCATTGAATTTATTCTACACACACACATAACTTTGCTACTTTTTGATCTTTTGACTCCAAATTTTCAACATAGCCATTTTATCACACCACCTCATGAACAGTACAGCTGTCATTTTTCACATCCTGCCCAATATGTGTTTTTGCACATATGATGTAGAATGGTGTTAGTTACGTTTTGCCTTGCATTTCACAATGAATTTCTCTGTACCAGGGTACATGAGACTGGGTAATAAGATGGCTATGCTGACAATTGGGCCACTTCTATAGGACACATGGAAGCACGGGGCACAGAAGGCATTGCACTTCCACACCTACATCCATATGCGCATCTACAGAGGAACTGGAGTGCAGGGTCCTTTGGACTCTGCGCTCCCACAGTAAAATAAGGACTCTATCATACTATCTCAAAAAGAAGGGAAATTAAATGCAAAAAACTTTGTTATTGCATCAGTTAGGGTTTCTATCTATACTGTAACACCTCAGCTTGTTTACACATGGAATAGGGTGAGAGTTAGGTCCAATGATCCCAAGGCACACCCCGATGCCTGTTGGTGCATGAATGGTGGGGGGATGGGGGGTGGGGTAGTAGGGTTGGTAACCCTAACACTGAATTTCCAGTCTTTTGTCACTGTAATAGAAACCCTAACTGTATATATTATACTGGTGCAGTTGTGCTAGTATAGTTAGGGTGAAAGTGCACTTCTATGTTCAAGTTCAAACTTTGAGGGTTAATACCTTTGGAACTGTTAAACAGATTTGCATGAAATATGGCATGCATAATCTCTCAGTCTCTTGATCTGCCAAATTTGGTGGGAATCTGGAAAGTGGTTTTTGAGATATAAAGCATTAAAGAAACTGAAAAATTGGGATTTTTTGACATTTCTTTGTTATCCTGGATCTCAGAAACAACTTTATGTTGTGGGCTGAAATTTTCAGGGTAGAAAGCCCTTGGGTCACAGATGTGCCTTTTGATGGTTTAGTGAAAAAATATTACTCTGTTCAAAAAGTATTAACATTTTAAATTTCCCATTATTTTCTATGGGAAAAGTTAAGTGTTTAGCATGAAAATGGACTATTTGTGAAAATGAGTCTTCTTGAGAAAATGAAACCAAGTTGTTTATTTTTTGAATGTTAAAAACTCTGGAACCATCATCTCCAGGTCTCTTGGCATGCCAAATTATGTGTGGCTGGGTTTTGTGGTTTTTGAAATATGGACTGCCATAAAAATGTAACATTGATGGCCATTTTCAAAAATGAATCATCTGCCCCATCCACTGACTCTTTCACTGCAGATGGAGGGTGCCAAATACCCCTGTTGGCATCATGTATGCCCCCTTCAGACTCATCTGGCACACTGGAAGCCCACCCCAGTATGCCCATATTTATAAAAGCCTGTAGAAAAAGAAAACTGTCCCCAACATTGTTTCTTTGATGCAGAATCCTGCATCGAAATTTGCAAATATTTGAATGCAGAATCATGCATCAAACTAGTCTTCCCTGTCCACTGACACTTTCGCTGCTGACAGGGGGTGCCTAATCCCACTGTCGGCATGCCCCCAGGCTCATCTGGCACACTGGGAGCCCACCCCAGTGTGCCCATATTTATTTTTTAAACAAATGATCCTGTTAATACAGAAAACCATCACCCGTAGTCTTTTATGTTAAAAACACCCTAAAAAAGGTCCATCGTTGTCTCCCACTCCCTCTCCCATCCCCACCCTCCCTCTGTGCACTCTCCTCCCTGCACCTCCTCACCCATATTTACCCTCCAGAGGTTGGGATCAGTGATCTTCTCTGGACCAGGACATATCTGCACTCTTCAAAGCCGAACTGTGATTGGAGAAATCAAGGTAAGCCGTATAATGGGATTCAATGGGGGGGTCAACTTATGTTGATATCTAAGTCAATTTTAGGAATTTTTGCACCAGATGTTCAACATGGGGTTCTTGGAACCCCGCCTTATGAACACTGGCACTGTCATTTCATTTCTCGGTACTGAAAAATAATTTTGCGGTTGCTGTGTGGAATCACCTTCAGGACTGATTCAAGAAACGACTGTGCCACTGTTCATGAGGTGAGGTCCCAAGAAGCCCATGTTGAAAATCTGGTGAAAAAAATTCCCCAAAATGACTGTGTTATGAGTGTGCATTGCACAGTTTTTATGCACACTCGTAACTTCACCAATTTTTAATATTTTCACTTCAGATTTTCAACATTGCCCTTTTTTCACACTTCCTTATGACCAGTACAGCTGTCATTTTGCACAACAAGCTGACACTCTACAGTATAGCAGAATGGGGCAAGAGTTAGATCTGATGACCTCATGACATGCCCACTGCCTGTTGGTGCCTGTAGGGTGAGTGCTAGCAGTGGTAACTCAAAACATTGAATTTCCAAACTTTTTGTTGCTGTGACATCAACCCTAACTGATGCATGAATAGAGTTTTTTGCAATGAATGTTCACTTCTTTTTGAGAAAGTGTGATGTAAGTGGTTAGTGGTATGTGTTTGTGGGAACAAGGACACTCTGGGCCCTGAGTTCCCTTCACATTGCCCATTTTTTGTGTAATAGTATGCAAATGTGGAAGCGTGGGCCCTCTGGGCCCTGAGCTCCTGCTTACATTTAAATACTAAGCCATACAACAGCCCCATATTGCTAAAAAGTAACCCTTGTAACACTTATTTGGCAATATCTCAGTATCTGTAGCAACTATGGAAAAAATTCCACTGCAGTTATAATCATAACGTCGAATCCTCCAAACGTGCTTACCTGCGATTAGCGAAAAATTCATGTCTCGAATCGTTTTCAAGATACAAGCACCACAACATTATCCTATGGGAAATTTCTCAACTTCAGAACGCTGTAACTATGGGCCTGTTGAATGTTTTGGGACCAAGACACCAAAAGGCACATCTGTGGGAGCAGGGCTTGCCACCCTGCAAATTTCAGCCCAAAACACAATCCACCTTGGCACAATGAAGTGACAAAGAAAACACCACAGGGGACAATGTTTTCTAACATTGTTTTCATGAAAACAAAAATGCTTCCATGAAAACAAAAATGTTTTCATGACACCCCTATACCTTATAATGAAATGTTTTTGCACACAAAAAAAAGTTTTTGTGAAAGTTTTCACTAGCTTTCACAGTGTACATACAAATGTTCCCATAGGCTAAAATGGGACATGAAAAACTTGCATAACTTTTGAACAGATTAAGATTTTTTTATTAAATCTTCAAAAGTCACCAGTATAACCCAGGACACATACAGACATGTAAATTTGAATCCACTCAGACACATTCTTCAGTCCTTTAAGCCCAATCAAAAATTGTGCAAAAGTTGGGGATTTTTCACTTTCGTGAGACTCTACAGTTCAGCAGCTGTATATCCAACTGGAACAGAACTTTCCAGATCCGGAGACCTATGGTTGAACACCATGCATGCACAACATCAAGCAAGTTGAACAAATGTTTCCAAAGTTATTAAAGTGCAAACTTTGGAGTTGAACATAGAAATGGTCATGTAGCCCTCATCTATCTCTCTCTCTCTCTATCTCTCTATCTATCTATCTATCTATCTATCTATCATCTGTGTGTGTGTATAGATAGATAGATAGATAGATAGATAGATAGATAGATAGATAGATAGATAGATAGATAGATCGATATAGCGATTTGTATATATATATATATATATATATACATACATATACGACAGGTATAGTTAGGGTTGCATGGCCACTTCTATGTTAAACCCAAAATTTAGAACTTCAATAACTTTGCAATCATTCATCCAATTCACTTGAAATTTGGTATGCACATTGTTGTACCATAGATCTCTGGAACTGGAAATTTTTGTTCCAGTTGGAAAAAGTTTCCCATTATATCTTTTGGGAAAAAAATATACGTTCCACATGAAAGCAAGTTGTAGTGTTGCGAAAGTACCTTTTTCTGTCGCAAATGCCCTCAGTAGTGTTGTGCTGCTACCATTTTGTTTTCAGTAAACAGTGGAGAAAAAACATTATAGTTCAAAAAATTGTGCTCCTAGGTAAACACCAACTGTTGTGTTTACCTAAATGGGGTCCTAGGAGCAGCACCCATGCTTTGTTTTTTTCAAAAAGACCCGGAAATATGTGTATTTTGTTGTGTTTTATATTGTGTTGTATTTTGTACTGTCACAAATGTAAGCACAACACTTCTGCAAATTGCGAAAGTGTTGCACAGTACTTTCACAAATTTTGTGAAACCTTTGCAATTTGTGACAGTAGTCTCCCCAAAATCATGGTTTCTTTGTCACCTTACTGCCACTACCCAGTTTGCAGTTTTGAGCTGAAATTTGTAAGGAGGCAAGCCATTGCATCACAGAAGTGCCCTTTGCTGGTTTGGTGAAAAACATTACACTGGTTCCAGAGTTACAGCACTCCAAAGTTGTGAATTTTCCCATAGGATAGCATTGTGGCGGTGATGGCACCTTTCGCGCCTATATCTCAAAATCAGATCGAGATACTTATTTTTTGCTAAATGCAGCTTAGTACACCTTTAAGTGTACTAAGTATGCATGGAGGTGGCAAGGTCATAAATACAACTGTGAGAGAATTTTTTCTGCACTTGCTACAGTTACTGAGATATTGGCAAATAAGCGTTACAAGGGTTGCTCGGAATGCATCTAGGCCTCTGCTGTGTGTCTGCACTTATCTGTAAGTGGGAGTGCAGGGCCCAGAGGGCCTATGCTCCCACCTATGCATACTGATTATGCTAAACTGGGAGCACTAAACTCATGAGTGGGTGCGAGTGCAGGGCTCAGAGGGCCCACACTTCAATCTATGGATACCATATCACAAACCTGAGGATATACTTATGGGTGGATGGGAGCACAGGGCTTGGGGGGCTCATGCTCCCACCTATGGATTCCATTTTGCAAACCTAAGGATACAGCTACAGATGGGTGGGTGTGTAGGGCCCAGAGGGCTGGCACTCCCACCTATGCATTCAATATGACTAATGTAACCACCCAGTCCCATGGGGTCACTAGAATCCCATTAGTACTAGTGTTAGGCAGGTAGAAAAGGCAGCTGGTAAGGAGATCATTTAAGGGCTGCTTACATAATGACATCATTGTTTACTCAGCTAGCTTGACAGAAGGATGATTATGTCATTTAGAACTCTTGTAGCAGCATAACCATTTCTGAGTCAGCTGATCAGGGGAAGTTTAGAATGTTCATTTAGTATGAGTTTAAAAGTTAGAGTGGCAGAAGCTTTGCCAGCTTGGGCTCTGTCAGAGAGCCCTGTGTTTCTCATCCTAGTTTGGAGTACATCTCCAGCTCCCAGTGAAGTGGTGGAGACCTTTCTTCAGCAGGATTCCTTGATATTCACTCCAGGAGAAGTGAAAGGAACTGCTAGTTCAATGGATCTGAGGAGCAATCCCCTGAAGTTCCTTGTGTGTGTACAGCTGCCTTTGAGAAGGACTTTGTGTGAGATTTCTGACAAACTACCATGGAAAAGCATGCTTTCTGGTTGCTCCCATGAAAAACTGAATGGGCAACAAATCTATGAGTACAGAATGGAAAAGGATGCCTTCTGGGTTGTTTCCACACCTAAAGGAAAGAGCAACTAATCTGCGGAAAAGTGTGCTTTCTGAGTTGTTTTCCATGTCTAAAGGAAGGAGCAACTAAACAGTAAGTACAAAATGGGAGACACGTTTTCTAGTTAGGAGGTTGTCTGCAGTGTGTGTGCCCAAAGGTAAGGCTAGATCACACCAGTCAGGATCCCTGTTCATTTAAGTGTGGAAATTTGAAGTAAAGTTCAGAGTCTTTAGCATTTCAGTGGGGAATGAAGGCTTCTGTGGTGTAACCCTGAAGGAATGGCAGAAACTGTCGTTTGGGGCAAAGGGTGGGAGAAACGCCATCTGTAGTCTACAAGGAAGGGCTAACTGATTCATTGATGGCACCAGGTTACCCTGAGCAAAGGCCATTGCTGCAGGATGAGTTGGGTGATTAAATTCACAGGCATACACCTATGGGAAAGAAGATGTTCTGAGTGTGTGGCAACAATCCATAAGCATACACTCTTGGGAAATGGAAATGTGCCGGGTGTGTGGCACAGTCCGCAAGCATACACCATGGGAAAGAGAAAGGTATTGTTTCTGTGGAAAATTGTACTGCCTAGCAAAGAGGTGTAGAAATAAAATGTACTTGATTGCAATGGCTGACTTGTGGGGGTCAACTGATGCTTTAGTAACATCTGTGAATAAAGCCATACTGCACAATCCCAGCTGCTGCATTGGACAATCTGATCATTGCTTCTGTGTGGAATTATTGGGACCCCCTCAGCAATTAGGTCTAACATACACCCAGCATCCTCTCCGCTGAACCTGGTTGTCTTTACAAAGGTTCATTTTTGCTAATTGTACCCCCAACCCCGTCCTTTAGACAGTGAGCCCAGTAGACAGGCAGCATAGTACAGTGGTTTAAGGCTCTGAGCTGCAAATCTGGTGACATCCAGCAGACCAGACCTGGGTTTGAATCTCACAGCTCCCACTTACATACTGTATGACCCTGAGCAAGTCACTTAACTTCCCTGTGCCCCCAGGATGCACCTGTAAAAAAGCTTTCAGCTTAGTGTGCTACTCCTGGTTAAACAACTAAAAAAAAAAATACATTCTAAAGCTAGGGATGGTACCACTCTGAGTATTTCTGCCAAAAGTAAATGGTATGTCATACTACTTTGTACTAGTTCTGTTTCCGGGGGTGCTAACAAGTAGTAGTAGTAGTAAATCTTTTTTATTCATATGAATAAGGGAAACATTCAATTGAGCGTAACTCATTTACAATGAAGTCAGGTATCAAAACAACAAACATCAAACATCAGTTTCAAAGAACATGATATAAAAAAATATTATTTACAGTATAAAAATATACAATATACAACAAGGAGCAATATATATAAACAGTCAAGATTAATAAATATCACATTGATTAAAATGGGATAGACTACTAGCCCATCCCAGGTACCATCTACTCAATTCAGAAAAATAAATTATCTGATTTACTTCCCTTAAATGCACAGGAATTTTATTCCACAGAGTCATCCCTCTGAAAGGTAATGATGACTTACCCACATTCAAATTGCATCTAGAAGTTAAATAATGTATTCCCTGAGCAGCCCTAAGATTATCTTTCATAGTTCTGGGAGAAAATAACTGAGAGATGTAGATTGGGACCCCTTTTTTCCAAATTTGAAACATAATTTTAAGGAGATGTAAATTCCTACTCACAGAAGGCTTTAGCCAACCTATGTTATCCAACAAAATACACCTGTGAGTTCTATAAGGGACCTCCAGTACAAAACGAGCCATCCTATGAAACATCAAATCCACACAATCCAATTAAAAACCAGGGGCTCCACCATATAGGAGATCCCTATAGTCTAGAGTAGGCATTAATAGGGAGTTCACAACATTTAAATGGATATCCCTTGACATGTATCTTTTAAACCTATAGAGTGTCCCCAATTTCCTATGTAATCCCACTATCATATTATTTAAGTGGAGGGACCAAGACAAATTACAATCTAGCCTAAGACCCAAATACTTATAATAATCCCCTTCCATTATAACAGTACCATCCAAAGTTCTTACATTTAGGCCTAATTTCTGTTCTTTACATTGCTTATTCTAAAATAAAACAACATGGGTCTTTTTGGAATTTAATACTAAGAGATGCCTCTTGAAAAAAATCCTGCACCTGATCGAAGGTCATCTGGAGCTTCATCTAATCAGGTCCAGGGTTGGACCCTCAACATATATTATGGTATCATCTGCATAAAGATGATACCTTATATCTGGAAGGTCAAAGCTAAGATTGTTAATATAAATGTTAAATAACAACGGTCCCAAAATTGACCCCTGTGGGATACCATTAAACATATCAAGTAAGTTTGACCTAAAGGGCCCAATCTACACAAATTGTTTTCTCTTATTTAGTTAAGACAAGAACCAATTAACAACTTGAGTAGATACACTGATGTGGCTGAGCCTGGACAGGAGCACCTAGTGGTTTAAGGTATCAAAAGCTTTAGAAATATCTATAAATAAAACTCCAACCATTTGTCTCCTGTCCAGGCTCAGCTGCAGATCACTAACCACCTTAACCAATGCAGTACTGGTACTGTTTTGGAACCTAAAACCAGACTGATAAACAGACATTTTACCATTCAGGTCCAAATATTCTCTCAGTTGAGCAGAAATAATTCTCGCAAAGATTTTTGAAATCTGTGGTAGGAGCAAGATGGGCCTATAATTGCCCAGCTCACTCCTGTCCCCACCCTTAAAGACAGGCTTTACTCTTGCTACCTTCCATCCCTCTGGAAACTCACTACAATTGCAGGATAAATTAAAAATGAGGGCCAATGGTTCAGCTATGCAAGGGCAGCATACTTAAGCAATCTAGCTGGAATCCCATCAGACCCAATTGCCTTAGAAATATTCAACCTCAACAATTCAGTTTTCACTTCTTCGGGTGAAATATGGTGAAATCTAAAGACCCCAGAAACCTCCTGCCTGGAGGATTTATCCTCCCTAGTTGGTATACAATCTGACTGGGCACGCTTAATGGGTACAAAAGAACCCACCTTACTAAAATGCATATTAAAGATGTCTACAAGTTCCCTCCCAAGCACCACTTCAGTTCCCTCTACCACAATTTTATTTACCTTTTGCTTTTTATTGTTTCCCGTTAGGTCAGATATGGTCCTCCAAAAGGATCTTGCATCATGTTTATAATTATTATATAACTTAAGTCTAACATACTCCTGTTTGGCTAGTCTAACCTTAGATGTATAAACATTTCAGGCTTGTCTGTAAGCAGACCAATCAGCGTCCCTCTCGGTTCTCTTAGCAATTCCCCACTTTTTATCTCTATCTTTCCTGGCTTTAAACAAATCACGTTAAACCAAGTATTTCTCCTAAGTTTAGATTTCCTAGATCTCAATGGTACATGCTTATCACAAATATTTCAAAACTCCGTTATAAAAAAATCCTAGGCATCTGTTGCAGAGGGAATCAAATCCAACCTGGACCACTGAACATTCTCCAAATCTAGCATAAATAATAAGTAATCATATCTTTTAAAATCTCTCCAAAACACCTTATAGCTTAAATTAGGTGCAGTAATACTAATTCTAGTAGTATAAATCAACTGGTGGTCAGAGAATGATTCAGATAGAACCCCATATGATGTATAATGCTGTGGAAAATTAGTAAACATGAGATCCAAAATTGTGGATTTCTTAGGCTCTCGATGGTTAAGTCTGGTGGGTTCCAATATCAACTGGGTCAGTCCCAAATCAACCTGCAAATCAATTAAAGGATGATTTGGGTCAATATCTCCCCAATTCACAGCCAAAAGTGGCATGGGGGTTACACTAGCATTTCACTTTCTCAAAAAGAAGGGACATTCATTGCAAAAAAACTCTGTTAATGCATCAGTTAGGGTTGATTTCCACACAAACAACAGTGTGGAAATTCAACATTAGGTTTTCTAACCATATTACCCCACCCCCCACCCTCCACACATCAACAGGCATCGGGGTGTGTGTTGTGGTTGTCGGGCCTAACTTTCACCCCATTCTCCTATACTGTACCAGCTCAGCTTGTTTACAGATGGAATGGTGTGGAAATCAACCCTAACTGATGCATTCATGAGTTAGGCCAGCAGTTAGTTCTGCTGCAAGGGAGCAGCTGCAGACCAAGCTCTGCTACCCATGTTGGTGGATACCCTAGGAACAGCTAGAGGGGGAGTACCATTACAGCAGAGTTTGCAGTGGAGAGTTCAGGTTTTCAGGAGGGCAGTTGGGGGGGATTCTTGAGCAGTGTGGATATATATGTTATGTATATATATATATATATATATATATATATATATATATATATAAGCATAGCCCTCCAGCCCTTGTGCTTCCATTTATAGGACAACAGTGACCAAATTGTCAGTATAGCCATGGTATTATCCCACATCATGTACCCAGTGCAGAAAAGTTTCAAATCCCCACCAAAACATAATTCTGCACAACCGCAAAGCCAGTCCATGCCGCAGGTACAGAAACACATTTTGGCCAAGATTTTAAAAATGACAGCTGTGACATACATGAGGTAGGGTAATGAGAAGGATATGTTGAGAACCAGGGGTCAAAATATTGAAAATTTCAAATGTTATGAGCAGGTGTAGCAAAATTACAATGAATGATCATAACGTTGGCTTTTTTTCATATTTTGATCCCAAATTTTCAACATAGTCTTCTAATGACCCTACCTCATAATTCCCATAGGTGAACATTTTCAAATCCTTTCCAAAATGCCATTCTGTGCCAGAGGTGAGAAAACACATTTTGGACAGGATGTGAAAAATGAAAGCTGTACTGTTCATGAGGTGGTGTGAAAAAAATGGCAATGTTGAAAATTACCCAATTTATGCACCTGCATAGAAAAATGTCATTTAACACTCATAACTTGGCCATTTTTAGGAATTGTTTTGCCAAATTTTCAACATGGCATTTTTGGGACCCCACCTCCTGAACACTGGTGGTGAAATTATGTTATGCTGCCCTGAAAGAAGATTTCACCCAGCGACTGTGAAATCACCTTCTGGGCCCAATTAATGAAATGACAGTGACAGTGTTCATGAGTTGGGGTCCCAAAAACGTCATATTGAAAATTTGGTGAAAAAATTCCTAAAAATGGCAAAGTTATGAACATAAGTTCAAAATGCCATTGAAACACATTTTATGGCACTTGCCTTGATTCATCAATTCATGGTTTGGCTTTAAAGAGTGCAAACGTGTCTCAGTCCACAGAAGATGACAGCCTATGACCTTCAGTAGTAAGTATAGGGTAAAGGTGTGTGTCGGGTGATGGTGCTCAGTGGGAGGGTCAGGATGGGGGAGGGGAAGGTAGGGATGATGAGGGACCATTTTCTTTTTTTCAGCTTAAAAAAAAGACATCAGGGACTGTTTTATTTTTACAGGTTTAAATTAAATAAATATTTCAGGATACTTGGAGTGGGCTCCCTAGTGTCCCACACTGCTGGGGGGGGGGGAGTAAATACTGACATGGGGATTGGGCTACCTGATGTTGGCTAAGTAATAAAACAAGAGGATATGGGGGGCATCCAACACCAGGGTGGGCATCCCAGTGTCAGAATATGTACTCAATAAATAAACAAGGGAGTAGGGGAAGGTAATCAGAGGGTGGGAGATGCCACTAAACACTGAGAAATATATGGGGACAGGGAGTAAAAGAAAAACTAAATAACATCAGGGATGTTGGGGGGTTACATATACGATGGAGGACTGGGGAGGGGTGTTCAAACAGGCACTGTACAGCCACAAATTGTGTTTGTTTTGTGCTACAGCCAACCCCTTTTTCACATTTTGTGAAAAAGAATGGCAGTTTTGCAAAAGCAAGTACCACAATTTGTGGCAAAGCAATGGCTCAGATTAAAAGAAACACATTTCTGACCATTCTGTTGAAAACTGACCCTAGAACCTGATTCCTCAGGCCGTGAACAGGTAAACGCACCTATTGGTGTTTACCAAGTGGCAGCATTTTTTAAATATTTAAGTTTGTTTGCCTCGTTAACTGAAAACAAGACGACAACAGCATGAAAGAGCATTCCCCATTTACAAAAGAGGATGACACGTTCGTGATCAAGAAATAATCTTTCTTACAGGACATATAACTTTTCCCATAGGAAATAATGGGAAACTTGGAAATGTAACAACTTTTGAATGGATTGATATGTTTTCACCAAACCTTCAAAAGGCACATCTGTGTCACAAGTCCAATATACCCTAAAGATTTCAGACCAAACCCCCAAGCTGTTTCTGAGAAATGGTGTGACAAACAATTGACATAAAAATGGTAAGTTTCACATTTTTGACATGCCACATCTCCACACCCGCACAGCTGACTCAGAAAAAAACTTGCCACATCAAGAGATCTTTGGTTCCTGATGGTGCATGCAAAATGGCATGTCAATTGGTGGAATGATAGCAAAGTTATTAAAGTGCAAAATTTTGGGTTTAACATGGAAGTGACCGTTGAACTCTAACTATAGGGGTGCAACCACACCTCTATAATATATATTTTTTGCAAAAAACTCTGTTAATTCATCAGTTAGGGTTTTTTCCACACTGACAAAAGTGTGGAAGTTCAACATTAGGTTACTACCCTACTTCACACCCCCATCTCTTTCATAATATCAACAGACACTGTATGTATCATGGAGTTATCAGTCCCAACTCTCACCCCATTCCATGTATAAGAAAGCTGACATACTACAATGGTAAGAGAATGGGGTAAGAGTTAGGACTGACAATTTCATGGCACACCCTGATGTTTGTTGGTGTAGAGGATGGGGTGTGGGGTTGGGTGGTGGTGTGGTAACCCTAATGTTCAATTTCCACACTTTTGTTGGTGTGGAAACAACCCAAACTGATGCATTAAAAGAGTTTTTTGCAAAGAATTTCCTTTCTTTTTGAAAAGTGTAAAATAAATAGTAAATGGTGTGTGTTGGTGGGGGCCCCGTGCTCCCACCAAGCTGCCAATTTCTGCATAATGTCATGTATCTGTGGGAGCATGGCCCCTTCAGGCCCTGCACTCCCACTTACACATAACTATGGAGCCATACAGCAGCTCTGTAGGGCAAGGAAGCCTTGTAACACAAATTTGCCAATATCTCAGGAATCGTAGCAGCTAGGAAAAAAAATCCAAGTGTCATTTTAATCATGACAGTGAGACATCCACGCACATACATTGACTGAATCTGTATCTTGTATCATTTATGAGATATGGGCACCGAAATGCACTGTGAATGCTAACTCTATGGGCATAACAGTGGCCTACGGACATGAAAATGAGCAAGTGGAATACTAATTCCCAAATATCTCAGTAACCGTACAAGGTAGGAAAAAATTGAGATTTCGTTGTATTCATGGCTTTCCAATCTAATTTTGCACTTAGTCCCCTAAGATTTTGTGTGACAAAAAATCCATATCTTGAACCATTTTTGAGATACAAGAACCAAAAGGTGTCACGGGCGCTGCAATGTTATCATATGGGAACATTTCTGAACTTCAGAATGCTGTAACTATGGGCCTATTCAATTTTTTCATACCAAACCACAAAAAGGCACATCTGTGGGACTAGGGCTTGCCATCCTGAAAATTTCAGGCCAATAGCACAATCTACCTTGCCACAATGAAGTGACAAAGAAAACAACACATAGCAAAATGTGTTCAAGCAGTGTTACTGCAATTAATGTTATCCCAACACTCCTATCTCTACAATGGGAATGTTATCAGGCACACAAAAATGTTGCCGCGGTTACTTTCTCCCCTGAGCGTGATTGTTTTCACGGCAACAAGAAATGTTGCTGAGATCAAAAAGTGACAAAAGTTTAAAAAACATATTTGCAGGCCACCAAGTAAAAAAGTAATGCCTGGGGCATGTTCCTCAGGGCTCGATTAGGTAAACACAACTGCTGGTGTTTACAAAAGGGCATTATTTTTTGAGTTACAATGTTTTTTCTCTGTCGCTAACTGAAAAACAAGATTGCAGCAGCACGACAACAATTTTGGGGAGCTCGACAACAAAAATGTGATTGCGAATTTTATCATAGTGCACATGTAAATATTTCCATAGGCTATAATGGGACATGAAAAAATGGAATAACTTTTGAACAGAGCAAAATTTTTTTTCAGCAAATCTTCAAAAGGCACCAGTTTAACCCAGACCACATGTAGACCAACAAATCTGAAGCCACTCAAATGCATTCTTCAGTCCATTATGGCTTACTGAAAAATTTACATGATGTGTGATTTTTCACTTTTTGAGCATGCTACAGTTTATCAACTGTACATCCGACTGGAACGACACTTTCCAGATCCAGAGATATATACTAGGCAGTTCTACATTCCAAATTCCAGGCAAATTGGACAAACAGTTGCAAAGTTATTAAAGTGCAAACTTTGAGGTTTAACATAGAAGTGGCTGTGCAACCTAACTATAGTGGCACTACTGTGCCACTACTATATATATATATATATATATATATATATATATATGTGTGTGTATATATATATATATATATATATATATATATATAATGGTAGCACGGTAGTGCTACCATAGTTAGGGTTGAGGAGCCATTTCTATGTTAAACCCCAAAACTTTGCACCTTAATAACTTTTCAACTGTTTGATGGATTTGTCTGAAATTTGGAATGTATGATCAAGAACCATAGGCCTTGGGATCTGCCAAGTTTTGTACTGGTCAGATATACGGCTATGGAGTTATTAAGCATGATCTGTGCACGCGTTTACGCTTTTCTGGAATTCTATGGTCGCACCTACAGGTCGTACGGTTTGTGCGACTGGCCTGAAATCTTCAGGGAACGTGTGACCAGGGTCCCCAATGTGCCTTTTGAAGATTTGGTGAAAAAATATTAAACAGTTCAAAAGTTATTCAAAAAACAGTTTCCCATTATAAGTCAATGGGAAAAGTTAACAAAAAGTTCGACAGTGTCGCAAATGCATTTTTACTTTCGCAAATGGGCCTGTTACTTTCGCAAATCCGCCATTTTGTTATAAGTTGGTGATCAGAAAAATGGTTGCCATTTAAATTTGAGACCGTCTAGCAATGTAATTCTTTTTGTATTCACCTAGTCGGGCCCTGAGGATGCTTGCCATGTCTTTATTTTGTGGTAAAACACCCCAGAAATATGTTTTTCAAATTTCTGGAAAAAGTACTTTCGCAAATTACTTTCGTGCTCATGAAAGTGTCTAATTGTTTCGAAAGCTTTCGCAAATTGCGACAGTAATTTTCTAGTCTGTGGGAAAATGACAGCAATTCTTTGGCACTGCACTGCAAAATAACCGTTGGGAGTTTTGGGCTGAAATTTGGAGGGAACGCAGCTGACATCTCACAGAAGTGCCTTTCAGTGTTGTATCGAAAAAATATTACATGGCAGCAAAGTTACGGCACTCCAAAGTTGACAGTTTTTCCCATAGGATAACATTACGGCGCCCGAAGCATTACAGGAATCCTTTAGCACCCTGCTGCAAAATAACGGTTTGGTCTTTTTTCCTGAAATTTGGAGGGAAGACAGTCAACAGTCCACAGATGTACCTTTCAGTAGTTTGGTGAAAAAATATCACACGGCGGCAAAGTTACGGCACTCCAAAATTGACGGTTTTTCCCATAGGATAACATTACGGCGCCCGACACATAACAGAAATCATTTGGAGCCCTGCTGCAAAATAACGGTTTGGTCTTTTTTGCTGACATTTGGAGGAAAGACAGCCAACAACCCACAGATGCGCCTTTCAGTGGTTCGGTGAAAAAATATTACAGGGAGGCAAAGTTATGGTGCTCTGAACTTTTCTTTTTTTCCCATAGGATAACATTACGGCGTTCGTCGTGCCTTTCAGGGCCCGTATCTCGGAAACGGTGCAAAATACGGACTTTTTGTCAGAAAACCTCTTGAGAGCTAAGATTCAAATTAGCCAGGACAGTTGTAAATAATATGACTTTTAAATTTTTTTTCTACGTCATGTGGTTACTGAGATATAATGTATTTAGTATTCCAAGATCTCATTTTCTGTACAATACTCATTATTATGCATACATTATTTGTACTCACTGTCTTTCTGTATGCAGGTTTTGGGGGAAAACCAGCCTGTGAGCTTACATTACTGTTAGTGTTGCCCTTTCCGCTTGCGGTTACATACCCATTTCACTTAACGTTGACGTCTGCGCCACCATGTGCGTTATCCTTTGCGTTTTCATTTGCGCTTGTGTTTCTGTTATTTTTTGCCATTTCTGTGTACAGTACTGTTTATCTTTCTTGACATTTCTGTTTGCAGGCACCATGTTACTCTGTGACAACACATCACGTGGCAGACCGTTCCCGTCTACGCCACCATGTGCGTTACCCTTTCTGTTTTCATTCACGCTTGTGTTACCATGTACGCCGCTGTTAGTATTTCTGTTTGTGTTGCTGTCCCTATTAGTATGCCACAAGACATCATGTGGCAGGAGCACGGGTCCCGCCGCTGCATTACATTCACTATTTCTTGTTATCATTCCCAAAAAAGAAGGGAAATTAGAGGCAAAAAACTCTGTTTAATGCATTAGTTAGGGTTATTCCACAGCGACAAAAGTGAGGAAATTCACTATTAGGGTTGCAAACCCCGCTTGCACCCGCCACCCCCCCAACCGGCATTGGGGTGTGCATTGGGATCATGGGTCCTAACTCTCACCCCATTCTATTGTACTTCTGCTGCTTTACATGTCATGGGGTGAGAGTTAGGGCTGATCATCCCAATGCACACCCCAATGCCACCACATGCGTCATCCTTTGCGTTTTCATTTTCGTTTGCGTTTCTGTTACTTTTTTGCCATTTGTGTGTACTGTACTGTTTCACTTTCTGTTTCACTTTGTGTCACCATGCCCATTGACATTTCAAATTACAGGCACCACGTTACTATGTGATAAGACATCACGTGGCACACCATTCCCGTCTACGCCACTGTGTGCATTACCCTTTCTGTTCTCATTCGCGCTTGTGTTACCATGTGTGCCACAGTTATCATTTCTGTTTGCGTTGCTGCTCCTGTTACTATGCCACAATACATCATGCGGCGGGAGCGAGTTACATTCACTATTTTTCAATATCATTCTTAAAAAGAAGGGAAATTAGAGGCAAAAAACTCCATTTAATGCATTTGTTAGGGTTGTTCCAGAGTGACAAAAGTGAGGAAATTCGCTGATAGGGTTGAAAACCGTAACTCCGACTTCACCCCCCCAGCACCACACAGACACAGACACACACAGGTTTGTGTGCTGTGGCACGAGGTGTGGCTGTCTAGCACATGTCTCTATAGGGTGATTGACTGACCATTAACACAATTCTTGGGAGTGACTTATCGCTATAATAATGAAACATGTTTTTAAACAGTTGTAAACCTTGTTCAGTGTATCATCAACCTCTTCATGTATGGTAATAAAAGATTAACATAAGGTTGTTAGGATGTTTGCAGCCAATGAGAAACGTCATTTTGTCAGACTCTGAAGTACACATAGTAGTGACTGAATGGCACATGTATAGTCACAGCTGTGACCTGTTGGGTGCTGATGTGTGGCACCTTGGTATAGTAATAATGACTGCATAGGCACACAAAAAGTAAGTACATTGCTGAGTTTTTGACACTGTTAGGAATTCTGTCAAATGTGGCATGCAATGTCCCACATCATTGCATATGCTGTGATACTGACTGTATGTCATAGGTACCAAACAAATTGATGGAGGTATAGTTGTAGCAGTATTAGTAAACATTGATTTGTATGCTTAAGTCATAGACACTTATTTTTATGTCATAATGGTATTTAAAGTAAGGAGTCGACACAGGTGGTTATGGTTTTAAAAAATTGATTGCCAATTTGTCAAATGGAGAAAAGGTCCAATCAAGAGTGAAATTTAGTTAACAGAAGCAGTCTCACAATACAATCTTTGTATGTGTGCAATCATTGCTTGTCAAATATGTAAATGTGTAAGAATAATAATAACTGTATAATATGGATTGGAGTAAGTGTGTGATATTATATGAAACTAATCAGGTGTTGTGTGTTTTTAGTTATGTTTCAGTACTCACTTCTGTTTATATGAGGAAGTAGTTTCTGACATTCAACCTGGAATTCTAATAGTCAGGCTGAAGCTGTGGTGCTTCATTATATTTTTACTATTGAATGTGAATGGAGTTTGTAAAAAATGTTACTTTTTTAAAAACGGTTGTATGTTGTAATTATGTGTAGTGCATTACTTGTGTGTTATGTTAATAAGGGAATGTCAGTCGGTTGTGAAGTGTGATTACAGACATGATAGACAAGTGTTTTGTTGTAATTGTGTGACTGCTAATGTGGATGTTCCTGGGGTGGGTGAAAAACCATATGCTGACTGTCTAAGTAGTGCAATTTACACAAATGTAAGTTTTGTGACATTTGATTGGTATTATTTAATAATATGTCACTGACTAGGTGCAAATGGAAAATTTCACTTGACCCTCAATTGAGGCGATCATAAATATTGTCAGGAACAGGTATGCAGTTTGTTGTGATCAGCAACAGTGCCTGATTTACAATTGTCAATATTTTTTACATACGGTAGAATTACTTATGTGACAAGTTAAAAAAATATTATGTTTTTACATGAACAAATGACATTTTATCAATTCTTACATTGGCTTCTATGTAAATTCTTAACTTGTAAATACTAAAACTGTCATGGAATGCATTTTTTAACAAACTTATGGTTAGTTAAATGTTGTTACTATACTGCTGAATAATATCTAAAACATTCACTTGTACTGTAGTGCTACACTGCTATTTTTAGTAAAAGTATCAAACTAGTTATTAACAATGTACACTTGAAAACAAATGTTTCTATTATGTACAAGTAATTTTAAACACTTGTAAGAGTCACTAAATTAGATTCAGCAATTGGTTATTATTTACAGTTGTGTAACTCAGCTTCTTGCATTATCAATAAAGGTAGTTGTTTTTACATATGTACAATACTAGTACTACGCATGAAAGCGTGATAGTTCTACACTGTTGCATGGTGATCGAATGATGTTCTCTATATGTCAAGAGTCACTAGACAAATTGAAGTGTTGATAGACAACTTGTGACAGAGTGGAATGTTTGCTGAATGTTATAAGGGTAGCTCAGTTATCTACGATAATAACTGAGAAGTTCTCTTTGTTTGCAAAGAGTAAGAGCTTATAAGTCATATCAGTTTGTTGTTATATATGAGTTGATACATGGATTTTTTAAAGAGATGTACAGAGGAGGAGAGTAGTAAGTCCTCAGTTTTTAGATGTACAATCTTTGATAGACATGTAATCATGGTTTCTCTAGTGACTGTGAATATTGTTGGCACCGATTGAAGCCACTACAACAATTTTCATGTAGTCACTGATCTACACAAGATCTAACATGTCACAGTGTATGTAATGTCTGTATTAGAATTCCATTTTGTTGAAATTGTATTGTTTATTTACAGTTGTACATTATACAACATTGTAATGAGTCATGAATGTTTTTTTGGACAAAGTAGTCATTTTAAAATGCTACATGTTTTGTCCTATTCTTCTGAAATATGAAGTTGTCATAATTCTTCAATATTAGAAGATATGCATTTTTCAAGTGACGTGGCAGTCTCTGTTTAAAAGTCGTTGTAGAGTCGTCACACTCTAACCATCCAGTTGTGCACCTTAGTAACGAGGTGTAATGCCCAGAATGCATGGATTGACAATGGTGATAGATTATACTGTGAGTGTCAAACAGTGATTGGTTGAAGACTATTCTACTAGTTGTGTAATCTGTGATAGGAGTATCAACTCTGAGCCCGTTGGGGTCAAATCTGTGCAACATAAGCAACAGATATTGAGATGAACTCCTTAGACGTATGGACTGAGTGCATCTGCCTCTGCACCTTCCACAGGCATGACTACATTCAGCATTAGTGAATAGCTGTCGAAATTTGACACTTTTGGCTTCAGGAACAAAGAGAGTTATCCACAGCATGTCTTGTGTGGTTTCACGTGTGAATTGCCACATGAAACACATACATATTTTGTAACATATGTTACTGTGAAGTACTGCCGCATTGGGGTGCCGTCTTCATCCAGGTTGTTTATGACAGCCATCATAAACTCAGTACTGTCTTGCTGTATGTCTGCAGCAAATGTACTACATCCAGCATATGTAGATAACACCTGTCGTAGTGGTGTTAGTGACTGTACATTGTTAGAGTGGTCAGAAGTCATCTTGATAATCTGCTTCAAAGCATTTGATAGGGGATTGTCTTTGAAGCAGATATTGCCTACACAAACTGCGGCATGTGTAGAAAAACCTTGCATAGCTGAGTTAGCATAGCAGTTTACTCTACTGCTGTTGTCAAAGAGTGGTACAGCAGCTACACCAACTGATTTCTGATGAATTGCTGGTTGTGAATGTTTACTTGAAGTTGTGGCCTTTGCTGAACTCTTTTTTGTCGAATCACTTTGGGAAGCTTGCTGCTGTTTGTTGCTCCCTCTAGCTGTGACTGAATTGTGAGTCAGACAGATATGTAGGCAGTGGTATTAAAGACATTTGTGGCTGATGTGAGTACGAACCTGTTGTACTCAAGAATACATCGCTTGTCAGCTCGTATTTTCTGAGGTGCTATACTAATGATGTGCAATCCAGAAAGGCTTGATACTGCATGAAAGTGCAACGTAGCTCATGCCATCCTTGAAAATGTCTGTACCTATGTCTACCATTGCTGAATCCAAACTCAATCACTGAGATTTGTGAATGGAGACAGCATATGCAACACATAATGGGAACTTTTTCCTGTTTATGTAGATATCCTTAAAAACCTGGAATTTTACGCAGGTTCGATCTATGTGTACAGAGTGTTCCATGTTGTCAAAGCGCACTACAAGTGTCTCAATATATGTCTTCTGGACATTATAGACAAAGTCAGTGATGTTTCCCATGGCACCATTTACCATACCTTGTTCTACATCTAGATTACGTTGCAGCATGATACGTGCATTCTTACAAACTGTGAGAACAGCTTCTAGGCCAGCTGTTCGTGAAACATCTGACTTCAGTTCACTTAGTCGTTCAGTCATCTTTGCTACTAGCTTTCGACTAAGAATAACGCCATCAACTGTATCAATTGCATGCAGAGTTAGAATCTCTTGGTTCTCTCTTTGTAGCATTAGATTGTTGAATTCAGTGCATTTCTTTAGTCGTGGCATAAGACACACTATGTGTCTGCCAGTAGAGTATATATCGCTGAAGACATTACATGCTGTTTCTATGCATGTACTATGTATTGTGATTTTTTGATCATTTAACATACAAACATGTTGTGGTGATAGAGAATCTGTGTGAGCTTCATCTAAAAGTGATTTGTAAGCTAGATCACCACTTTGGTGCATGTTCTCTGACAACTCAACATAGGTAAATAATTCCCATATGTTATAGCCTGCAATGCAACCGAGGATATTCTTAGCTTGCTTGGCAGTCAGAGTTGTAAATACATGCTCTGCATTGACTGGTGCAAGTTGTAAAAGGTCTCCCAACACAAGTATACTTTTGCCACCAAATGGCACTCCATCATCAGTACCTAAGATCTGCTGTAGACGTAGATGAATACAGGCAAGCATGAAAATGGAGACCATGCTGATTTCGTCAACAATGAGTAACTGCATCTTTGTGAACATGGAACGGAGCTGAGATGCAACCTCGAATGACAGTTTATGATACTCTCCAGTTCTCCCATGTTCGACTGGCAACATAAAGAGATGGTGTAATGTTACTCCACCAATGTTGTATGCTGCTAGTCCTGTGGGAGCAGTCACAGCAACAGACATTGAAGAGCCTGTCACACTCTGTACTTCTGCAGTGATGGCTTCAATCAGGAAACTCTTTCCTGTGCCAGCTGAACCACTAACAAACATTAGTAGTGGCTTGTACTGAGTGCAGTCACATTGTTTTGTTTCATGTAGTATACCATGTTGGACAGCTTCAACCACTTGGGAGTGAACTGTGTGCTGCAGCTGATTTAGTCTTTCTATTATGTCAGCTGGGTTGACCATAGAGTGTGTGCCATGTTGCATGGCTGTCTCAATTTCTGATATTAACACTTTTGGGGCATTTAAGGGCAGAGGGTCACCTAGAACACCTTGTCCTTCTGAATCAAGGTTGTCCTGTGAACTAACTGGAGTGTCTTCCTGAAGTTGCTTCTCTGCCTCCTCAAGCTGTTCTTTCTCAGCTTTTAGTCTTTGTATATATGTCTGTGAGTACTCAGTTTGGAAATTCTCGTAAGTGAGATTGAACTGGTCTTCGAATGTGTCAGAGTCACCTTTTAATTCAGACTCACTCCTCCAGGGTCTAATAGGAATAGGAGAGCAAAGTAGTAATGTTCTGTGCTCTCTGATGTGCCTAGATGCAGTTTGCAGTGATCTATAAGCCATGGCTTGTGCCTCTTCACAAGACAGCCATCTAGTTCATTGACCTTGTAAATGTGTCGTGTTGAGTCAGGTGCTGCACCTGTCTTGTAGTCATACCACTTAGCCACCTCAAACAGACACATATCATTCATGTCGTTGTGTCTACTACGTGGGTAGTATGTGTCTATCAGGTTATTCTTCAAGATATCTTCAAACTTCAGGGCTTCAAACAGGCATGGGATAGGCATAAGGGAGCAATACAAATGACTATGAATAGATAGGTCACTGACAGAGCAAAGGCCGATGGCACATTCATAAGGTAGAAAAAGAAATGGGCAGACTGGATGGGCCTTGCGGTCCTTATCTGCCGTCAACTTCTATGTTTCTATGTTTCTATGTTTCTATGTTTTGAAGAAGGTGTATTGACAGCGAGCTCCTCAATTTCGGCATGAGGAATCAGTACACGCTTCCGTTTCTCTTTGTAGTTTACACTGAGGAAACGTACAGCGTCAGACTTCCCGTACAGATGTGTACCCATTAACCGGTCACTGGCTCGTAAGCTCCACATTCTTCTGTGTGAAAGAGTCTTCAAACCCAATGACCACAGCTGAGATGTCAGGCTTTTTGCTTGAAGTGGCAATATCTTCCCAAAGATCTTGCAAGCTAGTCTTTCATGTTTGGTTATGTATGTAGAAGTGACGATCGAACCAGGGCCAGTGAGTTGTCAGCCACAAACTGAACATCTATGTTTGCTTGCCACATTAGGAGAAGAGTTGGGTTGTAGTCATTGATGTACACCTCTTTTTCATCCCTGGGTAACTTCGTATACCCTCTTGGTTGATTTTGCCTTCAAGTGGTGTCACATTGCTGAGAAAGGTCATTCATGGCACCATTCTGACAAACTCTGTCTAGGGAATCCAAAGCGACATCGTGTGTACCAATTAGATTTGTTCTTTACTGCTTCGCCAGCAATATTTTGCTTAAATATGTCACTGGAACTTTTGTACCAACTTCCTAGTGTGGGACTGTCATACTTGTCTGGAATGTGACAAGTGATATATTTTGATGAATGATAGCACTTCTGCTGCTTCATGTTCACCAACGTGGCCGCATCCTTGATCCACAATAACATATGGATATGAGGGCACCTCGTGCTTGATATTCTGTCCTCCAAAGTAGTGTTCTACAATACCTAGAGGAGGATTGTCCTTCTGACAAGATGAAAGTGAGAATGTCATGGAACGCTTGTGAAAATGTCTTGTGACAGATACAGGATCAAGTAGACACATTTCTCCGACAGTCATCGATGAGATGCCTTCGACATCGGAATTTGCCCACTTCAACAGTTCAATGAGTTCATCCCAGGCATATTCAGCACAACTAAGTGTGACAAACCATGTGGCTGTGCCATACTCCTCGTAGCATTGTCATCACTTCCGAGTGTCTGCGATACCAATATTCTTTGGTGCCACGTAGACTTGAAAGTATGGAAGACAGATTCACTTGCACATTTTCATCTTTCTGCTTTAATTTCTCTAGAAATTGAGCAGCTGCAATTCCATCTAGTGGACTTGTTAGACGAATGGCATGTGCTATAGATGCAGACAGAATGCTAAGCTCACTTTCCCAGAGGAGATAGAACAGGTACTGTATGTTACGTCTGAATTTGCCATCTTTGCTGAGGACACGGCTAGTGCGGTACTCAGCACCCTGTACCCGTACTTCTCTTTCATCTAGGCGTCCGCCTGACCGTTTTAAATAGGTCTGGGAAGCAGTAGTTCTAGTGTTGCCTCCCAAATGCTGACAAGCTCACCTTCCACCTGCTTCATTTGATAGAGATCAATGTTGTCTCCTAATGGATCTCTGCCATGTAGTGGGTGAATTGTGTACTGTTCATACACATTGTCACTTGTCTGTGTACTGACCTTCTCAATGATTGGCTTACTTTTTTCTAATAGATCATGTTGCGCAGAGAGACTGGCTATCTGATCTGTGTCAAGGTCTATATAAAAGGAATTGTTCCTCTTTAAATAAGCCTGAGCAAGCTTTACCTTTTGCACATTGACAACATCTTGCCAGATGACCTTGGCCTTTGTAGGCACACCATTTACAAGAATGACCAAGCTATTTTCTGTTGAGATTGCTTGAACATTTTCCTGTAGAGGAAGTGGTAGATACATCACAGAACCCTTTAGAGATCTAACAAGCTCTTTCTGTGGAATCTTCCGTGTCTTTGTGTTCAGACGTAGAATAGTTTGGAATGGTTTCATTGTCTGAATTAGAATACGTTCAAACATATTCAATGTTGAAATCTCACTTGATGTAACATCTGTTTCCATGTTGTTTAGCACTGACCTTGCTGGCAAAGTGTTGCACTTCAGTTTTGAAAAACAGTGTTTGCATAGCACAATGGTGTTTGTGGATGAAAGTCAGATTTCAGCAGCCACAAGAATCTGCGAGGCGGAACCACATGTCATTGTATGGTGACAAGGTTTCTAGGTTGACTGTGACAGTTTGTTTCGGTAGCACAAAGCGGTTGCATGACACACATACAGAATCAAACTTCTGAGACTTTGCAACCTCAAACTTAGTAATTTCCTTCCGTACTGTTTCAGAATGTCATTTTCTAACACTGAAACAGATTTTTCTATTGAAGTTTACACTGGAAATTAGTTGTTTCTGATCCAGAAGGATGTGTTGCAGTTTTTTAGAAAGTGATGGCACCCTGCATGTCACCTGACTGCAATAAGTCATTTAAACAGAGTGTGCTGATGTACAGCTCGCTGTACTTCATATACTCTGTGTAGACAAAGTTTCACATGCCTGTTTGATGCACTGCAAGCATCCGCATGTTGTGAAAAAAACTATCACAAACACCAGTATCGAGACATGCAAGTGAGTGACCCATGAGTCCAGTATGTGGCAGGATTTCACAATAGTCAATTTCTGTAAATAGTTTATGTCTCTCTTTGCGATCTGTTATTATGAATAGGTTAACAAAGTGTTCTGCTTTTTGAAATGATGATTGCCTACTGTTGCAGGTAGCATCACATGACCATGTCAGGCAGTGCCGTTTATTGAAGAGTGTGGTTGGACCACAGTCATCATCACTATCCAATTGATTGTCATCAGAGATACTGAGGACATTTTTTAGTTTGCCGGACTCATCAATACTGAACGTCTGTTCTTTCATAAAGTAATGATAAGACTCTTCCCAGAAATATGCTTCTGAGTGCTGTGTGTGCAGCCACTGTCCTGTGAAAACATGGCAGAAGTTGTCAACAGTCAAACAAGGATACTGTTGAAGCCTTTTTTTTAATGGCATATAAAGTTTCCTGAATTGTTCAGCTTCACATGAGACATCTTCATACAATCGTTTTGTAGTACAAACAGTGCTCTGTTGACAAAAGTCCCATTTTGATAAATTCATCAGAGAAAGTGATTGCTCTTTTTGCGGGTGTGTCATGAGCACAGCAGCGATAATGTTTCTTCATCTTTAGCTTTACTTGCTAGTGATCGAAATGCCTTCTTTCTGAGTTGTAAGTCACTATTTTTATTTTACGGTGTTGTTTTGAGCGTCTGTTGATGGTTACATCAAAATAGTTGTGTTTCGTCTCAGAGATCGACACAACATTGTGATCTATACATTTTGCTTTTCTGTTAAGGATTTTGTTTCTTTGTGCAGTGACTTGATGTAGGGGTCACTGTTGCAGTAAGGTCTGTCGATGTTCATTTTTTTTGTGCTTTACTGTTTTGTTTGTTGCCTATACAACAGTGTAGTACTATTATACCCTCTTTTGAGACATCTACGTCTGTATTTAGTTGGCATTTTGGGTATTATGGTTGACAGTGACAGTAAGCAATCTTATTGAAGTATCAGGCACCTGTATGAGACAAGAAAAAAAAAGTTTAGAATAGGCTTCGACAAATTTCTTATGTACAGTGTGTTAAAAGAATAGTACATTAAGAATGTTATCAATTTCAGGTAAAACATAACTAAGCGATAGTTGTTATGAATGTGCATTCATGAGCTGCTACATAATATCAGAAATTTGTTTCTCAATATTTTAGTGCACATTTAAAAGATTTTTCTTCACATGTGTTCTTATGATTACTATAGGTGTGATTTTTTACCTGTGTATGAACATGTGTTTTCTACCATGTAGCGTGTCATGGGATAGTCAGTATGATAATTTACTATATGGTAGAGCAAAAACTTGAGAGTGATAGTGTGCATTACCAAATCTGTAACAATTAGTATGTTTACAATTAGGGGGAGGACATGCCACTATTACTGTTGTGTGAGTGTGTGTACCACAGTTGGAAAGTATGCTTGCATGTTAGCGAAATTTCAATATCGTTGCTGCATTTTACCAACATTGTGTTTTTTGTACTCCTGTGTATCGCCATTGGAGCTGTAATTTTTCACAACATGGAAAAATGTTTTCCTGTACATGTACTGTGCAATGATGCAGTTCATTGACAAAATAATCAGTGGGCACAGTCACAAAATTACTGTGCTGTGTTTTGTGAAGAGACAACTTAAACTGAATATGTTGAAAAATTGTGTGAATTTGAAATATTTCTGATTTACAAGCTTAGTAGTGCAGTTCTACATGTACACTTGTAAGTTTGTGTTTTGTCATACTTTTCAGTTGAGAATTTACTATTTTGCTTTCAACCCACAACGTTGTGAATAGTACAGATTTCATTAGTCACATCTTAACAATAGTGTGCTTTTGCTTATGTGCTGCGTTTTGGATCAGTTGATGTGAGAAATGACTATATGGTAGAAATGTTTAAACATAAGAGTGACACTGTTATACAGAGGTCTTAAATGGATATATGAGGACATTGAGGTGAAAATTACAACAAATTAGTGTTTTGCAAGTCTACGTTTCGCTGTTGTTATCGCGCTTGGAACATTGTAAATCTAAAATATTTGCACTGCACTGAGTTTGAAGCAGCTATGCAGCAGATTATGTGTTTAAAATTGAAAATTGAGCTATTTTCCTTAGAATCTGAAGTGTGTCAATATATAGACAGTCTTGAAAATTATTTCGTGAATAACGAAAGTTTAAAAAATACTTTCTGCATTCGAAAGTGTCGTAAATTTTACTCGGGCATTTCAACAGTATGGTCAAAAGTACTGTCGAACCGACACTTTCACAAATCTTACTCGTGTTATCGAAGTGTCGCAAATGTACTTTGTGCATTCAACAGTAAAGTTAATCTAACATTTGGGAGTGGCTTAAACATTCATTATCGAATCATTAAACAGTCTGTTTGAGTGACAGCTAGCTCTACCAATGAAATTTAGATTTGTCAGGCCTTCTGAGAACGAATCGAGATGGACAACACTGAAGAAGAAGTAAACAGGATCCATTTTGAATATTGCTGAGAAAAGGCAGTTTGAAACTGTAAGTACAGTCTATCTTCACATGATATTTTCTAGTATTTAAAAACTTATTAGAACATGTACATACTATTAATCAAAACGTTTTTCTGTTTAATCTCATACTGTTAATTGTTATTGTGTAGCATGCTATATTCTTAAGAGAAAATAGTTTAAAGTGAGAAAGCATTTTAGTACTAACTTGTACAGATACAGCTGCAAATGGAGGGAGATAGGAAGGTGCACGTGGAGTTGTATGACAAAATGGAACCAATCAGACTTGTTTCTGATGTTGTAATTGTTTAAAACTGCCTATGAAAAGGATGCATTTTTTGCAGTTCTCAGTGGTTTCAGATTTTTGCAGGAACATAGTCTAGTAATACTGAATGCATGAGTTACATTGGTTGATGAAGCCACAGCAGGAGGAATGTTTTTTATTTGTGTGTTTTGTCTGAATGCACTGAAGCTAGCTTGAAATAAGGAGGAAAATATCAGTTTGATTTTCAGTGCTGTCTGGTCACTGCAGGTGAACAGTCCTTTCTTAGTAGCTCTCTGTACAGTTCTGAGTTTAAAAACTTAGAATGGCAGAAAATAGCAAAAGGATTTTGTGGATAGTTGGAAGCAGTTACATAAGATGAGCAGCTGAGTTTGCAGTTCATAGTGATTTTGGGAGGACCTGCAGCTCCCGTATTGCTATGTAAGATGGTTTTATGGTCATGGTGGCAGAGATGGGAACATCTTGTGCCAACCATGCACTGAACTTTGATAACTCCTCTCCTCTGACATACTGCTAATACATCTTGAGGCAATGATTTGGGCTCAAAACGCAGGGTGATGTAGTTACAGAGGCAAATTGACCTTGCTTTATTATGTCTATGTTGCCTGCCTGTATTATCATATTTTCAGATATTACAGCGCGAGTCTGGCAAGCAGAGCATCATATGTATCTGATTGACAGAGCTCACAGAAAAGTAAATGTACAGATTACTGCTTTTCTACGCATGCATGGAATGCATACTATACATCACCCCGAAATAAAATACTGTAATGATTGGCTATTCCTACCAGATGGTGTACATTTCTCGCATGCTGGCAATTGTCATTTTCTGGGAGACCTTCAAGATGGAATCCTGAAAGTCCTTTAAGATTGTGAGACTGTTTGAGAAATATTACAGTATACACAAAGGTTCTTTTCAGAACCATATTAATGTGGTCAAAAATAGATCAACTGCATGCATCACTCACATATATGATACATATATGGGTTTGCTATATTACAATAGTGGGGGCGCAGCAATAGTAATTTTCCCTGCTTCTGTCTGTTCACAATTGTATGATATTGTTATGTCTCAACATTAGTAAATAGTTTGAGTATGTTAAATGAGTGTACCATTTACTGTGGCCTTACAGTATTGTAGCTGTACCAACAGGGCTAGAAATAATTTTTTTTAGTTGCCTGTCCGAGGGACAGGTGGGACATAAATTTTGCCTCCTGTCCCACAAAACTTTTTGCCTGTCCACACTATTTTTTACGTTATTTTTTCACTCTTGTTCCCCTTCTGCACAACTACTTTGTTTCAGATATTTTTTACTCATTTTAATAATCCATTGCAGGGTGTGGTTGTGGATTTACCAACTTCTGGTGTGAAGTCAAGTCACTCGGCCTTCGTCCTCATGACCAAACTATACCGAAGGTAGTTATTTTACATATGTACAATACTAGTATTATGCATGAAGGCGTGATAGTTCTACACTGTTGCATGGTGAGTGAATGATGTTCTGTATATGTCAAGAGTCAATAGACAAATTGAAGTGTTGATAGTCAACTTGTGATAGAGTGGAATGTTTGCTGAATGTTAGAAGTGTTGCTCAGTTGTTTACAATAATAATTGAGAAGTTCTTTGTTTGCAAATATGACAGCTTATAACTCATATCAATTTGTTGTTATGTATGAGTTGATACATGGATGATTAAAGATATGTACAGGAGGAGAGCTGTTCTTTGATAGATATGTAATCATGGTTTTTCTAGTGACTGTGAATATTGTTGGCGGACTGAAGCCACTACAACAATTTTCATATGGTCACTGATCCCATACAAGATCTTCATGTTACAGTGTTTGGAATGTCTCTGCAGAATTGCATTTTGTTGAAATTGTATGGTTTGTTTAGAGTCCTTTGTTATACACTTTGTAATGAGGTATATGTTTTGGGACAAAGTAGTCATGTTTTAAATGCAACATGTTTTGTCCTATTCTTCTGAAATATGAGGGTTATCATAATTCTTCAATATTAGAAGATCAAATTGAGTGTTGATAGACAACTTGTGCAGAATGGAATGTTTGTTGAATGTTGAAGTGTTGCTCAGTTTTTTACGATGATAACTGAAAACTTCTCTTTGTTTGCAAAGAGTAACACTTTATAACTCCATAAATTTGTTGTTATGCATGAGTTGATACATGGATGATTAAAGATATGTAGAGAGGAGGAGAGCATTAAGGTCTCAGTTTTAGATGTAATCTTTGATAGATGTAATCATAGTTTCTAGTGACTGTGAATATTTTTGGCGCGATTGGAAATGGCCTAATTTCCATGTGATGCTGATCCACACAAGATCTTACATGTCGTGTATGGAATATCTCTCTGTCAGAGACCCATTTGCTGAAATTGTATGGTTTTTATTTAGAGTCATACATTATACGTTATTGTAATGAGGCATGAATGTTTTTTGGACAAAGTAGTCATTTAAATGCAACATGTTTTGTCCTATTCTTCTGAAATATGGAGGTTGTCATAATTCTTCAATATTAGAAGATATGCATTTTCAAGTGTCGTGGCAGTCTCTGTTTAAAACTGCTTGTAGAGTCGTCACACTCTAACCATCCAGTTCTGCATTCTTAGTAAGGAGGTGTGGTGCCCAGAATGCTGGATTGACCATGGTGATAGATTATACTGTGAGTGTCAAACACTGATTGGTTGAAACTATTCTACTAGCTGTGTAATCTGTGATGGCGTATCAACTCTGAGCCCATTGGGGTCAAATCTGTGCAACATAAGCAACAGATATTGAGATGAACTCCTGAGACGTGTGGACTAAAGTGCATCTGCCTCCACACCTTCCACAGGCATGACTGCATTCAGCATTGGTGAATAGCTGTCGAAATTTGACACTTGTTTGCTGGTTTGGGGACAGTAATCCACAGCATGTCTTGTGTGGTTTCACACTGTGATTGCCACACAAACACATACATATTTTGTAACATATCTTACTGTGAAGTACACCGCATTGAGGTGCCATCTTCATCAGGTTGTTTATAACCCAGCCATCATAAGCTCAGTAGTGTCTTGCTATATGTCTGCAGCAAGCGTTCTATCCAGCATATGTAGCTAACACCTGTCATAGTGGTGTTAGTGACTGTCGTGTTAAGTGGTCTGAAGTCATGTTGATAATCTGCTTCAAAGCATTTGATAGGATTGTCTTGTAAAGCAGATATTGCCTGCACAAACTGGCCGGCATGTGTAGAAAAACTTGCAACTGATTAGCAGCAGTTTACTCTACTGCTGTTGTCAAAAGAGTGGTATGTTCACCAACTGATTTGATGAATTGCTGGTTGTAAATGTTTACTTGAAGTTGTGGCCTTTGCTGAACTCTTTTTTTTTGTTGCTCTTTGGAAGCTTGTTGCTTTTGTTGCTACCTCTAGCTGTGACTAAATTGTGGAGACAGACAGATATGTAGGCAGTGGTATAAAGACTTTTGTGGCTGATGTAGATGTATGTAACCTGTTGTACTCAAGAATACATCCTTGTCAGCTCGTATTTTGAGGTGCTATAGTGGTGATGTGCAATCCAGAAGGCTGCGATGTGTGAAGGTTGCAGCGTTCATGCCATCCTTGAAAATGTCTGCATTGTTATGTCTACTGTTGGAATCAAACTCAATCCCTGAGATTTGTGAATGGAGACAGCATATACAACACATAATAAAACTGTTTCTGTTTGCATAGACATCCTAAAAACCTGGAATTTAACGCAGAGTTCGATCTATGTGTGCAGGTGTTCCATGTTGTCAAAGTGCACTACAAGTGTCTCAATATATGTCTTCTGGACATTGTGGACCAGAAGTCAGTGATGTTTCCTATGGCACTGTTTACTATACCTTGTTCTACATCTAGATTACGTCGCAGCATGATCGTTGCATTCTTACAAACTGTGAGAACAGCTTCTAGGCCAGCTGTTTGTGAAACATCTGACTTCAGTTCACTTGATGGTTGAGTCATCTTTACTACTAACTTTCGACTAAGAATAACGCCATCAACTGTATCAACTGCATGCAGAGTTAGAATCTCTTGGATTTCTCTCTGCAGCATTAGATTGTTGAATTCAGTGCATTTCTTTAGTCATGGCATAAGACACACTATGTGTCTGCCAGTAGAGTGTATATATCACTGAAGACATTACATGCTGTTTCTATGCATGCACTATGTACTGTGATTTTCGATCATTTAACATACAGACATGTTCTGGTGATAGAGAACCTGTCGACTTCATCTAAAAGTGATTTGTAAGCTAGATCACCACTTTGGCGCATGTTCTCAGACAACTCAACATAGGTAAATAATTCCCATATGTTATAGCCTGCAATGCAACTGAGGATATTCTTAGCTTGCTTGGCAGTTAGAGTTGCAAATACATGCTCTGCATTGACTGGTGCAAGTTGTAAAAGGTCTCCCAACACAAGTATACTTTGTCTAAGATCTGCTGTAGAAGTAGATGAATACAGGCAAGCATGACATTGGAGACCATGCTGGTTTCGTCAATGATGAGTAACTGCATCTTTGTGAACATGGAACGGAGCTGAGATGCAACCTCAAATGACAGTTTACGATACTCTCCAGTTCTCCCATGTTCGACTGGCAACATAAAGAGACAGTGTAATGTTACTCCACCAATGTTGTATGCTGCTAGTCCTGTAGGAGCAGTACATACAACAGACATTGAAGAGCCTGTCACACTCTGCTTCTGCAGTGATGGCTTCAATCAGGAACTCTTTCTGTGCCAGCTGAACAGCTAACAAACATTAGTATTGGCTTGTAGTCAGTGCAGTCACATTGTTTTGTTTCATGTAGTATCCCATGTTGGACAGCTTCAACTACTTGAGAGTGAACTGTATGCTGCAGCTGATTTAGTCTTTCTTAAGTCAGCTGGGTTGACCAAAGTGTGTGCATGTTCCATGGCTGTCTCAATTTCTGACATTAACACTTCTGGGGCATTTTAAGGGCAGAGGGTCACCTAGAACACCTTGTCCTTCTGGATCAAGTTTGTCTTGTGAACTAACTGGAGTGTCTTCCTGAAGCTGCTTCTCTCTGCCTTCTCAAGCTGTTCTTTCTCAGCTTCTAGTCTTTGTATATATGTCTGTGAGTACTCAGTTTGGAAATTCTCATAAGTGGGAGATTGAACTGCTCTTCGAATGTGTCGCAGTCACCTTTTTAATTCGACTCAGTCCTCCAGGGTCTAAATAGAATGGAGAGCAAGTAGTAATGTTACAGCTCTCTTATGTGCCTAGATGCAGTTTGCAGTGATCTATGTTATGGCTTGTGTCTCTTCATGAGACAGCCATCTAGTCCATTGACCTTGTAAAATACATTGGTGTTGAGTCAGTGCTGCACCTGTCTTGTACTCATACCACTTAGCCACCTTCAAAGAGACACATATCATTCCATGTTGTTGTGTCTACGTGGGCAGTAATGGTGTCTATCAGGTTATTCTTCAAGATATGTTTTGAAGAAGGTGTATTGACAGCGAACTCCTCAATTTCGACATGAGGAATCAGTACACGTTTCCGTTCTCTTTATTTTACACTGAGAAAATCGTACAGCATCAGACTTCCCTACAGATGTGTACCCATTAACCGGTCACTGGCTTCGTAAGCTCCACATTCTCTAGTGTGAAAGAGTCGTCAAAAGCTCCAACTCAATCACAGATGAGATGTCAGGCTTTTGCTTGAAGTGCAAATATCTTCCCAAAGATCTTGCAAGCTAGACTAGTTCATGTTTGCTGCGTAATGGGCAGTACGCATCGAACCAGGGCCAGGTGAGTTATCAGCCCAAACTGAACATCTATGTTTGCTTGCCACATTAGGAGAAGAGTTGGGTTGTAGTTATTGATGTACACTCTTTTCATCTCTGGGTAACTCTCAGATACCCTCTTGGTTGATTTTGCCTTCAAGTGGTGTCACATTGCTGAGAAAAGGTCGTTCATGGCACCATTCTGACAAACTCGTCTTAGGAAATCAAAGCGACATCGCAGTGTACCAATTAGATTTGTTCTTCACTACCGCCAGCAATAGCTTTTGCTAAATATGTCTGGAACTTTGTACCAACTTCCATAGTGTAGGACTGTCATACTTGTCTGGAGTGTGACAAATGATATTTTTTTGATGAATGATAGCACTTCTGCTGCTTCATGTTCACCAACGCTGGAGCATCCTTGATCCACAATAACATATGGATAAGGAGGGGCACCTCGTGCTTGATATTCTGTCCTCCAAAAGTAATGTTCCACAATACCTAGAAGGTTGTCGCTTTGACAAGATGAAAGTCAGAATGTCATGGAACCACTTTGTGAAAATGTTCTGTGACAGACATAGGATCAATAAGTATACATTTCTGCGATAGCTGGCTGATGAGATACCTTCACATCAGAGTTTGCCTACTTCAATAGTTCAATGAGTTCATCCCAGATATATTCAGCACAACTAAGTGTGACAACCATGGGTTGCACCATACTTCTCGTAGCATTGTTATCACTTCTAGAGTGTCTGATATACCAATATTCTTGGGTGCCATGGAGACTTGAGTATGGAAGACAGATTCACTTGGTACATTTTCATCTTTCTGCTTTGTTTTCTCTAGAAATTGAGCAGCTGTTATTCCATCTAGTGGACTTGTTAGACGAATGGTATGTACTACAGATGAAGACAGAATGCTAAGTTCACTCTCCCAGAGGAGATGGAACAGGTACTGTATGTTACGTCTGAATTTGCCATCTTTGCTGAGGACACGGCTAGTACAGTACTCAGCACCCTGTACACTTACTTCTCTTTCATCTAGGCATCTGCCTGACCCTTTTAGAAATAGGTTTGGAAACAGCGTGCTTCTAGTGTTGCCTCCCAAATGCTGACAGGCTCACCTACCTGTTTCATTTGATAGAGATCAATGTTGTCTCCTAATGGATTCCGCCATGGTGGGTGAATTGTGTACTGTCTTATACATTGTCACTTGTCTGTGTACTGACCTTCCAATGATTGGCTTACTTTTTTCTAATAGATCATGTTGCACAGAGAGACTGGCCATTTGATCTATGTCAAGGTCTATATAAAAGGATAGTTTCTCTTTAAATAAGCAAGAGAGTCTTTACCTTTGCACATTGACAACATCTTTGCTAGATGACTTGGCCTTTGTAGGCACACCATTTTACAAGAATTACCAAGCTATTTTCAGTTGAGATTGCTTGAACATTTTCCTGTAGAGGAAGTGGTAGATACATCACAGAACCCTTTAGAGACCTAACAAGCTCTTTCTGTGGAATGTTCCGTGTCTTTGTATTCAGATGTAGAATCATTTGGAATGGTTTCATTGTCTGAATTAGAATGCGTTCAAACATTTTAATGTTGAAATCTCAGTTGGTGTAACATCTGTTTCCATGTTATTCAACATTGACCTTGCTGGCAAAGTGTTACACTTCACTTTTGAAAACAGTGTTTGTATAGCACAATGGTGTCTTGTGTTAAAGTCAGATTTCAGCAGCAAGAATGCTGCTGTATGGAACTACATGTCACTGTATGGTGACAAGGTTTCTAGGTTGACTGTGACTGTTTGTTTTAGGTAGCACAAACGGTTGCATGATACACATACAGAATCAAACTTGAGACTTTGCAACCTCAAACTTAGCAATTTCCTTCCCCGTACTGTTTTAGAATGTCATTTTCTAACACTGAAACAGATTTTTCTACAGAAGTGTTACAATGAAAATTAGTTGTTTCTGTTACAAGTAATGTGTTGCAAGTTTTTAGGAAAGTGATGGCACCCCTGCATGTCACCTGATTGCAATAAGTCATTTTAAACAAGTGTACTGATGTACAACACTTGTACTTCATATACTCTGTAGACAAAGTTTAGCACACCTGTTTGATGCACTGTAAGCATCCATGTTGTGAAAAAATACTATCACAAACACCACTATCGAGACATGCAAGTGAGTGACCCATGAGTCCAGTATGTGGCCGGATTTGACAATGGTCAATTTTTGTAAACAGTTTATGTCTGTCTTTATGATCTGTTATTACAAATAGGTTTACAAAGCGTTCTACTTTTTGAAATGACGATTGCCTACGGTTGCAGGTACCATCACATGACCATGCCAGACAGTGCCATTTATTGAAGACTGTGGTTGTATCACAGTCATCATCAGTATCCAATTGATTGTCATCAGAGATACTGAGGACATTTGTTAGTTTGCTGAACTCATCAATACTGAACATGTGTTCTTTTGTTAAGTAATGATAAGACTCTTCTCAGAAATATGCCTCTGAGTGCTGTGTGTGCAGCCACTGTCCTGTGAAAACATGACAGAAGTTGTCAACAGTCAAACAAGGATACTGTTGAAGCCTTTTTTTATGGCCTATACAAGTTTCCTGAATTGTTCAAGCACATGAGACATCTTACGCCACAATCGCTGTAGTACAAACAGTGCTCTGTTGACAAAAGTTCGTACTTTCAGACATAAATTCATCAGAGAAAGGTGACTCTTGCTCTTTTTACGGGTGTGCCGCAGCACAGCAGCGATAAGTCTTTCGATCTTAGCTTTACTTACTAGTGATCGGAAATACTTTCTCTTTCTGAGTTGTAAATCAGAAGTTGTGAGTTTATGGTGTTGTTTTGAGCGTTTCTTGATGGTTACACTCAAAATAGTTGTGTTTCATCTCAGAGATCTACACAACATTTGTGATGGTATACATTTTTTTCTTTTCTGTTAAGGAATTTCGTTTGGTTGTGCAGTGACTTGATGTAGGGGTCACTGTTGCAGTAAAGGTGTGTCGATATTCATTTTTTGGTGTGCCTTTACTGTTTTGTTTGTTGCCCTTATACAACAGTGTAGTACTATTATACCGCTCTCATTTTGAGACACATCTACGTCTGTATTTAGTTGGCATATTTTGCTATTATGGTTGACAGTGACAGTAAGCAATCTTAAAGAAGTATCAGGCACCTGTATGACAGACAGAGAAAAAAAGTTTTAGAATAGGCTTCAGTAAATTTCTTATAACAGTGTGTATTGATAGAATTGTAAGTTAAGTATGTTTACAATTTGGTAAAAACATAACTAAACAATAGTTTTTATGAATGTGCATTGTGCAGCTGCTACGTAATATCAGAAGTTTGTGCATTCTCAATATTTCTAGTCCACATTTAAAAGCTTTTTTTCCCATGTGTACTTATGATTAGGATAGGTGTAATTTGTTACATGTGGATGAAAATGTGTTTTCCACCATGTAGCGTGTCATGGCATAGTCAGTGTGCTAATTCACTATATGGTAGACCAAAAACTTGAGAGTGATAGTGTTCATTACCAAATCTGTTACAATTAGTATGGTTACAATTAGAGGGAGAACATGGCACTATTACTGTTGTGTGACTGCATCTAGCACAGTTGCTAAGTATGCTTGTATGTTAACGAAATTTCAATATAGTTGATGCATATTATCAACATTGTGTTTTTAGTACTCCTGTGTATGACTATTGGAGCTGTTATTTTTAACAACATGCAAAAAATGTTTTTCTGCACATGTACTGTGCAATGCTGCAGTTGATTAACGAAATCACTGTATGAGGCACAGTCACAAAATTACAGTGCCAGTGTTTATGAGCAGACAACTTAAAATGAATATGGCGAAAAATTGGTGTGAGAATTCTGAAACATTTCTGATTTACAAGCTTGTGCAGTGCAGTTCACATGTACACGTGTAAGTTTGTGTATTGTCATACTTTTCAGTTGAGAATTAAAAATTTTGCTTTAACACACAACCTTATGAATAATACAGATTCCATTTCTCACATCTTGACAAAATAGTGTTTCTGCTTATGTGCTGCGTTTTGGCTCAGTTGATGTGAGAAATGACTATATGGTACAAATGTATAAAAATCAGAGTGACACTGTTATGAGCAGAGGTCTTAAAATGGCTATGTTTACATTTGGGTGTGCAAATTACAACAAATAACTGTTTCACAAGTCTGCATTGCACAGTTGTCATGCACGCTTGGAACATTGTAAATGTTAAATATCTGAAGTGTACTGAGTTTGAAGCAGCTACGCAGCACATAATGTGTTTATCATTGAAAATTGAGCTATTTTCCCATTAAATCTGAAATTGTGGCAATAAATAGCCTTGGAAAACTGCTTTCATGAGCACGAAAGTTTCGCAAAAAGTACTTCCGTGCATTCAAAAGTGTCATAAATGTTACTTTCATGCATTCGACAGTATGGTCAAAAATACTGTCGAACTCCGACACTTTCGCAAATTTTACTGTCATGCTATCGAAAGTGTCGCAAATGTACTTTCGTGCATTCGACAGTAAAATTAATCTAACACTTGGGAGTGCCAAAAACATTCATTATCGAATCAGAAAACAGTGTGTTTGAGTGACAGCTAGGTCTACCAATGTAATTTAAGATTTGTCAGGCCATTTCTGAGAACCAATCAGAGATGGACAACACTGAAGAAGAAGTAAACAGCAGCCATTTTCAATATTTCTGAGAGAGCAGTTTGAAACTGTAAGTACAGTCTATCTTCAAATGATTTTTTCTAGTATTAAAAAAACTTATAACAACATGTAAATACTATTAATAAAAATGTTTTTTTATGTTGAATCTCATAATGTAACTTGTTATTGTTTAGCAGGCTATGTTATTAAGAGAAATAGTTTAAAGTGAGAAATCATTTTTGTACTAACTTGTACAGATACAGCTGCAAATGGAGGTAGATAGGAAGGTGCACGTGGAGTCCTATGAGAAAATGGAACCAATCAGACTTGTTTCTGATGTTGTAATTGTTTAAAACTGCCTATGAAAAGGATGCATTTTCCCAGTTGTCAGTGGTTGCAGATTTTTGCAGGAACATAGGTCTAGTAATATTGAGTGCATCAGTTAGATTGGTTAATGAAGCCAGTGCAGCAGGGAATGTTTTTTATTTGATTTGTGTGTTTTGTCTGAACCCACTGAAGCCAGCTTGAAATAAGGAGGGAAAATATCAGTTTGATTTTCAGTACTGCCTCGTTACTGCAGTGTGAACACTGACTTTCTTTGTTGCTCTCTATACAGTTCTGAGTTTTAAAACTTAGAATGGCAGAAAATAGCAAAAGGATTTTGTGGATAGTTGGAAGCAGTTACATAAGACGAGCAGCTGAGTTTGCAGTTCATAGTAATTTTGGGAGGGACCTGCAGCTCCCCAATTACTGTGTAAGATGGTTTGGTCATGGTGGCATGAGATGGGAACATCTTATGCCAACCATGCACAGACTTTTGATAACTCACTCTCCTCCTGACATACTGCTAATACATCTTGGAGGCAATGATTTGGGCTCAAAACGCAGGGTAGATTTAGTTACAGAGGCACAATTGGACCTTGCTTCTATTATGTGTATGTTGCCTGCCTGTATTATCATGTTTTCAGATATTACAGAGCGTAGAGTCTGGCAAGCAGAGCATCATATGTATCTGATTGACAGAGTTCGCAGAAAAGTAAATGTACAGATTACTGCTTTTCTACGCATGCATGGAATGCATACTATACATCACCCCAAAATAAAATACTGTAATGATTGGCTAATCCTACCAGACGGTGTACATTTCTCGCATGCTGGCAATTGCCATTTTCTGGGAGACCTTCAAGATGGAATCCTCAAAGTCCTTTAAGATTGTCAGACTGTTCGAGGAAATATTACAGTATACACAAAGGTTCTTTTCAGAACCATATTAATGTGGTAAAAAAATAGATCAACTGCATGCATCACTCACATACATGCCACATATATGGGTTTGCTATATTAGGATAGTGGGGACACAGCAATAGTAATTTACCCTGCTGCTGTCAGTTCACAATTGTATGATGTTGTTATGTCTCAACACTTAAGCAATAAGGTATGACCAGGGGTTACATTAACAGTCTGTTAATCACCCCCTAGGGGTGTAATGTGGCACAAGGTGCAGCCGAGTGCCATATTGCCCCTAGGGGGTGATTAACTGACTGTTAATGTAACTCATGGGAGTGCCTTATTGATATTATAAAAATGTTTTCCAAAACAAAAGTGTTAAAAGTATCCTTTATGAATGTTTTCCTCATTTAGAGGGAGATTTTTAATAAAATAGTTCTTACAGCAGCAGTTTAAGAATGCTGGTTGAAAATCAGAATGCATCATTCCACACATTCAGCTGTGCTAGAGAATGGAATGCTGACAGGAAGAATCGATGTGCCATGGTGATCAGGCTGTACATGACAGTATAACATGGATTGATGTAAGGTTGTTGGAATCATAAGAGACAATCAGATTGCAGCATCTCTTAGAGCCTTTTTATTATTGTATATAGTTTGAGTATGTTAAATGAGTGTAGCATTTACTGTGGTCTTACAGTGTTGCAGTTGTCACAGTATGGTATGTGTGAAACAACAATAAAACGCAGTGGTGCTGTTCAATGTATACGTTTCTTTACTGGTATGTCATGAAATAGAGTTGTTTTGAATGTAGCAGATATGGGTAGTGATTAGTATATAGGCTACCATGAATGCACAACAGAATTATCATAGTATTTAACTTTCAATCGGTTTGTTAGCAGTCTTCACATTTATTAAGTGTATTTCTAGGTGTGTGCACAGTTCTGCAATGTGTGGTTCATCTGTGTTTAACATCACTTTAATATGCTGTGTGAACACTTCAGTGTAGTAGAGATGGATATGTGGTGGTGTGTCCAATCTCATGTTCGATGCAGTAGCTCCCCACCCCTGAGAATACTGGATGACATGGTGGTGGCACACCATAGTGTAGCAGCAGTTGTTACTGTTGAGGTGGCTGAATCCTTTCTTAGCCCTGTATAATGCTACTGAGGTGTGTTTCTGCTATGTTGAAGGACATGTGGTCTTTAATTTAATAAGTATTATATGGAATTCGTTTAAGAAATTATTAATATTGTTAGATGATATTAATGTGGATATTTCTTTCTGTTTGTATTTCAGAACTAGACAATCCTAAAATCAAATAATGAGGCAGTGGACCTTGCGAGAGGTGTGTGCACTGCTTGAGGCAGTCCAGGCTAGAGATAATGCGAAGGTATTGATGAGGAGTATGAACCGGAAACTGGATTACATGTGGAGGCACACAAATAGCTATTTGCACATAGTTTTTAAAGTTAAAAATAAGACTATTGTGCAGCTAAAGTGGAAGTGGAAGCTGTTGCGCCAACGTTTTTATGTTTCGAAACAGCATGAGGGGATACCGGACAATGATACGTGCTGGTACTACCTCACATATGGGCTTTGGGAAGCTGCTGGCAAGCCAGCTGCGGGGGAGCGCCTTACTCACCATAAGTAAATCAGCACAACTTTTCATAATGGATGTGCATCTATTCAGAATTTGTAACAATAATTGTATACTGCATGATTAAGCAATAAGACATGAGCAAGAATTATGTTAATGCTGTGCAAATCACCGTTTACTGGTGTAATGTGGCATGAGGCGCAGCCGAGTGCTACGTGCCCCCACACGGTGATTAGGTGACCATTAATATAAAAACTGAGACTGCCTTATTAGTATTATCATACCAATATTTTGTTAATAATGTGAACATTGTTTTGCCTGTGATTAGTCTCCACATATATGTTAATCAAAGATTGACATACAGCTAATAGCATGTTTGCTACAAATCAGAAGAAAGCTGTATTTCTCACACCCTTTTTAAAATACTTAATGCTATATGTAAGGATGTATTATGAAAACATGTACCTGAATTCTTCCATTTATTTACTGTGCTGTTGTTCAGTCACAAACCACAGCTTGCTAAGATAGCCATGCCAGAAATATTACATTTATAGATATACACACTTACTACTATGGTATGTTGGTAGAGAACAATATGTAACTGTTTAGTTATTGTGATGTAGTGGTTTTAAACTTATAAAACTCTGTAATACTGTGTATTATACAATGGCAAGAAAATTTCCTGGACTCTGATTGGTCAATGTGTGCCTGAGACAGTGATGTTATTACACAATAACATCACTGTATTGCTTTTCTATGGATCCTGACCTCCATTATCATGACCATTTGGATCCCTTAAAATCATTTTTTTTATGTTTATTTTTTTTTATTTTGTATATCAACGAGCCATTGCATAATAGCAATAAGGCACTCCAGGGATATGTGTTATCGTGTAATAACGTCACTCCTGGGGTGGTGGAAGCACTCGGCTTTGCCTTGTGCTTCAACCCACCCCAGGAGTGATGTTATTACACGATAACACACACCCTGTGGTGCCTTATTGCTTAATTAGAAAATGGACTGTGAAATTACCTGCCTCTGATTGGTTGATACCTCTGGCAAGGTGGGCATCTATCAGACAACAGAGCCCGGTTAAAAAAAAGTGCCAGCCCATCCGACATGATTATGTTTGGGTATCAGTATACCAATGGAATGTTCAATTTTAAGCAGACACCATTTTCATTCTCTCGCTTAGCGAGAGCCGATACGCAACTCTGTTCTTCTAACCACCTGCCAGCCTGCATCTGTACAATCCCCCAAAATATGTCTTGTAACTGAGAAGTGGCAGCCGAGTCAGAGAATGAAGCAGTACATTTTTAAAAAACTTTATGAGTTAGCGCTACACTGAAGTTAGTTAGTTCTGAGGGCTACTCAGTCCCTCCTCATCCACCCTCACAGACTGCTAATTAAATGCCGCAAGCTGGCAATGTGTCTTGGGAGAAAACAGAAGTAAATAACGACTCTATAAGTCTGCATTTACAGTTCTTGTGACAGTGAGACTTCCCCCTTATCAGCCCACTTTAAGTGTCAAACTTAGAAGTACATCTAGTTGCCGCATAAAGAGCATGAAACTTCAAGCTGTCTTCCTTTTTTTTAAACAGCAATGCCACAGTACAAGAACTGGTTTAGCACAGCGATCGTGTCCAATGTAGTTGATTCTCTCTTTCTACCCTCCACCTCCATCTCAGTCTGTATTTTTTAGAAAGGACTATTCAACATCTCTCAGTGTAGACTAAAATATTAATGGTTCCTACCACAGTCCACAAACGTCTTTGGCAGCTGATCTCTGTGGATATCCCGCTCTCTCTGACATTCTGGTCTGATTGAATTGGCACTCATTTAGCACCGACTGAACAAATGCATTAAAAAATGAACAATGAGCTCTACTTTATTTGAAAATTTAAAAAGAAGTCGACGTTCAACGTAAGTGGTGCATGTATGTGGGGGTGGGGAGGATAACCATGACAACCAGCTAAAAGGCACATTTACAGTGGTGTCAGTAGGACAAAATGAAAAATCACGAATAAGTAACCACGACATTATCGCTCTACCATTAAGCTCTCCCTCCCGCCTCCAGACAGCGCAACTCATCTGACCGTTCTGTGACTAAAACAGCAGCCGGTCTCAAACTGCTTCTTTTACTGGTAGTGGGCTGGAGAGGTAAAAAAAAAAAAATTACGAAAGTCAGGTAAACAGGTGGCATTCTTATCATGCCCCCCCACTCTGTTTGTGACAGCCATGCAGTCAGGAGAGGGATTGTACCAAGATCAAGATATATGAAGGTACTGAATATTTTTAAAACATTGCCATTGTCCAACTCAGAATGAATGAATTTTTTTTTTACTTTTTATTAGGTATACAAATACATCAGGGACTGTCACAATAAAAAAACAACACTGTAATTCAGGTGGAGGAACTATTATATTACAAAATAAGAGTTTTTACATGTAAACAATTATTTTTTAAAACATACTGTACAAAATACAGTGACCCATTTTTCTAAGCGCAATAATACCCTTCAGGGTGGGCGTTATTGGGCTATACTGGACCTTCCAGGTCCTATAAGGCCCTCTGCCTGCGGCGTTGGGTCTCATTACGCCCCTGGGTCATACGGTATAGACCAATACCGCCCTTCCTGTCAGGTATTATTGCTTACATAAACCACCACTCTCCTCATGAACATATCCCTGGTGGTCCAGTGACCGGAAATGCCCGATAGACAGAGAGACATGTACAAATGTACATATCAATACTGTTTGCTGCTCCACCACTTACAGACTATGTAGATAATGGTGTGCTGTGGCCCCCACACACAAAAATACAATTGTTATTGGAATATGTGACCATAATGCTTGTGGTCTGTATAATCAGAAGCAGTGTTATGTATGTCGTTGCTGATTTACTGTTGTTGCAAGTTTTTCAAAACTGTACTGTGATTCACATCTAATACTTAAATATTTTTTTTTGTTTGCTTTATGCTAGAACATCGGAGGTCTCCCCCTGCTTCTCACGAGGGTAGTACCAGCACAGACTGAAGCTGTGGAGGGTGGTCAGTTGGACACTGAAAGTGTCATTGTGATTGACGCTGATGGTAAGACTTTATTATTACAAATCTGTAATGGTGTTTACAAATAAGAAACGAGGGTTTCTTCTGACACAAAGGGTGGGATATTAAAACTGCGCCATTCATAGGCGGAAGCCATTGCACTGCGCAAAATAGTTGCGCAGTGGTGTGTCCGGGGCGATATTCAAAGGAGTTGTGCTATTGAGCAACTCCTTTGAATATCACCCCCAGCCACAGCCACTGTGCATGGCGCAGTGGAACTTGTGCCACCGCAAGTTGACAGAGTGTAGCATGCAACTTGCGGTGGCGTAAGTACCACTGCGCCATGTGCAAAACTGTGATATTCAAAAGGTGACAAGCAAATGGAGCAATAATTCATGCAAGGTGCAGGGGGGGCATTTGCATCTGATAATGGTGTGATTTGCATGCCATTAGCATGTAGATGCGCCGATCCCTGAGGACTTGCACCTGGCACCCTGAAAGGCTGCAGCTGTTGGGGAATGACTCCCCCTGAACCCCGATCATGGACAAAACAGTGTAGAATACCCCCCACCAACCCTCACTGGGCCAATTGCGGGCATGGTTCAATCCCCCCCACAGCTCAATCATGGGCAGCAATGTGGCCCCCCGGAACATATCCCTGAAGGTGCAGTGAACCAAAAAGCCCAGTCATGGGCAGTAACTTAAATAACCCTTCCCCCTCCTCCCGAACGTATCCCTGCTGGTACAGTGGACCAAAAAGCCTGATCACAGGTAGTAAGTTTAATAACCCCCCTGAACATAGCCCTGGTGGGTACTGTACCACCCAACCTCACCCCACCCACTAAGCCCCACCACCTCGCACCCACCCCCCCGGCAGCCGGTATGCGGCAGCATCCACCCACCTGCCAGCCTGCGCACACTGACTGACTGCCCGGTAGGGCTGCACGCTGGTGTGAGAGAAGAGCAATGGGCATGCAGTCCATACACAGAATGACAGTCCAGATTTTTGAAATGAATGAATTCATTCACAAATCTGACTGTCATACAGTATGGGCTGCATGCCCATTGGCTCTTGCTCTGCACCAATGGTGTGCAGCCCTACCAGGCAGTCAGTCAGCAGGTGAGTGGATGCTGCTGCTCACGCCTGAGGGGGGAGCAGGGTGGTGGTGGTTTGTGGTGGGTGGTGGGGGACACTAGCTACCAGGGATATGTTCAGGGGTTATTAAACTTACTGCCCACGATTAGGCATTTTGGTCCACTGGACCACCAGGGACATGTTCAGGAGGAGGTATGGTTTTACCGTACTGCCTGCAATCGGGCATTTTGGTCCACCGGAACAATTCAGGACACGCTCAGGGTTATTAACTTAATGCCCGCGATCGGGCATTTCAGTCCACTGGACCACAGGACATACGCTCGTGGGGAGCCACATTGCTGTCCGCGATCGGCCATTTCGTACAGTGGACCACCAGGGATAGACTCGGGGAGCCACATTGGTGCCCGCGATCTGGCTGGTGTTGGGGGAGTACACTATGCCCGGTGGTCAGGCCAGTGGGGGGGGTGGTGTGGGATTTACAGTCACGCTGCCTGCTATCAAGCTGCAGGGGGGGCACAGGGACTGGGTTGGGGGCCAGGACAGGTGGAAGCTGCTGTGTTGCACCCTGCAATGCAGCAGCTCAGCTGTGGGTGGCCCTCAACTTAGGGCTTTTTTTTGCCTCCATGTCATGCAGGCACAGGTTGGGGGTTGCATCTACACAACTCTGCACAGGTCTGCTGAATATCGGGCTGTGGAGTTCATGCATGGTTCCTCCCCTTCAAGTTGAGCATGCATTCATTTGCATTGCGCTGTTGCTCAGCCTGTTTTCAGTGGCGCAATTGTCTCCTACTGAATATTGCAGAATGGTGCAATTTCGGAGTTGCAGATGTGCAACCCTATTGCCCATGGTGCAACCCTTTTGAATATCCCACCCAAAATACTTTAAAAAGGTATTAACAAACTCTAGTGAATGTGCAGTGGCAGCATGGCACAAGATCCTGTACTAGCATAACAAACGTATTACTACACATGTGACTGGGATACTGTTCTTCATGAATGTGACAATGGATGTATGTCCATAGCGGTACACGTGGTGTTGTGGGGGGGTGTCTTCTCCTCTGCTACTTTTGGTGGTGGACTTTTATGTACAATGAGTAATAGATAGCCAATTGTAATGTTGTAGGTGTCTCACTGGTATTCAATGGTGTGCTGCTTAATTATCTGTTGCTAATTACGACATGTCCCTAGATCTTATTCACTTACTATTTCTATATCTGCTGCCAATGTTTCATTTTTATTATTGTTATACTTATTAATTGACAGATAGAGTATCTACATGTTTGTTAATGTGTTTTAATAGCCCTGTAGGGGTAATATGCTTAATAACACATAAACGAGTGCCATATTCAGCTAGAGGGTCATTGAGTGAAGAGTAACATTATAGTAATGTTTGTGTTCTTCTTATAATAACACACATTTTAAAACTGTTTAAGAAACAGATCATCATATAGTTAGGTGTACATGTGTGTTAATTGAAGGTACATGTAATGTTTTTAGGATGTTTCTGTGTAACAAATATGCATTATGACAATGTTATAACTATTGCCATTGATGGGTAGGCACTGCTTGTTCTGCATTGCATACTACCAATAATAGATTTCAGATTTCAGAGTTTTCTTTCAGAGAAAATGTTATTGAAGATACAGTGTTAGGGGAAGCACCAGGGAAAAAATGGATTTCTTATATTGAGTGTTCTGGATTGGATGGACATTAGCCTTGGAAAAAGATATACACATGGTGTCATTATTTCAACATTGTGTGGCTTTTTGCAGATGAGAAGACTTGTTATTTGCATGTAATAGTGACTTAAGAACATACATCTAGTTGGAGAGACAGCTGTTTTTGTAAAGAGATATGTGTTCATATGATAGTTGTATGAATGATGTAGTATTAGAAATTGATGCTTTAAAGAAAAAGTCTTTTATCTTGATATTTCATCTATTAACGTGATAATTGTTTTACTTCTTTGCTTTAATAGAGCCCGGGGAAGCTGCTGCTGTTGAACAAGTGGAGGTGAAGCAGGAAGCCAGCGCCAGCGCACCACGTAAGTGAAATCTGTTGTTGCTATTATCTGCATGTTTGAGAAGTACCATATGGTTGTCAAAATTCGTGGTGATTAATGCTCCTGTTGATAACTACACCTTGCTGTTTTATTGTGTGACAGGGGGAGCGCACTGTCTGTTGGCATACTTAGTCCAAATGTTGAATTGTGTGGGGTGAGTGCAATACACCTTCGGTGCTGAGCCAGTACCACTTTCTTTTGTTTGTTGTGGGGGGCGCCAAATCACTGTTGACATTATTGACTTTATATGTGCTGTAACCTTGCAAGGGTGGCAATGCGTTGATGACTGCACATACCCAATCCCCCAAAAAACACGATATGGTGGGAGGATATTCTAGTGACCTAAATGGTGTGCAATGCAGAAAGTGTCCAATTATGATTTTTTGGTTTTTTTCTCAATGTATAAGTTCAAAATGTGCCTTGTAGTCTTCATGACCCACTTTTCCCAGTTAAACTCAATTGCTGTGCAGTGTGTCTGTCTTCAGCCTTGCCAACCTCATACTTACCTGTACAGTCCAGTGTGATACTGTTCAGTGAACTGTCACATATGTGTATTTTTAAAAGGTGATCATGAAGTGAGGGAATGTTGATAAAAGTAATAAAACAGTGAATAATGGGACTGTTTGTGTGTCACACTATGAATATCGCACATTTATATATAGCACCTTGGAAGTTGTCTCACCACATGTAAAATGCAGTACTATGACTACTTGCAGTGGTGAAAATTCCACTACATCATACGCTGCCTATTACTGGGTTGGTTGCTATTACAACGAGTTCTTGAGTAGTGAAACTGTGTTCAATATTGGCCCACAGACATTAGATTGCTACATTATTCAATGCTGCATGGCCTTGCGACACACAGTGTCACACTTTTTATGCTCACCTATAGTGTCAAACTGTGTTTTCATACTTTACAATGTGATGCTGCAGTTGCTGTGCGAAATCACTTTTGGGTACAGTGTGAGGACATAACAGTGAGACTGTATGTGAGGAAAGGTGGTAATATGTCTATTTAAAACATTTGTTGTGAGATGAGTATTACATTATATGATTGCAATCAGGTATTAGATATTTCCCATGCACTGTAGTAGGTTTGAAAATGTTGTGTTTTTATATACAAAATGTTTAACACTGTAATATATTTTTTCACCTCTAAATGTACTGTACAGCTGTTTTTTTCTCACAGCACTATGAAAAACATATTTTTCTGCCCTGCTATATCTAACAGCCAGAGGGACACGCTAATGCCTGTCAGCCTCTGCAGGGTGCGAGTGCTTTCGCATCAGTAATAAACTTTATTACTATTACACTATCAGTGTTAATGATAGCAAATCAATAATTCTAATTGAGTATTGTTAATTTCATATTATAGAATGTTAGTGTGTGGACTGCTGTGCTTTACTGGGAGGGGGTGAGTGCAGGAGGAGACAGCAGACACACAATAACATTACAATGGGACTATTTCTCTATTCACTGTGCCTGACCATTGAGAAATCAAATTTAAAATTACTTTTTAAGACTTTTTGTAAAAATGTTTCTTTTATTAGTACCAACAAGACATTGTATAATAGCAATAATGTACTTTGGGGTGTCTGTTGTGCTGGGATAATGTTACTTTTGGGGTGATTAGTTGCACTTGGCCTGTGGCCTCTTGTCTAATGACCCCAGGTGCGCCGTTATCCCACCATAACACTTACCCTGGAGTGCATTATTGCTTAAATGTCAGATACTACATTGAAGAACCTTATTACTGCTGTGCCACATTGTTTTGAAGAATTTTACCATGTGGCAGTGCAAAAGCACAGTGATCTAGATATTATGGGCATTCAACGGTACAGCAATGAATTAAATGTGTTTGTTTTGACTAGATTTTCCCAAACTGCAGTTTAAGTTTTAGGTTAGTTGTCTGAATGTCTTATGGTTATGCTACCTAGAAATCTGTCATTTATGTTCTTTATGTACTTGAAGATCTCTGGCATGCTTGTGGAGCGCATGTCATTTCAGCGACTTAATTATTTACAATAGTGATGTGTGTTGAGGGGCTGAAATACGACTGAAAAGCTGTTTGCTTTCAATCTATCATTAAAGTGATCATTATTGTGCACACATGAAAAGTATATTATGATAGTGTTAATGTCAAGGTAGTTTGTTTTTTATTGTAGAGATGACTAGACATTATAGGCAGACATGGTGAAGTAAAAATTCTCACACTTGATGAGGATCTATTTCAATTCTATGGTATAATAGTGTTGATAATGCAAAAGTATGTACATACTGAATATTTATGACTACTGAAAAAATATAAGAGTAGCATTGAAAACCACATCTAACTAAACGTTTTTTTATGTTGTCAGCTCATTAGATTATATAGATAATAAGGTATGACAGAGACAGAAATAACATAGCTAAATAGTTTAGCATCATACTTAAAACTATTATCATAACTTTGAAATGAATGCATTTATGATATTGCAATAGCTGCTAAATATTTGAAGTTAAATATTTTAAAGTCATAACTGTTTAATTTGTGTTGTATATTCATCATTACTTTTTTTTAAATCTTTGTAGGGTGCTGGCGACTGCGAAAATGCACAGCCCACTGCCGCTGCTACAGACGGCTTGCGCGTGAGGTTGGCAGTCTGCATGAGCAAAACAGTGTGATCCTTGAGAGGCTGGACAGAATCCAATCTCTCTTGGATGCACAACATCGGACTATCAACCTCGTGTTCTGAGCCAGTTAGTAGTGGCTGACGGTGCTGTGGCCAGTAGCAGTGCTTCACCTCCACCAGCACCATCTGTTCCTGCAGCTCCTCCACTGGGCCACCCTTCCATAGTTGTCCGGTATCTCCTCTGAGGGCGCAACAGCTTCCACTTCGCTGCGCCTCCACATCGAATCCAGTTTCCAGCCTGGATTGCCTCAAGCAGTGCACACCTCTCGCAAGTGTTGCACAAAACTTAACAAAATTATCTACAATTTTTCTATATTTTTTATTTATGTAAAGAAAAATTATTTGTATTAAATATTTATTTTTGTGTAGAGGCAATACACACTTTAATAAGTGTTTTTTGGTGTATACATATTGTGTTTGTAAATATGTATTTTGTATTATTCATAAAAGAAAAATATTTTTGTTTGTCATTTTTTATATCTAAAATATTTTTATAGTAAAAAAAGTAAATTATACTCTCTTGTGTTTGGTGTGTTGTGTGTACTGGAGATGTTGCTTGGAAATAGTTTTAACAAGATTTATGCAACTGTGATTTTCTCATTTGCTGAAAGATCGTACCACACTATTGTGGTATTGCAGTTGGGATTCTCCATATAAGTAACTTAGATGTGTGACAATGCTACCTTTCACTATTTGTGGCACACTGTTGTTGTTTTATACACCTAGTGCTACAGAATGTGTGTATGTGTATCATGATGAAGATGAGTATGTACTTACTAGTACAACAGTGAAATGTCTGTGTTGGCATACTTATAACAAAGTTATGTATTCAGTACCAGCAAACCTCTTCCACCTCTCTTCACATGATTGGTGCTACCACCTCAGTTGGTAGTACAAGCAATGTCTATCAAATGTCAACCTACTACAGTAACATATCTATTTGTTCAGTAGATAAACTAATGGTGTCCATGTCATGTCATGTAGTCTTTTACTTATGTACATATTTTTCTTTACATATGTGCTCACAAAGAAAAAGAGTAAGACAGTCTTACATAAAAAATATTACATGGAATAACAATGACAAATTACAATTTATAAAGTTATAAAAACAATATGATTCACAGTGAACTGCTGTTACTGTTAATAACAGTAAATGCAACTACAAGAGTTGAAGTATTCCTCATATTGGAACTTTTTTTTGCATGTGCAGTATTCTTACAACTATAAATCATGTACTATAGTGAGTAATAGTTCTTAAAAAGACAGGATATTCATGGCAAAAAAACTCCATTTAATGCATTAGTTAGGGTTGTTCCACAGCGACAAAAGTGAGGAAATTCGCTGTTAGGGTTGCAAACCCTAACTCCAAATTCACCCCACACCACACACACACAGACACACAGACACACACACACACACACACACATTCAAGTATGGGGCAGGACCAAGTCAACACAACCAATAACAGACATCCAGCAGCATGTGACAGAAATAACAAACAATTGTCTAAATGTACTACGAGACATCCCCACCCACCTGACCAGGTACTGCATGCTCAGTGGAGATCAACAGCAAAACTGAGGCCATGTACACCAAACGTACTCATCCCTGATTGCAGCTGCACACAACTTACCACACTTAGTAGTTGCATGGCCTTACCTACTGATGCCCCACAGTAGACCACACCACATGTGGTGGGCCACCTGAGCAATAGAGTTCAGCAAAACCAAGGAGTTGTACAGGTATAATATCTCTGATTATAGCAAGGAGTTGAGAAATGCAGCTTTCTAATTGACTGTAAACATTGTAACAGCCTTATGTTTAGTTTTTATTAACATACAGTACATGTAGAGCCTAACCATATGATGAACATGGTTTAATGTTGTTTAAAAAACAGTTTTATTATGATAGAAATAAGCCACTCCCAGGTATTATGTTAATGGTCAGTTTATCACTGTCTAGCGACATGTGGCACTTGGCTATGCCTCATTCAATATTAAACCCCTACAGGGTGATTAACAGACCATTTAACATAACTGTTGGTCATGCCTTATTGCTTAAATTGTCTTTATAAGTAGATACTCTCCCTCTGCTAGGCACTGCAGTAGCTTTGCAACACAGTGTCCCACCCAGTTACACCATACACTGTCTAGTTACTGGAGAATGGCTGTGAATATGAACTCATAAAGATGAACAGTGTAACTTGATCATTACAGTCATCGAATTAGTGTGATTATAACTGACAGAGTCAGTGATAAAGAATAACCCCTGCTGTCCTAGTACACTTACCCCATTGTGAGTTAAATCAATACTAAAAGACATTCTGTTTATATCTACACCATACCTACTTGATTCCTGTTGTACCACAATTAACATAGTTATCACTTTGATAGCATCAGTGACAGAAGTGTGGCAAACCCAAACACTAGGCATACAGCCTGAATATGAAACAACTGTTAAAAAAATTACACTGTGTCCATAAGTGGCATAGATCACTCATTGCAACAATAGTAAAAGTATTACTATTTGAATAAGTTAGTCATCACAGATGCAATGAGATTGTCTTTATTAGGTACAACATATTCAGGAAGTGCCTACAGGAAAATCTATCCTATATACATCTCCGATACAGGTACGTCATTGTTGGCTCAGTAGTGCTATGATATTTAGAAGTTGCTTGGTCTGATCCATGCAATTACACTCTTTCTTACAAAGAATACTTACTGCATCTTTAGTATTGAAACACACTGAAGGTCTATGTATGTACATCAGCAGTACACCTTCATCAGTAAGAATGCATCTGATACTGGCAGTACGAATTTCACAGTGTTGAACAGGCAATGGTTATCCATACGTTTACATCAGCCTCTCTATCTTGAGTAAACCATTGCAGTAAATGTACTACTATGTAAATCACCTACTAAATGTAACACTACTTTTATCTTGAGCATGCTAGTGTCTTGTAGTTAATTTATGTACTTCTCAATTAATGTATACTCACTAGTGTTAAAACCTTTCTACAACTGTCATCATGCACCTTCAGCATTTATATTGACTAACGACACAGTACCAGTTGTGGTGTGGTGTGGGACATCGGTAGGTAAGGCCATGCAACTACTAAGTGTGGTACATTGTGTGCAGCTGCAATCAGGGATGTGTACATTTGGTGTACATGGCCTCAGTTTTGCTGTTGATCTCCACTGAGCATGCAGTACCTGGTCAGGTGGGTGGGGATGTCTCGTAGTACATTTAGACAATTGTTTGTTATTTCTGTCATCTGCTGCTGGATGTCTGTCATTGGTTGTGTTGACTTGGTCCTCCCCCATACTTGAATGTGTGTGTGTGTGTGTGTGTGTGTGTGTGTCTGTGTGTGTGTGGTGCTGGGGGGGTGAATTCAGAGTTAGGGTTTTCAACCCTAACAGCAAATTCCTCACTTTGTCACTCTTGAACAACCCTAACTAATGCATTAAATGGATTTTTTTGCCATGAAAATATATATATATATATATGTGTGTGTGTGTGTGTGTGTGTGGAGAGAGAGATTCTCTGCAAAAAAAACTTTGTTAATGCGCCATTAGGGTTCCTTATGATTATACTTTCTCAAAAAGTAGGGAAATCCTCTGCAAAAAACTTTGTTAATGGACCATTAGGGTTCAAGCATCAAAAGTAGGGAAATTACATCTTAGGGCTCCCAACCGTATGACCCCACCCGCACTCTTGGTTTCCTACCATAACACGCCCCCCCCTTCAGCATGCAGGAACAGGTGTGAAGGGTGAGCCTTGGGGTTGCGAATCCTAATGTTCACTCCATTCCAAGAGTAAGTAAGCTAAGATGGGTACAGAATAAGAGAATGGTGTGAGCATAAGGATTAGCAACCCCAAGGCACATCCCTCACACCTGTTCCTGCATATAGGATTGGGGTGGGGTGTTAGGGTTGGAAACTGAGGGTAGAGTGGGGTCTTAGGGTTGGGAACCCTAAGATGTCATTTTCCTACTTTTGATGCTGGAAACCCAACAGTCCATTATCAAAGTTTTTTTGCAGAGAATTTCCCTACTTTTTGAGAAAGTATAAACATAAGGAACCCTAATGGTGCATTAATGAATTTTTTTTGCAGTTAATTTCCTTACTTTTTGAGAAAATATAATTAAAGGCGTATTTGCTCGTGGGAGTGCAGGGCCCTCTTGGGACCTGTGCTCCCAACACTTCATAATTTTTTTTTTTAAAGATTCTGTTTGTATCCTTATTTCTCTGTGGGCATGCAGGGCCCTTTAGGCCCTGCACTACTATTCATGCATCAGTTCCTAGTAGTATCCGTATTTCTCTTTGGGAGCTCAGGGCCCTCTGGGCCTTGCACTACCATCCATCTGTTTCTCCTTAATAGTATCCGTATTTGTGCATGGGAGTACAGGGCTGGGATCCATGCTTCAGTCCTTAGTAGTATTTATACCCTAAGTCACAAACATCTTTGTAACACTAACCCAAACCACTATCTCTAACTCTAACTCCAGAACAGGTAATATTTAATGGGGGGCACACACAACAGAAGATGTACCTTGGTGCCTTGAACAATATTAGATATGTGCCCCCCCCCAAACTCCACCAGACATATAGCCTAACCTGCACCTGAATCCTAAAGCTAACTCTGGAGCAAGTAATATTTAATGGGGGGCACACATAACAGAAAGTGTACCTCAGCATCCTGAACAATATCACATACATGCCCACAATTAACTCCAACAGATACATAACCCAACCTTAATCTAACTCTGGAACAAGTTATATTTAATGGGGGACACACAGACAGAAGATGTACCTCAGTACTCTGAACAATATCAGAAATATGTCCCCATTAACTCCAACAGATATGTAACCTACCCCAACCCGCTTGAATGCAAAAAAATTCCTATAGAATAACATTAGAAATTTCATAGGCCATAGCTTGCTCACTATTTGAAGTTAACTGTAACAATATATATGAAATGAAAGATCTCACTGATTACTGCAGCATTAATGCATCATACCAAGGACAGTCATTACAGGGTTCCCACAGCACCCCAATATTTCCACCAAAATTAAACATGGTGCCAAATGCAGAATTCAAGGCCAATTTTTACCATACTTCAAACAGTTATGCACCTCCCGTTGGACTACAAGATCACCCAGTTTCAGATAACTCCCTTAAAAACTGATGGAGTTATGCCCTAAAACCATGAAACCAGATTTTTTTTTACCCATCATTCCTAAACCGCTGGGAGTTAAGTGTAAACCTAAATTTATGTTGCTCTTTGGGGTGAGCCCCATATACTGGAGGGGTCAAAGCCCCACCTACCATTTCCTAAAAGTACACTTTTCCCTTAACCATAACAGTAACCCTAATTCTAATTCCTAAACTACCAGGAGTTAAGTGTCAGTCAACATATTTGTTACTCTGTGCATCAAATCACAGAAAGTGGAGGGGGGGGGCAAGCCCCTCTCCTGAGCTTTCCTGAATGTACACATTTCCCTTAACCCTCCATAATTTTTTTAAGAGATTGTTATTGTATCCTTATTTCCTTGTGGGAGCACCGGGCCCTGCACTCCCATCACTCCATACTCTGTGTATTTTTTGTGTGGGAATGCAGGGCCCTCAAGGTGCTGTGCTGCTATCCATCCATCAGTCCCTAGTAGTATCCGTATTTCTCTTTGGGAGTGCAGGCCCAGCAAGCCATGCATTACTCCTTAATAGTATCTGTAATTGCGTGTGGGAGTGAAAGGTCCAGAGAGACCTGTGCTTCCATCCATGTATCAGTCCTTAATAGTATCCACATTTCTGTGTGGAAGCACAGGGCCCAGAGGCCCTGTTCTCTTATACATGAAGTGATAAAGAAATGCTTGCATACACCTTACCTTACAATATTATCCTGTGGGAAATTAAGCAAAATACAAAGCTGCAGAACTCCAGAACAAAGTAATATATTTTCATCAAACCAGCAAAAGGCACATCCGTGAGGTAAGCCCTCGGTATCCTGAAAATTTCTCAGCATAATCTGCAAACTGTTTCTTAACACCATAGTGACAAAGAAATGGCTCTGTAAACCTCCCAGTACAATGTTATCCTATGGGAAATCAACCATAATTCAAATCTACAGAACTCCAAGCCAAAGTAATACACTTCTACAAAACCAGCAAAAGGCACATCAGTGGAGCAAGCCCTTTCTACCCTGAAAATTGCTGTCCAAAGTTCCAAACTGTTTCCTTGCTGTGAGGTAACAAAAAACAGCTGTATAAAATGTCTTTTTTCACAAATTGTGATCAAGAATCCTGTTTCACGATCAAGAATTCTGTTTTGTGATCAAAGACTCCTGTTTCAAGATTCACATCTAAATTTTCCCATAAGAAATAATGGGAAACTTTGAAATGTATTTATTTTTTCTAAACACATTTTATGCTCCCCACATAACTGGCAGGTGGCTCTGGCCTCTCCCCCGGAGGGGTCTCCCTCTCTGGTCACCAACTCTCCCACTCCCAACCCTCCCAGCAATCTCCCACAGATTACCCCCATGACAGGGCTGAGGGCGAAGGGTGTTGACTTTCCCCTTCCCCCAGAGACCAACATTCAGACTCCTGGTGGCCAGTGCAGGTGCTGCAGGGCAATCATGGATCCTGCCAGCTCCATTTTCTGCTATTTCTGCTCCCCCCTTGCTGCAGTTGCTTGTGTGCATGTGGAGGCATGCTTACATGGTGATCCATGGCACCCTGTCTATGCTAGTTGCTCCCATCTACACTACCCTCGGGTTTCTACCCAGGGCAGCCTTGCAGCAGGTGCAGCTGGGTCCCCTACCCAAGAGAGGAGAATGGCCTACAGCCACTCAATCCATCTTATAGCCTCCCCCCACCAACCCCCGATGTCCCAGGCTCATTTCCAAACCTGGGTTGCCGGAGTGGTGCGAGATGTAGCATCCACTGCCTCAACCCTCAGCACCATCGGGCCAGCAGGAAAACTTGAAATTTAATACCTTTTGAATGGATTAATATTTTTTCACCAAACCTTCAAAAGGCACAACTGCAACCCAAAGTCTATATACGGTAAAAATTTCAGACCAAAATTACACACCATTTTTGTGCAATGTGGCAACAATTTGACAAAAAACTGTAATTTATGCATTTTTTGAGACTCCATATCTCTGCACCTGCATATCCAACTGGAATGAAACTTGTCACATCAAGAGATCTTTTGTCCCTGATGGCATGTGTCACATTTGATGTAAATCTCTTGAACAGTTGTGAAGTTATTAAAGCACACATTTCGATCAAAAATCCTGTTTCATAATCAAGAATCCTGTTTTGAGCGTCACATCTAACTTTTCCCATAGGAAATAATGGAAAACTTTAAAATGTAATAACTTTTGAACAGATTACTATTTTTTCACCAAACCTTCAAAAGGCACCACTGTGATCAAAGACTTATATAACCTGTAGAGAATACTGGATGGGCAACTATGCACAATCAGTGTGTTCTGCCACAGAGGGGTTCTGACTCCCTCTGACCTCAAGAGCGACACTTAAGAAGTCTTTGAGAATCAGAACTCTGAGGTTGTAGAACACACTGATTATGCATAAAGTTGCTCATCCTGCATTTTTTATGAAGTATAGTATTATGTGAAATGTGTGCAGTTTGTTTTTTTCTCTTTCACAATGAAACTGGCTTGTGCAGTCTGTAGAGGTTCTAGAATGCTGTTCTACCACAGAAGGGTATAATCACATTCCATGACCTATGAACTGTGGTACAACAGCATTTTGAAAAGGATGAATTTCTATATAGAACAATGCTCTACTGTACACTATAAACATTTCAGACCAAAATTCCACACTATTTTTGTGCCACCCGGTAACAAAAGAATCTGACAAAAATGGTAATTTACACATTATTTGAGACTCCATATCTCCACATCTGCACATCCAACAGGAATGAAACTTGTGAAATCAAGAGCTATTTAGTCCCTGATGGTGCATGCCACACTTCATGCAAATTGCTTGAATGGTTGCAAAGTTATTAAAGTACAAAATGTTCAGTTTAACATAGACGTGAAGAAAGAATTTGACAAAAAACAGTGATTTACACATTTTGGGACTACATATCTCCACTCTTGCACATCCAATGAAAATGAAACTTACCAAATAAAGTGAGCATTGGTTCCTGATGGGGCATGCCACATTCTGTGAAAATACCTATATGGCTGCAAAGCTATTAAAGAACAAACTTTTCAGTTTAACATTGAAGTAAAAAAATGTTGACAAAAAGCAGTGATTGACACATTTTGGGACTCCATGTATCCACACTCGCACATTATACTGGAATGAAACTTACCACATCAAGAGATATGTGGTACCTGATGGGGCATGCCAAACTTCTTACACATCACCTGAATGGTTCCAAAGTTATTAAAGCACAAAATATTCAGTTGAACGTAGAAGTGAAGAAAGAATTTGACAAAAAAAATGGTGAGTTACACATTTTGGGACTCCAAATCTCCACACCTGCACATGCAAGAGAAACGAAACTTCCCACATCAAGAAATCTTTCGACCCTGATGGTGCATTCCACATTTCTTGCAAATTACAAGAATGGCTGCAAAGTTATTAAAGTGCAAACAGCAATGAAGAATTCTTTTTCACAATCAAGAATCCTATTTTGAGCCTATCTAAATTTTCCCATATGAAATAATGGGAAAGTTTGAAATTTAATAACTTTTGAATGGATTAATATTTTTTTCACCAAACCTTCAGAAAGCACATCTGTGACCCAAGACCTATATACCCTGATAATTTCAGATCAACCCCCAAGCTGCTTTTGTGCAGGGATTGGACAAAGAATTTAATGAAAAGCATAAATTTCAAATTTTTTGACACTGCATATCTCCACTCCCACACATTTGACTGGAACAAAACTTGCCACATCAAGAGAGCTTTGGTTCCTGAAAGTGCATCAAAATTTCATATGACTTGGTTGAATGGTTGCCTGGTTATTAAAGTTCAAAATCTGGGCTTTATTTATTTACTTATGAGTTTTAACAGGAAGGCATTCTGAGCGGATTCCAGATGTGTCCTAGGGAAGGGGAAGAAGGGAATAATACAATACAATAACAATAAGCAGAACAAACTACAATACAAAAGGCTGTAGAGCTGATATCCCAAAAGGTTACATAGTAAATGGGAGATCAGAGTGATAAGCAGGACATTAGTACTTCAACTCTTACATGAAATTAAGTGCCTTACATACATTAGGCCGATATGATACATTTTGGAGGTGCATAATGAGAGCATCATAAATTGCAGAAGGATGTAAGCAGCTAGATAAGCCCAGCCACAGAGGACCATAACAAGTACTCTGCTGAGGGCAGGGTCTGTGTATGCTACCAACAAGATGTAAAAGTGCAGCAGGGGACCATATTATCAAGTACTCAGCTGAGGGCAGAAAGATCTGTGCAGGATTGGTATTTGAGCCACAGCACCACCCATAGTGAGGGAACATGGTAATGGAAGTAAACTGTTTACATTTAAAAGTGGGCACTAAGCTCCTCAAGGAAGCTAGGTGCATGAGCAGGTGGAGGAGAAGTGTGCCTTGAGGAGATAGTTTAGACACTGGGTGTTGTCTAGGTGCCAAATGCCCAGGGTTTAACATCGAAGTGACCATTGAACCCTAATATACAGGTATGACCATGCCTGCATAATATATATAAGTTGCAAAAACTTTGTTAATGCTCCATTTAGGGTCAAAGTGATAAAAGTTGTGAAATGAGGCGTTAGGGTTTTCCTAACACCCCACCCTCCCAAACCAGGCAGGAGAGCAGGTGTACAGTGTGCCTTGGGCTTCTCAACCCTAACACTCACCACACTCCATCTGTAAATAAGGTCAGCTGTGTAGACTTTATGAGAATGGGGTGAGTGTTAGGCTTGAGAAGCCCAAGACACATCCCACACCTACTCTCCAGCCTGGTTGGGGAAGGGGTGCTAGAGAAAACTTAATGCCTCATTTCCCAACTTTTGCCACTTTGACCTTAACTGAAGCATTAACAAAGTTTTTTGCAACTTATTTCCTTACTTTTTGAGATAGTGTAATAGTATCCTTATTTTACTGTGGAGGACCCTGAACTGGCATCCCTCAGTAGATGCGTATATATGTTACTGTGGAAGCACAGGGCCCTCTGGACCCCACACATCCATTTACAGGACAACAGTAACCAAATTGTCAGGATAGTCTTCTTATTACCCCTCCTCATGTACAGAGTGCAGAAAATTTTTGAATCCATACCAAAACGATAATTCTGCACAACTGCAATGCCATTCCATGCCACATGTACAAAAACACATTTTGGCCGGGATTTGAAAAATGACAGCTGTGACATACATGAGGTGGGGTAATAAGAAGACTATACTGAAAATCTTGAGTCAAAATATTTAAAATGTCAAAGGTTACGAGCTGGCGTAGCAAAATTGCAACAAATGGTCATATATTTGGCATTTTTTCATATTTTGACCCCAACTTTTCAATATGGTCTTCTTATGACCCTACCTCATAAACCCCATAGGTGCTAATTTTCAAATCCATGCCAAAATGCAATTGCATGCCAGAGGTGTGAAAATAGTTTTTGGGCAGGATTTGAAAAATGACAGCTGTACTGTTCATGAAATGGTGTGGAAAAATTACTATATTGAAAATTTGGACTCAAAATATTGAAATTACCAAAGCCATGTGCATGCATCGAAAAATTTCAATGATTGCTCACAACTCGGCCATTTTTAAGAATTGTTTCACCAAATTTTCAGCATAGCCTTTTTGGGAATACACCTCACAAACCCTGGTGGTGAGATTTCATTATTCACTCCCAAAGGTGATTTTCGCAGTGACTGTGGAATCACCTTCAGGGCCTGACTAACCAAATTACAGTGCCAGTGTTCATGAGGTGGGGTCCCAAAAAAGTTATGTTGAAATGTGGTGAGACAATTCAAAAAAAAGACAAAATTATGAACATGAGTTCAAAATGACGTTGAAATACATTATACGGCACTTACCTTGATTCCTCAGTACACGGTTTGACTTTGAAAAGTGCAGACATGTCTTGGTCCACAGAAGATGACAGCTTATGACCTCCAGTGGTAAGTATAGGGTAAGGGGTGGGGTGGTGGGTGCTCAATGTGAGGGTCAAGATGGGGAAGGGGGATGGTGGGGACAATCAGGGACAGTTTTCTTTTATTCAGGGTTAAAAAAGAGATGTTGGGGACTGTTTTCTATTTCTCAGGTTATGAAAGAAAAATTAATGTTTCAGGACACTGGGGATGGGCTCCCCAGTGTCCCACACTACTGGAGGGGCTTGTAATGCCAACACAGGGATTGGGCCCCCTGATGTTGGTACCATTAATTAAACAGTGGGCTGTGGTGGGGGTTGGGGTGCATCCAACACCAGGGGTGGGCATCCCAGTGTAGGTTTATATAAATTTAAAAAGAGATAAAGGTGATCAGAGGGTGGGGGGGTGTCACTAGACACCAGTGACTAAAATAAATATTACGGGGATGGTGATGAGGGTGGGGGGGTGCCACTAGACACCAGGGAATAAATCTTTTATTTAGGGGGGACAGTGATCAAAGAGTGAGGGGTGCCACTAGACACCAGGCCAAAGGGGCTCTCATTGCAGCTGGCAGCACGAGTTCATCTGCGGCTGCAGAACTCAAGAAAATCTCCCATTCTCATACAGAGAACACGTGGGAAGCACTACTCTTGCTAAGCTGGGCACCCTGGATTTTGGGTGATTAGAAAAAGTATTTCTGGTGCTAATTGAGAAAAACAAACACTAGAATATTGTGAAATGGGGCCTGTTTAACAAGGTTCTGGTGTTTTTTTTTAAATGACAACATTTTTATATATTTTCAATGCTTTTTAGTTGGTGGAAAAAAAAAGATAGTGGCTCACGAAAAAGGATTTTTTCCTCACAAAAAAGGTTTTTTTCCTCACAAAATAAGAATGGATCTCGTGACAATAAATCCTTTTTCATGAGATCAAATCCTTTGTCAAACTTTTTACCTCTATCCTGAAAAATGAATTTCACATAGGAAATAATGTGAACTTAAAAACTGAATAACTTTGCAACAGATTAATATTTTTGCACCAAACAAACACTGGCTGTTCTGTTATCCAAGTTTTTTCTACCATAAAAATTACACCAAAATTCCACACCATCTGGGTGCAAGGCGATGAGGAAAATACTGCAAAAAGTGGTGACTTTTTACTTTTTTTCACTATCTGGGTCTCAGAATCCACACAGCCAACTAGAACTAAACATGACACGTCAAGAGATCTAGCCCACAGAACAGTACATACCAAATTTTGTGCAAATCCATTGATAGGTTGCAAAGTTACTTAAGTGCAAAATTTGAAGTTTAACATTAAACAGGCTACTCAACCCTAACTATAGTGGCACGACAGTGCTCCTATAATATTTAGACTTTTATCTCCACAAGTGAGTGGACCTATAACTCATGAGTGGGGAAGCCACCAGTTAGTTATGAAGCTGTTACCACTGGTGTAGAAATAAATGTGTTATTCCATAGTAACCCATTATATATTTGATACATATCACCCTGTTTGTAATGTTTTTATTAGTATTGTACCTTGTTTTAGTTTAACATTGCCTTTCATTCAGTAGTAAACTCTTTGTATTACCCATTGTTTTCTGTGTTCTTTTTCCAGATTCTAAATGGAAATAACATGTTCTAAGTGAAATACTGTAACATGTGTTCTTAGTAAAAATAAATATTTATGTCCAGACGATTCTGTTTGTGATGGCTAAAAAATCAGAAGTGTTTTTCACACTTCAGTTTTATTAGATTATTCCTTCTAGTTGGTTTCCTTTTTCTTCCCAGATGCATGGTGGAAGGCTGGCAAGGTAGTTGGCCTCAATAATGGAATAATTCAATTAACCATTTGGTACAACTTTTAGCCAAGGCTCATGTGTAGAAAGAACAACTTCAACAAAAAAGGAGTCTGGAATCTGTCAGGCTAAATAAACCCTTCCTGCCTTTTATCTTTAGTAGAAAATAAAAACAGATCAACAGAAGATTTTGCACAGCAAAAGAAACCTATATACACTGCAGAGAAGAAAAGGAGAATGAACACATTTGCTCACTAAGTCATGGCTTTAAAGGGACTTTTGTTTTAGAAAGTTATATTTAAAAAACTAAATAGGATAGCTAAAAATTAAAAATGCATATTTAAAAAAACACTTTTTGATTTTTTAAGATAATTTTTTACATTTAAAAGAACTTCTACATGCTACAGTTGGGCTATTTCTACATGCAACAATGGGGTTGATATATATGTTTAGAGGCAGAATATGTATAATATATAATATAGTACATAGCATCCCCCTTGTTGCATGTAGAAGTTCTTTTAAGTGTAAACATTTACTATATAATTTAAATAGTGTGAAAATTGGGAAACAAATTACAAAAATGTATATCTGAATCCATGGATGAGACAATATTCAGAAAGCAAATGCCTTCACAAAAGGCATAATAGAATTTTTTAGAAAAATTCCATGATTTCTTCTAGAGTTGAATAGTTACTTTCCTGACCAAAATGTGTATTCATAAGCATGAGTTAGTAAATAAATAAAGATACAGTCCCACAATGATTACACTTGGATTCTCATCTGTATTTGCTGGCCTTTATATTGAGGGGATTGCAGGCAGATGTCTGCATCACTTTTCTCATTTGTCTGGAGACCACGGAAGGGAGAAAGTCTTTTGTATCTCGCAATTTGTTCTTGGTGCCACAAGAATCTTATTCACATTCTTTTTCATTCCACTGATCAACAAAAAAGTGCATATATATGCCAACAAGGGCTTTATCAAATGTACATTGTACAACAAGCACCTTGTACAACAAGCACCAGCAGTTAAACTGTCACCATAAATTCATTGTTGTAAGGAGCTACTTTGCCTTACATGCAGAAACAAGTGGTGTTACATAATTCATAAACAGAATCACCTGCTATTTTGAAACCATTTCTGTTTTAAGTGACATTTATGCATAGATACATTCATTTTGCATTTTGCCTGTTATTGTTTCAGTAATATTGTTCCAGCACTTTAAATAGAATTAAACTACTTAGCTTAGCAAATACTCTAAGCTAAATGCCCCCATAACGAGTTTGTGAGTTTGTTACCTTCATTACTGGCTTGTTATAAAGCACACAAAGGAATAATGAATGCAATAAAACTAATTATCTGCAATCTAAATCATATAAAATATCTGTTGTTTGTTTATTCAAGATTGAAATGCTAGTTAGCTTCCCCCCTCCACCTAAAGGAAGCATTTTATTCACATTGATCTATGCTTTTAATAAATAATGTTATAGCATTTTGTTTGCAATATGTGCATGTCTATACAACCATATATTTCCTCTGATGAACTCAAAACCCCATATAATAATTGGATATTCAGGCATAAAAGGCCCCAGAAAACACTGTTTTGAATTTGTTATGCATTATACAACAAAAAAGGTTCAGGGCTGCGTGAACCATAGTCTTAATCCAGTTATTCCTACCACGTGTCTCATGGTTTCTCGAACCTTAATAGTATTGCTGTTTTAATATTTTAATGTTCATTTTTTCTTCATATATGATGCAAATTGAAATATCTATATATTCACCTTGTACCACCTGCTAACAGCACTATAAACCTGGAGTCATTAAACGTGGGTGGACACGCAAATGAAGACAAGCTCCAAATGCAGCATCTCAAATGCTAGTGTTTGAAATGTAGTGTGCCATTTTTATTTATCACAGCCAGAGCAACAGCAGTGATACAAAATTAAACAAATAGATTACCCTTTGATGAACAAATCTGGTATTGACTTTTATTTCCTTCCCTTGACCAGGTGTGCCTTTCAAGACACAGGTTTTATTTTTCAACCCTGGCCCAGTTACACTATTGTACACTGTCACTGAGTCTTGCCAATGTTCCAGCTCCTTTACAACATTTCATGCACTTCATGGGGTAGGGTAGTTGTTAAATTGAGAGTGTAACATTCTTACAGAGAGAGAGAGAGACAGAGAGAGAGAGAGAGACAGAGACAGACAAAGAGAGAGAAAGGAAGAAGTAGTGAGAGAGAAAGAGAGAGAAATGAGAAGTGTTCCCTCTCTCTCAATTTGTGCCTAAGGTATATGATCAGTTAAAATGCTTAAAAGCCTGGGTAAATTGGATCAGGGAGAATCATCACCCAACTTTCATTATTTCCAAGTAGTGTGATTGAATTAAAGGGCAGGAAGATGGTTCGAAGGGAGGATGGAGGGGGCTCCATTACATAATGGTGCGGTATTAAATTCTAATTAGAGATGCAGGAAATCAATGAGAGGGAGGTTGGACAGCTCAGTCCCCCAGTGCCAGCCCAATAGACTGATGAGTTATTGTCATGTAAAAAGTGCCAGCAATAAGACCAACTGCTTCGCTATTGTCCAAGTGGAAAGAGCCAAGTTTATTATGAGAACTATATGCTCTAGAGACCTCAGGCAAGGAATCTCATAGGAGGCTTTTCATAAAACTAGGCTCTGCTCATAGTAAGGAGGCCAGATAAAAAGCAGGTGTTGAGCTGTGTACATCTACCCACCAAAGACACCTTCTCCCAAAAAAATCTCTTATCTTATTTTTTCTTCCACCTTGGTGAGACATCCAGAATCTTTGTTTTCAATGTATAAAATGGAGTATTCTTAACTCAATTCCTCCACCTACAAGTCATGAATGGGTGGAATGGACACCTCTGTCCTAGTTTAGCTGTCACTCACTCCAGAATCCTGCAGTCTGGGAACACTCAGGGACCACCAGAGCAGTCCATATGTAGTAGGTAAAGATCAACAGCTTTCTCCTCCGGATCCGCAGCAGTTCCATGAGTATATAGCAAAGCCTTGATTGCATTCGAAAACGGAAATGTGTTTAGCATTTACCAAATGAAATTTGCTTACACAAATTAAAGAATTTATCACATTAGAAATTATCACAGGCAAGGGATAATTCAGTTCTTCCTAAAGAAATCATCCCTTGACCCAGACATCCTGGTGAATTACCGTCCGATCTTGAACCTGCTGTTTTTGAGCAAGGTTGTTGAGAAATTGGTGGCACATCAGCTTAAGGATTGCCTGGTGTTCTCAGATACAAGCTGTTTCAGTCAGGTTTTTGGGCCAGACAAAGCACTGAAACTGCTCTAGTGAGAGGGCATAATGATCTGCTTCGGGCTAGTGACAGAGGAGGGAGGTCAGTTCTTGTGCTCCTTGATATCTCCTCAGCTTTTGACACTGTGGATCATATCATGCTTCTTGATTGACTTTGTGAGTTTTGTGGACTCGCTGGGACTGTCATCAAATGGTTTGAGTCCTATCTCTCAGACAGAGTGCAGCGGGTGGTGATGAGGAATTTCTCCTTCTCCCCCATGCCTCTGTCTAGTGGAGTACCTCAGGGTTTGATCTTCTCACCGATGTTTGCAGTGTACATGTTGCCTCTGGCTGAGATTATCCAACAATACTGTGTGGGGTTTCACTGCTGTGCAGATGATACCCAACTGTATTTGTCTTTTGCACCCAGAACATCAGGAATGGTTGACGTGCTTAACAGCTGTCTGGCTAAAATAAGTGACTGGATGGCTTCCAGCTGGCTGAGACTCAACCTGGCTAAGACTGAGGTGCTGGTGATTGAGCCTGGCTGTGGGCATTATGGCTTGCCACTGGGATCTGACTCTGGAATTGTTCTGGGGTCCACTCCATTGGTGGTTTCTCCAAGGGTGCAAAATCTGGGCATGATCCTTGATTGCAGATTGACCTTTGAAGATCAGGTGTCATCTGTAGTCAGCAGTGGTTTTTACCACTTCTGGAACATTGTCTGGATTAAGCCCCTCATTCCACCTAAGGACCTGCCAACACTAGTACATGTCTTTGTGACTTCTAGGCTCAACTACTGTAATGCTCTGTACTTCAGGGTCATGGGAGGGACCCTCTGCAGCTGCAGCTAGTTCAGAATGCTGCGGCTCAGTTACTGACGGGCCTTTCGAGGTCCACTCATGTGACCCCAGTTCTGGATGCTCTGCACTGGCTGCCAGTCAGGTGGAGGGGTCCTTTTCAATGTGGGTCTTCTCACCTTTAAGGACCTATTTGGGCTGGATCCTGGTTTGCTGTCTGAGCTCCTGACACCTGTGTCCTGTGCTTGCACCCTCTGCTCTTACTCAAGGGGCCTCCTGGACATTCCCAGGGTTCCACTCAAGACCTCGAGAGATTGTGCTTTTAGTATCTCTGGGCAAACCTTGTGGAACTTACTTCCACCTGCAATCTGGGAGACTCTCTCAATTGAGGTGTTTAAGGGGAGGCTAAAGGCCCACCTCTTCAGCCTAGCTTTTGACTGCTGATATCATCTTTAGCTTTGGCCAGTCCCTTGAAGATTGATTTCTGGTAACCTCTATTTTGCTGAACTTTAATCCTGTTATGGTTTTAATGAGGTTTTATTATGTTTTTATTCACTGCTGTATGTCCGCATTTATGTTCGGTGCCCAGAGCCTCCGGGATTGGGTGCCTTATATATAAAATTACCTTGCCTTGCCTAGGGGAAATCCTAATGCCTCATTTCCCAACTTTTTTCTTTTGACCTTAACTGGAGCATTAATGAAGTTTTTTGCAACTTATTTCCTTACTTTTTGAGATAGTATAATAGTATATGTATGTAACTGTGGAAGCACAGGGCCCTCTAGGCTCAGCACTTCCATTTATAGGACAACAGTGACCAAATTGTCAGCATAATCATCTTATTACCCCACCTCATGTACATGGTAGAGAAAATTTTCAAATTCCCACCAAAATGTAATTCTGTGCAACTGCAATGCATTTCCACGCCACAGGTGCAAAAACACATTTTGGCCAGGATTTGAAAAATAACAGCTGTGATCTACATGAGGTGGGGTCCTCCCTAATTGTTCTCCCCTCTCCTCTTTGCTCTTTCCACCTAGCACTTAACCCTCTCCCTCCTCAACTCCCTCTCCCATACACCCATTCATTCTCCCCACCTCCCACCCTCCTTCCCTACCCCGTAGCACTTTAATTGATATTTGACAAGTGCCTATGGCCACACCCCACTAGTGTGTCTCTTCTCCATACTGTGTCAACCCTGTTATCTTCTGGCATTTTTGCCACTGTATTGAATGTATAAAACTGTATGTAACTGCCTGTAACCCACTGTTTTACTGTTATTCAATGTCTTGTTTGAATTGTACCTCAACTGACGTGGAACCTTTGTAAAGGAGCCTTGGTGCAGAGGTACTTGTAATCCTAGATTCAAATAAAAAAATAAAAAGTGTTGAAAATCTGGGGTAAAAATATTTAACATTTCTGAAGTTATAGGTGGGCATAGTGAAATTGCAAGGAATGGTCATAACTTTGAAATGTTTTCATATTTTGACCCCATATTTTCAGCATAGTCTTCTTATGACCCCAGCTCATAAACTCCATAGGTGAACATTTTCAAATCTGTGCCAAAACACCATTCCATGCCACAGGTGTGAAAACACATTTCAGACAGGATGTGAAAAATTACAGTTGTACTGTGTAATATATTGAAAATTACCAAAGTCATGCACTTGTGTAGAAAAATTTCAATGAACACTCATAATTCTGCCATTTTTAGGAATTTTTTTTCACCAAATTTTCAACATGGCCTTCTTGGGACCCACCGCATTAACATTGGTGGTGAAATGTCATTATTCGGTCTTGAAAAATGATTTCACGCAGTGACCATGAAATCTCCTTTTGGGACCAATTAATGAAATGACAGTGCCAGTGTTCATGAGGTGGGGTCCCGAAAAGGCCACGTTGAAAATTTAACAAATTCCTAAAAATGGCAAAGTTATGAACATAAGTTCAAAACACCATTAAAATACATTATATGGCACTTACCTTGATTCCCCAGTTTGCGGTTCAGCTTTGAAGAGTGCAAATGTGTCTCGGTCCACAGAAGATGACAGCCTATGACCTCTGGTGGTAAGGTATAGGGTAAGGGGTGGGGTGGTGGGTGCTCAGTGGGAGGGTCAAGATGGGGAAGGGGAGGGTGAGGACGAATTTGGACTGTTTCCTTTTTGGAAGTTAAAAAAGGAAAAAGACATTGGGGAACTATTTTCCTTTTGCCGACTTAAAGTAAACAAATATTTTGGGACACTGGGGGTGGGCTCCCCAGTGTCCCTCACTGCTAGGGGGTGTGCTAAATGCTGACATGGGGAATGGGCCCCCTGATGTCAGCTAATTAATAAAACAATGGGCTGCAGTGGGAGCATCCAACACTGGGGGTGGGCATCCCATTGTCAGATTATTTAAAATAATAAACAAGGGACTAGAGAATGATGATCAGATGGTTGGGGTGCCATTAGACACCAAGGAATATATGGGGACAGTGATCAGGGAGTGAGGTGTGCCACTAGACACCAGGGAAATGGGGGCTCACAACTCACACTGCAGCCAGCAGCAGGAGTTCAGCTGTAGCTGCAGAACTAAATAAAATCTGTTGTTCTCATACAGAGAACATGGGGAAGGCTCTTCTCAGTAAGCTGGGCACTCAGGATTTCGGGTGCCCAGAAAAAGTATTTGTGGTCCTTATTGTGAAAAACAAACACCAGAATCTAGTTAAATGGGTCTCGTTTAGCTAGATTCTAATGTTTGATTTGTAAAATGACTGATTTTTAATGTATTTTCCAAGCTCTTTAGTTCATGAGAAAAAAAAAATATGGCGGCTGGCAAAAAAGGATTTTTCTCTCCCGAAGAAGGATTTTTTTCCTCATGAAAAAGGAACAGATACTAGGAATTATACTAGGAATTGTTAGAACAGCAGAAGGCTCAAGCCCATATAAGCTGTTCCCACTATAAAGTGGAGGCATTCAAGATGCCAGCTGAGTAATATCTATCCAGTTTTACCTTAAATATATTGACACTTTATGCCTCTACCACATCCTGTGGCAACTTATTCCACTCTCTTATAGTTCTTAGCTTAAAACTATTCTTTTTTTATTTCTGTTCTATACTTATCCTCTACAAACTGGAGCTCATGTCCCCTAAGATTATGTATTTGCAGCCTATATTTCAAATTTAATTCTTCTCTAAGTTCCTCATTATGCAGTATTTTATACAATAACAACAGATCTCTTCTCCTTCTAAGTTCTGTAGGCCATAATTTAAGATTCAACAATCTTTCTTCATAAGATGTATTTTTTAATTCTAGAATTAGTTTAGTGAGGGCTCGTTGTGGCCTTTCTACCGGAATCTTGTCTTTCTTTAGAAATGGACTCCTGCTTGTCGAACAATAGTCCACAGTCAGTCTTATGTATGTTTTATACATTGGTAATAATGCACTTTTGTCATAAGAAAAGAAACTCCTACGAATGCAATGTATCAAGTTCATTGCTTTCTTTGCAACAACCTCACAATGCATCTCACTCTTTAAATCATTGGAAATATAAACTCCTAAGTATCTTTCCCCATTTGACTCAATTACTCTTGTTCCCTGCAAGTAATAATCCTGATGGATATTATTTCTTCCCATATGTAATATTCTACATTTTTCCATACTCAGTGTCATTCCATTCCTAGCAGCCCAATTTCCAATGGTTAACAAATCTTGACCAAAAGCAAGCCTCTCCTCAAAAGCATCCACCAGCCCTCCAATCTTAACATCATCCACAAACTTACTAATTTTATGGAACTACTGATATTTAGATCCCTTATAAAAATACTAAACAATATGGGGCCCAGAATGGACCCCTGCAGCACCCCACTCATCACTCTCTGCTCCCCAGACAGGTGACCATTCACTCTCACCACCTGTATTCAGTCTGACAGCCACTTCTCTATCCATTTCACTATGATGTTATTTACACCTAATTCTCCCAACTTAGTTATTATCATTCCATGGGGGATCCTGTCAAATTCCCCAGTGAAATCCAGCAGTGCCACATCCACGGCCCTACCATCGTCCAGTTTTTCTATCACATAGTTGTAAAAAGTGACTAAATTAGCACCACTTGATCTATTCTTTACAAATCTGTGCTGCATTTTGTCATATAATTTATTCTGTTCCAAATAATTGCTTATTTCATCCACTATTATTCCTTCAATTATTTTCCCCACCATTGACGTCAGGCTAACTGGTCTATAATTAGCTACATCCATCCTTGATCCCTTTTTAAAAATAGGTGCCACAATTGCTGCTCTCCAATCTCTTGGCACATACAGATCAGAAAAAGACCTTCTGCCTATATTAGCTCTTATTGGAGCAATTTTCTCTGCTACCTTATGTATAAATCTTGGGTGTAGTCCATCATACCCCGCCGATTAGTCCACTTTAAGTTTTTTTTAATTTTAATCAAAACCTTTTCAGTAGCAATTAGCCCAAATAGGTCACTTATAACGTGTGGTACTTCATTACCTGTCCTAGCCAGTCTACATTAAACATGGCACAGAAGAAACTATTAAATTCCCTAGCCATGTCTTTAGGGTTTGAAATAAGCTCCCCTCGTACCTTAATTGATCCTACCTGTCTATTATTATTTCTTTTATTATTGACATAGGCAAAAAAGCCTTTTGTATTGGGTTTGGATTTAGCTAAATTAAGCTCTATTTGAATCTTGGCTTTTCTAATTTCTTTTTCTAAATCATGTAACATTTTCCTATATTTACCCCTATTTACTTTTGTTTGTTGCTTCTTCATTTTCTTAAACTGCTTCATTTTCTTTCTGATTAAACCTACTATAGTCCAATTTATCCAAATCATTTTTTCCCCCTCTATTATTATAAACTTTACTTTTTGGAACATATCTTTCTACCAGACTATTGTTTATTTGTATAAACACATTCCAAGATTCCTCCACTGATAATCCTTTTGTTAAATGTGCCCAATCAATACTCTTAAGTTCTTGCCTAATTTTTGTATAATTAGCCTTATTATTTATTTATTTTTTTGTTTAGTTCTTGTTGACCGGGTAAGTGCACTAGACAAATCCTGCCTATTTTCAGGCACGACCCGGGGGAGGGGGAGGGGGATACAGATGAATACCAACTGACCTTGAACCAGATTAAGCTGTTGGTGGTATCTTTAGTGAATGAGGGAAATTTAGCCAGGACACTGGGGAAATTCCCCTACTCTTTTTCGATAAGTGCCATGGGATGTTTAACATCCACCTGAACTACCACCAATCCAGGCAGATGGGATCTCGGTTTAACATCTCATCCGAAAGACGGCACCTCAGAAGTGCAGCACCCCTCTCATGCTGCACTACAGTGTCAGTACTGGGATATTAACCCAAGTGCCAGATGTGGAAACTGAACCCACAGCCCTCTGATCTCCCGGCCTCAGAGGCGAGTGTGCTACCTACTGAGCCACTGACATTATAAAGTGCTTGGACTGCATTTCCACATATTCTCTTCTTCTGTCTATCCAACTTAAATGTGATCATATCATGATCACTTGATCCGGGGGGGTGATTATATCGATAATATTAATATTGTCACTTATATTTGTTAGAATGACATCCAGGATATTACTCCCTCTGGTTGCCATATGGACACACTCTTTCACTCCTACTACTGTTAACTCACTATATATTTTATGTGTCCTACTGTTGACTTTTTCCCCCTCCCAATTAATCTCCGGAATATTTAAATCCCCCATAGCTATAATATCCTCTCTTTGTGCCCTATCTATTATGTATTTTATAAAAAAGTTCTATATCAGTATTTTCAGTATTTGGTGGTCTATAAAAAGTAATTAATTTGATCTTTTTCCCAGATATTCCAATAATGTCTACTTCTATAATTTCTATATTACCATAATCATTATCAACTTTTATCTGATGATGTTCAATATCTTCTTTTATATATACAGCCACTCCTCCCCCTTTCCTCTCCAGCCTATCTGTATGTAGCAGTTGATACCCCTCAATTTGTTTATTCCAACTAATATTCTTATTCCACCATGTCTCAGCCACACCCATTATGTCATACTGGCCCATACTCCTTAGAATTTCCAGGTCTGCCATTTTTTCTTTGTTGAGACTTGTGGCACTAAGGAAAACTATGTTTACCTTACCCTTTTTTAACAAATACTTAGACTGTTTTACTTTTCTTGGAAGTAGTTTGACAATCTATTCTTTGACTATCTGTGAAATCAATCATCACCCCCCCCTCTAGTTTAAAAATGTCGGAATTTCAGCTTTAATTCTATTTCCCAATATTCTACTACCTTGAACATTTAAGTGTAAACCATCTCTACTATACAGGATATTTTTACCATCAAATGCATCCCAGTGCTGTAAGAAGTGATAAATGTTGTCTTGGGTCCACTTTTTAAGCCATGCATTTGTTAATAGTATCTTTTTCCATTTATACATTGATGCCCTAGGTTCAGGGAGTATCTCAGAAAAAATCACTTCCCCATCTTTCTCTTTCAACTTATTCCCTAATTCAGTAAATTGTTGTTGTATTTCTGGTAATTGTTTCCTACTCAAGTCATTTATTCCTACATGCACTACTGATATTGGTCTCACACCTGCATCTTGAAAAATATTATCCACCATTTTACATAAGTCTTGAACCCCTGCCTCGAAAAACTGCTCACCATTGTATTTTCTTTATCATGTCCACATATATATATCTATCAGTGTATTTAATGACTGAATCCCCTACTACTATTGTTTGTCTGCTGTTATTCCTTATTTCTGGGGGGGCGGGGTTTCATCCATGCCAACAAGGGGTAGGGTATTTGGGGTTTCTTCACTTCGAGATACTTCCCTCTTAATATCAATATGGTCTGTTTGTGCATGAAACATGTTTGTTAACTGGATGTGTCCTTGTCTGGGAGACATATTCTTTAAAGGTGTTCTTCCATGTTTTTTTCTTTTTACCACTGTTACTTTACACCATTCACTATCATCCCCTTTATTATCTATATCTGTGACTACATCTTGCTGTATTTTCTGCTTTGCCCCATACTGTTCACCTTCTGTAACTTTCTCTCTGGTTCCACCCTTATTTAAACTTTATAAAACTCTTAACTTCCCACTCATTTAATTCTGACTACTTTCTAATTTTTCTAATCTAGACCTTAATTCATGAATATTCCTTTAAAACTCCCTATACTGGAGACATTTAGCAAATTCAGATGCCACACAGTCTGTTTTCCTCTACCAATTGATACATTCCACATAGGAGATTTTAACTCCCAAATCCCCATTTATCATCAATATAGATTCTGCCATACTTGTCTTCACTCACTACTTACTAAACACTTTGAGGGATGGGGGATCACTCACCTATTTTAACAGAGATATTTGGCATTTTCTATATCCCACTACTGTTCCCCCGTTCACCCGTGAACACACAAACATGCACGCCTCTCTGCACACATCTCCACATGCTCAAGCTCTCGGCACTTGCTTCTGCCCTTGTATTTGTAGTCTGGAACCCGGAAGTGATTATACTAATCACTTGCCCTCTCTCACATCAGTACCCCCACAGAAACAACTGTCCTAGTTAAAAGATTTGTTTCAGACATCCAGGGGTCCTGCTAATTAAACAGGCAGCCCCTCATAGTAAAACACACTCAATATATGTAAAAGCAGCTTCACTACCACATTTGTAGTTCTCCTGATAGATATTTAAACTACAAGTCTCACGTAGCTACCTGCCTCAGCCTCTAAACACACGTACAATACCTCAAGGCAGAGACAGTAGCCAAAGTAGGAATAGTCATCCTAGAGTTTGCCCAGCAATGAAAAGTAAATGAGGCACACCACCTGTCCCTCAGCTTTTGGCCAACACACAAGCTGTTAATGCACCTCACTCATGAGAAAGAATATTTTTCTGTGAGTTCCATCCTTTGTCAAACTTTGTCCCTCAATTCTGGACACTGATCTTCCATTGAAAACACCTGTTGGTGTGTGGACGGTGGGGGGGGTCAGGCTGGGGTGGTAGGGTTGGTAACCCTAAAGTCAAATTTCCCATCTTTTTGTGCTTTAATTAAAACCCTAAATGATGCATTAACATAGTTTTTTTCAATGAATTTCACTTATTTTTGAGAAAGTGTAATGTAACTGGTATGTGGTTGTGACAGCGTGGGCCCTCTGAGCTCTGTGCTCCCCTCACGCTACCCATTGTTGCATAATGATATGCATAAGTGGGAGTGCTGGCCTTCTGGGCCCTGTGTGCCCACTTACACATAAGTATGGACATGCAGCAGCCCTATAGTCATGAAAAGTAACCCTTGTAACACTAATTTGGCAATACTTCAGTAACCGTAGCAACTATGGAAAAAATTCCACTGCAATTGCAATCATGACTTCGAAACCTCCACCCTAATCTCTGCAGCAATGTAGTTTTTTGCAGCTAATTTCCCTTCTTTTTGTGATAGTGGAACTGTATCCTTGTGCAAAATGAGCAAAATACATACTGGGCACAGTCTTGATGCAGTGCACGGGCCCAGCAGATTCCAACACACATGTCGATACCTTTGGGTAAGTTTTCCAGACCCATCACAGGGTGTGGCGTCAGCACCAAAACACCACTCCATCCCTACCCAGGCCATGACTAGTGCTGCATGCTGCAGCATCTTCTCCATCTGCCTTGTCCCAGTAAACTGGCTCACTGAGTTCATACCTGAACTCAGCTCACTGGCATGGTAAGGCAACATGTTCCTCAGAGGTGCAGTGGACATCCCTGCAGTCTTACTTAGTAAATTCTTGTTTTTTTTAATATTTTGACCCCAGACATTCAACATAGTCTTCTTATGACCCCACCTCATAAACCACATAGGTGAAAAGTTAAAATCTGTGCTGAAATGCCATTCCGTGCCACAGGTGCAAAAACACATTTTGGATAGGATGTGAAAAATGACAGCTGCACTGTTCATGAGGTGGTGTGAAAAAATGGATATGTTGAAAATCTGGAGTCAAAGTACTGTAAATTGCAAGGTTACATGCCTGCATAGAAAAGTTTCAATGCATGCTCATAACTCGGCCATTTTTAGGAATATTTTCAGCAAATTTTTAGCATGGCCTTCTTGGGACCCCACCTCAAGAACACTGGCACTGTCATTTTGTCAATCAGTCCTGAAAGGTGATTTCATGCAGTGACTGTGCCATTCCATGCCACAGGCGCAAAAACAATTTTAGGCAGGATGTGAGAAGTGACAGCTATACTGTTCATGAGGTGGTGTGAAAAAATGGGTATGTTGAAAATCTGGAGTCAAAATATTGTAAATTATCAAAGTTATGCGCTTGTGTAGAAAATGTTCAACACACACTTGTAACGCAGCCATTTTTAGGAATTTTTTCACCAAATTTTCAGCATGTCCTTTTTGGGACCCTACCTCATGAACACTGGCACTGTCATTTTGTTACTCAGTCCTGCAAGGTGATTCCATGCAGCACCTGGGAAATCACCTTCCAGGCCTGATTAACGAAACAACTGTGACAGTGTTCATGAGGTGGGGTCTCTAAAAGGCCACATTGAAAATTTGGTGAAAACATTTGAAAAAATGACGTTATCAACGTAAGTTCAAAATACCATTGGAAATGCATTATACGGCATTCACCTGTATTCCTCAGTTCACGGTTCAGCTTTGAAAGAGTGCAGACGTGTCCCAGTCCACAGAAGATGGCATCAGCTGACCTCTGGAGGTAAGTATAGGATAAGGGTGTGTGTGGGGTGGTGGGTTCACAGTGGAAGGGTAGGCTGGGGGTAGGGAGATGGCAGGGATGGTGAGGGATAGTTTTCTTTTTTCAGGTTAAAAACCAAAAAAGATGTCAGGGGATTTTTTTTCTTTTTAGAGCAAAACAAAAAACAATAAAAGTATTTTGGGACACTGGGGGTGGGCTCTTCAGTGTCCCACACTACTGTTGGGGATGTAGATGCAGACACAGGGATTGGGCCCCCGATGTTGGGCAGTGCTTATACATCAAGGGGCTGAAAAGAGGGGGGCAATTGTTTAATCAGGAGAGGTACACTAACCCAGAGCTTGTTTCCAGGTGTGACCTGGGAGCACAACAAAGTTAAGTGACTTGCTCAGGGTCACACAGGATGCAAGTGGGAGCTGTGGGATTCAAACCCAGGTCTCCAGATTTGCAGCTCAGTGCCTGTAATCAGTATGCTATACTGCCTCCTGAAAGGGGGGAAGCATCCAACACTGGGGGTGGGAATCCTGGTGTAGGATAAGAATACTAAATAATAATAAATTAAATAAATACACTGCCACCAGGGATTGGGGCTCCCAGGATGCAGATGACCATTTAATTCAGCCACAGTCAGGCTGTCAGAGCTACAACGGCAGTAGCCATGTCCCTGATGTACTGCATGAAACACAACAGCAGCAACCTGCAGTATACAACACAGCTATCTTTAATAAATGACAGCTGTGTCATATAGTGCAAGTACTATACAACACAGCTGTCATTATACGAGGGACCTATTTTTTTCAGGTTAAAAAACAACAAAGATGTCTGGGGACATTTTTTCTTTTCAGGTAGAAGATGAAGTAAATAACACTATTTCGGGACACTGGTGGTGGGCTCTCCAGTGTCCCACACTGCTGGGGGATGTAAATGCCAACATGGGGATTTGGCCCCTCAATTTCAACAGTGGGACTAAAACAAGGGGCTGCATGGTGGGGGAAAGCACCAAACCCCAGGGGTGGGCATCCCAGGGTCAGATAACAATAATAAATAAATAAATAAATAAATACACATACTGCCACTGGGAATTGAAGCCCCAGGAGTGCAGGTACTCTAACAGTTTAATTAATCCACAGTCAGGCTGGTGGGACTACAATGACAGTAGCCTGGTCCCTGAGCTACAAGTGGTGACAGCACCAGCCTACACTATACGACACTACTGTCTGCAATAAATGACAGCTGTATCATGTAATGCAAGTACTATATGACACAGCTGTTGTTTATGAAAGACAGCTGTGTCAAATAGTGCAGGCTGTTGTTTTCACAGAAATTCAGCTATGAATATAATGTTCATTTTTTGAACTGCAGATGCTCAGAAACAGAACATTTTTATTACATATTTTAAAAACAACTTAACTGAGGGACCAAAAAACTACAAATGCCAACACCTCGGATCAACCTCTATCAAACCTGTAAGTTTCAGATTTCAAAGCCTCCTATTTTCTTAGTTATCCGATGGCGAAAAAAGTCTTCAAAATTTTCAAAAATGGAGACTTTTGGATTTTTATGGCACCTCTGTAACTTTGCCTCCCCTGAGCCCATCTACATGAAATTTACAGAATCAAGAGTCCCTTGCCCAGAAGATGTGCTTTTCAAATTTCATGTAAATTGGTTAAAAAGGGACAAAGTTATTAAGGTGCAAACATTTGAGTTTAACATAGAAGTGCTTACTGAACCCTAATATACAGGCACTGTTGTGCTTGTATAATATATATATATATATATATATTTATACAATGGGGGTGAGGCATATTCCAGTGAGATAAAACACGTTATTTTCACTGCAGTGAAATAAATCCTGATGACATCAGCAGAGTTAAAATAAATGCTGTTTATTACATCCCCAAAACCCATGCTAAACCCATGCAAAGCCACGCAAATTGTACATTTTGCAACAGTGAGGCCCCCATTGTATAAATAGGATACATGATGTACACTCATGTGATATGGGAAATACATTCAGTCCTGTACAGTGACCGCTGAAACCTTACTCATGGCTTCACCACTCGTGAGCATTCAGAGGTCACTCTAGAGGAGTGAAAATAGTTTCCATATCACACTCGTGTCCATGATGTATCCCATATATATATATATTAGAGGCAAAAAACTCAATTTAATGCATTAGTTAGGGTTGTTCCACAGCGACAAAAGTGAAGAAATTTGCTGTTAGGGTTGAAAACCCCCCATGGACCCCCCCGTCCACCCCCAACCGGCATTGGGGTGCGCATTGGGATCGTCAGCCCTAACTCTCACCCCATGACATGTGTAAAGCAGCAGAAGTATAGGAGAATGGGGTAAGAGTTAGGACCCACGATCCCAATGCACAACCCCAATGCCGGTTGGGGTGGTGGGTGGGGGTTCAAGGGTTTTCAACCTAACAAATTCACTTTAATAAGCACAATAGAGGCTAACTAAATTAATGAGTTTTGCCCTAATTCTTCTTTGAGAATGATAACGAGAAATAGTGAATGTAATGCAGTGAAGGCGCAGGGCCTCCCGGCCCCGCGCCCCACCGCAGCACGAGGTGGCGAGCGGGCCCTTTGGGCCCCAAGGCTCACCACATGATGTCTTGTGACATACTAACAGGGACAGCAACGCAAACAGAAATGTTAACAGTGGCGCACATGGTAACACAAGTGCGAATGAGAACAGAAAAGGTAGACGACATGGTGGCGTGACGGAACGGTCTGCCACGTGATGTGTTGTCACATAGTAACATGGTGCCTGCAAACAGAAATGTCAATGGGCATGGTGACGTAAAGTGAAACAGAAAGATAAACAGTACTGTAGACAGAAATGGCAAAAATAACAGAAGCATGAAGTGCAAATGAAAGCATAAAGGATAACCCACATGGTGGCGCATGAGCGTCAGCGGTAAGTGAAACGGGTACGGAACCGTAAGTGGAAAGGGCAATAGTAACAGTAATGTGAGCACACAGGCTGGTTTTCCCCAAAACCTGCATAGAGAAAGACAGTGAGTACAAATAATGTATTCATAATAATGAGTATCGGCGCAGAAAATGAGAACTTGGAATACTAAATACATTATATCTCAGGAACCGTACAACGTAGAAAAAAATTTTTAAAGTCATATTGTTTACAACTGTCCTGGCTAATTTGGTACTTAGCGCCTACTAGGGGGCTAAGAAATTTTCTGATGAAAAGTCTGTATCTCGCACCGTTTCCGAGATACGGGCCCTGAAAGGCACGGCGAACGCCGTAATGTTATCATACAGCGAAAAAAGAAAAGTTCGGAGAGCCATAACTTTGCCTCCCTGTAATGTTTTTTTTCACCAAACCACTGAAAGGCACATCTGTGGTCTGTTGGCTGTCTTCCCTCCAAATTTCAGGAAAAAAGACCAAACCGTTATATTGCAGCAGGGTGCCAAAGGATTTCTGTAATGCGTCGGGTGCCGTAATGTTATCCTATGGGAAAAACCATCAAATTTGGAGTGCCGTAACTTTGCCACTGTGTAATATTTTTTCAATACAATACTGAAAGGCACATCTGTGAGATGTTGGCTCCGTTCCTTCCAAATTTCAGCCCAAAACTCCCAACGGTTCGTTTGCAGCACAGTGCCAAAGAATCGCTGTCACTTTCCCACAGATGGAAAACTACTATCGCAATTTGTTAAAGCTTTCACAAAAAAGTTCGACACTTTTGTGAGCACGAAAGTAATTTGTGAAAGTACTTTTTCCAGAAATTTGAAAAACATATTTCTGGGGCGTTTTACCACAAAATAAAGACATGGCAAGCATCCTCAGGGTCAGACTAGGTGAATACATAAAGAATTAGGTTGCTAGAGGGTCCCAAATTTAAATGCCAACCATTTCTCTGATCACCAACTGAAAACAAAATGGCTGATTTACGAAAGTAACAGGCCCATTTGCGAAAGTAAAAATGCATTTGCGACACTGTCAAACTTTTTGTTAACTTTTCCCATTGACTTATAATGGGAAACTGTTTTTTGAATAACTTTTGAACCGTTTAATATTTTTTCATGAAATCTTCAAAGGCACATCAGGGACCCTATTTTTATTCCTAGAATTTCAGGCCAGTCACGCAAACTTTACAACCTGTAGGCGCGACCGTAGAATTCCAGAAAAAGCGTAAACACGTGCACAGATCATGCTTAATAACTCCACAGCTGTATATCCAACTGGTACAAAACTTAGCAGATCCCAAGGCCTATGGTTCTTGATCATGTATTCCAAATTTCAGGAAAATCCGTCAAACGGTTGCAAAGTTATTAAGGTGCAAAGTTTTGGGGTTTAACATAGAAATGGCTCCTCAACCCTAACTATAGTGGCACTACCATGCCACTATAATATATATATATATGTTTATATACACATGTACTTGTATATTATTTTGTTGTTGTGTTGGTGACTAACCTAATACTGATCAAACCATGGTAGAATGCATTAGATTTGGACTTTGTCATATGAACTCTGGCATGAGCATCAGCTCTAGCACTGATTCCTATTCTGGTTTTGGTACTGGTTCCAGTGACAACTGAGGGCCCAAATAAGAAAGACTTTCTAGATGCCTGTCTCCATACTACTCTTACTGTGGGATCAGACTGTACTCTAGATGCTGAATGAATCCCATGCTCTCCCTCAGCCAGGCCCTGTTCCATTTTAGTGCATTTTAATAGATATCAAATCAAGGAACTGGTGCTCCAAAAAGCTTGTTAATCAAAGGGACTGCATTAGGCACTGATGTAGTTTTCCTGGGCAATGGCTATGTCCTGTACACTATGCAGAATTGCAGAGAATATATCCCTGTTTTACAGATGTTGAGACAACACAAGTTGAAGTTTTATATTTCCTACCTGGTCGGACTTCAGGTACAATATGCCCAGTAAGAAAGAAACCATGAAAGTGCACCAGAAGCCGTGGTTAATGTAACTGCTCAAGTAATCAAGCTTAGTACCAAATGCCCACCCCCAGAAGCACAGTCCAAAGCTAAAACCTGATTTCAAAACAGCTCCAGGGACCAACAACAAAGACAACATACTGTATAGTGACCCAGCTATGAAAGATGAAGAGATCAACTGCCAAAGACTGAAATTATTAAAGCCTTGTTCGTTAACACTAGACATTCAGATGGGTGCTGGTGGGGTGTCTGACATCATGGGGGGGACCAGGGCAGGTCTTAACGGCACTCCCCATGTAAAATATGACACCTGCAGCCCTCAAATTAGCCACAGGTAGCACAGTATTATCATCCGTTGATTATGGCTTACCTATATACATTGCAGGAACAGATACTGCCCTAAACAGGATAAAAAAACTCGAGAACAGGGCGTGTTGTCTGGCACTTGGGGCAGATCGATGGACTCACACCTGTGCACTCTACACTGAGATGGGCTGGCTCCCACTGTACCTAAGAGCTTCCTGCTGCCCTACCTCAGCCACCCAGGTATCTGGTCGCTACCCTGCCAGGTAGCCCTGAACACAGGCACTGTACATTAATCACCGTTTTTGTAAGCACTTAATTGCAGTTGCCATGTTCACTGGATACCATTTAACCCTTGTGTGAAAGTGTCCATTGCAAAGGTCATGACCCCACTCATGCAAGTATCATGGGAGTTGATGATGCATACCTGCACAAGCCAGCAGAAGTTACACTCTCATTCAGTTCTGTTACAACTTGTGAAATCTTTGTATTCTCTAAAAGCATTTTTTTCTAGCTCAGATACACTTTAAACTACAGAATATAGCAGGGCACTTACTATGCCTTGAAAAGTTTCATGGCCGGCATAAGACAAGAACATAGGGACTGCAGAAGACAGCAACAGCTATGATGAATACAGTATAATTACTGAAGGTGATAGCACTAAAACATCGTAAAATACCTGGATGCCTTACTTGAGTCTGGTCAAGACCTTTACAATGGAGTCAAGCTCGCTTTCACACCAGACTTAAGTACCTTTAGTTACCTTTAAATCCTGATGAAATTAGGAGTTTGCAATAGAGGCAGTCATTGTTCATGCCTACAAACTATACAGGTAAACAGAATAACATGTCACGTGAGGTCTCCCCCTCATTCATTTATTTAAGATACGTTATTGAGTTTCACAACAATACACAACATGAATGAATACCAGGTTGAATTGAGGAAACATTACATATAGATGATGTATTATGAATGGACACCCAATCCTCTATCAAACCTTGTTAGGATAAATTTAGTACTATACTCCCACTCACCCACTCACCCTATCAATCATCCCACCCACAATTGCCCTATGACAAACAAGCTGTGAATATTTCTCCATATCAAAATGGTATATATCATTTAGAAAATAAATCTGAGGTATTTTAAGGTTTCCATATTGCCAGGAGGGCTTCCAGAGGACCCCATTTGTCCACGTAAGCCTGATTTCTATTAGCTAACATGGCGATATGCTTTTCAAGCTGTAAAGCTAGTAGAGCTTCTCTATGTCATTCTATCACTGGTGATGCAGATTCATCTTTCCAGTGCCTCATAATAATTAATTTGGCTACTGCAGAAATGAGAGCCATGTGAGCCTTTCTGATCTTAGTGGTTCCCGGTGGGAAATTATTAAGGAGACATATGTTGGGAGTAAATAACGCTTGCAACCCCAGCAATGGGTCTAATGTGTTGTATATGTTATTCCAAAATGTTGAGATTTTGGGACAGGACCATAACATAAGAAAAAGGTCACTTGGGGATCCTTTAGATCTTTGACACTGTGGCGATGAAAGCCCACCCATATTGTACAGTCTGTCGGGTGAGAAATATAAATTGTGTATAATATTATATTGCACCAATCTGAGTCTGCCCTGTTTGATGAATTTATACATATTGTACCACATACGATGCCAGATTGATGCTGCATTAGGCAGAGATAACTTATCAACCAAGTAATAACAGATACCTTTAGGTAAACCTTCATCAAGGGTTTGCAATTTCTTGTATGCCATGGATATCGCATGGGGTTGGTTTGCCTCAAGTAGTAGAGGCTGCAAATCAAAGTCAGGGATAAGTACTTGAGGGGTATGACCTAAAAATGACAAGATAACTTGTCAAATTTGACAGAATTTAAAGGGATTTACATCCTCTAAATTGTGAGAAGGGGATAACTTTGCCACCAGGAGCCAGATCATTTAGTTTCAGATTTTGTAAAGGGGCCCAAAAGAGCGATGAAATAGGCATTTGTGCAATTTGGACATTTGGGTTGTTAATGAGGGGTTGTTGCAGAGATTTGTACCACTTAAGATTCCAGTGTTTTTGCAATTGGAACAACACCTTAAGGGACCAACCTATAGGAGTATTTCTGAGGGCTTTGGGAATCTTACAAGAGGGTGAATATATTATTGCATGTAAACTGCAATGTTGGGTTTCTGTCAAGAATCGTTCAATATCCAACCAAAGAGGGTGAGGGGGGATCTGACCTGCCTTTGGTCATGCGCTAAAATCCAGTGTACTAATTTAGTTATGTGTGTAGCACAGTAGTATGTGAAGAAGGATGGAAGCAATAGACCACCTTGTAATTTCAGAGCAGTAAGCTTAGAATATGCTCGCCCGGTTTTCCTTCTCTTCCAGAGGTATTGGTTAACTAAGGCTTGTAAATCAGTAAACCAACGCTTTGGAAGAAAAACACCTAGCATATTTAGTGGATAGTGAATGCGTGGCAACACATTCATTTTAATGGTAGCTATTCTACCCCAATGTGAGACTGGTAGGGTTCCCCATCTTGCTAGGTCAGTCTTAATGATCCCCATTAGCTCCATGAGGTTTCCTTTTATTATTGAAGGACTTTCTCTAACAATCTTTAGGCCTAAATATGTAAGGGATTTAGATTCCCAAACCAAATCAGTTCCCTCAATGTCAGATGGCAAGGTTTTCCTATTCATTGGAAAGACTTTTGTCTTAGAGGTGCTAAGTTTAAAAAAAGACACTTTGGAGAAAAGGTCAATTTCTCTAAGAAGGCCGGTACCCTGGTAGCCGGATTTTCCAGGTGTAATAATAAATCATCTGTGTAAGCAGAAATAAGGTGGTGATCAGGATCAATTTGTATACCCTGGAGTACTGGAGAAGTGATTACTTTCCAGATGAATGGTTCTAGGTATAAATTAAAAAGTAAAGGGGAGAGTGGACAGTCCTGCCTAGTGCCACAGTGAAGAGAAAGGGGATCAGATAGTAGGCCATTGCACCAGACATGGGCAGTAGGGGCATTATAAAGGATTTGTAGCCAGTTAATAAAATTGGAAGAAAAGCCAAATCTATCCAGCGCTAAAATTAAGAAGTCCCATAAAACCCAGTCAAATGCCTTTTCAGCATCTAATGAAATTAAAACAGCAGGAATATCCGAGTTGGTTGGTAAAAGAGAGTAGATGCAACAAGCAACGAATATGATCACTGGAACATCTACTCGCCACAAAGCCAATTTGTTCAGGGCCAATTAAAGTATTCATAAGGGGAGCTAATCTATTAGTAAGAACTTTTGCAAATATCTTAATATCAGAGTTTGAGTGAGATGAGATGATAGTTTTCTGGACAAAGGGGATTTTTATCCGGTTTAGGGATTAGTGTAATAATAGCTTCTTGGAATGATCGCTCAGAAAATCCATTTAGAAACCAGTAATTGTAAACTTCTGTCAAAAAAAGAGCCAGATTATCAACACAAGCTTTAAACAAATTATTTGTATGGCCATCAGGGCCTGGGGATTTATCAAGGGGAAGTTGGGTGATCACTGTTTCAACTTCCATCGTTTGGATGGGTGAACCAAGAAGGGATGTCGGATTGGGAGTAAGTTACAGGAGATCAATTCCATCTAAATAATCAAGTATGTCACTGTGAGTGGCCTTGTCCACATCGGGTTCCGTGTATAATGTCTGAAAATATGATTGAAAAATAGCTGAAATTTTTTGGGGATGTGTAACTATGGGATCCTGATCAGTGGGTTGTAGGCTCGGTATGCAGCGGTTCATTTCTGTTTGCTTGATTCTGATAGCTAACAGTTTGCCTGCCCTGTCACTGGCCTCTAAGTATTTAAGTTTGGTTCTATGTATTGCTAATTCCGCCTCCTGAGACATAAGTTCATAAAATTGGGCATTTAATATATGTAACTTAGTCCAGTCTTCCTTCAAGGAGTGGCAGCTGATGTTTTTTTCCATGGCTTTAATGTCCCTCAGCAAACCTTCAGTTTTGGTTTTAAATCGTCGGGCCCTATTAGAAGCAAAGTGAATGCATTCAGCATGCAGAGCACATTTAAGCACTGCCCATACCATATCAGTCCTGGGTATTGCATTTTTATTGGATATAAGGAATTGGGAGACAAATTATTTAATGTGCATTGGGGTAGTTGAGGATTTCAGTAACTGATTATTTAGGCACCAAAGTGAATCTCCTCGTATACCAGGACCTGAGATGTAGGAGATTGAGACAGGTGAGTGATCTGAGATCACCCTGGCTTGAATCTGGCTATCTATTATACCTGGGAGCAAAAAGGTACTGATCAAAAAATAATAGAGCCTAGAGCAGGTGTGGTGAGGCATGGAGAAAAAGGTGTAAGATTTTTCTGTCAGATGTATTATTCTTCACACAGCAACCAAATCCGCACCATTCATAAGGTCTCTAAGAGCCCTTTGGGTGGGAGAAAGTCCTATTTTTTTGGCATCAGATCGATTTAAATGGGTTTGGGGTATTAAGTTCCAATCCCCTCCCAGAAATACAGACTCATGTAAAAAAGGGGTAATCTAGTTAAGGAGTTGTGAGAAAAAAAGAGGTGAGTCTGTGCTGGGGCCATAAACAGACCCTATCAAGAGAGATTGGGATTGCAGAGTACCCTGCAATAGCACGTATTGACCTCTTGGGTCCAAGATCTCTTGTGTCAACTTAAAGGGGATCACTTTGGCAATGAGTATGGCTACACCCCCTCGGTTGGTGAAGATACCAGCTCTGTAAGCTTGCCCCACCCAATTTCTAAGCAAAAGAAATGTGTCTTCTCTCCATAGATGTGTCTCTTGTAGTCACACAATGCCAGCATGTTACTGGGATAAATGCTTTAGAATTATTTGTCGCTTACACCTGTCTCTAGCACCTCAGACATTCCAAGTCATAATACCGTAAGGACCCCTCATTATGGCATGTCCGGTTGGAGTATCAGCATACCAAAACATTTTAGGAGGTTCAGAACTAGGTACATAGCAGTTAACTCACTGCGGTCAGGAGAAAAACGTTTGGCATAAATCCACCCCCCTCACTTCTACCTTTTAATGTCCCCATGCAACTATAAGACTCAGATTCAGTTTCAATCACTTATATATATATATATAAAAAAAGAAAAAATGAAAACTAAATGCTACCCCCAGTTCTACCAATTGTACTCAATATACTGCCAGGAGATGTTAATTTGCACGCCAGCGATGACATTATCCTGCCCCAAAACCCTTGCATTCCCTCCCTTAAACCTCTATCTAACAAGTTATGTCATAATATTCTGTAATTATAAAACTTGTATAAGTACCAGAGAGGTAGACAACGTTTAGTAGTGTAAATACTAGTTAGGCTATTCATGTAAGTTATATATGTGCCTCTTGATTAGTGAGGGTCACCTTATAAAAAGAGAATCATGAAAATTAGACCTTAATAATGCTTAAGGATCCCCACATGAATTAGCATATATGGAAAAACATGATTAAAATGTCAGGAAATATATCCATGATGTTGTAAATTAGGCCCACTGAAGTTTGCAATCAAGAGCCGCACCATTGTGGGGAAGCCAACAGGCAATCTGTAGGCTAGTCTCTCCCCCTATTCAGCAGAATGCAAACCAGGATCTAACAATTACTGGGGCTAATAATTGTTTGCATAGCTATACGATCCTTAGTTCCCGCTGGTCACTGTATATATTAAAGCTTGCCGTCGTTGTAGTCAGATCTAAGCAGTAAACAAACTAGTAGGCCAAAACAAAATCGTTCATCACCAATTTCAAGACCCAGTCACTTAAACAGGTCAGGAAGTAACTTCTTGAGTTCAAGCTGTGCATGTTCTAGCGTTTTAAAAGCATACCATTGATCCTGGGGTCTCACTTGTAGAATGGCTGGGTATAGAACCCGAAACTGTTTCCCAGCCTCTATTAATTTCAATAATATGGGATGCAGTTCGTCTCTTTATATTGACCGACTGTGGTAAGTCCTGAGAGAGTCAAATTATCTTACCCTCCCACTGAACTTCTTGCAATGTTTTGATTCGAGCCAATATGTGCTGCTTATCGAGGAAATTGAGCAGTTTAAAAATCAAGGGTCTGGGAGGCGACCCAGGGGGTGGCATTGGGCATAACACTCTGTGGGATCTCTCTATGGTGTATGTTGTGCCATTAGGTGAAGGCCCTGCAATTTTTTCACACAGCTTCTGTAAGAATATAATCGAAGGGTTACCCTCCTCCCTTTCAGGGATCACGATAACCAGTAGGTTATTTCAGCGGCTTCTGCCCTCAAGGTCCTCCAGTTTCTCTTCGATTCTTTTAAGTCTCTTTGTCACACTGCTACGTTCCAATTTGGCTTTGTCTTGCCTTTTTTATGAAGAGATTATACGAGCCTCTGAATCTGACACTTGTAATGCCAGGGAATCCATTGAGGTATGTACCTAATGCAGCTCGTCAGATATGGCTGCAATGGAACTCTGGAGGGGTTGCATTATCTCCAGAAATCATTCCTCAGTAAGCGCTGATGTCCCCACAGTAGATTTACTGCTAGTGGCCTGTTGCTGTTTAGGCCGTTTGGCGGACTTATCTTTCTCCGGCGTAGGGGGAGGTGAGTGGCGCGGCAGCACATTGCGCATGTATACCTCCATATTTTTGACATTTTCTCTGTCCCTCTGGTTGTTGGAGTGTTATCATAATCTTTTCCTGTTGTAAAATGAAATAAGAAGGCTGGTTTGCAGTGGAAAAACACAGGAGGGATGCGGAGCAGTGGCAGCTAGCTGCTGCTCATTAGGCTGCCATCACATGACCTCCCCCTTATTCATATGGGAGGCATGCAAAGCATATATTAGGGGAATCACTATTGTATATATTTCTGCAGACCGAAAACAAGGCAAGTAGAGGGAAATAACTTGTTAATTGAGCTCAAAACAAAAAGAAAACAGTTCACACACCAAGCACATGCTCTACTAATATTTTATTGGTGCATGGGACTGCTGACCAGAAACCCCTACGTATTGACTCTGATGAGTCTTCTTCAGGGGGTGGCTGAGTCAATATGTAGGGGTATCCGGTTAGCAGTCCTTTGCACTGTTTTTGTTTTGTTTTGAACTATACTTAACTTGTACAGCTGCACCCTTTGGGAGTCAGGAGTGCTCCCCACCCTTTCCTTTGTTGACTGATTAATTGAGCTGAAATCAAAAGGAAGCCCCCTTTTTCTTAAATGGCACAGACATTTCAGATGAAAATCTGAAATCTAGTATCAATCTGAAATACAAACTAAACATGCTTTTGTCAAGAAAAGCTGAGTTAGCGTTTGTTCAGCTAAAACACTATCTTTGGGAAGGAAGGAGTGAACCAGGAAGCTTCTCGCCCACCAACACAGAGCACTCAGGCCATATGGCACATCACCACACTCAGAAGCACCCCAGGGCCTTCTGCTCCACTCTCCAGTGGATATCAATCCCAGAATGAGAGGAAATTTATGCCAGCTTATACTCATCCCCACCCCCCACCCCCATCTGATTCAGGCAATACATGCCTTTTTCTGATGGCTCAAAATATCTTGCCTGGAGCCAGTTTAGCAGCAGGCTCTGGGGAGCCCAATTACTGAGCAGAAAATTGTGGTAGCTGTTAAAGCCCTCCAGTTGTCCATAGCCCCAGGACATGACTGTATACCTGTGTACTTAAATCATGTCAGACATGGTAGCACCACATTTTAAGCAAGTGTTTGAATGGGCTTTTGAGCAAGGCACCCTCCACCCACTTTAAGGGGGGGGTGATTATTACTGTTTTACACAAATGGGATAAGGACAGTACATACTGCTCCAGCTACCACCCCATTTTCCTCATAAACACAGGCTGTAAAGGTATGGCTAAGGTGCTTGCCTTATAACAGAAAGGCTTTCTTTTGCAGCTGATTCACTTGAAACAGGCAGGTTTCATCAAAGGGTGGCTCAGATCTGACCACATGCACTCCTTTCTCACACTTATGAAGGCTGCACAGGAGTCCCTGGCAGTGGTTGCAGCAGTCTCTATTGACTTTGGAAAGGCTTTTGGTTTGGTCAAATGGGCTTTTTTTTTTTCAAAATAATGTACTGCAGCAGTTTGACTGTGGTCTGGAACTCCTAAAATAGATACAGTTTCTCTACAATGACCCAGTAGGATGTGTTGCCACTAGTGGTTAGTTATTCCCAACATTCCCTTGGTAAAAAGGTACCAGACAGGGATCCAATCTTTTGCCCCTGCTGTTAGCATTAGCCATAGAACCGCTGACAGTTGACATCAGGTCACATGCCTGTATCACAGGCGTCATGGTGGGCCAAGACTCATATTCCATGCTGATGACCTCCTGGTGTTGCTTACCTCAACTGATTCCTTACTACTGGCCCTTCTGCAGGTACTCCAACAGTTTTCTGAAGTGTCAAGCCTTAAGGTGAACAAAAGTAAGAGTAAGGTACTCCCCATTACTATGCATTGCCACCCTTCCCCATTCACCAAGCATGGCCTAAAATAGTCACACAATGGTATCACTTATGTAGGGGTTAAAGTAGTTGTGGACATCCCCTTTGTTCCCAAATTAAACTTTACTCCCCAACTGCAAGCCCACCCCACAGAATGTGACCAGTGGAAAATACTACACTTATTCTTGGCTGGTAATAGAGAAGCTGTCAAGACTGTCACCTTCAGTAAGCTACTGTATCTGCTCAGTTACCTTCCCATCTCAATTCCCGACCACTGGTTCTCCAAAATAAACAATTTCTCTGGGGCCTTTCTATGGGAGGGTACACAGGCGAGGTACAACATAGGGAAACTGTGGGCCCACTGGAAACAATGGGGTTAGGGCCTCATGTGGATTAATGGGTATCGCTTGGCCTTCATTAGCGAAAAAAACCCTTTGATGGTTCAAGGATAACTCCCTGTGCCCCCCCACCAACCTCAGCAGCAGAGTAGTAGTGCTACTGCTTCTGATGCCAGCAACCCAGGTTCAGGAACAAACCTGGATTGTTGTGGTCTGGCTAAGGAAAGAAGGATCAAATGTTCCACAGAATGCTCTTCCTCTCTGGGGAAGGTGGGTTCCTGTCCTCTGCTGCAATACTTCCACCTGGGTGACCAGAGGTGGCAGTGCTCGGAGGACTGATGGGTGGGCAGGATCTCCATAAGACATTGGGACATTGCTGTGCTTGTCACAAGCATGACTCAGTAGCCATGAGGGTGACTAGAACATGGAAAATGGCCCCGGTCTTCAAGGATGACAGACCCTGATACATCTGGGGCTGTGCTCCTCCTCTAGCCAGATGTGCACTTCATGATGTGTACAGTGTGTTCAGAGTAAATCTCCAACCCCAACCCAAACCCCGGGGTAATATGATGACTGCATGGAGGAGGTGGCACACTGGTGTGGAGACAGCATCCCCAAGGAGATACCTTGGGGATCTTGAAGGAGCATAGAGGGCTGGAGACAAGATGAAGGCATAAAGATAGAGTAAAAAAAATTGTATACAGCTATAGTGCCTCCTGGGGTGTACACGGTGCAAATGAAATTCTTGTACCAATGTCACTCTCCAACCCGCTGCATTCACAACTCCAAAATATGAAACAGAACATCCTATTTTAGTCCATATTTTATTCAAAAAAACAATAAAAAACAAATATTGTGCACAGCAGCAGAGTCCAGACCTCTCCCAAGTCAACAGTTTCTCACATCTAGCACTTTCTCAAGACTCAGAAAAACTGCTCTCCCTATGGATCTCCATGGAACAACGTATGGATACCTATTCTACAAGTGTCTCCCTGTACAGGCAGTTGCTAGAAAAGGTCAGCTCATACCCCACAATTGTTGCATCATGGCAAGGTTAGAAGGAACTGGGTAAGGTGCTAAATATAGACTTGATGCCTATTAAACTTACATCACTGTGTGGCAACCGCAGAGTCCTAATTGATAAGAAACTTCTATCATGGGAGACCTGGAAGGAAAAAAGGATTCATCACATCCATGATCTCCAGATCTCCCACTCAAGGCAGATAAAGACCTTTGAGTAACTCTACACCAAGCATAATATCCCCAGGAATGGCCACTAGAAATTTCTGCAAATCCATTGTGCATTGCAAGGGGTGTTGCATGCCACCACTGCTCCTATAAACACCTCTCTTGCCCCCTCACCACTTGGCTGGCTGAAACTGCACAGAGGCAGAGCAGCTGCCACCTACAAAGATCTCCAAGATGCCCAGCCATTGCAGAGCTTGACAGCAAAAGGTCACTGGAAAGGGAGCTGGCTATTGACCTGTCTCAAGAAGATAGATAACTGTGTTGGTCTGTGGCTCGTACAGTCTGCAGAGATGCTAGAAGTTGCCTGATCCAAAGCAAGATCTGAAATTATTGGAATAGGACCCCCCAGATTCTCCACATAATGGGACTGATTCCATCAGATCAGTGTTGGCAATACCAGGCTCTGGGGAGATCATTGTTGCATATCCTGTGGAAGTGCCAGCCTCTAGCCAACTTCTGAAAGGGAGTTCATGACATCTGTCAGTCTGCCCTTGGATCCCCCTTTTCCTTTTCCCCCTTGGTTTATATTCTAGAACTTTCACAGTTACTATTACATTAAGACCCTTACCAAGGCCTTGGGCAGTGGCCGTTAAGGCCAAACATCCCATTTTGCAGAGGTGGAGAACTATAGACTCGCCCTTACTGCTCAGTTGGAAACAGGCAGTAGGAATCCTGGATCACCATTAGCTTCTTAGCCATTTTGCAATGGGTAAGCAGCAAGATCAAACTTGCATTTTGGACTTCTATTTGGAGTACCTCACTGGAGCAGTTACATGACTAAATTTGGAAGATATAGACAAAGGCAATATGTCATGACCAAGGACAATGAGTTATGGGGATTAAAGTAGTGAAATTCTGTTTTCAAGACTTGAAATTCTGGGAACTGCATCACTGATTTTAAATCTAACTTCTATATTTTACTGGGATTCTGCTGTCATTCTTTTGCATGTGTACAAATAATCAGAATACAAGAAGACAGAGCATTAAATGTAACAAACTGAAAAAAATACAGGAAGCAATTATAATAAAAATACAAGTTCTGTAGACTTTCTGATCTGGAATAAAATGCCAAATTCCACGAAATTCTTTATTCTTACCAGAGTGCAGGCAGTCCAAATTCCAGAATTTTACCAGGTTTTCCCTGTAAAAACCTAAAACCAGTGGCCTTGGCCATGGCCCTTCATGTTGCCATGACCACATGACAGTGCTGTCTTTCTCACAGTTTTATGTACGCGGTAAGTATTTGCATACCTGAAACGTGTATACCTTTCAAGATGTTTTTCTGGTTATGCCACCTAATTGTTGAGTGTTATATTGTCGATGACTGGTTTCTCAAGTTAGCCTACATTCTATTGGCCACTCCAAATATGGTTATTTAACCAAAAATGGTTAGCATTGTAGGCAACAGAATTGACTATATGTAATATACTGATGTTACTATTGGCAACATGCGGTAGCAAGATGATGTACTGTACGTGCGTATGTTTTTTAAAGAAATGCTCAATAAAACGTTTAACTACAATAAATTAGTGCCCAACTGTGGAGCTGTACCTGTAACCTTGTTAATTGCTTTGTATGTAAAGGCTGACACAATAGCAAGACTGACCTATTCCAGGTTATGCCTAACTATAGAATATTCTAGAATTATTTTTGTTTTGAATTGGGTCAGAGACTTTGCAAATTATTTGCACAGGATCTTTTGTGTTATGTCTATCACTAACAAGGTGGATTTATCTCAAAATCACTAGTGAGTACGAGGAAGGGGTTACAGTGAAGTTGGCCATTCCCTGCTCAGCTCTGAAAAGTTTTAACCTGTCACATTCTTAGAGTGAGAAATTTGTATGGATTAGAGACTCTCAGCAATGTTTAGTCAGTGTGAGGGTCATGGTAATTTAGGGGGAGAACACAGTCTAGATCCAACTGTGAGGTTCAGAACAAATTTTCCTTTACTGCATGCATCTGAGTTCAAGCCCAGAAGTACAAATTTACCAGTGAGAGTAGTCATGAGGATGCCTGTGGTGTTTGGCAGAGGTACTTTGAGAGGAACTCCAACAGAGAATATGCCACAGGAGGTGGAGAAGCGTGAGAAGAAAATAGATCAGAAACTGGAATAATTCATGAACAGTATATAGAATCTCAGTCTGACACCTGAAAGCAGAGAAAGTACACCAACTGGAGGTCCATCAGAAAGAAATTGAACAAAATGTGGAGAAGAATCAAGATGTCAATGTCAGCAGACATCACAGAGAAGAGGAAACCTGTCACAAGGTTATAATAGAGTGTCATCACCAGTGATTCCAATTGTTGCATCATTGGTCTCAAGCAATTTCCCAGCCTTAGAAGGTGAAAAGAAAAAGAACACCCTAGAGTTCTTAAAGCAGCAGTGCAATGAAAAAATGTTTTTCCAAAGAAAGCTTATTTCAGCTACATTTAAGAAAAACATTAGCCTGGCTATCAAATTCACATGTCTAGGTAGCTCTTGTACTGTGCATTATGAGCTTTTCTTTCAGTCCTAACCCTTGCCAAGTCTACAATGATATTTCTATTCAAAATGGGATGGCCATTTTTTTCTTGAGAAAAAACTCAATTAAAACATTTACAAAATACTCAGATTTTGGTGGAATTTGAAAATTGTACCACCAAATAAAACTAGTAGATGCCAGAAGACTTTTCGAGTCAAAAAAGATAGGGTAAAAATTTTTGCCCAGTTTTGTTGCCCTACTGCTTTAAGGTCATTTGAGAGAACACTCAGAGAAGTTTATGTACCAGAAGGTTTTTGGATACAGCACCTTGAAGGAGCTATGAGAAGTGTGGCAAGCAAGTGCTGGTAATGCACGCAAGATCAGTTAGGAGACTGGTTGCAGTGCAGAATCCAGTTTCTTGAGTACTTTGACAAAGGAAGAAGCAGACAGCATTTATGGAGAAAGTTGGATTTTCTGCAGATCAGAGATCAAATTGACATGTTAGGGTTGGACATTTGGGATATCTACAAATGATTACGTCTGGAAGTACATGAGACAGAGATTGTGGAGTTCATTGTGGGAACTTAACAGCTAGAGCTGCAGAATTTGTTGATGTGTGCCATGCTGAGCAACATGAACTCATTCAGAAAGGCAGAACAATACATGATAACATGTGTCAAGTGAAGCCTGTAAGTAGCAACCAGTATGAGAGAAAAGAGACATTCCAGGACAGAGGACCTGAACCACAGGGACACTTGGCACCAAGCTATCCTTTTAACACACAGCAAAGGTTATATCCACCCAAAAGAGAGAATACATTTGAACTGAGGTGCTATGGATGCAATGACCTAGGACACAAGAAGCCAAACTGTCATAAAAACAAACCAGAACAACCTACAAACAGTGCAGCAAGCAGTTTGATGAGAGAGAAGGAGAAGTCCAAGGCGATGGAGGTTGTTGCAGAGAAACAGACAACTTAGAAGGTGACTGCAGTCATGAGATCAATCTGCTGTATTTGCCTGAAAAGCTAGGAGACAATGAAATACAAGGTTTGGTGTACAGTGGAGCTAATACCCATAATCATCACAAAGCCAGTGTTAATGCTGAATACTGAGCCATGGTCATGGATCAAGAGGAAACCAAAGATAGAGCTCACATTAGCATTGAAAAGGTTACACAGCCCTTGGGGACATGGGGTGGTCAGCATCACCAATTGAGGAATGCCTTGTAAAGGAAGAGCATTCATCTTTGACACAGCCATATCAGAGATAATGATTGGGACTAACATTATCAAAGAGCTCAGATTTGTGATTGACATAGCCAAAGGAAAAATTCTGGTCTCAGAGTAGACACAGAGTGAGACACCTGCTGACAGTGTGAAAGAGGAAGAAAATGAGTACTGAGGAACCTGAATCATCAGAAAAAACTGTGCGTGACGAGCATCAAGTGCCAACAGTAATAGCTATGAAACCAGAAGACATATTGCAGGATGTCAGAACATTGACAAGTCCATGTCTGGAGGGACTGATGAAACCAAAAGCACTGAGAGAAGAGCAGATGGAGGAAGTTCGGAGGGAGTTTCTTGAGGTAGTTACCCAGACAGCTGGGAAAACTAAATTGTTACAGCACACATCAGATACTGGAATTGCTCAGCCAATCAGGAGCAGACCTTATGCCTAGTCACTAGGGAAGAGAGTAGTCATACAAGAACAGACCCAGAATATGTTGAAGGATGGGATCATCTGATTATCACTGTCAGCAGGGTCGTTGCCAGTGGTGCTAGTGCACAAGAAAGATGGAACCACATGATTTTGTGTTGACTACAAGAAAGTGAATGCTGTCACCATCAGAGATTCTCATCCAATGAAAAACATGTGAGATGTGTTTGACGCATTCACCGGAGCACAAGTATTCTCAGCTGTGGATCTGAGAAGTTGATACTGGCAGGTACTAGTGGAGTCACAATGTTGCTGCTAAACTGCTTTTATCACACACTAGGGACTGTATGAATTCACTGTGTTACCTTCTGGACTAAAGTACACACCTACAACATTTCAGAAGATGATGGATGAGGTATTACCTGTAATACAGTACAACGTCTGCTTCACCTACATAGACAATGTGATAATACACGGAAGAACTGGCAATTATTGTAGCACTTTAATTCTTGCTATGTTCATGGATGAAAGTGAAGTGTGACATTAACTAGACAGCAAAGATCATATTCATCATGTTTTATTAATAACTCACCTTACTTGAAACCAATAAACCCTTGAACCCTATATACACCTTTATAAAAATATGTGACCCAGTATTTGTTCTCAACATTTCTTTGTTGTCCACTATCAGTCATCATACCTGCAAAGTAAAAGAAACATTAAGTCACTGTTTTAAATGGCACAGTTTTGTGTGTGTGTGTGTGTGCGTGTGTGTGTGTGTGCTGATTGCACTTACCTCTTCTACTGAGTCTCATTTTTGAGATCAGCTTCAAGATCAGTTTCTGTTGGACCCATCTGTTCAAGCACCCCAGACACCTTGGATGCCTGTTAATTTTATTTCTAAGCGAACAGTAAGTGCTTTAAGTAGTTGTGTATTGCAATATAATTACTGATTGACCATCTTTAATACATTGATTTGACATCTAATTTCAAACACCATAATAAGGTATGACGTTATACTCAGTTACATACTAACGTACTAAAATGCCAGCAAAATAGGCCTAACAGTCTCTCAAGTCTGCTCTTTTTTTCGGCACCTGCACTGAGGGCCGATTTTGCTGTCCCCCCCCCCTTGTGTTATACTGTCCCCAGTCCCAGATGTTCCACTTGTATTGGCCTGGTCAGATTTACCCTCCCTTTGTACCTGTCCCATCCCCTCTTAAACTCATCCATGGTCTCCACCTCTATTAGCTCCTTGGGCAGTGCATTCCATGGCTCCACTACCCTTTCAGTGAAATAACATCTCCTCCTCTCCCCTCTGAGCCTGTCCCCTTCCAGCTTACACCCGTGACCTCTTGTTGCCCCACCCTCCTTCCTTTGGAGCATCTTGACTGGGCCTCCTTTACTGATCCCTTTCATGTACTTAAAGACCTCTATCATGTCCCCCCTGTCCCTCCTCCTCCTCCAGGGTGTACATGTTGAGCTTCTTCAGCCTCTTCTCATAGGTCCTCTCCCCCAAGCCCCAGATCATTGTGGTTGTCCTCCTTTGGACCCTCTCTAGGAGTGTAATGTCTCTCTCTTGAAATGTGGTCTCCAAAACTGTACACAATACTCGAGGTGTGGCCTAACCAAACAATTGTACAGTGGAAGGATCACTTCCACCTTTCTGGAGGTAATCCCCCTATCGATGCATCCCAGCATCCTATTTGCCCTTGCTGCTGCCCTCCTACAGGTCTCTGAGTTGTGCATTTTGACATCTACCACTACCCCCAGGTCCCTCTGCAATACTGAAAACCCCAAGAAATATTGAGAGCACGTTGGACATATATATGCAGCTGGGTTGTACTTGGAACAGACCTCTGACCTGGTCTCACTAGTGCATGATGCATTTCAGTGGGTGTCAGTACAGGTCTGGATCCATGGTCAACAGACCCCCAGACAGGCAACCAAGCTGTGTCTGCTTGTCTCCCCAGTCGCAATTTGCAAAACTGCTCTGTGTGGCATTTGTGCATTCTACCCCCCCCCCCAAAATCACTGTGTCCTTTCAGACTTGTGGCAATGAGTGACAAGGAAACACAGCAGCTCACCCGCTCACCCCCATCTCTTCCAACACTGCAAGTCAGTGACACTGTATCTTACTGTCTCCTTTCAGACTTGCAGCACTGAGAGACAGGAACAGAGAGACAGCCTCCCCTCACGATATCTCAGAATAGTGCTGCACTCAAAGATGTGCCGCTGATGGAAAGTGACACAGCTCCCGGGTGCTGATATGTCCTGCACCTGCTCCCTGGCTGAGAACTGCCCCCACACCTGACTAAACCTCCCCCTGTCATGTCCACTTGCAGGCAGAAGTCACAGAGGTACCACAGAATGATACACCCAGTGTGGTCCCACCACTCCTCCTCCTAGTCTGAAGTCTACTGTAATATTGTGGAAAGTTTGAACATTGTCCCCTTCCTTGTGCTAAGCGTTAATTGCTGGTTAATTATTTTGGTACAAAATTCACAAGGAGGGCTGGCTGGCACTGACACAATTATTCCTGCTCACATGTTGTCTGTTTTCTTCTGGTGGTGGCGGCAAGTTTCTTGACGATGTCTTTCCCATGTTTATGGTAGTGTCGGGAGAGCTGACAGCAACTTTTTTTGTATTATCTGTTTTCCCTTGTGTACTGCAAGACCTGCCACTCCTTCAAGCTGCCATGGTCCCTGACATACCCCCTTACTACCCCTTTCGAGCCTCCAACCTCATACAGCAGCCCTCTCCGGGGTAACCCGTCATAATCCTTCGCTGGGTGGGTCCCTCTCCTCAGATGGGGAAGGCACTGGTGGGGACTGGCCAGCACACTCTACTTTTGGCCCCAGGGCACTGCTGAGGTGGACATGGCTCCTTCTGGGGGCTTTGTCGGACCAGCAGCAGTCATCCGGACATTCCTGGAGTGGTTTCCACTTTTCTGTTGGTTCCCCTGTTGTGCCGCTCTTGCAGTGCTCAGTTATTACTGAGTTTCTGATCACTTTTGCTTCAGTTGTCTCAGGGAGTGGGAATCTGTGACACGAGACAGTCAGTAAAGGTAACTTCGCACCAGAACCTTGCAGCACTCTCACTGACCCTTTACCTACTGACTGCTTCTCATTTCACCATGTCTGTATCTTCACTAGACAATAATCTGTGAAAAAAAAGAAAAAAAAACAATCAGAATGGTAAATTGCTTTTGTTTACCTGTAACTACCAAGGGACAAGATTTCATAAATAAATAGGAGAATGCGAACACAGCATATAAAACAGGTAGAGATTTAAGACTACTGTAAACATTCCTGTCATAGATAAACATACCTTACTCTGTAGAACAGATCCCACCCAAAGAACTAAATTAAATAGCAGCCGATTTTGCCCATTGTGCCAAAAAAAAGTGATGGTTCTGAATATGAACCAAGGACTGTCAGAGGGATTTTAGAAAGCATAGACTGTCATGTGCAGTCATTGAAATACCCAGTATCCATATTTCAGAATCTGGATATAGATTTTGCCGAAACCAAGCAGACATTTAGGGCCCGATATTCAGCCTGTACCAGGCAATGGTGCAAGTGGGGGTGAAGCGCATCTGAGATGTGCTGGGGCCAAGACAGGGAGATATTCAAAGATGAAGCACCATGGTGCATCACCTTTGAATATGGCACAGAATAAGCATGGCACAGTGACAATGCTCCGGCGCATTCCCCAGACAGGGAGGACTGGGAATGTGCCAGTGCAACTGTAGTTGCACTGGGCGCAGCACCTGCGATATTTAGACTTGGGCATGCAAATGAGGCCATAATGTATGCATGGTGCAAATGGGGCCATTTGCATGTCATTATGGCCCCATTTGCATGTGTTGCAAGGGGCAACCTGGCGAAATGCACCTGGTGCCCTGCCTAGCTGCTGTCAACAGGGGTTGAATCCCTGGTAGTCTAGTGTACCCCCCACCCTCCTGTATGCCCAATCATGGGCATTTGTAATACAATTACAAACCCTGGTAGTCTAGTAGTCCCACTTCCCCCCATAAGCCTGATCATGAGCATCTGTATGGAATTCACTAACCCTGGTGGTCTAGTGGTCTCCCTCCCCTCCCATAGCCCTGATTATCTGAAAGGACATCTATGGAATGCCCTGGTGGTCTAGTGTTACCCCCCCATTGAAGCCCCGATCGTAGGTACAAAGTTGAAACAAGAATCCCTGGTGGTCTAGTGGCACCCCCACCCCTCCCACCTGCAGAGGACCCCTGGCCACCCAGCTCCTCCCATCATCGGTGGACAGCTGCACCCCAACTTCATACTGCCTGGCTGCCCTCTGAATGACAGCTTACAGTAGGAGCTGTAAACCTACTGGTCCACAGCATGGGCCAATGGGCTTGCAGTCCATACTGTACTATGCAGGCACCAATATGTGAATGACTTCATTCACATATTTGTGCCTGTGGGGTACAGCATGGCCTGCAAGCCCATTGGTCTATGCTGTGGACCAACAGGCTTACAACTCATACTGTAAGCTGTCATTCGGTGGGTGGCTGGGTGATATGTGGGTGGGGTGCAGCCGCCCACCAATGATGAGGGGGAGCTGGGAGGCCAGGGGTCCTCTGTGGGTGGGAGGGGTGCCGCTGGACCACCAGGGATTCTCATTTTGACTTTGTACCTGCGATGGGGACTTTGGTGGGGCTGGGGGAACACTAGACCACCAGGGCATTCCACAGATATCCTTTCAGATGATCAGGGCTACAGGAGGGGGGGGGAATGCTAGATTACCAGGATGTGTACTTTTATTACGAATGCCCGTGATTGGGCATACGGGAGAGGGGGGGACCACTAGACTATCAGGGTGTGTACTTTCATTACAAATACCCACTATCAGGCATAAGGGGAAGGGGACTACTAGACTACCAGGGTGTGTACTTTCATTACAAATACCCATGATTGGGCATATGGGAGGGTGGGGGGACCACTGGACCACTGGTGGGGTTTGGATGCTTGTGGATGGTGTTCCTGCTGGGCGGGTGGCCTCCCATGGCTGGCAGCTGCTGAGTTGCACCTTGCAGTACAGCTGCCCACCTGTGGGTGTCCAGCATTTGAGCCTTTTTTTTTGGTTCAACTTTGTGCCCCCCATGTGGCACATCTGGAGGTTGTGCCAGCAGATGCACAGCACATCCCGGGCTGAATATTGGGATGTGCCACATATGCATGGGCACGCCCCCTACAGATGTGCTGCATACATTATCAATGAGCCCTGGTGCATCAGGACTTGTGCTGCACAAGGCACCCTTTTGAATATCACGCCGGAGTGCATTGCAGGGTTGTGACAGCGCATCTCGGTTGCGCCAGGCACAACCCCTTTGAATATCTCCCCCTAAGAGTCAAACAAAAATACCTCAAGAAAATGGGAAAAGGGAAACAGACCCCTAAAAGTGCAGCTCCTTTCTGAAGAGGACATCAACCTCCTCTACACATCAGAAACAATCACACTAAAAAAATCCATCTGGATTACTAAATTTCCTATATTTTTTATTTGACTACATATTGTCCTGCACACAAAAAACAGTATTATTTGACATGGGGTGACATTACAGAAGGAAAAGACTGTGAAGGACACTGCTTCCTACAGCACAGAGAAATTTATTTATTTATTGAATTTTGTTGACTGGGTAAGTCCACTGAGACTAGAAGTCCTTTTTCAGGGGTGACCCGGGGGTGGGGATACAGATGGTAATCAACTGAAACTGAACCAGATTAAGCTATTTGTGGTATTTCTAGTGAATGGAGGATATTTGGCCAGGACACCAGGGAAATTCCCCTACTCTGCCAGCAGGGGGCTTGACTTCCTGGAAGCAGAATGGAGGGACCCAGTTGGGAGCCGGACAAAGGAGGAGGAGGAAGAGGAGGAAATGCTGATGTGGCAGGGGAGATGGCCTCCTTCTCTGCCCAACCTTTACAAGAGGCCTTTGATGCTGAATTCGAAATGGAAATTGAAGTTGAAGGAGATGCTATGGATCCAGCTAATTTGGAAGATACGGATCTAAAAGCTTCTGGCTTTTCTGAAGAAGCACAATGTTCTTCAGAAAATGAGGAACAAGCACGAAAAAACACTGCCCCAGCTAGGGAGCCAGAGTCCAGAAAGGAGTGTAGGAAATTTGAAAACTCAATTAGTACAGTGCCGGTACTGTGTCTTGTGTGGAAACCGTGCTGTTCAGGGCAGAGGATGTTGTGTTTGGTCAGGTATTTGGTGATTTGCATGGCAACCAATTTTTCTAGGGCTTTGGAGAGGGGTGAGAGGATGGAGATAGGTCAGTAGTTCCTGGCAGAGGACCTGTCACCACCTTTGTGTATGGGAGTAACAATGGCAGTTTTCCATGCAGATGGGAATTGCCCCAGGCAGAGGGATTTGTTGAGAAGGCTGGTGAGTGGGGCAAGGACCTGATCCAGTACTAGTTGGAGAATGCTGGGGTCCAGGGAGTCACCGCTGGGACTATTGCTCTTTAATGCTTTGACCAAGTGAGGTCTGGCTTCCTGGGCAGTTACCCTATGTAGGTGGAAGCTAGGGTGTTGGAGTACTGGGGCAGGTAGGGAGGGTGGTGGGTCAAAGAAATTACTGGGGAGGACAGAGCTAAGGTCCGTAAAGGATGTGTTAAGGTAGTGAGTTGGGGTGTGGGGCTCACCCAGTGGAATAGGAAAGGGGAATGGTCACTAAGTGAGACAGGAAGAACCTGGATATCCTGGATTTTTTTGGGGTGGTTGGTGATGATTACATCTAGGAGGGTGCTGGTATCTCTCTTTGGGTTTACTCTTGTGGGTTGGGAAATGAGTTGTGTCAAATCAATTGCTGCGAAGGAGTCCTGGGTGGTGGAGGAGATGGCACTGAGCCAGTTCACGTTCAGGTCCCCCACAAGGACTTGTTCTGCCTTGTGAAGGAGGGTGGCAAGATAATCTGTTATGGATAACAGTGCCGGGTTTTTGTTCTTTGGGGGAATGTAGGCAGTGGTGAGATATATAGAGCCCCTGGAGGGGTCCGGAGTAAGTTTGAGGGTAAGAGCCTGGGCCCCATTTGCAGGTAGGGAGGGTGGTGGGTCAAAGAAATTACTGGGGAGGACAGAGCTAAGGTCCATAAAGGATGTGTTAAGGTAGTTTGCAATGTATGCAGGATCAGAAAAGGTAGAGCCATCAATGGTGATCTGTGATGGGGAAGGGGAGCGTGCCTTCCCATTTAATTGTTTAACATTGTCCCAGAAAGTTCGGGCACACCCTCAGAAGGAGGTGAGAGTGGCCTGGTAGTGGTTGGCCTTGGCTCTACGGATGGCCCAAGTGCACTTATTCCACACAGCATTGTAAGCCTGTCTGTCAGCCATCCGACCTGTTTCTGTGGCAAGGTGCCATAGGTTATCCCTAAGCCTGAGCAATTGTAATAGGGCAGGAGTAACCCAGGGTGTATTTTGTTTTTTGGTTCAGACGCCCGTGATGGGTGCGAAGAGGTCACAGGCTTTGTTAAAGGTTTGGGAAAAGAAGGCAAAGACAGTATCTATGTCGGGAGTGTGGTGAATGGGGGACCAGTTTATCTGGGCAAGAAATTGCTTGGGGTTTTTCAGTCCACCCGGTCTGAAGCGCAGGCAGATTGTGGACTGGGTTGTGAGTTGGGGTGTGGGGGTCACCCAGTGGAATAGGAAAGGGGAATGGTCACTAAGTGAGACAGGAAGAACCTGGATATCCTGGATTTTTTTGGGGTGGTTGGTGATGATTACATCTAGGAAGGTGCTGGTATCTCTCTTTGGGTTTACTCTTGTGGGTTGGGAAATGAGTTGTGTCAAATCAATGGCCGCGAAGGAGTCCTGGGTGGTGGAGGAGATGGCACTGAGCCAGTTCACGTTCAGGTCCCCCACAAGGACTTGTTCTGCCTTGTGAAGGAGGGTGGCAAGATAATCTGTTATAGATAACAGTGCCGGGTTTTTGTTCTTTGGGGGAATGTAGGCAGTGGTGAGATATAGAGAGCCCCTGGAGGGGTCCGGAGTAAGTTTGAGGGTAAGAGCCTGGGCCCCATTTGCAAGAGCTGGGGCAGGGAGTGCTTGACCAGTGAGTGTATCCCTGGTGTAGATTGCACAGCCACCCCCACATTTGCCTACATGATCCTCCCAGTATAGGGTGTAGCCTGGGAGGGAGACAAAGGAGTCAGGGGTGGACTTTGATAACCAGGTTTCCACCAACGCAATGACCTCTGGTTTGTGCAGCATGACCCAGCATTGGAGGGTATCATATTTTTTCAATATGCTGCATATATTCATGGAGGCTATGCGCAGACTGGGGGACCCAGCTGGTGGGCTGGTCTGGGCAGGGCCTGGGTTAGGATGTCTAGTGCCTGTTAAGAGTAGAAGGAGGACCACAGCTCTGGCCAGGGAGTGGTGATGTGTAAGCTTCTGATGGGTATGTGGGGATGGGGAGGGGACCTTCAGAAAACAGGGAATGGGCAGGGTTTGCCAGGTCGAGAGGGTGAGAATGATTAGCCGCCAGGGGGAGCCAGGGTAGGTGGTGGGGAGGTACCCAGGGGATGGGTGCTATGGGCCAGTGCACAAGGTCAGTGTAGGGTGGGATCGTATTATGTCAGGGAGAATTGCTGGCACTGGTACCAGTGAGCCAGGGGAGATGCCTGGCTGATGGGATGAGGGTACTAGAAAGTAGATGAGGGGGAGGCATTTCAGGAGGAGGAGGAGGAGGTGGACTAACATAGCTCTTGTGGTGGCAGTAGGGCAGAAAGGTAGAAGTATTTAGGTTGTCTTCCAGAAAGTGTGGATATCACTTTGGATTAGTGGTAGTGACACAGACTCTGGTGGACAGGATACAAGGTTCAAGTCTCTGCCAGGGCAGCTAAAAAAGGGACCTAGGTGAGAGCAGTGATCCACATTCTAGGGGTGTGATGCAGGCTGGGTTGGGGCCAAAAACAGGGTGAGAATAGTGACTCCTAGTGGTCACTGAGTGTAGGTTTGGTGGTGTGGCTGGGGTCAGGAAGTGGGGCTGGGTGCTGTGAGAGGTGTGGGCAGAGGTAGGTGTGAGTTGTACAGGAGATAAGTGGCACAGGTAGTTAGAAGGGTTCTAGGGAGAGGAGGAAGTCAGCTATAGGAACCTGAGGTGGGAGTCTGTGGGTCCCTCTAGTGGCTGGCAGGTATAACATGGAAAAGTGGGGACTTGGTTAAATGAGTGACAGAATGTGATGTCACTAGATGTTGCCTATAAAGGAAATACGTTGGGTGGGCAGGGCAGTTGATGTGTGCAGTGTGTTGACGGGCTATGCCCCCTCACAAGGGTGCTACTGTTGGAGGTGGTTTATTACCTCCTTGCACCTGCATGTTTGTTTGCTCCAGGAGGGAGCGCTTCTATCCAGGGATCCTGCTGTCTGGGTAATTAAACTTTCCCTGGAGGCAACAAGTTTTGCGGAAGAATACAAGTGTTTTAAAAGACTCCAAAGCAAAGCAGATGGATTTAGTAAACTTATAGCTCTGTGAGGATGCAGGTGCAGCAGATGTGCTCACAGCAAAGAGTGGAGCAAACAGAGTTATCAGCAAGGTCCAGCAACCTCCTAGCTCTGAGGGAAAAGCGACTGGCAGTGGAATCATAAGTAATAGTGGGTGCCTAAAGTCACAACCTTACAGCATACTTGTGGAGAGTAGCAGGCAGAATGCCAAGAGTGGACAAGGGTCTAAAGCACAGAGCTGAGTGAGCAATGAGTACATCTCAAAATCTGAATGGGAGCAAGCTCCTGGGATGTCGGTTTCAACAAAGAATAGACAAACAGGCAATACAGAAGGTGAAAAGGGTGCACTGAATCAGAGAAGCTACCGGGAAAAGAATTAAATGGAAAAGTGGGGCCAGAGATTGAGAATGAAGGTACAAATTTTAATTATTCTGTTATAAATGTAAAACAGCCAGATGTGGTTAATCTAACTGGGGCTGAAAGTGGTACGCAAAGTAACATTGTAGCAGAAGAAAGACCTGGAGGAGGAGCTCTCCAGAACTTATACAAGCACAGTTTAATGGTTCAGTTGATTCAAATGCTGGAGTCCCTAATTATGATAACAATAGTTCAGCAACAGGAGTTACTATTTCTGAAGCCCTAAGGAATGCAGGATGGGACAAACAACAAGGTTCCCAAGTTTGGTCCTCACCTGCACACACTTCAAACACTGCAGAAGAAAGCATAGACCCTTTTGAAAATCCTTTTCCCCTTCAGCTAACTCAGAACCCTGTGCCAGAATTTAAAAGACCACATGGACTGGAAGGAAGTTCAAATGAACATCAGAAAGGAAACAAAGATGTGGTAGAAACTCCAGAAGATTGGGGAACTTATACAGAATCCCCTAGTCGACCTACAGGAGAGAGTAGTGCCCCCCTCCACAGCCAAACAGAACCAACCAGAACAATACAGGTCCCCAGGGAGGAAACCAGCAGGGGACCCAAGGGTCTACCTCCAGCAATAGTACCTATGCAGGTCTGTTTCACACTCCACCTGATGCAGCTAAAAGGAGAAACGCTGTTCGTATTAGATACAGAGGAGGCCTAGAAGTTTTTCCAGATCTTGTGTATGAGGGGAAAACTCTAATAAAAAAGAGCTTACAATTTCTCCCATCAGAAATGTATGCTCTGATACACACATCAGGTGATGCTAACTTTGATTTAAGTTTTAAGACTCCTGCTGGTCTGGAAGTTTTCTGGCACCAATACCAACAAGTTAAATATATCCCACTCTGGCCACCCTTCATTGCTATCCCTTTAACAAAACCTGCAATCAGAACCATTACAGTTTTGTTTAAGAATGAGGGGATGATGGTGTCAGACATTTTGAGATGCCTTAAGTTAAAGTGTTCTGTTCTAAGCCCACCAGAACTGATCATTGACTCAGAACAGTTATGGACTAAGGGTTGGAGAACACAAGTTTGGCTTCCCTATGTAAATGGGGTATTTCACCACTTACCCAGTTGCTTCTACCTAGGTAGAGACAGAGGATTCATCTTCTACGCAGGACAGCCCAAATCATGTTTCAGATGTGGTGCACACACACATCTCAGTAGTGCATGCGACAGGCTAGAATGTTCCCTCTGTGGAGGGATTGGACATTCAAGCATTAATTGTCAGAAACCAGTTTATTGCAACATGTGCAATGAATCCTCTCACTCCTTCAAGAATTGCCCTTGGGCCTCCCATAATAACACATCTGATGTTCAAGATTCACAGGAAGAAACTGTTTCCAGGGCTCAGAACAATGCAGCTAAAACCCCACATTCAGATTCAAGAATGGAAAGGGGTAACCTCCAGTCTCCCAGCTTAAACAGTCATGGGCCTAATATCCTGGTGGAACCCGAACAACAAAATGCTCTTGACCGCACAGACAACCAACCCATCTTTGAGGTGAACGGTACAGCACAACCTCAGGATACGCCAACAGGGCACTCAAGGGAGGAGACGACTGGTGCTCAGTCTCAGGACGTGTCAAGGGAGGTTGTGAATGCCATAGAAATGGAACAGGATCAGATAATGACCCCTCCAGAAGAAAACTCCTGGTCTCAGGTTGGCAAAGGAAGGCGAACTAGGAGCAAATTTAACAGAGGAGCCAAGGCTACTAATTTAACAATGGAGGAAAGAATACCTACAAGGAATATGTATGCAACATTATCAAAGAGGAAGCAGTAGGCAGACACAGAGGATAACTCTAACGTTTCTTCCATTGCCTCATCTCAGCCAGACCCTACGACAGATACAGAACAAGTTTCTAGTGATTCAAGAACGTTCAAAAGGAAAAGAAGTACAATGAAGTCCCCTGGGAAAGGCAAACGAAATTAAGAATGCCCCTTAATCTCTAACCACTAATGGCCTTTTCCATAGCATGCTGCACCCTTAATGTGAACAGTATCAAGAACTTAAAAGAAGATGAACTATGTTTTTCTATTCTCGAGGACTTGAACCCTCAAATTATCTTATTACAGGACACCAGAATTCATACTTTAAGGGAAGTTAACCAAGCATCAAGGGTATGGCATGGGGGGGCGTCCTTCTGGTCACTAGGGGAGGATGCATGTTCAGGGGTTGCAATTTTTTTTAATAATCAACAATGTACAGTTACAAAATTGGTAGATTTAGTTCCAGGTAGGGTCCTAATACTTGATGTATCTATCCAGAGACACGAATAGAGAATTATTAATATATACAATCCCCAAGTCAAAACACAGAGAACTGAGGTAATGAAGAAAATACAACCACATTTACATTCATCTAGATCTATTATTTAGGGGAGATTTTAATTGCATTCTCAACATGGCAGATAAAACAGGGACAACTCAGAAACTTTATTCCAACACTAATTTTTTAAATACTATGTATAAAACAGCAATGCTAAAAGATGGGGCAGCTGCTGGGTCTCACCCTCCAGCACACACATATCATACAGGGAGACTTTCCACTAGAATCGACCATTTTTTTTATCTCAGAGTGGATCCCCTGTCAGAAAAGTGTAGTCACCCCTATAGGGATGTCTGATCACTGTCTCTTGACAATCTGCTTAGGGTTACCAGTAAATAAACCAGAGGCCCATAACCACTGGAAAATTAACACTATGGTGTTAGATGAAGAAAATAAATGGGAAGTCTCCTAGAGGTAATAAAAGACAAAGTATCAGTATTTGAACTTTTTGACAACCCGGCCAAATGGTGGCAGGAGGCTAAACTTGAAATAAAAAAGCATTATAGAGTGACTTCTAAATCATATCACAAAGAGAGATATTTCCAATATTTGGAAAAACAGAGACATTTCCAGAAATTATTTTCCCTAAAATAAGAATTTGGCCTGCATTACTCTGAACAAATAGCTCAGACCAAAAAAGAAATGGCTTCTTATCAATATGATCGAGCAGCTTCACTGTTTGTAGAACAAAAGTATGGGACAAAAGGCAAGGCCCGGACAGTAAATCCATATGCTAATTGTCAGCAACGAATAGAGTCAAAATATATGTCCTCACTTTTAAACAAAGAGGGGACTCAAGTAAAAGATAATCAGGAAATTCTACAGGTAGCAAGCAAGCATACTAAAGTGCTATTTGGCCAACCAGCACTCTCCCCTGGGGATAGCAGAGAGTTTTTAAAAGGCCTTGATATTCCACAGCTACCCCAAGAAATTAATTCAGAACTAGTGCACCCTATTAGGGAAGAAGAAGAAAGTTCAGTAATCAGTCATTTAAAAAAAGAGGTAACACCAGGGCCGGATGGGATTCCTAATGAATTCTATAAAAAATCCACTCATATTTTAACAAAATATCTGACCTTGGTATTTAACCATATCATCCAAGGCCAACACCCATTTCCCCGACATTAGCCGATAGTTTTTTAATTTATCTTCATAAGAAAAATGAGAGAGAGAGAGAGAGAATTTAGATAATTGGAGTCCTAACAGCTTGTTAAATTCTGATTGGAAAATTTTATGCAAAATTATACGTATCAGACTGACAAAAACTGCTAATACTCTGATAAGTTTGACACAAACATGTGCAGTACCCCAGAGGTCTATATTAGATAATGTAAAACTATTCAGTGACATTTTTGACCACACACAGACAGAAGGATTTGTAAATCTCTTAATCAGTCAAAGGCTTTTGACTCAGTCTCACATAAATACCTCTTTGAAGTATTACAACATTATGGTATTCTGAACATGTTTATCAAATGGATTCGAACTTTGTATAACCATGCATATGTGACACCATTGGTCAATGGTTGTATGGGCTCACATATAAAGATTAGGAAAGGAGTCAGACAGGGTTGCCCACTGAGCCCATTGTTATACGTATTTACAATAGACCCTTTGCTTCAGAGACTCAACAGCCAGCAATCTATTAGACAGTTATCAGGTCCAGGTAACACAAATTTCCCATGCATATCGGCATATGCAGATGACATCTGTTTAATAGTAGTAGATCAGGAATCAGGAAGCCAGGCCCTAAATACAGTTCTATTATTTTCCCAAACCTCAGGGTCTAGCTTAAATATAGCAAAGTGTGTAGGGACTAACTTAGCAGGCCCACACTACAACCAGACTCAGGATATAGAAGGGATTAGGATCCATGTTGGAGAAATCAGACTCCTAGGGATACTGTTTGGGTGCAAAGATCCAGTAGAAACAAACTGGACAGAGAAATTGATTATCGCAGAAGGAAAAATTTCCAAATGGAGAAGCTTCCCTATGTCTAGGGAAAAAAGAGGATCTACTGTATATGCTTAAAACCTATATAGTCCCCATTTTTTTAACAGTAAGTTATATCTTCCCTTTACTGGTTAAACTAGAATCCTGGATATACAATACATGCTTCCAACTTCTTTGGGGAAGCCACCTGAACCCTGTAAAGAGAAGTATTATGTATTGGCCTATAAAACAAGGGGGGCTAAATATGCTTAACCCAGTCTTGTTTTTCTTCACCATTTTTTTACTCTCAAATATTCTCCCTGTCATAGTAGACAACCAACAAGAATGGGCAGCATGTTTAAAAATCAGGAGTTAGTACTTCGTAAATAAATGGCAGGCCCCGAACTGGGGAATATTTAGACAGATACCGCCAGGGACCCCCCTATACTTGATTGAAGTCTTTAAAAAAATTAAACAATGGGGCATAACCACTCAAATTATGCTACTTCAGAAAAGAAAGGCACTATATGCCACTATCTTGAGTAGTATTTTCTTAATAGGACCATGCTTCAAAATATATCCATCACACATAGAAAATCAATGCCTTATAAAACAATTGACAGAAGACAGAATCCCCCTCAAAATGCGGGGCACACTTTGGATGTGCTACCGTGACAGACTGAATGTAAAAGGTAACCATGCACATAAGGCAATGGAAGAGAGCTATTGCACTAGAGTTAGCTGTATAACCCAAATGGAGACAATGCAACATTTATTTTTTGACTGCCCATACATATCACAGTTTTGGGAGCTCTTAGCAAAAAAATGGGCAATGCCCGAGATAAAGAAAATTACATACACAGAATTGGCGTTTGGGAAATTTTGGAGTAGAATGGAATCAATTTTACCCAGGTACTTTAAGGATGCTTTTTTCAATTTTCAAATGGTCTATATGGCAGCACCGGTGCCTGTTTGTTTACAACAAAAGCAAGTCTGTTTAGTGGAACTGTTAGAGAGAAAGTGACTATGGAAACAGTGTCAGTATCTAAACAGGAACTGCACAAATTTCCTCTACCAGTAGTGAACACCTGGTGGAGAGGCCTTCCTACCAAGTACTTTGAAGGAGGACTCTGAATATACAGTTAGAGAAGGGGCATGTCTTGGCACCTTAGTTTAGAACAGAATTAAACCAATAAGTTAATGGTTTTAGAAGAGCAATGTATATAAAGATTATACATTCAGAGGAGTTTGTGATATAAGTAAATTGAATATATATATATACCTGGTTTTTCTTTACAATAGGAAAGGGGAAGGGGGGGCAAGATGAAGGACTGCTTGTTTTATGAGTTTAAATATTTGTGGAACTGTTAAAATAAGGAGTTTAAAGAACCATGCTAGGTGAATATTTAAGTTTTGTCAAATCTATTTGTGATGTCCAAAATGGGAACAAGGATTTGATGTTTGATTCTTTGTATTTCTTGTTGTTATATAATTTATCAATAAAAAATTCCCCTACTCTTTTCGAGAAGTGCCATGGGATCTTTAACGTCCAACTGAACAACCACCAGAACAGGCAGACAGGACCTCAGTTTAACATCTCATCTGAAAGACAACACCTTAGGAGTGTAGCACCCCCCTCATGTTGCACCACAGTGTCAGTATTGGGATATTAACCCAAGTGCCTGATGTGGGGATAGAACCCATAATCTTTTGATCTACTAGCCTTAGAGGTGAGTGTGCTACCTGCTAAGCCACTGACACTACAGAAAGGCAAAGCAAAACTAGGATGGGAGAATGCCCCTGAGATGTCCACCCTGTCTGACCCAGAATGTATGAAAACACTGTCAATCCTGAATGAAATCCATTGTTGGCATATGTTATCTGCAAATCTAACAGACCACAAACCACACTTGCTGAAAATGTTTCTTTCTACCTGACACCTAATACTAATTTTAAGCCAGGAGTGTCACTGTGGTTTAGAAATATGAAATTTGGCATGAATAAGCTGTGCCAGATGATGTGTAAAATGAAGCTTTCTGCTCGTCTCCCGAAGAAAAACTTCTATTCAGCAATTTATAGATGCCAATATTGCCCTGACTGATGCATAGAAGTTTCAGACCATAAAAACCTACAGAACACAAATAACTATTCGGTCTTGAGCAAGAAAAAGCAAATGCAAATCTCAAATGTTTTCAGTAGAGTGCCTGAGCAAGAATGCAGAGCAAGCACCTCAAATTCTGCTGTGGTATCTGGCAATCCTGTTATTTCTGTTGCCAAGTCTCCTAGACATGGATCACTTATTCTAGCTTCTCTGTGCATGGATTCCAACTCCTGGGGCTGGATTTTGAAAGGGCCCTTAGTCTGATGTAAAGTGTGTCAAATAAGCACCTTGCTTCAAATCAGTGTGCCAAATACTGTGTGCCCTATTTTGCAAGAAAAAGCATTTGCTGTGGCAAAGTGCCCCAAAATGATGCAAGAAGACTGCTGCATCAGAAATATGATGCATGGGGTGAGAATGGCTCAAGCTGAGAATGATGCCAGTTGAGTCAAAAATATGATGCACGGATTGAGATGAAGCAATAATGGTGCATGCTGAGTCAAAAATATGATACATATGTGAGATGGAGTGCACGTGATGCAAGTTGAGTCAAAAATGGTGCAAGTTGAGTTAAAAATAAGATGCATACAATGACTCAAGCTGAGTCAAAAATACCATGCATATGTGGGATGGCTCCAAAATGACACAAGCTGAGTCAAAAAATGAAGCAAGTTGAGTCAAAAGTACGATGCATATGTGAGATGGACAAAATATTATGCAATTTGGGTCAAAAATTACAGCGGTTGAAATGGCCTCTGGATGCAATATTTTACATGTTACAAACAGCATCATGATGTCTACAATGCAGGAGTCTTGCAGCAAAATCCCATACCTAGTACCATAGTCAGGTCCATCCACCTTCTGTGGGCCTCTGTATATGCTCTAGTGTCAGTTAGACCAGCTCTGGCTGTTTATCAGTGGCATGCATATTTGATGCTGTGTTAACAGCTTTCACATTAGAAAATCAAAAAAAGGGATGGTGCATCATTTTGTTGATGCAAGCCCCATTGTGACATGGCGCACCCATATTTTTGATGCAAACCACTTTGACGCAGGCAGTTCCGCTTTTGATGCAAGCAAGATTAGAAAATCAGAACTGATGCCCATTTTGACATAGCTTGCTCCTTGCATCATTCTTTCCTGGCACAAGCACCTTCCGTAATTCTTGGCCCTTTGAAAATCGAGCCCCTGTAGTCTACAGACACTGTCTTTACCCAACTGTGTGTTTAATCAGAGAGTGTCTAGTAACATAAGTAATCATGCTCCTGCTGGGAAGAGAGCCTAGTCATGGGTTATTTATGACAATGTCTCGGATTAACCACAGCATTCACTTAAATCTTCAATTTCAAGTGTTCTTTTTAAAAAAATCTTGGAAACACTGAAAATATTCTGTGCAGTAAACTGTTGAAAATCTCTTGAGAAACACAACTTACACTCACTCCCTTGAGTTTTTTTCACAGCTTCTGACCCCTGCTCCTGACCTCTATTTCCTTGGAAACCAACTCAGATCTTAGCAATGGCGATTTTATTTTCAGAGTATAACTAAATGGAAAAATCAGGGGCAGCAGCAGGATGATGCCTCCAGGTCAGCTCCGGGGGTCTGCTGGGATACGCATCACGTTCAAGATCCCAAACTACCCCAGAGTCTGGTAGGCTTGGCAGACAAGCAGCTGCTGCTTGCCACAGTAGAATATAGGTGTATTTTTGACTCACCCTTCTGCTCCTCTATCAACACCGGCTCAGGTGAGGACTCAGACGGGTCGGGCTCTGATAAGGATTTTCCTAGTTCAAGTTCTACCTCACAAACTTTTCAGGACTTTTCATTAATTGTGATGGATGACTTTGCCATTACAGTTTTAAAACTGGCAGTCTTGTGAGTTTAAAAAAAAAAGAGTCACTCAAGTGGTATAAAAACTAAAGAGTTTATTTTGTAAAGTTTTTTTTCTATATAGGTGTTTATCCTACTGTGGCGAGCCACAGCTGCTTGTCTGCCAACCCTACCAGACTCCGGGGTAGTTTGGGATCTTGAACGTGATGTGTATCCCAGCAGACCCCCGGAGCTGACCCAGAGGCATCATCTTGCTGCTGCCCCTGATTTTTCCACATTTTCTCCATTCTCCAGTTACCCGGGCCCCCAGACAGAGAGGTGCATGTGTGTGGAGGTGCGCATGCACCCTCTTGATCCAGTGACAGCCTCTTCTTCCCATCCTCATTTGCCTAGCATCCTGGCTCCCTAAATTTGTGCTGTCGACTTCTGGTTGCATCACACAAGTAGATGGAGGTCTAAGGAATGGCTCTTAGCCCCGGTGGAAATAAAATTGCTGAATTGATCTACATCCAGAGTACTATCGGTCTAAAAACTAAAAGTAAAGTGTCTCAGGAGTTTGTAAAGATAGGTTGTACAAAAAAAATGCCTCCCCTTTTGGAGTGATGAGCAAATAAGCTGCTTTGGAAGAGCATTGGCCTGAAAGTCTGGCTCCCTTCTGCTCCTCTATCAACACCAGCTCAGGTGAGGACTCAGATGGGTCGGGCTCTGATATAGCCTCCAACTTCATTAAGGTGGACAGGCAAAGGATGATTAAAATACTGCACTGCATCGGTGCAAAGATCTCTGGAATCCAGAAGGACTTTAAAAAATTAGAGAACAGAACCATGGCAGTGGAAGCCCATATGGAGGTCTTGCAGTCTGAACATATGGCCTTCGGTAGATCCTTGGCCTATCTACATAAGAGAGAGAGAGAAAGAGAGCTAACACTGTGAGCAGAGGATGTGGAGGCCAGAGCCTGCCACAACAATATTAGAGATTTTGGAGTGCCGGAGGGAACTGAACGCCCAAACATGGAAGATTACATCGACTCCTGGCTCTGTAAGGAGTTAGATTTACCTGAAGATGGGGGCCTAGACATCGAGAGTGCTCACTGTGCCATAGCTTTAAAGCCTAGACAAGGAGCGCCACTTCTTTCAATAATAGTAAAGTTCCCAAAATACACAACTAAGGATAAAATCCTTAGGCTCACATGGGCTAAAAAAGATCTCAACCTTAATGGCCAAAAATCTACGTGGATCAGGACATTCTCCTTCAAATGTTAATAAAGAGAAAGAAGGTGCTACAAATAGTGAAACACCTGAGAGAGAGGGGGTTTAAAGCTTATTTGCGATATCCTGCTCATCTGTTGGTCCAGGGGAAGGAAGGTATTAAAATTTATGACTCGCTGTTGGAGGCCTCAACCATCCTTGCCAGATTAAAAATCCCCTTGCCTGATCTAAAGGAGGAGCTTGCAGAGAAGGAGATCGAGGAGCTCCTCTGGTCACTAGCACCAGGCCAAAGGAAAAGACTGGGAAAAAGGGGTGACGCCCTACTACCACTTCATGCTAATTGTTCAAGATGGCTGGCAAAGGGAAAGGACACCTGAGTATTTCTGAAGAGGAGTTTTGATCGAGTTCTTTAATGGTTGGGCGTGATTTTGTAGGCCAGCACTCAGCCTACGAGGGTGAATCTGTGATAAATACACCTGGTTTATCTCCAGTACATTTACTTATTTTTTCAGATGTAAACAGACCTGTGTGGATGTTTGGGTTGCCCTGGTAGGGAATTGCCTGGTTGGGAGAAGAACCGGATAGGTAAAATGTTTTCCGGTTGACGGTGTCTACTCGCCAGGAATGGATATGACAGAAGGCTGGGTGCCACAGGGTTGTATTTTCCTGGGCACCAAGCTCATGGTCCATTTCAAGTGGCTTCCCCCTGGTTTATGAACTTCCTCTGCAATGAGTGAAGCTACATTAGATGCACCAGAAGTGACTGAAATTTTAGACCCAAATGGCTGAAACTCCTGATAGCCATATGAAGTAATGTACTGTTTCTTGTGTTTTCTTTTTCTTTTTGGTGTTCTTGTGTTTTTTTCTTACTGTAGTCTACAGCATATATAATTCAAGAGGGTTGCATGAAAGGAACATATGAAACCAATGGCAGCCTGGGGGGGGTTATTGATGATAGGGGGCTTAGTCTCAGGGTCTGTTTATACTTTTTGAATGCACAGATCTAATAAATAGTTCTGTGGTGGAGTGAAAGACCTGGTTTCTGAAAAGTTACGTCAATTTACTCAGTCTGTATTATGTATGATCGGAGATCGATTAGCCTGGAGAAGAGTGTGTTGGAGAGCAGAAGCAGTTGGCGGTGAGATTTTTCTACCTGACAAGGGTCTGCTTTAGATGAGGGGTATGTTTCTAAAGCTCTCCAGAAACTGGAACTCGGGGCGGGCTGTTTCTGCTGCCAGCACAACTGGAACTCACTTAGAGGGAGGGGTCTGAATTCCTGGAAAATCTGGGAGTTCAACCCTCAGCATATTAGAGCTGTACACCTCTATACAGGAGATATCACAGTCCACTTCTTAGGGGCTTACTAGTTGGCCCCTTCCAGTTCTGCCATTTAAGGCAGATCTAACAGTTGGGTTACTAAGTTTCTATTTACTCTCCCTCCGGGTGCTCTGAGCTAAGTTGTCCGGGGGGTGGGTTGGACCTGACACATGGTCCTATTAGTTTAGATTAGTTGTTGTTATGGGCACCATCTTAGGTACCTGTTTGATTGTATGCATCCCAGCCCCAAAGCTGGAGGTTGGGTTTAGCTATGTGTGCTTCTCTTTTCCCTTTTTATTTTCTTTCTCTGTATTATTTGTGGGACCCTGTGGTACATCAATATAGATAAAGGTAACAATTTCATCCTGGGTAGTAGGGTTCAACATAAGACTGTAAGGGATGGAGGGGGTAATATGCATTCTAATTTTATTAGATGGCCACTCTAAAGCTTTGTTCGGTGAACGTTAAGGATATTTTTTTTTTATTTGTTTAACCAGGAGTAGCACACTAAGCTGAAAGCTTTTTTATAGGAGTGACCTGGGAGTACAGGGAAGTTAAGTGACTTGCTCAGGGTTACACAGTATGTAAGTGGAAGCTGTGGGATTCAAACCCAGGTCTGGTCTGCTGGATATCACTAGATTTGCAGCTTAAAGCCTTAAACCACTGCGCTATACTGCCTCTAATCCTACTAAAAGAACAAGAATTCTGAATGAACTACGAAGGGTAAATTGTGAGATTGCCTGCCTCCAGGAGACTAGACTTTCCAATACAGAGCATTTGAAGTTGCAGAGATCATGGGTGTGGGTGGTTTTTGCCGACTCCCATCTGGAGGAGAAAAAAGTGGGCACAGCCATATTGGTCAGGCGAAGGATCCCATTCCAGATATAGAAAGTCTTGAAGGCAAGTTCAGGAAGAATTGTAGCCCTTTCTAGTTTGTTTAGTGGCTGTCCAATCCATAAACTGTTCATATATGCCCACATACCCCCCTATGGGGGATTTCTTTAGATCCTTATTTAGTTTAATTGTGGGACTCCCCGAAGGCCAAGAAATCTGTGCAGGGGACTGGAATTGTGTTGAAGACCAAAGATTGTACAGGAGCCCTCTGGCTCCCAAGGGTTCTAGGGCATGTTCTAACCTTTTAAGAAGCCTGTGCTGTGAAGGGGGTATATTGGACCCATGGCGGGTACAAAATCACAATAAGCTTGATTACACCTTTTATTCAGCTTCCACAAGATCATATTCTAGACTGGATCATTTTTATACACAAAAAGGATTGTCCCACACTTTTACAGATATAGTGATATACCAGGTTAGTTTCTCCCACCATGCTATGATCTCTGCAACTGTAAATTGGGGAGGGGTTAGGAAAGTGGGTCTATGGCTTTTTGATCCAGGTTTGGTTAACGATAAAATCTATGTGGATTTGACCAAAACACTTATTAGGAATTATATACAGGATAATACAGGTAAGGGTACTGACTTAAAGTATGTTTGGGATGGAATGAAGGCTGTGGTCAAGGGGCATTCAATCTCATATGCAGCCTATAGGAACAAGACACAACAGGCCACATTGAGAGCAGTGGAGTTAAAGGTTATTGAACTTGAAACTGAGCATAAGAAATCTAATAAGCCAGAACTGTTAACACAACTTAGGGAGGCCAGAGCCAAATATAATGACCTAATCTTGAGAAAGACTGAGAACTTACTGAGATATTCAGCTCTAAAATATTATGAAGGGTGGAGAGAGTGGGTAAACTCTTGGCCCTTCGCCTTAGAAAACAGTAGGCTGATCGATATGTCCCAGCAATTAGAACACTAGATCCAAGGAGACCTAAGATCTCTCACCCAGAGGAGATAGCAGAGGAAGAAAGGAGATCAAATCATCTACAAAAAATTTCAGACTTTTTAGATTCAGTAGAATTACCAAAATTATCCAATACCCAGTAAAGAAGGTTTAGAAAATTATTTACAGAGGGGGAGATAAATCAAACAATTAAAAGTCTGAAATCCGGTAAAGCTCCAGGCCCAGATTGGTTCACAGCAGAATTTTATAAATATTTTGGGAGGGAATTTGCACCTCTTAAGGTTAAGGTTTTCAATGAGGCCCACATGCTGGGGTTATCCCCAGACTCTTGGGGGGGAGGGCTGGTTTCTGTCATTCCCAAGCCAGGCAAGGATCCCTCCTTCTGTGTCAATTGTAGACCTATCTCCTTATTGAATCATGATGCCAAAATCTTCTCAAAAACAATTGGAATTCATTTACAGAATACATTTTGTATCTTAGTTCATCCAGACCAAACTGTATTTATGCCCGGGAGGCATATACAGGATAATATTCGGTTACTTCTAAATTCCCTCTCTATCCCCCAGTCCCCGTTAATTAATAACCTAAGAGCTGTAGTCTCTTTGGATGCTGAAAAGACATTTGATCTGTTAGATTGGCAGTACCTTGATAGTACTTTAACTAAATTTGGGATTGGGAAAAAATATCGGGGGTGGGTCAAGAACTTGTATAGAGCCCCGAAAGCCCAGGTCAGGGTTAATGGAGTATTTTCTTAGACCTTTGGTTTGGCTATGGGGACCAGACAGAGATGCCCACTCTCTCCTCTCTTATTTGCTCTCAGTATGGAGCCATTGGCTGCAGCTCTAGGTCAGTCAAACCTGTACCAGGGAATAAGAATGGGGAAAACTGAATTGAAGGTATTATTGTATGCGGATAACACCCTTCTTTATGTAACCACCCCAGTTAAGGCTTTGCCAAAGATATTTGAGTTTCTAGAGAAGTTTGGAGGGTTCTCAGATTACAAAGTTAATGTTGCTAAAACCAAGATAATACCGTTGGGAACACCACCCAGTGCTGCTTTACCAGACCTGGGGAGGGTAAAATGGGCTAAGGCAGGGTTCTGATATTTGGGGGTCTGGGTACCAGGGAGTTGAGTAAACTATTTGCAATGAACCATCTCAGACTCCTGCAGGAGATTCAGACAGATTGTAATCACTGGACAGAACTCCCGCTATCCTTATCTGGAAGAATTAAATCGGTGAAGATGAATATCCTTCCAAGGTGTTTATTTTTGTTCACCACTTTGCCAGTCAGACCACCAAAACAATTCTGGGTGCAATTAAAAAACACCATCTCCAGAATAGTGTGGAATGGGAAGAAACCTAGGATTAGGTGGAGAGTGTTAACTGCCCCAAAAAACAAGGCAGGATTGGGACTCCTAAACATTCATAATTACTTTTGGGCAGCTCAACTTCAGGCTTTGCTCCCATTGTTTAAAGTGCCTGAGTCCCCCATTTGGGCAGAAAAAGAATACTTTAATCAGGAATAGGAAAGGTATGGGATTTCCTCCTCCTAGATGAAATAAGATTGTCATGGGTAGTGTTTACTAATCCATGGACTTCTATCCTGAAACAAATACGGTTGGAGGTATTCCCAGCAAATACATACACACTGATCCTGAATAGTAGGACACCTTTTAGGAACTGCCTGGATTTCACACCATATAAAGGGGATGGGGCATTTAGAAAATGGGCTAGGCTGGGCTTTTCCTTCCTGGGACAGATTTTTAAGGAAGGTAACCTGAAGTCATTTCATCAATTACAGGTGGAGTTTGGGGTTCTGCAAAAAGTCTTTTTTAAATTTTTACAAATTAAAAGTCACCTAACCCAGGGAAAGGTATTAAATCATATGGATAGACCCCTGAATCCCTTACAAGTATGCTTACTGGATCTGGCTCAGTTGAACAAACCAATAAAAATAGTTACTCAGATAGTGCAGGTATTGTCCTTTTCCGAAGTGGATGATATTAGTCATGTTAAGGAAAAATGGGAAGAGGAATTAGCTGTTTCTCTTATGGTGGCCCAATGGAATCAGGTGTGGGATGGAATACAACACATCTCGGTGGCCCTATTTTGGAGAGAGTTTAGATGGAGAGTTGTCATTAGATACTTTAAGCCCCCGGTAGTCTCTCAATACTTGGGTAGTCACACCTCGGATCATTATTGGAGGTGTCACATAGCTAAGGGTACTCTTGCTCATGTTATTTGGAAATGCTCACTTCTGGCTCCATATTGAAGAAGTCTAGAGGATGAGCTGGGTAAGATCTTTAACATCACCCTTCTACTCTCGCCTCTTCATTGGATCTTTGGGTTGCCCCCCCCTCAGTTGACCTCTCGGGTACAGAAATATTCATTTTATATTTTAGTGGCACCAACCATGAAGGCAATTACCTGTAAATAGCTGACCGCCTCAGTGCCTGGGGTGGGAGATTGGTACTCCATATGCCATAAAATAATGCTGATGGAATGACTTACAGCTAAATTGAGATTAAGACTGGACACATTTAAGAGTAGGTGGCTACCTTTTTTTCATCTTATGGCAAGGACAGAAGGAAAAGATATTATGGAAATTATGGCAATATATGGTTAATTCCATCTTTCCCATACCAATTATCTTTTGTTCAGAGGAGACTGGGGTTTGGGTCTGGGCAAGGATTTTCAAGGGAGTTATACCAGGTCGAGAAGATGTTTCAATTCCAGGTGGTTTTAGAGATGGTTCTTTGCAATAGAAGCTCTTCGGAAAAGTGATCTGGTGCAAATGAAAAGGTCCCATACTTCTCCCCCCTCTTTTTTCTTTTATCCTATTATACCCCCCTTTTTTCCCCTTGTCCTCCTAGGAGGAAAATATGATTTGATGTCTTATCTTTTAGTGCTAATTAGATTTTTATATGTTTTAGAAAGATGAGAATTTACAAATGGATTTACATTTTTGTATTCATTGGGCAATTTACAGAGATTGTGTATAGATTGTATTACTATAATTTATTTTCTCCCTTTTTAATTATGTCTTGTGTAAAACTGTGTGTGAAAATTACAATAAAAATCTGATTTGAAAAAAAAATTTGCACGGCCACCTGGCCGCCTCCACCGCAAGACAGTCAACAGCCAAGGGAAGCACAGATCCTTCCCTGGAGAAGAGAGCTGCCTGTTAGCAGCTCAGTTCTGCACTGCTCCCCCCACCCCATGCCAATCTCTGATGGCATGTGCTCGTTCACGAACATGGGATGCCGTCATGACGAGAGGTAAGGCATCCAGCACCTCAGCCCTCTGCACCACTGGACCATCTTTGATTTTGTAAAGCTGATCTACAGTTGTACTTGCAAATTAATTATTTGAAGGTATTCTGTACCCTGTATTTCAGCCATTAGCAAAGCTTTGTTTTGTCTCAAAATTGCTTCAGGCTCTGTTTTGTCATTTTGATTGCTGTAAACTCCCTGCACCCTTTATTATAAAAAATAAAACAGATGACTGTGTGTCTATGGATTTCCTTTACACACTCTCAACATGTGATGACCTCATAAACCTGTTGAGCTTCGCTCGATGTTTTTGTGTCATCACACACCTCGCATGTGGAAAAAAATCCATAAAACACAGTCACCTATGCATTATTCTCTATGTTACATTAATGCATAATGCATTATGAGTGACCTGCAATATTGTCTGAACAGTTTGAGCACATAGTGTAGATGAGGGCATCTTGAAAGCCACAGACACAATCCTTGTGGTGGCTGCTTATGTCCTGGAAAGCTGTAACAAGCCACTGTGCATGTTTTACTTTTACAGTCATCAGGCCAAATTATTAAAGCTCCACTACATCACCACAAATTGTAGTGATCTAGGAGCTTTGCCCCATCCTGATTGTGTCAAGGACCCTGTGCCATATTTTGGTAGTACAGGGTCCCTGTGCCAAAATTGTGGGAAATGTTGCAGGGATCTGGCTTCCTCCCATCACAACCAAAGGGGTGGCAAGATGGCTGTAGGTGGGGGCACACACACAAAGCTAGGAGGCAGAGTACAGGGGTGGCATAGGGCACAAGGTGGCACAGTCACTGTTGGGGAAGGGGTGGATGACCATGTCAATGTGGTTGCACCCGGTGGGGGGTGCTGATTATAGCACAACATTGGCATGGATTCACAATGGAGAATGGGGGGTATAGCATCCCACAGTGCCAAGGCCCCATGTTGGCACAGCCTTGGCAGCAGTCCCCAAGGCCACACCAACATGGGGCCCTGGCTCTGTGTGTCACTATACCTCCTATTGCCCATTGTGTGCCCATGCCAGTCTTGTTCCATGATCAGCACCCCCTCTGGGTGCAGCCACATTGACATGGTCATCCACCCCTTCCCCAGCAGCAACTGTGCCACCTCATGCCCTATGCTGCCCTGTAAATGCCCATTATAGCCCCCTACCAACATGTCCCCACAGTTTCTGGAGTGGTCTATCTCCTGCCCCTTGCTACAGCCACAGTGGGGTTTCTTGCATCCCAGAAAAGGGGATGTTGCAGTCATGCTATGGCGTAAGCCCCCTTGTGGCATGCACACCCTAAGTTTGGCCACAAGGGTGGTGCAGCACCACAAGAATGCAGTGGCTCATGAATCAGATGCAGTCCATGTTACTGAATTGTGAATACTGTATCTTTTAGCGCAAGTTGCTAGTTGCATCACAAATGCTTGATGCAAGCACCTTGTATCTGTCTTGGGGCCTTGAAAATCCCCCCATCATGTGCAGATCAATGTTTATTTGAGCAGAAGGAGTACCTGATCTCAGTTTATCAGTGGTTTGTGCAGTGTACTATTCAGTAAAGCAAGCTTTCAGATTATCCTTGAAAAGTTTGTTAACTAACACATCTAGAGGCTGAAACAGGTCCATACAGGAGTATGGGGGAACACAGATATTATTGCTGATTTTTCCAGTTTTTCCAGTGCAGTGTGGGTTGTATGAGCTCTGTTGAGGTCTAGGATCAGGAAAGACCTCTGTTAAGCTGGCAGGTAATTTTAAAAAATTATAAACCAGTGTATGGTAATTGATATACCAGAGCATAGTGTCTTGATTTGCCCAGTGGTTTTCAGAATGGATAATGTGCCAGTCATGGGGGAATTGGAAGTCAAGATAACTGTTATCAGTTTTGCATTGGTAGATCACCTGTGGTGGCAAGTTAGTGTCTGGCCAAAGTGCAACCCATGACCATGGAGACCTGCCACTTATATCCTAGACTGGTAAACTCTAGCTGCTTTGCCCCAACCTTCTCCATAGCCCATTGCAAGCAAGGTATGAGTTTCTCTCCTATATCTTCTATGTTAATGATCAGTCCTCTGGGAATAAGCTCCTGTACAGTGGCGGTGCTGCATTTTAGAAAAGTGTCCTTTTTAAAAAAATTCAGAGTTTGTTGGTATAAACAGAAACATTTTAATCAATACATAGTCAGCAAACAGTTGCTTAGCTAATGCAGAGCTCCTTGGAAATACAACTCTAACACAAATTCATTACATACGTAAAATAGTGTGGTGACCAAGACATCAGATTTTGACATACAGTAACATAACATGTATCCTAGTAGTTCTCAAATAATTCAGATTTGAACCAAGTGAAATAAAAGTGGAAATATGATGCCTAGTGGGGCTCCAGAACAGGCTACTGGGTGGATATGTGACAGAGTTACCTGTGGTTGGCTCAAAGGGTATAGAGTGGAACCCCAGGAATGATAAGGAAAGGGGGGTGAGTAGAGATGCTGTCTTATGTGGTATCTTGTTACCTTTGAGTGACTAGAATTCAGGGAGGTAAGTTGATATGGGGGAGCTAGGAGGGTTTCAGTGCTCAGCCCCTGCTGCCTTAGTCATGTAGCTTGGCATGTAATGACCTTGTGGTCCCTTGCGGTATTCTGAAGTAAAGTATGGGCTGCAGACTTGCATGAACATGTTGGTCGTATTGAGCAACACATAGTGCACCCACTCAAAACTGGCTATTTTGCCCATTTCTAATAGCCACTCTGATAAGGGTGGTGGCTTTTCCTTATGCCAGTGTCTGAGTATGACACATTTGGCTGTCATCAGCACTTCTTGGAGCCAGTGTTTCCCTGTGGCTGGGACTCCCAGCTGTAGGGCAGTATCTTCCATAATGCCAAGTATGACCAGGGAAGGGGTGAGGGTAAAATCCCTGTCTAGGAGTCTGGAAAAGGCCTGTCTGGCTTCTTCTTAGTAGGTGACAAGTTTGGAGCATTCGCTGAGTATTTTTGTGATGATTTGTGTGATGCTTGCCATGCTCCGTGTGCATCTCCAGCACTTATCCAAGCTCTTCAGACCCCATCTGTGCAGTTGCTGAGGGGTCCTATGCCAGCAGTGAAACATTTTGAATTGTGAGAAATGATTCTTAGTATCTCTGGCTGCCAACTTGAGGTCCCTCCAACAACGGGCCTAGGTTTCAGAGGTCATGTACTTGCACAGCTCCATTTCACACATGGTTCAAAGTGATGTCAGTGGATCTGTTTGAGTTTCCTGAAGAACTTGATACATCTGAATGGCCCTAGAGGTGCAGCTCTGTGCAGTCTGCATTTTTTTGTCCAGGTCCTTTGTGCCTTGAAAGCTATACTTGGGGCCAATGTGGCTGGCCAAAGTGTGCCTGATCTGAAGGAGGAAAGCATCCTTTAACTGAAAGATGTCATCTAGGGCTTTTCAAACAGCTTTTGTCCCCTTTCTTCTACAAAATCCAGGAAATTTAAAAACTGCCATGCACATTGCCTCAAGAATCTTAAATTGCCACGGTATTCTGAGAGAAGCTTGAGTTCTGGGCTTTTACTACTCCCACAGCAACTACAGAAACAACATGGGTGTTTATAACTGCACTCCCTTTTCTTAAGCTTTTAAAAATCTGCTTCAGTGCATTCCCAACATTTTGCACAAGTAATGTTGGATGGCCCTGGTGTTTTGTAAACAGTTCAGAGGGAAGTAAGGCTGTGTTGGGAACAGCTTTAATTTCTGCATATAATCAGTTTTGAACTTTCTGATGGAACTCTGATTTACTGGTTTAACATACTTAGACTGATGATACTGAATGGCAGTCATAACACCATTAGTTGCAACATACTGGCCCAGCTCAAAACAGACTTCAGGGCATATGTAAAATAATCAGTTCTCCAACATTTAGGATGGGAAGTAGAATTTTTAAGTTCATGGGTGACACTGTCAGCTGTCATGTAGGAAACACTGGTACAAGCCCTCAGTGGTAGGCATTTGCTGAAGGGAGCCAGAGAAGTCAGATGTGGCGGAGATGAGCTGCTGAGAACTTGGGACCTGGAGCTATGCTCCAAAAAATGTTTGGGCTCTTTTTCTTGTTACTATAGGTATGCCATCTCTGCTAAAAATCTATCCGACTCCTCATTAGGCTACAAGATTTATTTTAATTAAATGGAATTGTCTCACAGCTGCCTCATCACAGAGAGTGTTTTTTTCTGTTGGCCCCCCTCCCCTTTCCACAGGAGGGTCACTCTGGCTGAAAAGAAGGGGAAATTTTGTGAAAACCAGATGGGATAAACCAATTGAGAAGTTAAGGAGAAGATGGGGAAGCACTTTACAACCACAGAACTCCGAAGTGTCTTACAGAGTATTGACCATTAAGCATACAAAATCAACAAAATCAATAACAGAAAAAATATATCGCTACTGAACTCACACTGGTCTCATACTACAGATGTTATATTCTTTTTTTAGCATCCTATTAGTAGGAGCGAGTAATACAGAGTTTATTTCCTCATTTTTAAATTTTTTAAACAGCTATCCAGGATTTTTTTTCTTCTTTCCTTTTGTGAAAAAACTGCTTCCCATTCTCTTGATGTGCAGTCCATTATGGATGGCAATTGGTGGCGACTGGTGGAGTGTGGTGAATTAGAAAATTCAGGTACTGCCTACATTTTTAACCTTAGTCTTCAGTGATAAAAACTAAATTGTTAAATTAACTGAAGACTAATTGATCATTTGTTTCAACTGAAAACACAACCAGTGGTTAAACAAGGCTGCAAATTTCCACATTTAGATCGTGAAACTATCTTATACTCATTAGCACCTCTTCTCCATGTGTTTTATGATAAAAATCCAAATCACTAGCTCTTCAGTCGTCATACAAACCTTGCGCAGCTAAGGCACTCTTTAAAGGCACCTTGTAAAAGTATGCATTTGAAAACTGTTGTAGCTAGAAGAGAGTTTCTTATAGTTTTGGTTTTTTATGGTCAGAAAACGTGTTGACAAAATTAAAATCTTCTTTCTTGCTATGTTGCACTGGAAAGCTTTTAGGCTTTTCAGTTTTGGACTTTAAACCTCGACTTAGCAAGAAAAGAGCTCCCACAACACATTGAGTTACAGACTGTGACCTTGCTTCAGTAGACGCTCAAAAGTGTTAAGTGGCAACTTCACTATATTTTCATGGTGAGAATGCCAAGTGAGTAAAAATAGTTGATTATACCTTTTGCAAGCAATCACTGTTTTTGTGTTTTATCCAATCTAGGAAAGTACATTAAATTTTGTAAGTAGTGGACAACCCCCCCCCACACACACACACACTTTTTGTATGGGATAGCTGTAATATATTATATTTGTCTTTTTATCACTATATGAGTGTTTTATTTTTATTTAGATATTTTTGACTCCTTGGTGCCAGTACACATGGTCCTATGGAAAGGCAGAGCACTAACAGAGCATAACTGGATCTCCACCTCTACAAAAAACAGCTCACCAGAGGATATTTCTCAGATCCTTGAAGTTTCAACTTGGATCATATCAGATGTTTTAACATTGCAAGTTTGACTCTAAGATTGTCCACTGAAAATCTTAAAATCTATCAAGACTCTGCATTTGAAAATCGTACTGAAAACCATTTAGAGGCTTTCCATTTGTGACTTGTTATATATATTCAATATTTTATTTGATTTCAGTAGTGCTCTTATTTCATTAATGCAGTACAGAATAATTGAATGTTAAAAACCAAATAATCTGTATGATAGCTACCCATAGTGGGACACCATCAATCTTTTCTGATTAAAGCACATGGCTTTTTAAAGTAAAATTATATTAGATGAAGCAATTAGATAAAAGTGCAATTGTTTATTTATTCTCTGAGTATTAGAGTCCAAAGTTTTAACTGTATAATATTCCGCAGAGAGCATAGTGAAATCATGCAATTGTGCAAATTTCCTTACCAGAAATGCATTGCTGATATTCATAGATGGGGAAAAGTGCATTATAAATTAAAAATTGCCTTAGATAAAGTGCTTCAGATTAAGTGCAATATGTAATCATTTTTGTTGTTGTTGTTTTATTTTTTTTTTGGGGGGGGGGGACTCTAGAGTATAAAGCTCCTAAGGCAAAATAATCCAAAAGAAGCAAAATACAATTTTGTGAATTACCTGTTAGAAATGTATTTGTTATTAAATTAGAAGGGGATAAAGTGCACTACAAACAGATAAAATGCAAACATTTAGATAAGGTGTATGCAGGCTATACATTTTTAGATTTAGAGATACTAAAATTATTTGTGCATAGTGTTTATTCTTTTAGTATATTACTTAAAACATTCTAAAACCCATTTCCAGTGGTCTGAGTGGATCTTCCCAGGCATTTTATCACATGGGTACCCTGCAAGGTCATACATGCATGAAGACAGCAAATTGATAGACTTTTAGGTTTAAGTTTTATTTATTGTTTCAATGATCTTGTACAAATCTCCTTATTGGCTGAATTGATATTAGTGGAATTATTCAAGAGGCTGCTGTTTCTCCACATAGGATATTCTCAAACAGGACATCCCAGCTCCAAATTCTTGGTAGTCCACATAGATCAGACCAGAAAATCTAGAAGAATGTTAGTAACTACAAGGGGCCATAAAGCAAATTGGATAGACCCTGATCAAAATTCTGAATACATGTGAATTGTTGAAGCAGATCTTATTGCAGAATTATCCAAAAATACATTGGCTAAACCCCAAAAATGTGAGAAAATTTTTTTTTGCAAAAATCACCTATAAGTGGGGAAATTTCCCAACAAGTAAAAAAAACAATAAATGTCTAGCTAGCTGTCATAAGGAAGGAAAAAACAAAACAATACAAACCCTAATAAATAAGTTTGTATGTTCATCTGCCCCCCCCAGTTGTATAAAGAGGCATCAAACTCTACCCAGGTAAAGCAATTACCTTTTGATGAGAGGGGAGTAAAACTTCTGACCCCCACTTAGGAAATCAAATAGTTCACAAAAATAGTTCCTTACTCATAGATCATAGTATTGGAAATTGAGATACCGAAGATTATCTAAAAAACATAAAACCTTTGCTTTATAGGGAAACAAAGTTGATAGAAAATGAAAAACTTCCCGCGACAACTGAATTTGAATGGAAACTTTTCCTTGAATCCACTACAAGACTAGATTATTCTCGTCTTTCCTTAGAACAATCACCAAATCTGGTTCAAGACAACTCTTTCAATTAGAGTATGCATAGTAACATGGGAAATCACTTTACTCAAAAGCAAAATGGTAGATACTCTGACATGGTCAAAAACTACCCAACACCCTTTACCCCAAGGCTAATACAGGCACTAAATGATTAACACATGAATAATATTTTATTCTTAGAACAACTATATATATATATATATATATATATATATATATATATATATATGGATGAAATCATCACAATTAAATCTATTTTAGCACACCACAAAGCCCTAATCCAAAATCTCTTTAGAGACTTAGTTAAAGCTGAACTAGGCTCAGAGGCAGATTCTATGGTACCTGGTCCATTAAATGACACAGGTAGTCACCAGGCTGACTCATCCCCAAATTTGCTAAATTTAGTTGCAGCCAAACCTGATGGGGCAACTTAGTAAAGGAAAAAAGAAGTGTAAGGGGAAAAAAGGAAGAAAACAATAAGCAAATTAGATAAGCAAAAAAAAAAACACTAAAAATACCTGTCCTTCAATAAAACAGGAGAAGGGAACAAAGCAGGGAATGAAAACTCTGGGAGAAAGACTATCCACCCCAAAAATGACACCCTCTTAAAAAAATTCAAAACTTAAAGCTAATTTGAAGGATTTAGATTTAAACAAGCTTCTGAAAAGGAAAAACAAGAAAAAATTAAAAGAGGAAAATCCCTCTAAACTAAAGGACATGAAAATTCAAATACCAAGAGAAAGAACTAGTCTGGTCTCATATCCGGATTCACCTATGCAAACTAGCCAAGAAAATGAGAATGGAAAAGAGACTATAAATGGCTTCTGGTTCTCCGGAAACAAGGCTACTTTAAAAATACAGTATATGGCATTCATCAAAACGCTAATGAAACTTTCAATTCCTTGACAGAACTGGTGGTACTCATACTGGAAAAGGAACTGAAAATCCCAAATGGTAAAAATAATTAGATTTTTGCAACAAGAGCCTCAGAAACTAATGGGGCAGCAGTTTGCCTATTTCTCTCTGACATGGAAATTACTAAATGAATCTGGAAAGAGATGTTTTCATTACGACATCTAGGTTTAGTCACATAGCCCCCTGTGACCATAATGAGCCATCCAAATGAGAAAAGAGACCTTTGTACAAGGCAAATTTGTTACTAAAAATGACCTTGAATTTGGAACTAAATTAGAAAAGCATAGTACTGATGTGATAGCATAGTAAAGAGACCAATACCTTCAAACCTTTCATGGACTTGAAAAATGAAAGCATAAAACTTCAAATTCACTCATGCAAATGGTATGCTATATCTTGACAAACCTATTGGGTGTAAAACAAGGGCAGGGTGGTGAAATGAGCCTGGAGACAGGAGGGAAACACAAACCAGGGACAAATAACATTTGTTGTTAGGGACTTTGTCTTGTGTAGTCTAATTCTATCCAAAGCTCAAAAACTGGACAGACTAAACATTATTTTGTGTGATTGGTCAAATATAGAATCTCAGGTAAGCCTGAGAAATGTTCACTCTGGAAAAAAATGATGGAAGATTTCCATCCATGATACATCCCCAAGATCAGAGACAAGAAAATTCTCTTTCTACCAGGTTGTTTGATCAGTCTGCATATCCCCAGATAAACATACCAATACAAAATCATTATCAATGTTTATCAAATCTGGAACAGGATTGACTTTCAGAAGATTCAAAAATATTAGATAACCAAACTCAAACTCCTGGGATAGAGGAAGGGGATTTGTTTGATTCAATTATCTCATGTAATGTAGTGGGCTACTCAAAAAGCATTGTTGATTTAGATTTTTAAAAACTTCTTAAAAAACTTACTGTAATTTCACTTCAGGAAACTTGGGCAATGCAAACCTTGCATCTGGAGGGCTACACATCTGTTTCAGCCATAGCAAAGAAGGTAACAGGTAGTGGTGGTGGTAGTGTGTGTGGGGGGGGGGTCTCACTGCTTTTGTCAAGGTCCAGAAAAACTTGATGATCAAATCTTCTCCTGTTGTTACACCAAATCTGATAATACTCTTGGTTCAGTGGGAAGATGAAATCTTTTATCTTTCTAACATCTATGTGCCACCTCTACAAGCTACTATGATTTTCAGATCTGGGAAACCATGGGGACCCAGCTTCATACATTAATAACAGCACAACCTGAAGCCAGAATTTTGCTCATGGGTGATTTTAATACTAGGTTAGCTACCTTATCTTTCCATCTTGCAGAATGAACCCCTATAACATACAAAATATTAAAAGATAAAATTGTAAATGGAAGTGGAAGAAGGCTTACATATCTTCAAGAAAACCTGAGTCTAGTCATGCTAAATGGGACTTTAGGGGGGAAAATTCCTCTTATTACACTTTTCTAAATTCAAGAGGTACTGGTGTGATATGTGATTTCCTTGGCAAATGTACTTTTTTAAGGAATTTGGCTTTATTTTACATCCAGAAAGTGACCACTACCCACTTTTTCTTAAATTAAATTTACATTTGAAAAATACCTGTAAATCTTTAACATCTGATATTGAGATAAGAAATCAAAAAAATGATTTTATTCTTTTCAGACATAAAAATAATAGTCTCTGAAGTCTTAATTAATATGGAAAATCAAAACAAATTGGACAACTTAACATCAACTTCTTCAGCAATGGAAATATATGCAACTATTCAGAACATTAGTGAGTCCACTCTTCCACGTTATATTGTTGATTGAAAACAAAAGGGCCTGACTCTTGGTTCAACAAAGATTGTAAAATATTTAAAAGGTCTATATCACAACTCATAATATTTGTAAAACAAAATCCTTCAAAGGAGAACTGTGCATTCTTGAATAAATCCAGGAAAGACTACAAGACGTTTTTGCTTTCCCAAACCAATCACTTTCAGGCAAAACAATGGTCCAATATGTTGGAAATTATAAAATCAGATGAAATCAAGAAAATTTGGTTGATGGTAGCAAAAGGGACAGGAAATTACACCCCAAATATCCCTGCACATGCACAAATGCCACACTTCTTAAGTTAATTAACGCACATCTTCCTCTAAATATTTCACCATATGAAGTATCTGAAGCTATTAGACACACTAAACAAAATAAAGTCCCTGTGCCAGATACAATGCCCCCATTTCTTTATAAAATATATTTTGAATGGTGGAGTAAACATTTAGCTATATTATTCAATAAAATCATAGCATAAAAATATATTCTACATACTTGGAACGGCAACATAATAGTACCAATTCTGAAAAAGGGTGCTCCGAATCTCCCTGAAAACTATAGACCTATAAATTCGATAGATTGCTTTGGTAAGATTTTTTGCAAGAATAAGTTTAACTAGATTAAATATCTGATTGGAACACCAAAAGGTTTTAAATATTTACCAGGCAGCTTTCAGAAAGGGATACTTAACTGTAGATCAATGTTGTGTATTACATCATATTGTAGAAAAACATTATATGAAAAAACATCTCCCAACCTACCCAGCTTTTATGGATTTTATAGAAGCTTTTGATGGAATAAGCAGACCACTTCTTTGGGGGAAAAACTATTTGATGTAAACATAAATTACACAAGTTTAAGAGTGATTATCAGACTGTATTCAAAAAATTGGACATCAGTGAAATTTCATCTAAAGGGCAGTACATCTTATCCTTTTGATACAAACCAGGGAGTGAAACAGGGCTGCATTTACCCCTCCCACACTTTTTAATTTGTTTATTAATGACTTTCCAACCATTTTTGTATCAGAGGCTTCACAGTCTCCCTCTGTTGGAGGAACCCTGGCGCCAGCTCTCATGTTCACAGGTGATTTGGCACTAATTTTCGTCTCCCACTGGGTTTACAAAAACAATAACATTTATTACAACTCTATTGTAATATCAAAAAGGAACTAGAATCAATGCACCCACCTACTCAAAGTCCATCTGCACTCTATAAAATGTCAATATCCACCAGTACTTATAAATCAGAAAAGAGGAATGTAGTACTTATATACTTTTATTGTAGTTTTCCAAAAAGCACAAACATCCCATATAAAGTTTATACAGTAAATAACAACAAAACTGGTGAAAGATACACTTAGCAGGAGTAAAAGGCAGTACTGTATTATAAATAATTTGCTCATCAATATAAAAAAAGGCTCAAATCTTAATGTTAGGGAAGTGAAATCCTACATATAGCTGGCATCTTGATAAAGACTGTCTGGATGTTACAAACTACCGCTATCTGTGCTTCTATTTTACTAATAATTGTAAAACAACAACTCACATTACTTATACTTTGAACAAATTGCAAAAATGAAAAAAACACACTATTAAGATTCAATTCTAAGTGTGGGGGCCAGTGCATACTTTCCGCCTTACTTGCAACAGAAAGGAAGATGAATCCAGTAGCTCTTTACTCTGTAGAAGTTTGACATGACAAAAATGTTGAAAAACTGGAGAGACCTTTTATTTAAGTACAAGCCCAGTTCCCAACAGAGTTGCAAAAAAAAATGTATGGACAAAAAAGTTTCCTGGATAGCCAGGAATTTATTCATTGAATTTATTGAATTTTTTTTGACTGGGTAGGCCCACTGAGACTAGAAGTCCCTTTTTCCAGGGTGGCCGAGGGGTGAGATAGAGATGGTAACCAATCAAAATTGAACCAGATTAAGCTGTTTGTGGTATTTTTAGTGAATGGGGGAAATTTGGCCAGGACACAGGGGAAATTCCCCTCCTGAATCTCAGTAGGGGGTGCTGTGTTGCTCCAGTGTGATGGATGTTACTGACATGGAGGTTGTGGAGGAGGATGGAGGTGCTACAGCTCCTGCAGCACAAAACACTATTTTCTTCAGTAGTTCTATGGATATTCTGGATGTCATAGTTGATACAAACTTATCTCAGGCCATGGATATTGCTACTGATGAGCAGGCTTCTGCTGCTGCTCAGCATATTTTCAGGATGGATTCTACTGCATCACAGATCACCCTATCCCCTGTGGTGGGTGCGCCAGGACTAAGTAATGTGGACTGTCAGGTGAGCGCTTGCTCACATAGTGACTTATTGCTGACTGAACAGCAAAATCATGATGTTGCCAACACAGACTCTGTTGCAACCCAAGACCAACCAGCAGATATTGTAATTCGGTCAGAGAGCAATGATGTGAATCCTGGTCCCCAGAGTGGGCTTTAAGAGCAGTGGGTTGGATTTTGGCTCCGGATGGTCAGCAAAAGCTCCCAGGAGATCCTCCTATGGTGACCACAATCTGGGCTCTTTCTCGGACAATGACTGCTGCGGATATGTCCTCTACTATCCTGACTTCTCCTCTTTCTGAATCAGTGGTTGTGCCTGAGGTAAATCCCCCACAAGTGAGCTCCCCTACATCTCTCTCTCAGGATTCTAGGGATGGACCTACTGCTGCACCAGGTAAAGATGGTTTCTCTGTCTCTACTGACTCAAATGTATCTTCACTGCCAACAAATGCTATAAGTGAGGCAATTTTACAGCCCTCCACATCTCATACTTCTACTGGTAACTGTGCTTCTCCAGTACCTGGGACACTGGGAGCTTCTACATCATGGGAGGACTCAGATCCTTCTCAAGCTAGGCCAGACCCTTTGATCCCACCTGTACGTGACCCCCTCCTGGCTGGTCATACTGGATCCGGACCATATACCAATCTTTGGCACCGGATGGCTGATTTGTTTTCTAATCTAGGTAAACCTCGGCATGAAGAAACGCAGTTCAGCTAAAGTATATTGGTGGTTTAGATATTCAACTGGACAGAATATATGTCACTAGAAAGTTGCTTAAAGAAACAATGAATGTTTGGGCTTCTGATATTTTTGCACTTATTCATATCTCCGGAGATATGATTTTTAATGTTTCCTTGAACACCCCTGCACAATTGGACAGATTCTGGTTGAAGCATAATAACTTGTGACACTCTACTGTCTGTGACCCCTTTATTGCTATTCTGTTGACTAGACCCACAGTTAAGACAGATACGATTTTGTTTCATAATGAAAATGTGCATGTTCAAGACATTTTACACTGGGTCAAGCAAAGGGCTGATGTTCTGGAACGCCCTGCCCCCATCTTAGATAGTGAACATATTTGGACAGGGGAGTGGAAGTTGCACCTGAAATTGCACATGTCTGAAGCTAGGCCTCAACATTTGCTTAGCTGTTTTTACTTGCGTTTGGATTGTGTTTTTTGTTTCTATCCTGGTCAACCTAAAACTTGCCATCGGTGTGGTTCCTTTGCACACCTTAGTAATGCCTGTGATGCCCTGGTTTGTAATTTCTGTTTACAAATCGGCCACCCAAGTAATTGTTGTCAGAACCCTCCGAAGTGTAATCTGTGTGAGGAATTGGGTCATCTTTTCCTCCAATGCCTGTGGGCTGTGCACAACAAGGGTACATTTTGGGATCAGGATGATATTGTCCATGCTGCTCAGGAATGGCTCACTTTAGCCCCTCCCTCACTAGCCTCTTCTTTGTGGGAGGTCCCGATAGTGCCCTCCACCTCTCTTGAGATGGCTGTGCCTATACCTGCCCAGTCTGTTCCTCCAGAGGCTCAGCCTGTGGTCCCAGTGAAAGTATCACCACTTGCTGGCACTGACTTGATTTTACAACCCTTACAAGTCCTGGATATGCTACCCCTTCCCCCACCTTGGCAAGAGGAGTTTTTGCCTGCCAAGCGGAAATAGAGATCCTCAAGGAATCTTGCCAAGGCCAAAGTGCCTAAATTGGATGATACACCCTGCTCAAATCAGTTTTCTGCTCTACAACCCCATTCTGCTGAGGAAGAAGGGGATTCTGAGTCCTCCCTAGCTGCTTCACAGCCAGATATGACTGATGTGGTAGTGAGCCTGCTATACAGGCAACAGCTAAAAAAAAACATGCAAGGAAGAAAAGTTTGAAATGAAGTGGCTTTATGATTTTTCCTTTTTCACCTTATGCACAAATTATCGGAGGACTCCTTGAGTGTTATCTCCTTGAATGTAAACAGTATCAGAAATTATAAACATAAGCACATTATGCTCCAGGCCCTGTATGAAGCCAGGGAAGACATTTGTTTAGTTCAGGACACTCATTTGTGGTCTGAGTCCAATATTCATCAAGCCCAGAAAACTTGGTCCTGAGGTACCTCTCAGTGGACTTGGGGACAGAACTGTGCAGTGGAGTTGAGATCTTGTTTTCTGGGCTGGTTACCATTCACAAAGTGCATGATATGGACCAGGGGAGGGCATTATTTTTAGACATTTCTTTTCAAGGGCAGGACATCAGAATAGGTGTCATTTACGCACCCCAAACTAAGGGCCTCAGAGGTGATTTATTTAGGATGATGCATCCATTTTTGCATACCCATAGGACACTTATTCTGGGGAGGATTTTAATTGCCCTTTGGACCTTGGGGATAAGACAGGTAGGATGACAAAACTTTATTGTGACATGACAGCCTTAAAATCAATTCTACATACAGCTTCTTTTACAGATTCCTATAGATCCTTATACCAGTTGAGGGGGTCATACATATCATAGTGGTGATCTTTCCTCCCGGATTGACTATATCTTTATTTGCAAACACTGGACAGTCCTGACAGCTGAAGCAAACCTGATGGCCACTTCAGATCACTTAGAATTACATGTTCATTTAGGGCAATTGCATTCTAATCATATTGGTCCTGGGTAGTGGCATCTTAATACCACTATGCTTACTGATGAGACTGTACAGGCTGAGACACTAGAGCTTTTGAAAGCCCGAGCTACCTTAGTTCCCTGGTATGATACAGTGGGAGAATTGTGGGTTGAGACTAAACAAGTGGTTAAACTCCTCTTTCAAAGGTGGAGTAAACAGAAAGGTCGACAGGAGCATTTTCATTTTTTATCCCTTTGGAAACGATTATTCCAACTCATCTCTTTACATAACACTGAGGGGGTAAACAGATCACAACAGACTGCTGATGCTAAATTGGAAATGAGATCTGCTCTTTATAATAGAGTGAGATCTTTAAAAATGGAGCAACTGGTTGATACACAGCATACCAAAACTTCCCTGGATATTTTTTGAGACTGCTCTATGAGAGTCCGGACAAGGTCTTGGGATGCAGTACGTGACCATGACGGGGTAATGCATACAGATTTTCAGGTGATAATGGAAGTTATCTCTGGACATCTGTTCTCTCATTTTGGTACTATAGCCCAGTTTGAGGGAAATCTTAAATAATTTTCACTTGACTTAAATCTTCCTGACTTGCCACAGGGTGTGGATGCTCTAACTCTCCCAGTGACTGAATTGGAAATTAGATGGGCTATTCTGAAATTGAAAAGCAATACCGCACCAGGTCCGGATGGCCTGGGTCCTGCCTTTTATAAGACTTTTGTGGATTTGTTGACCCCATTATTAATGGAGTCCTTTAATGATATGTTACTTAATGAGGAGTTACAGGAACCTTTGGCATAGGCCTTTTTGATTCTTCTCTATAAAAAGGGGACACATTGGCTCTCTCTAATTGGAGGACAATCTACCTACTGAATGTGGATTTTAAATTACTTTCTATGGTATTATGTCATAGATTAGAGCAAGTTGCCCAAGTTTTGATTTCCCCGCACCAGTCTTGTGCTATTTCGGGCATGAGTCTCCATGATAATTTATTTTGTTGAAGGGAAACCTTTACTAGGGGTCACAGGGGTTTATTACAGGGTTATGTTTTAGCTCTGGACCTGGAGAAGATGTTTGACATTGTTTCTCATGAAATCCTTTTTCAGATTTTAAGAGAGTATGGGATTCTGCACACTTTTGTGCAGTGGCTACGCCTTCTTTACTCACAGGCCCATTTTTATCCCCTAATTAATGATATGGTGGGATGGAAAATTGGTATTAAGAGGGGTGTCAGGCAGAGCTGTCCCCTTAGCCCCTTGCTCTACACCTTTTACATTGATATCTTAGTCCGTAAATTGCAGACAACTACAGCCCTTCAGGGTATGTTGGTTTCCCCAGTTACCCCACCCTTGAATGTTTTGGCATACGGCAATGATCTCTGTGTATTTTTGGGACAGGATAGATATAGCCTTTTCCCCATCTTCGGCACTATTTCAAGGTAACAGGTGCTACAATAAATATACGGAAGAGTGTGGCCTTACGGATAGGAAATGTTCCCATGGGCTTAGGTGATACTATAGGTGGCATACAGATAGTGGCAGGTGCCACCATTTTGGGGGTTCATTTTGGCCCTAGTGACATGGCTATTATTAATTGGACTCACTCTTTAGCTCTTTGTGAATCCAGAGTATTGATATGGAATGAGATCCAAGTTACTAAACTCAAGAGGGTATATTTGGCAAAAACTGTTCTTATTTCACAATTGTTGTTTATTGACATGGTGTTTCCCCCTCCAGCTTCTTTGGAAACCAAACTTTACAGTTTTTTTAGAACTCTTTGGGGGCAGTAGGCTCAACCCAGTTAAATGCAACATCACATATTGACCTATCTTACAAGGGGTTTCATACACTGTTTTGGCTTTTTAATATAGTACCGGTTCTCAAATGGGTTGATAAACTCTGGGTTCATGGGGAAGTTGATTGGTGGAGGGTGTTGTTACCTCCTTGGTTGAATGCAAACTGGACTTTTAAGTTGTCACCTACCTGTTACCCTGATTGTGTCATCGTTTCCATGAAGAAAATTAAGCAATGGAAAGTGTTACAACAGGATTTACTATCTCTGCGCCGCACCATGATCTATGAGAAACTTATACTACAACATTTCATGGATGACTTAATCTTTTATAAGGGTACTGTGCAATCTTTCTCTCTTATTATCAAACAGCTTTTGGATAATAGACTCCTTAAATACTTTTGGGACACTAGTTGGCTCACTGGTCTTGGCAAACTGGGTGTTAAAAACAACCATAAACATAAGAAATTGGAAGACAGATATTGCACTAGAGACCTCTGTAATACTATATTGGAGACACAACAACATATTTTCTTCAGTTGTCCTTATGTTACCTCATTTTGGACTCTCCTGGCACAGACTATACAGGATCATAATTTTTGCAATATGACATATGATGTTCTAGTTTTGGGTGTGTACACTGGCAATTGGAGGCGGTATTCATATAGTACCTTGTGTCTTCTTTGTGGTCTTTTGAAATATCATATCTGGCAATCCAGATGGCATTGGACATTACAGCAACACTATATTTCTCTGCAAGAATTAGTGCATATTGTGTTGGGTCAGGCACAACAACTATATATAAAAGAGACACTCCATCTATCTGCTCCTGCTGTTGCATGGTTATGGGTTCACTGTTGGTATTGGGTGACTTAAAAGAAAAAAAAATAGGTGGTGGATGAAAATTAAAAAAAAAGGCATGCACCAAACATAGAAGATGATGGACTTCCTGGCTTTTTGAGTACTGGCCTAAGAAGAATGATTTGTGACATTTGAGATTATATGATTTTCCCTTGAGTTTTTGTGTATGCTTTTATGTTGTCCCTAGTATTGTGTAATTCCCACAATAACAAAAGTTTTTGAGAAGTGCCATGGGATTTTACCATCCACCTGAACAACCACCAGAACAGGACCCCGATTTAACTTTTCATGTGAATGATGGCATCTCAGGAGTGCAGCATCCCCCTCATGATGCACTATAGTGCCAATATAGGAATTTTACCCAAAGTTCCTGGTGTGGGGATAGGACCTACAGCTTTCTGATCTTCCAGCCTCAGAGGTGAGTGTGCAACCTACTGAGCCACTAACACCTCCCCTTGGATGCATTAAAATGTTATAATGTAGACCATTTATGGAAGGATTCACTTAGGAAAATAACTGTTTCCTTGGAGTACATAACAGCAATCAAAAGAAGTTAAGGCAAGCATCATACAAAGTTGATTTACAAAAAAATAGAACATTAATACTGCATAGGTGGTATGCACAAAACAAAATAAACCACGTTTTGGAACCATGTTTACTTCACCTCACAGACAAAAGAGACAGTGCCATCTTTGTAAGGTTTAATTTGGAGTTATATCCTTCAAATTTCCTACAGTATATATTTTCAAACAACAAATCCACTTTTAAGGATTTGTATTGTGAATGTGGCAAAAAAAGTGGGAAACCCTTGTTCACATACTTTTATACTGCCCAAAGTACAAATTTATGAGAGACACACATATTGGACAGTATCTTTCATCCAGGGAACTCACTAAGGAAGAATCCCTGAGGATTTTAATGAACCCTCCCATATACTTTGTAGCTAAAGATGTGGTTGAGTATCTAAAAGGGATTTATTCAAGGATATCATATAAAAGGAATCAAGATAAAAACTTCCGCTACAATTCTGAAAAATTATGAAAGATCTGTTCCAAAAGGGTAACATCTTTATATGTTTTTTTCTTAAATAAAAACCACTAGTGATATCCACTCTTAGGATATTTTTTTGTGAATACATGGCACATTATGCCAAACTTATTCACTGATATTGGTGTCCAGTTTATATGCTGTTTAAATTTGTGGTTTTAATGCAGCATCTTTTAAAGACCTTTCCCCTGTGGAATATATCTAAGTAGCAAGCTCATGTATCTCTTGAAAATGTCCAACAAGGGTACAATTTCCAATGCTGTTTTTTCTCATTTTGACAACTAATACTAAAATATTTTTAAGTTGATAAAAATATGCTCCCTAGAAATATTAATGTGCCTGAGCCACTTGAACTTTATGGAAAATTAAAAAGACTGTATACTTTGTATTCTAGTGCACCAATTTTTACTGTTTCAATAATTTCATATTATGAAATGAAAACTAAATTACTATATGAAAAATTGTACATTATATCATGTTTTTTATTGCAGAGAAAATGTGTATTTATGCTTAAATGTTTTTGTAATGACTTGAAAAATAGTCAAATAATAAAAAAGTATCTGAATCTGAAGAACACAGTGAGCCAGCAGTAATTTCTTGCAAAACAAAACAATCCCGTTTGACAGGTCTTCCATATTACAGGCATATAATTAATCATTTTTCCTAAACAATACTCGCTAAAGTAATCAGTTTTCAAAAATCACAAATGAACATCTGATTTGTCTGAGAGCCTTTCTTGTTGACCCATCCAGATGATTAGTCAACCACTGACAGCGAACTTCTGAATTGATTGACAGACTCTGACACTGCCCTGTCAATTCATCCCTTGAAATGCACAGCTGAGTTGCTGAAGATCTGATCACTCCTATTGGCAGACATGTGAACTTTCATTTGTACTGTAAGATTTAAAAAGACAGGAGTGTGAAATATGCCTTGCATTCAAATTAACTTTTTTACAGTATTCAAGGACAGCGGAGGAACACTGGGCATACTTGAACGAAATGTTAAAGAGACTGAGGAGTCACAGACTCACTGTCAAGATAGAAAAGTACAATTTCCTATCAACATACTGTATAGTAGTTCAAAGTCACGCCCGTTATATTTAGCGCTCCAAGCACACCACCACATGCTCACTTCCTCTTATTTTCACTGGTGCTGCTCATAGGTGCCGGAACTGGGTGGGGGGGGGACTAGGGCAATGGCCCTACCACTTTCATAAGTGGCCCTATCACTTTTTGCTATCATGGTAATATATTTAATAGGAGAAAATTTACCCCTTACGTCCTTGGCCCTACTACTTTTCAAACCATTCCGGCACCACTAGTGCTGCTATTTATATTGATCTACCTAATATTCACTGTCTTTTTCTTTTCACTCTAATATGAAACCAGTGACTATAGTGAAAAAAAGATAGTGAATATTTTCACTTATACAGTAGATAAAGTTCTTAGGACATGTTATTACACAAACCAGCCATGTTTCAAGTGATCAAAGTTTTCTGAAAATTAGGAAAGGCAAGGACATTCAGAGATGCACTGGAATCTGTAACTGGTATGGACCATTGATTCAAGAAATGGCAGACATTATGGAACCATTCGATCAGCTAAGAAGGAAGAAGTCCAAGTGGGAGTGGATGTCTGCACAGTAAAAAGCATTCCAAATAGTCAAAGACTGATGTGAGAAGCAGAGAAGTTGCATTTTCCAGATTTTAAGAAGTCATTCTACCTAGCCACAGATAATAAGGACTTGGGACTTGGAGCAGTGCTGTTTCAGGAGTAACAAGGAGAGAGGAAAGTAGTCTCATATGCAAACAAGACACTGAGTGTCACAGAAAAGAAAAATCACACAGTAGACAAAGAGTTCCTAACCATACTGTGAAACATCAAGTGGTATTGAAGATAACCTTTTCCCTGTGCTGTGCAGATGGCCACCGTGCTGGGCATGCCATGAAGTGCTGTGAACTTCGTTGCTTTGTTTGTGAACTTCTCCACTCTGTTTGTGGATTTTAGAGTCTGTCCTACCTTTCTCTTTGTTTGTTTTTTATCGCTTTATTTTTATTTTGTTAATCTCTCCTGCTGAATTGGCTTTAACCAGTCATTTTCAGTCAGATAGGGCTGTGAAGTGAGTGAGCTCATTTTTGCACCTGTGAGCATTACTGGGGCCGCTGTCGACAGATTTCGAAGTGTGCACTGGGGCTGTCCGGCTTGCTCCACAACCACTCAGACTGCTAGAGGGAACCCCTGGGACTCTGTTACTAATTGAAAAGGGGATGTGCCTGCCCGTTCTGTGTCCTGTGCTTCTATGGCAGGAGATAGTTGGGAAAGGAGGTTGTGGTATGGAACTGAGGTGGACTGAGTGAGTAACAAGACAAGAGAGTGGATGGACTCCCTGGGGGAGAGCTCTTAGCTGAGTGGACCCGTGTTGTGGTGTGGAATCTGTGGGGATTATATTCCGAGTGTCAACTTACCTAGCTGAACAGTCGAGGTTTCCTTTGTCTGCAGAGGTGGTTGATGACTGGATATGTGTCTGTGTTGAGTGATCCCGAGGGAGTATTTTGGATCTCTTGCCTGCTCAGACTGTTGGACCCTACATTTGTAATTGGCCTGACTGCTGGAATCTGCCTTGCTTGGGTGGACAGGGTCTGGACTGATCGGGGAGCTGGCCATTGGGTGCATGATTTAACTAGGATCTTCACTGGGCCAGCTGGTGGGTTGACTCAAACAAGGAGCCATGGTTGCAGAGCAGATATCTCTGGCTGCCAGCCCTCACTAGTAGGGCTTTCAGGCTTGGAATATCGATCGTGCTGGATCTTGACTTTTCAGGAGGTCCCCTTTTTGGAATCATACCAGCTGAGAAAATACAGTCAGATTTCAAACCTTTCTGTTTTTTATTTGGGCACTGAGAGTGCCTTGTCTGCTTATACTCCCAGGCTGTGAAAGGGCCTGGGAGTCTGAACTTCATCAGCTTTTATTTACTGACTCCTGTACATCCAGTGAGAGGGGGTTACTGAAGTTTTATTTTATTTTTATTTATTTTTATTTTCATATTTGATGATTTTAGTTTTGTTCAACAGTTCAGTTTTGTTTTCTGATCTGCAGTTCCTAAAGTGAGAGTTTCTCTGTTGATTGGGACATCATTTTTTCCCCTGGTCTTGTACTGTTCATTCAGATTGATTTTGTCTATTTGAGACTCTGTGTTTTGGACTGCAACATCTGAGCAGCTCTAGAAGTGGTTTTATTTTAATTTATCTTGTTTTATTAGTGTTTAGTGTTGGGTAGGGTGGTCATTTTATTATTGTTTATTGTTTATGTGGAGTGGGTATTCTAGTCCTATTTATTTGTATTGTCTAAACCTCTCCCCTCTGTGAGAGAGAGAGAGAGCTTCAAATATGGGGGGCTTAATTTAAATGTTTAGTATTGGGCTGTTTATTTCTGTGTCTAGGGGGTTTTCTTTTTCTTTATGGGCTTGGTGTATTTTGTTTATGTTGAGCCTGTAGAATTTGTTGCAGGCCTTCCCCCAGTCATGCACTATTCGTCCTTTGCTCTCTGCACCCTCCACCCATTCTCCCCCTTTGATGTTTTCAACTTACCAACATTGCAGAGCACTGGGTATTGCCCATGGGGGGAGTGGGGGGTGCGGACAGTGGAGGATGAATGAGCAGGGCCCCCACATTAAGATAGTTAGATCCAGAAGTTGCCCTGGGGAAAAATGGAGTCTGGAACATGGCTCCCCATGTCTGGTCCCCATGCCCAAGGGCACCACCATCTCTAGTGGGCAAGCAGTCAGGGTGGCCCTGGAGACCCATCTAACTCGAGCGATGTTATGCAATGCCAGATCAATTAAGAACAAGACTGCAATTATTGCAGATCTTATCAGAACAGCTAATCTGGCTTGCATCACTGAGACCTTTTTCTGGATGAAAATGCTGGCCCCATGTTGGAGGCTGCAATTCCGGCATGGTACTCAGTGATACACTGCTCTAGATTAGACCATGGGGGGGTTGCAGTCTGTTTCGAGACCGAATTGGGCCTCACGAGTGTACCAGTTGAGGAGGCTGGGTCATTTGAGTGTACTGCAGTGACAGGTGTTGGTTGTGGGATAGCCTTCATCTGCCCTCCACCCGGGGATGAGAAGCCATTCTTTCAGGAAGTAGCAGATTTCTTGATCGATGTGGCATTTAAGTCACCCAGACTGATGGTCCTGGGTGACTTCAATGCCTGGGTCGATGACAAACTCTCACAATTTGGACAACACTTCCTCCAGTTGATGACATCACTGGGCCTTGCACAGAATGTTACCTCTGCTACTCATAAACATGGTCACTCCATTGATCTGGTTTTTCTCCTGGGGATCGAAGTCTCCGATTTGGGGGTGGAACCTGTCAGATGGTCTGATCACTACACTGTGAGGTTCAAATTTTGTGTCCCCCTTCGTAAGCCTACCCCTGTGGGGATGGTCAGATACCACCCTTTATGGGATGTGAGCCCTGAAGGCCTAGCAGTGGTACTTGACCACTTGGGGTTTCCTGTGGCAAGCGGAAATCCAGAGGCTCTGGTGATGGCCTAAAATAAGGTCATCTCCACAGCACTGGATTCTATTGCTCCCATCTGTGTTCATCCTCTCTCTCTTTGCCCTCGGTCCCCTTGGTTTGAAGGGACTTTGAGGGAGTTGCGGTGACTAGGACAAAGGTTAGAGCGGCACTGGTGGAACTCTGCCTTGCAGGCCAACCACCTTAGATTGTTAGAACATTATCAAGTCTACCAATCAATAATCTCCCGTAGGAAGGCAGAGTTCCTGTCCGGGGAGATTGCTGCCACTCAGAACTGACAGGCTCAGCTCTTTCAAACTATGGACAGGCTGTGCAGCCCAGCCTGCTTGCAGTCTCAAAGAGCCTTTTTGAAACTGGAGTGGGATGAGCTTGCTCGATTCTTTGCGAATAAGATGGCCGACCTCAGGTTGGAGATCTGCTTGGCTCGCTCTATGGGGGATGCTACTGATCAGTGCCTGGCCACTGTCCCTCTTTTTTTCTGGAGTACCATTGACCAGCCAGAGTTCACAGATGTCATTTGGATTGTTCAGGGTATGCACCCTATGTGGTGTAGCTTGGACCCAGGCCCAACTTCCCTGATTATGGGTTGTTGCGACATATTTGGCCCAGTCCTGGCACAGATAGTCTGGTGCTCCCTTGATTTGGGTGTGTTCCCCAGCTCCCTGAAGGAGGCAGTGGTGACACCCCTCCTGAAGAAAGCTTCCTTGGACTCAGACTCTCTGGCTAACTACAGAACAATCTCTAACCTTCACTTTGTAGGGGAAGGTAATTGAGAAGGTAGTGGTGGTACAGCTGGAGAACCACTTGACCATCCATAACATCTACAAACCTCTTATACTCTCCTGATGGCAAGATATTGGAGAAGCTGCTCCATCTTGCTGTTCCTCTATTTCTGTTTAGCTTTTGACACCATGGACCATGGGGTGCTGCTTGAGCACCTTAGGCTCATCTGTGGCCTGACTAGTACAGTCCTCAGGTGGTTTAAATCTTTCCTCACTGGCAGAACTCAAAGAGTGGTGTATGGGATTCATTCCTATGACCCTCTCTCTCTGTCATGTGGGGTTCCTCAGGGGGTCAGTTCTGTCCCTCATGCTGTTTGCAGTGTATATGCTGCCCCTCAGAGACATTGCAAGATGGTATGGGCTGAGGCTTCACTGCTATGCTGATGATACCCAGTTCTACCTATCTTTCACACCTGACCAGGATAGTGCTCTCTCAGTATTTAATAACTGCCTTGCTGAAATCCAGGACTGGATGAATTCCAGCTGGCTGAAGTTGAACTCAGGAAAGACTGAGGTGATGGTTGTGGATCCAGGTCACCAGATAGAGGGGTCGGGGCTGATCAGCCTTCAGGACTTTTTCTGGGGGGTCCCATCTCCTTACCTCCAAACAGGTGTGGGACCAAGGGGTGGTGCTTGATGTCAGGTTGACACTGCGATCCCAGGTGTCAGCAGTCATCAAGTCTTCCTTTTACCATCTTAGGAACATTGCTAGGATCAAGCACCTTCTTCCATCTAGTGACCTTCTTATGGTGATCCACACCTTTGTGACCTCATGCCTTGATTATTGCTACTCCCTTTACTTAGGGCTACTGGGGGTTGATATCCACCACCTTCATCTAGTGCAGAATGCTGCAGCCTGGTTGTTGATGGGGACTCCCCAGTATTTCATATTACACCAGTGCTGCGCGAACTGCACTGGCTGCCAATTCGGTGGCAGATCATCTTCACCTTGGATTACTGATGTATAAAGCACTACATGGACTCGGCCCTGACTACCTGAAAGAGCTTCTCTTACCTTATTGCCCTGAGCAATGGCTCTTCTTGGCTGATGAGGGGTTGCTAGAGATTCTGAGGGTATCTTTAAAATCTTCAGGGGCCCGTGCATTTATGTACATGGCCCCAGCCCTCTGGTACTCTCTACCTCATCAGCTTCAGGAATGCGCGACCATGGGGGCTTTTAAATAGGCACTTAAACTTTTTTATGGCACCAGGCCTATTCTAATTAATTATACTGAAAAAGGATTTTACAGACTGTTTTATACTGTTTTATATTGTTGTTCTATGTTATTGATTTTATAACTTTTATGTACAGCGTCTTGACATTTTGAAAGGTGCTTAACTAAATAAAGATTATTATTATTATTATTATTATTATTATTATTATTATTATTATTATTATTATTCCTGGACAGCAAACCATTCATGTTAAATATGGATCACAGTGCACTTATGTGGTTATTCCCAATGAAGAACACAAATGGAAAGTTGTAACAATGGTCACTTCTCTTACAAGAATATGCACTGAAGATACAACACTTCTGAGGAAGTACAAATGCAGTATCAAATCATCTTCACGGATGGCTAAATAGAGTGACAAACAGGACCAAGAGGATATTGCCATTGATGTGGAACAGATAACCCCTACTTTATGTTGCAATGTGACTGCAGCTGGAGCCCAGAAGTCTGAAGAGAACCAACTATTACCATTCAGATGTTCTGAGCTGAAGGATTCTCAATGTCAAGATGGAGAGACCAGTGAACTCATGGAGTGACTGCAGAGAGGAGAAACAACTGAGATGTTGCCAACTAAATGGAGACTTCCAAGGTCTGATTACTAACGTATTGTGGTGGACTGAGTGTTGATGTTAAAACCAATACAAATTACGATAAAACCAAAAATACTAATACTCAAAATATAACTAACAATACCAAAACCAAATGCAATAACAACAAAAATACTAAAACTCAAAATAAAAACAACACAAATACAAACAAAAGCAAATTTCTCATAATCAGTGATTCCATGATCCAAGGAGTGGAACACCACCTAACACAAAATGTTAAAAGTGACATGGTGGTAAAGTGTCTACCAGGAGGCTCTGCAAGTAGGGACACTAACCGCAGAAAGACAATCATGCAGGAATCAGGGGATGTTACACATATAACAATACACATTGGTACCAATGACTTGGCAAATCACACAGTTCAGGAGGCCAAGAAACACTTCGAGGACCTGGTCAACAAACTGTCTTCCCTTACATGCAAATTAGCCTTCTCAGAAGTGCTGCCAGTGTGGGAAAAAGGAAAAAGCACCAAGCGAGTCAGAGAGATTGAAGTAGATGAGTTCGACTCATGGCTGCATGATTGGTGCCAAGACAAGGGATATTACTACATAGGGAACTGGCACAACTTTTGGGAAAGAGCTTTTTTTAAATGTGACGGATTGCACCTAAACAGAGAAGGTGTACGAGCACTTGGATAAAAATGTGATGTCTATACAGGTAGTTTAAACTAAATAAAGGGGAGTATGATGCAACTCACACCCCTGCCATCAGTGGACTGGTGATCACTCCCCAAAATGCCAAATGCATGCATACATCATCAGAAAACAAATCAGAGCCAACATCCGCCAGAACCAGCAACCTCCATAATCTCTTGGCCAGAAAGAGCAAACTGGAGCATTCCAGGAAGAAGGTACAACCTTGCGCCAAAGAGGATGTACATTCTTGGAAGGTAATGGCTGCAAATACTAGGAGCCTAACTAACAAACTTCTCAAACTCACAGCCATCTTGGAAATAGAAAGGTTGGTCTGGGTGGCTGTAACAGAAACATGGTTCACGGAAAACCACGGATGGGATGCGACCATTCCCAGTTACAATCTGTTCGGGAAAGATAGGCAGGGCAAAAAAAGAGGGGGGAGTATAACCATTTACATTTGGGAGGAAATAAAAGCCACAGAAGTAAAAGGGCATCCTAGGGACTTTGAATCACTGTGGCTAACGGTAGACATGGGCAAGGAAAAACCCTTCAGAATCAGCATCGTGTACAGGATCCCAAATCAAGGAGACAAAGGAAACAAAGACCTAATAGAGGAAATCCACAAAATGTCTGATGAAGACGAAGTAATACTGGTAGGGACTTCAACCGACCAGATATTAACTGGAGCACACTAACGGCAGCAGCAACAAGAAGTAAGGACTTCTTATTGTCACTACAATGCATGGGACTGTGCCAACTTGTTAAAACCCCAACAAGAGGAGATGCCATTCTTGAGCTTGTCCTCACAAACTTGGAAAGGATCAAGGACATTGAAGTGGGATGCCATATGGGCAACAGTGACTATCGCATGGTAAGCTTTAAGGTAAACATAACACATGACACCAGCCATTCAAAGATAAAGGTGCTAGATTTCAGAAAGACTGACTTCCAAAAAATGAGGAACAACATAAGTAGCCAGTTACTGGAAATAGAGGTTGAGGAAGTGGCGGTCATGTGGGAGAGACTCAAGAGAACAATATAGACTGCCACAGATCAATGTGGCAGATGGGTCAGCAAAGCAAAAAGAAATCCTCTATGGTTCTCCAAGGAAGTGGCTACCACAGTCAAAGAGAGAAAAAAAGACGTACAGCATATACTGAGAAACCAAAACTGAGAAAGACTGGGAGTCGTACAAGAAAAAAAGGAGAAAGTCTAACAAACAAAAGCCCAAACAGAGCCGGCCCGGTGGCGCTGAGGGTTGAGGCGCTGGACGCCACACCTCGCTCCACGCCGGCGACCCAGGTTCGGGAGCAGACTCGGGCAGTTGGTGGGTCGGCCGGGGGGAGACAGGCTTGAGCATCCGAGACAGCTCGCCTGCTCCAGGGAGGATCCGCCGGATGCCCGCATCCAGGCGACCCCGAGCGGAGGCTCGGGGAACTGCAAGCCCCACTAGGGAATGGCTGGCCGTTGAGCAGCACGGACATCGACATGCATGTCATGACATCAGGGGAGGTCGTTGGCTGCTCGGGAAGGGAGAAAAACGAGGAAAGAGTCTGCCTCAACCGGGAAGATGGGAGGACCTTGGACGTGCCCATGATGTGCCCGTGCCCACCCAACAGACCACGAGACCAACGAAATGTAAGTTACGGGGTTAGAACCCCCCACCTCGTCCCCGCCCGGGGGGTAATCCGTGGCTCCATGGGGATCTGTGGTCTGTGTGGGCAGGGTTCCAGGCAGTGGGATGTCCGGGGGTCATCACTGAAGGGTCAGAGGAGGCAAGCTGTGAGGAGGATAAAGAGAATAAAAAAATATAAAAAAAGCCCAGACAGAGGAAAAGACAGCAGAAAGGGCAAAGAGAGGAGACAAATATTTTTTTAGATTCATTATGGAACATAGGAAGGCAAAAGGGGGAATAGTAAAGATTGCTACTGAAGAAGGGAAATACACCAAACATGACCCAGAGAAAGCCGAAATCCTCAACAAATACTTCTGCTTGGTGTTTACCAAACAGGACCCAGGGGATGGCCCAGCCTTTAAAAACACAACACCCCTGGACCGGGGTAGACACAAGTCCCTTTACAGAAGCCAAAGTACGGGAGGTGCTAAATAAACTAAAAGCAAATAAAGCCATGGGACTAGATGAGATGCACCCCAGAATCCTTAAGCAACTGGGGGCAGAATTAGCAGCCTCTCTAGCACTTCTATTCACAAAATCCTTGAAGAATGGTGTGGTACCTGAAGACTGGAAAAAGGTAATAGTGGATCCACTTCACAAATCAGGCAGTTGTGAAGAGGCTAGTAATTACAGACCTGTGAGCCTCACATCTATAGTAGGAAAACTAATGGAGACACTACTCAAACAGAGAATCATAGCATTCCTCAAAACTAGTGGCCAACAAGACCATAAATAGCACAGTTTCACAGCTGGTAGGTCATGCCAGACAAATCTGCTTGAGTTTTGTGACTATGCTACAAAAATAGTGGACGACGGTGGGGCAGTAGATGTGTTCTGCCTAGACTTTATTAAGGCCTTCAACTCGTTTCCACACAGAAGACTGGTAAAGAAGCTTGACCACACAGGGGTTGGTCCAGAAGTAGTCAGATGGGTACAAAACCAGTTACAAGGCAGAACCCAGAGGGCACAGGTTAATGGAATGCAATCAACGGAAGGCAGAGTGACCAGTGAGGTGCCCAAGGGCTCAATGCTGGGGCCTCTGCTCTTCAATGTTTTCATGGCAGACATCACTGACAGCCTGGAAGGGAAAGAGTGTCTGTTCACAGACGACAGCAAGATATGTAACAGGGTGGACACCTTAGAATGAGTGAGCAAGATGGAAGCTGACCTCAAGAAACTAGAAGAATAGTCTGGAGTGTGGCAGCTGAGATTTAATGCCAAAGAGTGCAAGGTCATGCACATAGGAAAGAAAAATCCAAGAAAGGAGTATTGCCTAGCAGACAAAAGACTGGCAGCCTCAACCAGGAACAAGATCTGGGAATTATAAGTTCAGATGTCTTGAAGGTTAGTAAGCAGTGTGAGAAGGCAACATTGAAGGCCAACAGAATGCTGGGCTGCACTGGGGAGGGGAATCATGAGCAGGAGGAGAGAGGTGGTACTACCACTGCAATGATTGCTGGTCAGGCCTCACCTGGAATATGGAGTCCAATTGTGGAGGCCTCACCTCAGGAAGGACATTGACTGGGTGGAAACAGCACAGAGAAAGGTGACAAAAATGATTCAGGGTCTGCAGTACATGTCCTATGAAGAAAGACTTAGGGAACTGAATATGTACTTCCTGGAGCAGAGAAGAGAGAGAGGGGGACATGATTGAAACATTCAAGTACATAAAAAGCATTAACAAGGTACAGGCACAGGAATTTTTTCTCTTCAAGAAGGACTCCAGGACCAGGGTATATGACTTCAGGCTGCAACGAGGGAGGTTCTCTACCAACACCAGGAAGTTTTTCCTTCACAGAAAGAGTGGTGGATGCCTGAACAGTCTGCCCCAAGAGGTTGTGGGGGTCAACACTGTAGAAGGATTCAAGAATGCATGGGATAGGCCAGCCCAGTGGTGTTGAGGGTTAAGGCACTGGACGCCACACCTTGCATCATGCTGGCAACCTGGGTTTGAATGTGAGCCCACGTTGTCAGGGGTCTGTAGGGGAGGATAGAATTGAGCATCCGGAGGACTGCTCTCCTATTCTGGGGAGGGATGTGGGCTTCCACCATTCTGCATCGGCCCTTGGGGATGCCCGGAGGCACTGCTAGAGTTGGTGCAATGGAGGGAGGAGTGCAGCAGACGTCAGCACATTAGTGCTAGACATCATTGCTCATCTGCACTCCTGGGGAACAATCAGGAGGAAAAAACAGCAGCATCACTTGCAGCAGCTTGATGGCTGCAGCTTCCTCAGTCCAGCGGTGGCCCAAGGGTGACCTGACATGCTGGTATTGGATCCTGACCTGGAGTGGGGTCCAAGGAGAGGATCCCTCTCATGGGTACAGCAGCATATGCCAGCCAGTTGTGTGTGGGGCACCCCGGGGGGGTCATTGGGGGAAGTGGAGTGGTGGCTGGATGTAAGGCAGAGTGGTGGCTGCACAGGAGGAAAAATAAAGTGGTGATAAAAAAAAAGAATGCATGGGATAGATACAGGGGAGCCCTGACTACAAAGGGCAACTAGAGTGTCAAAATAAGTCTAAAACAAATGTACAGACTAGATGGACATAGCAGTCTCCTTCTGTCGTTAACTTCTATGTTTCTATGTTTCTATGATGCACACAACCAATATAGAAGGATGGAGAGTTGTTCTACCACAGAGTCTGAGCAAAAAAGCTATGTAGTCACTGCACAACTGCACTGTATTGGGAGATATGGCAACAGAAAAGATGTTAGAAAGAGTCAGAGTGAGATTTCATTGGCCAAGAATGAGACAAGAGATCATACAGTATGTCCAGTCATGTGCTACATACCAGGAGGTGAAGTCAAGTAACCAGAAGTTGATGGATCAGATGATCGATAACTATCCGAAAAGACCATGGATAGCTATAGCAACAGAACTCATTGGACTGCTAACAAAATCCGGCAAAGGCAACAAATACATCTTGGTAGTAGTGGACCAGGTCATGAAATGGGTGGAAGCATTTCCACTGAGAAGAACCAATACTGATGTAATTTTGAGCAAGATGGAGATGGAAATGTTCTGCAGACGGGGAATGTCAAAGCACATAGTATCTGACAATGAACCACAGTTCAAATCCAAACGTTGGGAACAATTTAGCAGTGCTTGGGGAGTGAAGCCAATCTACACAATAACGTATCATTCAATATCTAATTGAACTGAAAAAACAACAGAAATATCAAAACTTGTCTGAGAAGTTATATACATGACAATCAATAGAGATGAGACCAGTATTTGCTCATGATGTTAATAGCAGTGAGGAGTGTAATGCCAGATTCTACAGGATGCAGCCCAGCATTATTGATGTATGGAAGAGAAATAGTGCTATCAGTGGACAGAGAACTTTGAGAAAAACCAGAGCTAGTAGACAATGTACTGGAGTACACCCAGAGTTTAAGGAGCAACATGGGGAATTATTGAAAGTTTGCCAGTAGGAATCTGGATGATGCACAGAGACATCAAAAGCAATACTATGATGCTAGCCTGGTGGCACTTACCTAGTGCTATGCCGGCAACCTGTGTTTGGGAATGAGTATGGGCCACTGGGAGGTTGGCAGGGTTGGAGAAGGATTGAGCATCTGAAGGACTGCTCTCCTTCTACGGGAAGGGGGGACATCAGTGGTTGGCACTCGACTGGACCCCAGTGGAGACTGTGGGTCAGTGCACCAATGCTGCAGAAGAGGGGTGGAGATGGGGCAGATGCCTGGAGGAGCACGTGTGGATGCATGTGTGCTCCCTCCACTGGCATTATTGCATGCCCCTCCCTGCAGGGGAGAAAATGGAAAAAAATCCCTCAGCAGCATGAAGGCTGCCCTGACAGCACCGCCACAGATGCACCTAAGTTAGCTCCCTTCTGGGCCCGCCCTCCAGGTCTCTGCAGTGGTGGGGTAAGTACCTGCTGTGATGTGGCCTGGAAGGGCTGTGGTGGGGAGGTGTGAGCTCTGGCTGCAACTGGGGCAGCAGCTGAGAAGGCTGGCTGGCTGGAAGAGAAGGAATCAAAGGCACAACCCCAACCCCCCCAGCCAAAGGACATAAAAAAAAAAATACTATGACAAAGCCAGGAGGAATATTACCTTGGAATGTTGACAGATGGTACTTTTGAGAAGACATCCATATGCAGACAAAGCCAATAACTATTTGGCAAAGCTGGCAAGGAGATAGGCAGGACCTAATGTTAGTGTCAAGAGACATTCTGACATCAAATAGCTTATTTGAGATCCAGTTACTGGTCTAGACAGGGGTACACCTCATTAGTAATCTTAGTTTAGAGTTACTGTAGAGCAGCACTGACTACACCAAGGTTGATTCTGGGGGTTCACCAGAAGTGCCAACTTCTTTGGACAAGCCAGAAGGAGCACATCAGGTAAGCCAAAGTGCACAGAGTTATAGTTTTTGGTCGAGGAAAATGTTGACTATAGAACCTTGCATTCTGAGGGTACTAAATCCTTGTGAGTCATCCTCACCCACAGTGTAAATACAATTCAGTCAAAATGCAACAGAAATGTGTATCTCGTTTCAAATGTTAGAAAATATATGTTAGTATTGTAGATCTGTAAACCTTTTGCACCAAGGAAACCAGGTAGTTTAGACCTTGATCAAAGTTGTTGCCCTTCAAGAGAAGAAGAAGAAGAATGTAACAGCTGTGGAATGCCTGTTCCACGAGAAGTTAATGGTACCTCCTACTTGTGTGTCACCTGCTGGTAAGTCTGGAAGAGATTAGTGGTATCTTGCAACGTAAGATGTCAAACACATGGAATTAAATAGAAAGAGCCCATGAGCATATTATTAGACCTCATGGAGCATGCTAAGGGAGGAAGCTAGTTCCTACACCCTCACATACACTGTACATATTTCATATTTAATGACAGAATGCTCAGCACCAATATTTGGTTAGTAACCAACTTGCAATGTTTGGTAGCCATGAACTAGTAACTAGCATGTCCTGGCTAACATTGGTACCCTGGTGGTCTAGCGGTGACCAATTTGGACCAGTCTGAGTTGTTATGGCCATGTACCACCATTAAATAGTAATCTATCAATCAATCAATCAATCAATCAAGTTTTTATTTCTATCAATCAAGTTTTTATTTCTATAAGGCGCCCTTCCAATGCTCAGGGTGCCTTTACACATTATAACATATATAAAGCATGTTAAATAACATTCATATAAATTTGAACTCAATATATTCCTGAGAAGGCCTGGTTAAATAGATATGTCTTTAGACAGTTTTTAAAACCTTCTACGGTCTGGCTATCTTGTATCTGGCGAGGTAGAGAATTCCACAGGGTAGGAGCCATGAAGACAAAAGATCTTCCTCCCAATGTTTTAAGGGATACCCTGGGAATCTCTAGCAATCCCTTGCCAGAGGAAAGAAGCGAGCAGGAGGGACAGTAAGGATGCAAGAGCTTTTTCAGCTAGTGGGGACCCTGCTCATGTAGGGCCTTATAGGTCAGTAACGTGACCTTGAAGGTAATCTGCCACTGCATTGGCAACCAGTGCAGATTACGCAGCACAGGTGTAATATGACTAGCCATAGAAGCTCCAGTCAACAACCTGGCCATCGTGTTCTGCACTAGTTGCAAGCACCGTATATCTACCCCCCCCGTTAGCCCTTCGTAGAGGGCGTTGCAATAATCAAGATGACTGGTGACAAAGGCATGGACCAAGGTCGAGAGATCTTTGGGTGGGACCAGGGGCTTTACTGGGGCTATGTTCTTAAGATGACAATAGGAAGATTTGACTACAGCCAAAACCTGCACCCTCAGGGTCAGGCCTTCATAAAAAACAACTCCCAGGTTCCGCACCTGGCCAGAGGCAATAAGTGGGATCCCACCAAGACTTAATCCTGACAGTTTTCCCACCCTTGTCCTTGTCATCCTATGACCAAGGTCCACAACCAATACCTCAGTTTTTTCCAAGTTCAACAGAAGTCAACTAGCACTGATCCAGCTCTGAATCTCCAGTAGACAATTTTTTAAACACCGTGATGGAATCTAATTCCTGGTCGGGTACAAAGGACATGTACAGTTGGAATCATCAGCATAGCAATGAAAGTTCAATCTGTACCGCCTTACAATGTCCCCTAATGGAAGCAAATACACTGCGAATAATATAGGGGACAGCACCGGGCCAATGGGACCCCGCAGGGCAGTCCATGAGGGGTCAAAGAATGAATTCCTGACACCACTCTCTGTGACCTACCCTCAAGGATGGACTTAAACTAATTGTGGACTGTGCCCCTCAGTCCACAAAAAACACACAGGCATTCGAGCAGCACCCCATGATCCACAAAGTCAAATGCTGCTGAGAGATCAAGGAGAACTAAGATCGAAAGGGCTCTCTGAACTCTCGCCGTCAGAAGGTCATTAAGTACTCTCACCAGGGCCATTTCAGTGCTGTGCCTTTTTCTGAAGCCAGACTGGAGAGGGTCATAGATATTATGGTTGGTCAAATGGTCATCCAGCTGCAGTGCGATCACCTTCTCAATAACCTTCCCAACAAAGGGTAGGTTCAAGATGGTCTGTAGTTAGCTGGGCAGTCGGGGTCATGGGAGGTTTTTTTTAAAAGAGAGCAAACTACTGCCTCCTTTAAGGAATCTGGGAAGATCCCTCTCTCCAATGAAAGTCCCACTATCCCAGCAAGAACCAGGCTGATGACTTCTACACAACCCACTAGTAGGCGTGTAGGGCCTGGGTTCAAACTACTGTAAATTGGCCGCAAAGTCTGAATGATCCTCACTATATCTATGACTACTGTCTGGCTAAAGGTGGACCAGGTCAACAAGGTATTAGTACCACCCGGTTGATTAATGTAAGGACCAATGGGAAGGCACTGGCTGATCTCATTTCTGATGGTGGACACCTTATCAGGAAAGAATTGCGCAAACTCCTCACACTATTTTTGTGACAGTGCTCGACCAGAGTAAAGACAGGCTGGATTGCACAGTCTGTCCACAGTCTGGTAGAGCTGAGCTGGTCTGTTCTTTGCTGTAGCAATTCCCTGGACAGGAATTCTGCCTTCTTACGGGAAATTGCTGATTGATAGACATCATAATGGTCCATCAATCTAAGTCTGTCCATCTCCAGGTGAGTTTTCTGCCAGTGTCTTTCCAACCTTCGCCCCCACCTCTTTATTCACGGATCTCCCCATTAAACCATGGGGCACCCAGATGAGTGGTAAAGGGGCGAACACAAGAAGGAGCAATGATATCCAAAGCCTCAATAACAGCCTTATTATAGGCTGACACAAGGAGCCCTGGATCAGTGTGATCCCTTGGAATTCCAGAGAGGTCCAGCACTGCCATTAGGCCTTCTGAAGTAACTCCTCTTAAAGGGCGGAACTGTACCAACTCCCTTGGGGCAGGTCTATTTCGGGGGCTGTGAAACTGAATCTCAGGAGGTGATGGTCAGACCATATGATGGGCTCCACCTCCACATCGGAGGTCTCCAACCCCAGGTGAAATACCAAGTCCAATAAGTGTCCTTTCTTATGGGTTGCAGTGGTAATAACTCATGTTAGGCCCAATGAATCCATCAATTGGAGGAGGTTATGTCCAAACGGAGAGAGTTCATCGTCGACCCAGGTGTTGAAATCCCCCAAGATCAACCATCTGGGAGACTCCAACACCCGGTCGGCGATGAAGTCCATAACCTCCTTCAGGAATTCCCTCCCATCTCCTGGTGGACGGTGCACCCATTATACACTCAAGGCATTGATAACCTCAGCTGGAACCTCCGTGATACCCAGTTCCTGTCTAAAACAGACAGCAACCCCACCCCCCACCCCCACCCCGATGATCCACTCTTGGGCAGTGAATCACCGAGCCGGCTGGAATCGCAGACTCCAGAATGCGGACAGCACTTCTATCCAGCCAGGTCTCGGTGATACAAGCCAGGTCTGCAGATGCCACAAGATCGGCAATAACTGCTGTTTTAATTTTCATTGACCTGGCATTGCTCAACACCACCTGAAAGGGCCTGGACCCCACTTACTGCCTGATAAAATCAGAGCTCTTGGGTATGGGCACAAGACAAAGAGAACCTTGTCCCTGTGTCCATTTTGCCCAGGGCATCTCCTGGTCCTCATTATCCCAATCTGTCCACTTCCTTCCCATCCCCCTCGAGAGTTCCAGGATCTCCTATTCCATCTGCTCCCTCATCCCCTTAAAATACCAAGGGCATGACATCTAAAATAAACATCAGATGGAAGTGATGCATAGTCAAACGGATGGAGACCCCTTAGTCTCGAGGGGGAGTACTGCCTGACCCCACTCCTACTTCCCCAGCACATAACTCAGGTATTTGAGAATTCAGAATATTTACTACAATAACCTCCCACTTAACCCTCCCTCCTCCCAAATTATTTAAACTCTTTGTTTAAAATTAAACCCTAATAAATTAACCCTTTATATCAATATCTCTTAATCTCCCCCATACTCTTATTACTACTGAGCAAACTAAAAACCTCCAACCCTCTCCCACAAATTTAATTTATAATCACAAGAGGATTTAGATCCATGCACACACACAAATTTATTTTATAGTGCCGCAGTGTTTGATTTGATAATAGACCAGTTGCCTTTATGGTATATGCAGAGTGTCAGCTGTGTAGCACCAGGTGCCATGCTAGAAGTAAGTGAGATCGGCTCTTGTGAAAAGCACAACCACCTTATGGGGGATATAGAGAGAGAGTTCTGAGTGAACCATCATCATGGGGGTAAGCATACTGCCACAGTGGTCACTAAACAGGTTCAGGCCTGTCTAGAGCACATTGAGAACAGTGTTCTTAATGGCCAGACTGCTCATTTATTTTAACAGTTAAGCACACATTCTAGATGGCAGGCAACAAGCACCAGGTGTATAAATACAGGGGCTAGCTACAACTTATAAATTATTAACCCATAGAGGTTAGGAGGAGAGAAACACTATACCACATAATGGGGGTGGGCTCAGGAAAAACGGGTGCCATCTTAAACAGCATTGGGCTGTCCAGGAAGGGACAGTATACACTGCCAAACACGCAAGGAAAACTGAAAGACTAAAACTAAAGAAACAATCTCATGTTACAGCCTGGTAGTCTACAGTAGAATGAACAAGCACTTATGATTATTTATTCACAGAAATATTTTAATTACCAAAACTGAGCTAGTTAAAGGCCAAGTGGTGCAGAAAGTTAGACAGCTGGATTTTAAACAGCAAAATGTGCTCAGCCTTTTTACTAAACCCTATAACGCTGCCATTTAAGGTCAAAATCTCACTGAACTTGGATCACTTATAGTTCAATGGGTAGGCTTTCTAAAAAAAGCTAGTTCTATCTGTCTAAGGGGTCCAGAAAAGGAATTTGCTGACCTGGGAAGGTAGTGTGGTCACAAAATTCTGTCTGCAGTCAAGAAGCCAGGCTAGCAGGCAGGGGAGGTTAAAAGAAGAGCCAGGAGAGGGTGTGTGCTCTTGGGCAAGAGTTAGTTACTGGAGCTCTTGTAACAGCCCCTGGGAGGAGTTCAGACATAGTAAATAAATTATTTCTAGCTCAGACGTAAGGGAAAGTGTGATTTTAATGGAGAAGGGAGCAATTTGTTAGCAGCTTACTCCTCAGATTTTATGGTAAAAGTCACACAACACACTTCAGATTTCACACTGGGGGAAACTTCTATAAATAGTGACTTGGAGTTCCCCTGACAGATATTAATGGCCAAAAATACTGTAGAGAGAGAAAGAAGCCTGCTATCCAGCTGGGGTAATGAAAAAGTGATTATTGTTTCTAATTTTACATGTGTGTTATAGTGATTTATGCAACATGCCATGGTAAAGAATACATGTGAACACAGCAAAGCAGGCTCAGAATTTTTAGGCAGTTGGCCAGTAATTTTAAACAGAGGATTCCATTATGACCCATGCTGCTGCAGGATTCCAGGGAGGAATCAACTATGATCAGTGCTGAGGAGTGGAATCAGCTTGCTGTCCACTCAGTGGCCAGGATTTTAAAGAATTAGAATGAAATTTAAGTATAAAAGGGGCATCACAACTCATTTTAAGCAGATTCAGCAAGGAGACTGGCCTGAAAGGATCAGTTCCTAAACAGAGGGAGTCCAGCCTGTAGAGGACTAGCTCTCACACAATAGGCCTAGCCTATAGGGGATCACATGTATCCAAGTGTAAGGATCAGTAGGGTAGTAAGTGAGAATAGAGAGTGTTATAGTTATGGCTAGCTTGCAAGTGGTACCTGTTCTGTAAGTTGTTTCAGCCTGCACCCAACAAGTTCAGCACAGCATTTCCCAGCTACTAGGTCATGTTCAAGAACCATCAACACCAGGGTCCAAGGTTTTGTAATCTAAATTCCAGCGCTCATAAGGAAAATGGTACAGTATTTTCAATTTATTTTGAGGGATTTGTTCAAGAGAGACACTCATCTGCCATACATGGATTTGTGATTCCCATTGCTACAAAAAGGAGTACTATTTAGCAGTTAAAACTTGCTCAGAGCCTGAGGGAGATTTGAATATGATTTGCCTAGAAGTATTTCTTACCAAATGTGATTTTATGCTACAGTGATTATAGTGATGGCCATACAGTAAATGCTGTATAGTGAATATAGAGTATAAGAAAAGTTACAGTACAAGTGAACGCTAGAGTGTTAGATACCAGGAAAAGATATGTGAGTAAAAGGGTTGAGTGGGCTAACTGAGGTGGTTATATACCTAGTAGCCCTTAAGGCATCTGTAAGAAAAACTGCAGCATCTGAGGTCTGAGGGGTGGGCAAGTGCTGGGGGTATTGGTAATATTGGAGGGCTGGTAGTTACTAAAATAGCCTACAGCCTTCAGGGATTGCTACAGGGAGGGGGCCACTTTCAGCATGGTGCTTGCAGATCCAGTGCAGTATCACAGGAGGGAGGGAATCCAGCACTCTGTTTAACAAATAATGCACTCATGATGTAGTGCTGAAGTCACATTTATTTGCAAAAACAAAACAAACTGCATTCCTAACACGCAATACAGCTCATATCAGTGCACGAGAGGACCCACTGGAGCCCCAATATTTTGTATCTTTAGCTCCCTGGTGCTTTGTCAATGAGTGGCGCTCCTTGCTTCCTACCCAATTTATAGCAGGTGATTTAAAGGGATGCATTCAATTTAAGTGCTATTACCACCACATTAAAACATGAAAAGCTACTACCACAGATGAAACATGAAACCAAAAAAAAGAAAATCACCAGTCTCAGTTTTAGAATGGTCTAAAAATGTCATTGTGAGCTGCAGACTTAATCCATAAAATGAAAGTCTGAACCACATCCAGCACCATTCCTAATCTTTTCTTAGGTTTTCTGTCTCACCTTGTACATCTGTAAAATATAAACACTACTGTTAACATACAAAGGGAATTGCAAAAATCTCATCAGTGGCCCTATTTCAGTCTGGTTGTTCAAACCTGGCCAGGATAGTGCCCCTAGCTGGTATATCCAGTATGCCTCTCTATATGCCAGTTTTCCTTCAATATCTCCACCTCATAGGCCCAGGGATACCTTCTTGATACATGTAAACATTGGCACGTGGCTTTCTCCTCCTCACCATAATTTCTGCATTTATAGCTAATGAGGATTCAGTGTTTTTGAGGGCAGTCACCCTCATACATTCCCCGATCCCTTTTCTGAATTTTTGCCTTGTCTTCCCAATGTAAAAAGTGCCATTCAAGCAAGTGGTTAAATATATGACATTGGTGGAGTCACATGTGATAAACTCATTGATGGACTCAGTGTGTCCTGTTTTTTGATTCAGGAAGGGGTCTGCATCGCATATCACTGTGCAATACTTGCAACTGCCACATTTTTTAGTGCTTTTCAGGGTGTTAGCCAATGTAATTTCTTCTCAGCTGGTTTCACACTGTGGATTAAAGAGTTCCTCAAATTGTTGGCCTATCTATAAACAATCTTGGGGGGGATTGTTCTAGCAGTCTGTCAGTTTGGGTTCTGCCATTTAAATTCCTCATTGATGCATGCTATTTCTTCAATTTCATGTGTATCTACTGAATAGGTTGTGACAAAGTTCAGCCTATAGTCACTAGTGGATTCTCTTTGCCTGGCTTGTAATAGATTTTCTTTTGGTATTCCATCCACCTCTAACTGAGCTGTCTGTATAGTGGAGCTACTGTACTCACATTCCCTAAAGTGTGTCTCCATAAATTAAGAACACAGCGGTGGAGGCTCAGCAAGACAATGAGAAGTGCACCTACCCTGGGGGGATAAACTATCAAAACAAAACAGCCTGTAGCAACAAGCAACAGCATGGGTCAATACATTCCAAACTTAATATTTCTTTATAAATAGGCTGCTTGCAAGTTATCCATTGTGTATGCTTCTGTAATCTATAACAAAAGTTAAAAACATACCACTCCCAAATCTCATAACATACAAATAATGTGGACCATATCAAAAACCAGTTTGCAGGCAGGTGTAACAGGTCTCACAGATCCACAAATGTTCAGTATCGCACAAAGACGGCATCCATTAATTGCTCTGTGGCTCCAGTATGATGTTGAAACATTAAGGGCATGGCTACACAGGTATTTGGGTTGGCATGATGAGGTCCATCTGTTTCAAGTTTGAAAGTGTTTTCAAAGTTTACTCACAGTCAGAGCCACAGACCAATTAATGGACAGTTTTTTTGTGCGATATTGGAAATTTGTGGATCTGTGAGACCTGTTACACCTGCTTGCAAACTGGTTTTTGATATGGCCCATTTTTGCTGTACGTTATAAGATTTGGGTCTCCATAAATGCCAATCTCAGACACATAGTCTTCCTGGAGACTGCAATTACATCTGACCTGCATAAATTGCCCTTGGGGATGTTCTCCATGGTGTTGTGGTGACAGCAACTGCTTGCGAATAATAGGGTATTGCAGTTGGTTATTTTTTGATTGAGGGTGGTATTTACATGCCCTTCCCTCTCTTTCTTTGTTAGGAGATCAAAAAATAAGATTGTTTTTTCTGGATCCCGAGTGACTGCAAATTTGAAATCAGGTTTGGTACTCTCTAAATACCTTTTAAATACAACAAGCTCTTCTGCCATTTTCCATCACACCATGAAGCAATCATACAAACATATAAATATATGGAAAATGCCAGCAGTAAAAGGCCAAAAGGTCTATTTTGTCTGCTAGTAATGCAGTCCTCTCAGTTCTTAGTGAGGGGTCCGCCCCTTCCCCATTAAGGGTTTCCCACTCCCCGATAGGAGTCCTCCCCATGTTTCTGCTTTTAATTACAACCCTTCTCTTTAGTTTATCCCACTCCCTCTTAAATCTGCCCACTTTCTTTAGGGATACCGCCTCATCTGGCAACTCATTCCACTTAGCCAGTTCTCAGAGAAAAAGTGTCTCCTCATTTCCCTCTTGAATCGTCCTCCAACCATCTTTAGGCAATGTCCTCTTGTGGTTTTGTTACTGCTAAAGCTGAAGAGACCCTCATATTTCACCTTGTATATACCACTGAGGTATTTAAATGTTTCAGTGATGTTTCCCTTTTTCCTTCTGTCCTCCAGGGAGTACCCCAAAAGTGCTGAGGCAGGACTGAGTGTGGAAACATTTGATTTGTACTATTTTGTGATGAAATTGATCTTGCCTTACAATTTGTAAGTATTTTGCCTTCATTTTGAAGTACAAAACTCTCAACTGAATTTTTGCTGTCTGGAGTGCTGGTTCTTTTTCTCAAATTATTCACAGTTTTTCCAGCACCGACTTTCATCGGGAGCTCTGCCTTCTGTGGATGTACTTAGTACACTTTATGATCTCTTAGACTCTCTTTGTACATTCTATCCTGCTGACCCTTGATCATTTTAGGTACCCTCCTCTGAACTACTTCCAGAAGATTGCTGTCTTTTCTTAGGTATGTGCACCAGTACTGCACATCATGCTCCAGGTGAGGGTGCACCAGGGATCTGTATAGTGCAGAATGACTTCCTCCTTCCTGCTACTTACTCCCATGGTTATGCAGTCTAACATTCTATTTGCTTGGCTGCTGCCTTCCTGTGCTGAGCAGAGTGTTCCAGGTCAGTTGTGATGATCACCCCCAAATCTTTCTCCTCTTCTGATTTGGTAACCTGCACACCACCCAGACAATTTTCTGTCTTTGGGTTCTTAGCCCTCAAGTGCATGACTTTGCACTTATTTTCATTGAAACACAGTTGCTAAATACCAACTATGCCTCAAATCTGACTAGATCTTCCCTGATATCCTGTATTCCTTCCTCTGTGTCCACCCTTCCACAGAGTTTGGTGTCATCTGCAAACAGGCACATCATACCCTTTACCCCATCCACTATGTCACCAATAAATATATTAAGCATCACCACACCAAGCACTGAACCCTGTGGGACCCCAATAGTGACTGCTCTAGGCCCCAAGAATTACCCCCACAACCACTACCCTCTGACTCCTATCCTTCAATCAGTTCTTTTACACAGGTCCCTAGCTTTACTCCTACCCTCAGATCCTCCAGTTTTATGAGTAATCTCTGGTGGGGAATGGTGTCAAAGGCCTTACTGAAACCCCAGATACAGCATGTCCACAGCCTGGCTTTTATCCAGTATTTTGGTCACCCAATAAAAGGAATCAATCATCAATGTGTCGCTTCCAGAGTTCTATTTTACTACAGAAGAAGTAGTTGTCACTGTAGATGTTATCATATTCCCACATTGCCCTTGCAAGAGTTGCATAACTGCTGGCGAATGTTGAATGAGTTCCATAATTTCAGGCATGGGATCCCTTAAGTAGCCCTTGTCAAAGTTTATTGATTGTTATACTAAGCCAGTTGTTAGGGATTTGAGATCCCTAACAACTGGCTTAGTATAACAAGTACTGAATATTTTGGGTGATGTCCACATGAAGGGGACAAGCGTGCGTGTCACCCTCAATGTGGGATCATTATGTTCAAAAATTCCCTAAATATTTTCCATGAATATGGCTTAGGGGTTATAGAAACATTTTTGAGGGAAAGACAAGGCCAAGAAAATCCTCCCATTAACTTTTAACTAAGTGGAGTAGCACTGAGGCAGCATTCTCCTCCAGTTATGCAAGTCTTGCAGTGGGAGGATGTGGGTGGGTAACAACCACATAATTAGCATGCAGCAGCAGAAGGACAACAGTTGGCTTGGTGGGGTGGTGTTAATGAAGCAGAAAGCTGTTGCTGGCAGGGATGCATTTTTCAGGCATTAACGATTGTGCTGCTTACAGAACAGGGTAGAGTGTGTGTTTGGCTTTGGTGTGTGTATGGGGGGGACTTCTGAGTGGGTGTTTTGGGTGGGATGGACCTAATATTGGGACTGGCCCTATACTGCCATGTGATGGGCTGTGTTGCTGCCATGGGAGGTACTTGGCATTGGGACACCACCAATTGCAGTTAGCATGCATCTTGTGAAAGCTGGCTGTTACATGTGTGTTGTGCTGCTGTGCTTGATGTTTTGGTGCCTATGTATGATGTATGGGAACTGGAAGAGTGGCTGGTATGTTTGGGCTGTGACTGGCCAGTGGCATCCACATATACAGCAGTGACAATGTTGGCCATACCATTGCCCAAGATCTCACAAAGGTTGAGGAAATATTGCTGCATGCCACCTGTAAGGGCTGTACTTGTAATGTCACTGTGCATGCCCTACATTTCATGCAGGGTGTCTCTGATGAGCGTTACCCTCTCCTGCTCTAACTGCCTCAGTTCAGGGTACATGCATATAAAGTGTTTATGACCTAGAATGCATCCTGTGTTAGTGTTGGGTCTTGAGGGACCTACTGATGCGTCCTGTGCATCAGTGCCATTCCCTGCAATGGTATGTGTCTGCTGTGTGACTGATGTGTGCACCTCCAGGCTTGTCTGTTTTTTGCTCTTTGTACTGCTGTGTGTGTGTGTGTCTGACTACATGGTGACACTGTCAGGTAATGTGAGGCATGCTGTGTGTGCATCACAAGCTACAATGCCAGTGAATTCTGTGTATGTGCCACCTGCTGCTGTTGCCACTAGATCAGTGCTGAACTGTTGACTGCCATCATTTGTCTGTTCATTTGTTTGTACAAGTAGAACATTTGAATTTGTGATTCACAGTGCTGTCCCTTTAAGGATCACTGTTAATGCTCTGTACCAGCTGACTGTGGCTATCCAAGTGCATATGGGTTATTAATGGACACAGTTTTTTGTGTCCCTGGCTCCCATTGGGTACCATCATCCTCTTGGTAATCAGACTATGCATTCTACTAATCAACAGAATCTGTAATACAAATGCTTAGTACATGTGCATTACACCATTGATGCTATACAGTTAGCACATGTGCTACCCTCAGATTATCATAATGCAATATACTTACCATTCATGAGATCCATACCATCTTTCTGACTGCTGAGTGTATGTCTGCTACTGGAGTCCTCTATGGGTGTCAAGTCAGGTGTGTGAGTGGAACCTCCTCCCATTTGCAACTGCAGCCACCTCCTCACTACCAGCTTTTGCTTCATCACACCATATAGATCACATCAATTTCATCAATACTCTGTGGTGTAGCAGCTGCAGAATTGACTGCCTCCTGAATATTTTTCTATAACTGTGCCTCCCATTCTGGATGACAGCAGAGGGCACCCATGCTATACAATGTGATGATAGTGGCAGCACACCTTGGTAGTTACTATTGGGGTCATTTCAGTGGTAATGTTTGGTGTCTGTGGCTAAACAATTCTGCAACCACCGCAATACCGTGCTTGTGGATGTCCACCAAACAGTTCCTTTGGCTGTGACTGCTGTGGGCCACCCATCAACGAATGGTTACCAGTACTAGCATTATCTGCCTTTTTTGTCATTCTCAGTTGTTTTTGCATATGTAATCTGGGTGATGGACATACCACCTATAGGGTGGTGTGACAAACTGGTCCTTCCCTAGACTCAGCCTGTACAATGTTACCAGCTTAATCAGTACTTCAGTAGTTGCCACCACTCAGCTTAGACACTCTTTTGGGATGTCGGCAGGTTTGCATCCCTTCAGAGTCACTGCTCACACAGTACAGTGCTCGTTGCTCAAGGTCACATGATCCACCACTCTCTTTCACAGCTGAGAACCCCTTTGCATTATAAATAGGACATGGTAATGATAGCTTTCTCCTCAGTTGTGGAAATGCAGGTATTGTCAGTTATAAATTGGTTAGCTGTACCCCAAAGGATTCAATCACAGAAACATGAACTATATAAAAATAATATTTTAAATATTTCAAGACAGTTATACAGGTACTCCAGGATATTGCAGCAACACTATAGGGAACAGTATTCTACAGAAATGGAATGAAACTTATTTGCATTCAGAAGATTATACGCAGAAAAAAATGTCTCTCTCTCCCTCTCTCTCTTATGGTAGATTAGCTTACTACAAAAATACTTTGAATCATGGCAGACGTGAACTTTTAGATGGCAGTGTGTTTATAGTTCCAAGCCTGACAGACTCTGTTAGGTCCTGTTAGACCTAAAGATTCTAGTTGCCCCCCACCTCGCGTGATGCATCCAGTATGTCACTGTGAAAATACAGGTTCAAAATCTTTGTCTGGAGCTGCAGTTGGAAGGGCTAGTATGTACCAGTCCATTCAATAATAACCATAAGCCCCTTCAGGAATGTTTGTGTTACCTAGCTGCTTCTTAACATCAAGGACACTTCTAGTGCACACCTATAGTTCAGAGGTCTGAAACCGGACAGTCCAAAGTAATACATTTACAACAGGCCCCAGCTGGTCTGTCCCTCATTTCAGAGTCACTAACAAGAAAGCCTGACTTTTTCAAGTATCTGCTAACTTCAAACTGTTATCCTTGTGGGGAAATACAGTACAGGTATCTAGCAAATACATCCCCACCCCACCCCACCCCTGAAGAGAGAAAACAAATCTTTTCAGCAGCAGTAACTGATTTTTTTGTGTGTGAGCCAGCTGACACCCCCTGCCATGCCCTTAGTTCACTCTTTGTATGAACCCCACCTTAGTTTCTCCTTGGTCTTTCCTATTTAAAAAAAGCAAAAAATAACAGGCACTAGCCATTGTCTTGCCAGCCTGTTGTTTTGGCCATGCTGCAACCCACAGCAGTGCCTAATGTCCGTATTATAGTACTGCAATACCAGGCTCCGTCTTAGTAATTTTTAATTCTGACCACTGGTCCTATGCAATCATGAAAGGGTGTTGTAATCAGTAATCAGGGTGAACTCCCTTCCATACAGGTATGACTGCGGCTTCTGCAAAGCTCAGGCAATCCCTAGACACTCCTTCTCTATTGTGGGGTATGCTTGTTCTCTGGGTAGCAGGTTCCTACTCAGGGATATGACTGGGCGCTCCTCTCCTGAATGCATGACCTGACTCAGAATTGCACCTAGCCCATGATCAGATGTATCTACATGCAAAATGAACCTAAGAGTGTAGTCTGGATTGGCAGGCACAGGTGCCTGACACAATGTCTCCTTCAGCTGGTAAAATGCAGTATCACAGGTTTTTGGTCCATTAAACCTTTTCAAGCATTTCATTCCTGGTGAAATCAGACAGAGGTCTGGCCACGTTGCTGAAATTCAGCACAAACTTACAGTAGTATTCTACTGCCCCTAGGAAGACCTGTACTTTCTTCTTGGTTCCTGGATGGTCTCAATTTTCACTGGCTCAGGCCAGGTATACCACACCCCATCCTGTACCCAGGGTATGACACTTCTGTCATTCCTATCTGGCACTTCTCTGCCTTGACTGTCAGCCCAGTGGCCTGCAGTCAGTGGGACACCTCAGTCACATGTCTGATGTGAGCCTCCCAGATCTGGCTCTAGATGGCAATGTCATCCACATATGCCAGAGCAAAGCCTCCTGCCCCTTACAGAATGCAGTCCATGAGCACCTGAATGGTGGTTGGTGCATTCTTCATTCCTAATGGCATCACCCTGAACTTGAATAATCCAAATGAGTTGACGAAGGCTGACCTTTCTCTGGCTTCCAGGGTCAGGGGTATCTGCCAATAGCTCTTTGTCAGGTCTATGGTGGACATGTGACAGGCTTGCCCTGAGATCTTTAGGACCTGGTCTATCCTGGACATAGTGTATGCATCTGAATCAGTGCATCTGTTGAGTTTGCGGTAGTCAATGCAGAACCTTGTGTTCCCATCCTTTTTGGGAATCAGTACCACTGGTGAGGCACAAGGAATACTGAACTCCTGGATCACCTGGAGGGCCAGCATCTCTTTGATATCCCCCTCTACGGCATGTCTTACACCTTCTGGGTCTCTGTAGAGTGGGTATCTCAGCAGGGCTTGGGACCCTGTATCCCCATGGTGCTCTACCAGCATGGAAAACCCCGATTTGCAAGTGAACATTTCACCAAATGTGCTAAGCACCCCACACATTTATGCAGTTTGGGCACATTCACTGAGGACTCTCCCTTTACCTCTTCCAGGAGATCTACCAGCAGATCTGCTTCCGCCCTTTCCTCCAGTGAGCAGCACACAGCCAGGACCATTTTGTCCCGGTCATGGTAAGGTTTCATTATGTTTACATGGCAAACCCTCTATTTTCACCTCCTGTCATGTGGGTCCACCACATAATTAGCATCATTCACCCACCTGACCACCGAATAAGGCCCTTCTCAAGCTGCCTGCATGTTGTTCTACCAGACAGAAATGAACACTATCACCCATTCCCCAACTACATGATCTTGTACTCGGGCACCAAGGTTGTACCATGTTTTCTGCCTCTGTTGTGCAGTGGCTAAGTGCTCCTGGGTAAAACCAATAAACTCTTTGAGCTATAACCTGAAATTCAGAACATACCCTGCAACAGATTCCCTTTGGGGAGCAAGCTCACCCTCCCATTCATCCCTTACCAAATCAAGGGGGCCACATACCCTATAACCAAACAGGAGCTTGAAGTGTTAAAATTCTGTGGTCTTCTGGAGGTGCTTCCCTAAATGCAAATAGAAGATGGGGTAGGTACTTGTATCTCTCGCATGCTGGTCAGTGAATGCCATGAACATTGTCTTGAGGGACACATTGAATTGCTCAACCAGAACATTAGTCTGGGAGTGGTATGGTGAGGTCCTAAGCTGCTTTACCCCACACTTCTTCCAAAGACTTACCATCAGATCAGACATGAAGTTGGTGCCCTGGTCTGACAGACTTTTGCTGGGGAAAACCCACCTAGCTAAATATCCCCAGCAGTTCATCGGCCACCTTCTCAGTCTCGATGGAGGACAAAGGCACTGCCTTATGGTGTCTTGAAGTGTAATCTACAGGCACCATAAAGGCATTTTTCACTTTATTAGCAAGGATTTTTCCATTTTATCATAGTCTATATGGTCCATGCAGTAACTATCATCCATTCAGGAAAAAGCTTTTAATGCCTTGCCTGTAAGCAGTGCCAATAACTGAGTCACCCAAGAAACCCTGCCCAGTTCCTATTGCCAACAGATACTCTCAAAAGATGTTAAAAATAAAACAGGATCTTCCCCCTTCTGATATTTAGGAAATATTTTAGAATTAATTCTGGAATCCTGGGTGAAACCTCTCATGCCATTACTCACAGTTTCTGGTGATGCCCTCTGATGCAGAATCTCCATCTGCCTGTCATGCTCAAGCTTATTCATCTTGATCTCGTACTGGTGCTGATTTTCTAGGATTTTGCCATAGAAACATGACATATATAGAGAATAATGTATAGTAAACTGTGCGTTATGGATATTTTTACACAACTGAGGTGTGTGATGACCCATAAAGCTTGAGAGCGAACAGGTTTATGAGGGCATAACTCACCCAGGGTGTGTAAAAAAATCCATAAACACACAGTTTCCTATGCTTTATTTTTTTATAATTACTGATGCAGGGCATTTTAGTTAGAACTAGTTAAAATGAGAGCCAAAAACAGGTTTGAGAGAATGCAGTGCATTTACATTTGCAGAGCTAGCGTACACAAAAACATAGAAGTTGACAGCAGATAAGGACCACAAGGCCTATCCAGTCTGCTCATTTCTTTTTCTGCCTTATAAATGTGCCTTTGGCCTTTGCTCTGTCAATGGCCTATCTATTCATACTCATCTGTATTGCTCCCTTATGCCTATCACATGCCTGTTTGAAGCCCTGCACCGTATTCATATCCACCACTTTCTGAGGTAGGCCGTCCTATGCATCCACCACCCTTTCTGTGAAAAAGAGCTTCCTCACATTACACCTTAATCTGCCTCCCTCTAATCTCATGCTGTTTCCTCTTGTCCTGCTATTTTTCTTATATTGAAACATGCTAGACTCTTTCACCTTGTTAATGCCCTTAAGTTGTTTGAATGTTTTGATCATATCACCTTTCTCCCGCCTTTGCTGTAGGGTATACATATTGAGCTCCACTAATCTGTCCTCATATGTTTTCTAATGCAGTCCCTGCACCATTTTGGTTGCCCTTCTGTGGACTGCCTCAATTTGGTTAATATCCTTGTGAAGGTGTGGCCTCCAGTGCTGCATGCAGTACTCCAGATGGGGCCTAACCAGTGTCTTGTAAAGAGGGATTATTACATCCCTCTTGTGACTTGTGATACCCTTACTAATACACCCCAACATCCCCCTAGCCTTTCCTACTGCTTTAGTGGTCTGCTTGGATGATTTCAGGTCATCCGTGATGATGATGCCCAAGTCTCTTTCTTCCCTTGTGACTGCCAGCAACTCCCCTCCCAGCCTATAGGTGGCTTCAGGGTTTCTCTTCCCTATGTGCATGATCTTGCACTTCTTTGCATTAAACCCCAGTTGCCACTCTTCCTACCATTTTGCTAGTTTATCCAGATCTCTTCTCAATCTGTCTACCCCATCTGGATCATCTATTCTGTTGCAGATCTTGATGTGATCTGCAAACAGACAAACCTTACCCTCCAGTCCATCTGCAATGCCACTGATGAAGATATTGAAGAGGACTGGCCCCAGAACTGACCCCTGAGGTACCTCACTTGTGACTTGCATCCCTTTTGACTGTATACTGTTTACCACCACTCTCTGTTTTCTGCCCGTCAACCAGTTTGCCACCCAGTTGACCAACTTCTGACCCACCCAGAGCCTACCCAGCTTATTAATCAATCTTCTATGTGGAACAGTATTGAAAGCTTTGCTGAAGCCAAAGTAGACAACATCAACTGCTCCCCCTTGATCCACCACTCTGGTTACCCAGTCAAAGAAATCCATGACATTAGTTTGACAGGACCTTCCTTTTGTAAACCCATGCTGTCTTGGATCCTGTGCTCTTATGGATTCCAGGTGTTACACTAGCTTTTCCTTAAGGAGTGCCTCCATAATCTTGCCCACTACTGAGGTAAGACTGACTGGTCTGTAGTTCCCTGCCTCCTCCCTGCTACCACTGTTGTGGAGCGAGATCACATGAGCCATTCTCCAGTCTTCTGGGACCTCTCCTATGCTCAGAGACTCACTAAACAGTTCTGATAATGGCTCTGCTAGTTCCACTGTTACCTCCTTTAGTACCCTGGGATGTATGCCATCAGGTCCGATTGCCTTGTCCACCCTGAGCTTATTGAGCTCTTGTAGGACCCTTTCTTTTGTGAAGGGATTAGTACTCACTTCCATCCCCCCCCCCCCGTGCCCATGGTGCTGAGCTGTGGGCCCTGCCCTACCTTCTCTTCAGTAAATACTGAGCAGAAGTATCTATTTAGGATAGATAGTTTTACATGGTCCTCCTCCTCACAGGCCCCCTTAACTCCTTTGATCTTAGCAATACCCCCTCTGGACTTTCTCCTTTCACTAATGTATCTACAGAAAGCTTTGTAAAGTAATATTATACTAATAGAATAAAACTATTTCAAACCTACATTGTACTAATAGGACTTTAGGTAACTATTTCTAACTGTAACTGTACTTATTTTAATAATGTTGCAAGGAGTCTTCCTGTAATTGGAGGTCTGCCAATTTGCAGGTTGTTGCAGCATTTCAAAGAAAGTCAGTTAAACTTTGTTAAATGTAAGCTGAATTGCTAAAAGATTTAACTAAACTGAGTTGTATTTAGTACAGCACAAAAAAGAAAGATTTTCATTCCTGAAAGGGAGTGCCTGTGAGAAGATTCGGATACTGCAGGGACGTGCAAATTGTGAGTGAAGTGCAGTCACAATCTCAAGACAGGTATTCCCACTTGAGCATACACCTGAAGAGAATGGGTTCTGAATATGCCATAATAACTGGGTAACCCGGTTATTACAGCTTTTGAAATGCAACTCCAGTCCATGTATTAAAGAGGATCACCAGTAATTCTACAAAAATACTTTTAATATTTCAAGACCATTACACAGATACTGCAGGATATTACAACAACACTATAGGGAACAGTAATTCTGCAGAAATGGAAAGAAATTTGTTTTCATAGAGAACGTTTCACACAGAAAAAAAAGCTGTCTGTCTGTCTGTCTCTCGCTCTCTCTCTCTCTCTCTCTATCACTCTCACTCTTGTTCTTCCTGTCTAACGAGGTAGATTAGCATACCATAAGGGACTCTGAATCATGACCAAAGCCACTGGTTTTCACTTTCGCTGAAGAATCCAGTAAAATTCCAGGATTGGGACTGCCAGCACACTAGTAAAAACACAGAATTTCATGGAATTTGGCATTTTATACCAGATCAGTAAATCTACAGAACTTGTACTTTTCTTATAATTGCTTCCTGTACTATTTTCAATTTTCTTCATTTAATGCTTTGTATATCACGCCTTCTTTTATTCTGATTATTCACACACATACTGAAAAAATGACAGTAGAACGCTGTGAACATTGAGAAATTAGACTTACAATCACTGGTGCAATTCCTGGAATTTCAAGTCTTGAAAACAGAATTTCATTACTTTAATCACCATAAATCAGTGGTCTTGATTGTGGCAGACATGGACTCTAAGATGGCAGTTTGTTCATAGTCCCAAGCCTGACTGACTCTGTTAGCCCCTCTCAGACCTAAAACCCACTAGTTGCCCCCCATGACACATCTTACAGTATGTCACTCTAACATCACAGATTCAAAATCTTTTATCTGGAGCTGCCATTGGAAGGACCGACTTGGGTCAGTCCACTGGATAATTACCATGAGCCTCTACAGGAATACTTGTGTTAGCTAGTTGCTTCCTGACATCAAGGACACTTCTAGTGCCCACCCATATTTCAGAGGTCTAACACTGGACAGCCTGAAGTCATACATTTACAAGCAGGTCCCAGTTGATCTGTCCCTTGTCTCACAGTCACTGATAAGAAGGCCTGACTGTTTCCAGTATCCTTGCAGGGAAATACAGTACAGGTATATAGCATGTGGTTACAGGTGAGGTCAATGGGCAGTTTAGGAGTGTCAGTCCACTCATTCACTGCTGCACAGCCTTGTCTGTATGGTATTGCACTGAAGTCCATTGTTGTACATGCATGCATGTCCATTGCTTCCAGAATAGCATGGCTGGTTACTGCACAGAATGCTGCATAACTATGTGCCTTAACCATGCAGTTTATTCATGTAGTATGGCCTCTTTCAGAACTCTGCCTGTAATTTTCAGGTTACAGGCACTGTAGGAAAACAGTCTCATGAAATGTAACATTCTTAGAAGCCAGTTTAAAATAAATTACAATAACTCTCTTTGAGTTATGTTTAGGAGCTGGTAAGTCATTGTAATGTGCCCAAGGCTCCCCAAAGAAGATATAGCTCTTCTCGCTGTTCTCTCCAGTACATGGAGACTAAACAAATAAATAATGGTATGTTTTTTCATGAATTCAAAGACGTAGCAGTTCCATCTCAAATTTACTTCTTAACATGAAGAAAAAGCCCTCAGTTAAAAAAGTTATTAATCAATGTCCCCTCTACAAAACCACAGGCAGCATACTGAATCTCCACAGACACACTCATGTGCTGCTAATTGTGAAAGACAGGCATTATGTACAGTATAAGCTACTTTTCAACTTTCTAAAGATATCCATATTTATTTATTTATTTATTTAGATTTTGGTAACCAAGTAAGCCCACTGAAACCAGAGTTCTCTTTTTCAGGAGAGACCCAGAATTAGTTACAGAAAAAGACATTTAGAAGCAGGTATTTACAGTAGCTACATGTGTTACACAAATATATACTAGTGACATTATACAGGGGTAGAAGTCAGGTTCACATTCAGGCTCAATCATTATTTACAGTAGTTACATTAGTTACACAAATGTACATTAGCAACAGTATACAGGGGTGGAAATCAGGTTCACAATCAGGCTCTTATTAGTAATAGCATTTTAAAAATAAATGTTTTTAAATTATATATAGTAAGAGAAAACACAGACATCAAAAAAGTATTATAAAAATATTTATTGTATTTAACAAGCATAATATGCTGGCTAAAACAGCACATTAATGGATGGACGTATTTTTCATTGAGCTATCTGTTGTTCATAAATGTGAGGTATCTGTTTTTACTGAGACCCTTCCCCATCTTTGCCCAGAACTATCCTTTTTTCCTCCTACTGAAAGAGACAGCAGTACATCATTCATTTACATATAGACTGAAAAAGGGAGAGAACTAAGGGTGGTGGGTCCAAGATGGGCTCCAGAACCACAAAAGGAAAACGTACCGATACTGAGTGGCACCACAGTATGACTGTGTACTTTTGTATAGTAAAAGACATGCAAGCTAAGCAATGTACATGCAGATTACACATATACACACACACACACACACACACACACACACACACACACACACACACCTGACAACAAGCATGCCCCACACAATTGTAAACTTGTAACTTGATCAGTTCCTGTACTTCGCATGACCTTTTGCAAAGAAAAAATTATCTCATGAGCTAGACTGGTAAGCCCACATTACTCCCTCTTGTTACTAATTGATTAATCTCAGTGGAGCTAGACAGTTACACAGACCAAGTTCTTGGTTCCTGGGTCACTAATGTGACCCTTAAATTCTTCTCAAGACCAGAGAAGTGCTCTGATGGAGCAGGCAGATACAAAGGAAATGTTTTGGACCCCTGAAGCACTGCCATGCTACCCAGCAGATCCCTAAGGCATGAGAAAGACTTGAAAGCAGGAAAATGAAAGATAAAAATGCTAATGCTCTGTTTTGAAAATACTGCCCTTGCTATTTAAAGTGATTTCCCAACGTCTAAGAAAACATTTAAAATTACAGTATTTAGACATAATTCAGAATCAGATTCTGTTTCATAGTACCTGAATTTATATCCCACATTCTTTATTGTTGTTGATGTTTACATGTAAGCAATATATGCCCCTCTGACTTTATCTCATCCTCTTAGTTTACTCACATACTTGTAATCCTCCATTTGTGACATCACAATCTGCTGTTGTGGAAAAGTTTATGATGTCACAAACTGAGGATTGTCAAGGGAAAGCAGGACAATGAGATGCAACTGTAAATACAGCAGCTCAGATGGCCTTGGCCAGGCACTCTGATGGCCTTGACCACACACTTCCTTTTACAGCTGCATAGCAAAGCTATGCAACATATTGCTATTATATAGTAGAGTGAGGGGACTCTGGAAATATGTGGCCGAACACTTCGACTATGTCCTTCCACAGTGGAGTTAAAGCACATGTGGTTCTCTGAACTTGACTATAATGCTGCTCCTCCCCCACTCTGCCAGCCACATAATTTTTCTGTTCCACGCTAACTTCCAATTCATGTCCAGGTTCAGAGCTAGCACTTGTTTTCCTCCTCATTATATATATAAAAATGTTTCCCTGGTGTCTAGTGGCATCCCCACCCTCCAATCACAGTCCCTGTTACATACCAGCTGTCTATTGTCACCCCCACCCTCTGATCACTGTCCCTGTTGTATAGTAATACTTCCCTAACGTCTAGTGGCACCCTCACCCTCCGATGGCCATCCCTCATATATAGTAATGTTTCCCTGGTGTCTAGTGGCAACCACCACCCTCCAATCACCCTTCTTGTTGTATAGTAATGTTTCCCTGGTGTCTACTGGCACCTCCACCCTCAGATCACCCTAACCCATAATAATTTTCACTGTGTCTACTGTAAAAAAGAAAACTGTCCCACAAATAAATCTGTAAGAAAGAGAACAGTGCCTCACCGATCTGACCACTGCCACCCCAACCTCCCACTCAGCAGTCATCACCCCCCACCCCACACACACCCTCGCTCACCAGGATATGTCCCACATAAAGATCCACTCCCTGACTGATGACACATCTTGCTGCTGGAACCAGCAGCTGCGATATGAGAAACTAAGGTAAGTGCAGTTCAATGTATTTCAGTGGGGTTTTGAATTTATATACATAACTTTGTTGTTTTTGCATAATATGACCCCAAATTTTCAACATGGCCTTTTTGGGACCCCGGCTCATGACCAATGGTGGCAGACTTATGCACGTCAGGCCCAAAAGGTAATTCTGTGGTCACTTGGCAAAATCACCTTTTGGGTGGGATTCAAAGGTTTTCACCACCATTGTTCAAGAGGTGGCTTCATAAGAAGGCTATGTAAAAAAATTTGGGGTCAACATATGTATAATGACAAAGTTACATGCATACATTGAAAAGTTTTTATGCTCACTCATAACTTTGGTAATTTTAAATATGTTGACCCCACATTTTCAACAAAGTCATTTTGTCACATCATCTCATGAACCTGATAGCTGTCATTTCTCAAATCCTGGCCAAAATATGTTTTTGCACTTGTGGCAGGTATTTGAAAGCTTTCACCTGCAGGGTTCATGAGGTAGAGGAATAAGAAGGCTATGCTGAAAATTTGGTGTACAAATATGGTAAATTATGAAAAGGTGAATAAAAAGTAAGGGCTCTGGTTGGCTGCTGACATTCTAGAAGCCCTACATTAATGTTTCAAAAGTACCAATGTATAGCTGCTTCACATGTGGCAAGATCAGCTAAAACAAGTCCCTTCTTTTAAAATGATTCTATTCCTTCATTCTAAACAGTTCCTTGCTACTGTCATTGAATATTTATTTTATTTATTTATTTAATTTTTATTTTAGTATTTGGTAACTGGATAAGTCCCACTAGGCACAAGTGCCTGGTTTCAGGGGTGACCTGGGAGCACTGGACGGTTAAGTGGCTTGCTCAGAGTCACATAGTATGCATAATATCATCAACCACAATCGCAAAACTGCCACTTGCATCAGCTGATAAAAAAGCCATGTCTGTAAAAATTTAAACAATTTTTGGTAAAACAAATTTAAATCAGTGACAGCTATTTCATAGTGTAGCTGTCTTTTATGCTACTACCACTGGCCATAGATGCATTTCTCAACAGCATTGACAAGTTTGATAGGTCTAAGTCAGTTGATAGTCCGACTGCGGAAGGAAATCACCAAGAGGTTGCTGTCTGCAGCAGATGCACAAAGTTTAAGTAATGTTAACCATGAAGGAAAGATCCTCTCATTCATCCGCTGCACACTGATTAACCAATACAGATTACCAAAGGCTAGGTTTAAGTAGAAAAATAAGTGTGAATAGGATGAATGATAAGATATTTTCTTTGTGGTTGCCTGGCAACATGGCTGGACGTCAGAACCCAGACCTGCATAAATGGATTAGGGAAACCAACATTGGTGACCACTGAATTAAAAAATACACTGAAAGTGAAACAAAAAATATTGACCACCCAATGCTGTAACCCTGCACTCACCACTGTAACTTGCCTGATATCACAACAGAGAATCCCACATATATAAATGTTCCCTTAATAAAAAAAGAAGCTGTGTTTTAAGTGTGTGTGCACTTTGACAAAAAAGTAGGATTTAAGTAAGTTGACTGACTGTCACCATAAGCCAATAAGTTTTCTGACTTTCACCATGAGTCCCATTCAATACGATACTGGTTACCATGGTAGTACTTTTTTTTTTTTTGCAACTCCATGGCAACTGATTGCACATTTGGGCATCGTGATTCTAACTTGGGGTGCATTACCAGGCAACATTGAGGAAACAATCAAGCAATGCTAGTGTCCAGTGGTGATGCAGACTTTGTTCAGCTGAAGATGGATGTTCCATCTGTGCCAGTCAATGCAGAAGAACTGTTTTATGTTGCTTTTCATCTGAAAAGAAAAATAAAAGACAACAAAAGATACATATGTACAATCATTTTTTTGCCTTTTTGTAATAGCAATAAAGTACAGCCAGCGATTATGTTAATGTTCTTATTAATCACCCCCAGAGGTGTAATGTGGCCAGCTGAGTGCCATATTGCCCCCAGGGGGTAATTAACAAGAACAATAACATAACCCTTGGTCATACCTTATTGCTTAAATGTCCAGCTTATGACTGAATATTGCAATATTTCAACATTCACTCGTAAGTTTGTTAATTTTTAATATTTTGACTCCAAACTTTCAACGTACCTAATTTTCCATACCACCTCATAAAAGTGACAGGTGTCATTTTTTAAATCCTAGATGAGATGTCTTTTCATACTTGTGTTGTGAAATGACATTTCAACCAATATACTATAAATACTACATGTCATGTTTAGATATGGATGAAATCTGAAAATGTCATTACACAAAATATTTTGCAAAATGCACGAAATATTTTGATGGTGCAAAATGTGAAATTCCGCCAGCTAAATGCAGAATGTTGCCTGCAAACCACAGAATTCCACCACTTGCAAGCAAAATTTCACTGTTTGCAGGTGAAATTCCACATTTCACACCCTCAAAAAATTTTGCAGAATGCACGAATTTTGTGAAATATTTCATGTGGTGAAATTCACGATTTCGTCGGCGAAATTAAATTTTACTGCATCGCTAGTGCTGTTTATAAGGGCAGTCATAAAATGACTATCTTGAAAACTTGGGGTCAAAACTTACAAAAATAAATCAGTGAATGTGTCAAGGCTAAATGTGTGAACTGTTAATGTGTAAAGAGTGAATGTATGAAGCGTGAATCTGTGAAGAGTGAATGTGTAAAGAGTAATGTGTGAAGAGTGAATACATACTGAATGTGTGAAGAGTGAATGTGTAATGAGTGAATATGTTAAGAGTGAATGTGTACTGAATGTGTGAAGAGTGAATGTCTCCTGAATGTGTAAAGAGTGAATGTGCCAGGCCCTCCACTTCTGTCGGCTGACAGAGTCTTCCCCTAGTTCACAGCCCAAAGTGCCCTGCACATTTGCACCTGTTTATGCATCAATGAAATCTTCAGCTTTCCTTGGGTCTGAAACACCGTCTCACTTTTTTGGCTGCATCAATACCATCATTTTGCAGCCATATTGGCTCTAACCAGAGTTTGTTATGTCTGCAACAGCTATTGCCACACTATTTCTTTCTCCCTAAAAGTCCTCTTTCACAATTCCCAAATGAGCAAGATTACTTGTGACATTTCTTTGCACAAAGGGAGTGACATTATGATGGAAAACAAAAGAAACCTGCCACAACAGCACTTTGAATATGTTGATTGTGGCAGTGCTCAACAGCAACAATATAAAACACCAAAAGACCCTGCACTCAAAAGCAATGGTAGCACTGTTTTAATACTCCAAAATAAATATGCAAATCAATGTGAATAAAGTGCTATACAACCAGTTGCAGAAATGGGCAGTCATCCATCCCTGCAACAGATAGTACAGCACTTTACTCACACTCATTTTTTTTTATTTCTGAAACAATAAAATAGTGACCCTACAATAGCTAGGAAATACCCACTTTAGGAACTCTCTTTGTCTACTCTCTTGGTCCTACCCCCCCCCCCCCACCAAAATATCCTGTACATACTTTCATTCATCTTCTCTTGCTTTCTTATTGCTGTCCTTTTCTGTCTTCCTATGACATGGTAAACTCTGGACTGCTAGACCTGTACTGGATCAAAACAGTAAAAACTAGACCAGCAACTTGTGTGGTCCAGCTGTTCCAGTGGAACTACTGTTTAGGTTCATCCATTCTGGTGTGTCCATATTTCACCTGGAGTGAGGTATGGGTGAAATCCAGACTGCAAGATCTGAAACTGGGCCTTTTACCATTTTGCTCTGATCTGAGTCTAGTTGTCCAGATTTGACCCATACCCACCCTAGATGGAATCTGGACCAACTGAAATTGGCAAACCAAAACTGGTAAAGAAAATGGATTGTACAAATTGAGTGCAGTTCAATTTTTAACCATTTGGTCCATCCAGGTCCAGCAGTTTGGATTTCACCCATATCCTTTTTCTTTTATTCTTCTTGTTACCTCTTTTACATACTTGGTATCCCCCTGCAGCCATCAGACCTATCAATGCATGACATGGCAGTGTGCCCTGTGTTCTTTTTGAGAGTTGTTGAAGAATTAGAAAAGGCATTGCTGTGTCATGTATTCTCCCTCTTGCATGGTTAAGGAAAGAGTGCCCCAGTTTAGCCTCTGAGTCCCCAGTGGTAGGGAAGGAAGCAGAGCCAAAAAGGCAGTGGGTACATGTGATGGTGGCAGTGCTCTCTTTGAAGCTGATAACCAGTGCAACTGAATGCCACTTAGTGCTTTCCTTCCCACCCAATGTTCTGCCATGGTGTTGGGCAGCCTGGAGGAGAGAGTCAGACTATTGCCATTAACCTTTGGGGACTAGAGAATAGGGATACATTCCTTGCCCTTACCTGACATGACCACCAGACCCTACAGCAGCAGATTGGATGGCTGGCATGGACTGGGGAAACAAAAAAACCCTGAATCATCGACTTTCATGTAAAATAGCTGACCTAGGATCATTTGATGGTATTCTCTCAGGTGGCTGCAGTAAAGAGTTGCTCCACAGCTTGAAATCCAAGCTTTGTGCATTTCTTGGGAGCCTAAACTTTTGAAATACATGGGCGTATATCTAGCTCGCTCTGTACTGCTGAGGTTCTAGGAAAATTTTATCTGTTTGTTTCAGCAGATTAAACTGGATCTGTGCAGATGGACCTCGCTCCCTCTTTCCTTATGGGGTAGAGTACATGTCCTTAAAATGAATATTCTGCCATGTTTACTCTACACTCTTGAGATGTTAGGATTGCCCCTGCCTAAATCTTGGTTTGTACTGTACACCTGCAGACTATTTTGAGCTCATTCTTATGGAAGGGCAAAGCAGTTAGCTGAGCCTATTTTAACCTTACTGTTCCAAAGCATTGTGGAGGGCTCTCCCTCCCTAACTTTTTTCTTTATCACTGTGCCTTACAAGCTTAGAAGTTTCTTTTGTGGGCCTCGTTGGAAGACCTCACGTTTAAAGAAGAGTTACTATCCTCTATGGCTGGAGATTGAAAAGACGTTAGTTCAGAGATGCGGTATCAGGCATCCCAGTCTTTTTTTACATCAAACATGGACAACTAGCTGCATCCCTTTGCTCTACTCTGATAGGATGGTCTATTAAAACTAAAATGCAGATAGAACATTATTTTCACTGGGATTGGTCGAAAATGCAGTCTCAGTTTATTTTAGAGAACTTGAACTTCAGAATTGCAGGGCAGCATATTCTGAAATCTTTTCTTCCACAATTGCAAGGTGTTGAGCTCTCTCAGCTTTTAGAAGGTGATGCAATACTTCCCTTCCATGCTGCTAGGTAGGCCATCTCTCTTCCAGTATCAAGTGCTTTCAGATAGATGCAACTTTCCCAGGCAATATTGCCTGCGCTTGGTCGTAAGCTCTGGAATCTCGTTGATCATCTTCAACTTGATAAATTGTTGAACATTGCTCTCCAGCCTCACCCAGTCTCTATGCTATATAAAACATTGCAAGATCTTGATGCTTTGTCCCTGTCAGGAGTCTGTTTTTACTGGATGCAAGCCCTACAACTTGCTATGGATCTGTGGATCTGGCTTTCTGGCAGAGTATATGGAGGAGGGTGGAGAGAACCACTGGTCAGTAGTGGCTGGAGGAAAATTGCCCCCCTGTCCTGAATGGAGCAAACAAGATTATCATTGAGCAGTGACTAGATGAAAGTTGCTGCCCTCTCCTGATGGGGTGGACAGGATCACAGCTGAGCTGCAGCTAGAATAAAGTAGTTTGGTTACAATATGGTGCTACATGAGACAACAGAAAATGCAGGGGTAAAGGGGAGCTGCTCATATAGCATCATGACGTAGAACTACTGATGCACAGGTCAGGGTATCTTTAAACTTGACTAAAATAAAAAAAAAACAGTACTCATGACCACAATATCTTTTTTACAAGCTATGCTTGCTGGTGCCTAAAAAGGGGTAAGAGCCGATAGCAATGGACACATACTACAGGTCACAACACATCCATGTAATCCATACAATTTGGTAACTTTGCAGACCAACTGAAGCTAAAGGATGTGACTGAAACATATAAAAACAGAAACATAGCAAATGATGGCTGAAGGAGAATAGGGTCCATTAAGTCTGCCCATGAGTATCCAAGACTTTCTATGAGTCCCAGTACATGACCCCCCCTTCAGACTCTGTTCCATCCCAGCTTGGATGCGGTCATATTCTTTGCCCCTACCACCTCTGTAGGCAGCCTATTCCAAGGATCCACAACCCTCTCTGTAAAGTAGTACTTCCTCAGATCCTTCTTGAACCTCCCCCTCCCTGTAGTTTCCATTTGTGACCTCTAGTAGTTGTGTTGGGGACCCTGTTAAAGAGTTCAGAGTATGGTAGCTTATTTATGCCTTTTAGGAACCTGAAAGTCTTGATCATGTCCTCCCTCTCCTTTTTAGTCTCCAGTGAGCGCATATCCCATTCTTTCAGGTGCTCTTCATACAGGAGCTCTTGGAGGCCTGGTATCATCTTGTTGCCCTTCTCTGCACCACCTCTAGTGTATCCATGTCCTTCCTAAGGTGTGGACCCCAGTACTGAACACAGTACTCTAAGTGAGGCCTCACCAATGACCTGGTGAGGCTGGCAGTGCTATAAACAAGTATGAAACTGCATTTCTAAGTTTTAGTCAATACACAGCCAATAGAAACATAGAATCTGTTGCCAGAAAAAAGTCATTGGCCCACTGTGTATGCCCATTCCTACTTAACTAATGTAGAATGAGAGAGCCCTAGAGGCTCTTCACTTTCCTTTTCACTCTCCCTTTCAGATGTGGTATTTACCAAGCCTTTGTATTGATCCCACCCTTGTTTAAAACCCACCACTGATTTCTCAAAGACCAGCTCCTCCATCAGCTTATTCTAACCTTCCATCACCATCTCCATGAAAAATTACTTCCTGGTATTTCTCTTAAAATTGTCTCCCACCAACTTCATGGAGTTGCCCCTGGTGTTTGTGTTCTCACTCAGTCTGAACAATTTCCTTCTTTCCACTTAATTTTCCCGATGAAGATATTTGTACATTTCAGTCATTTACCCTCTCTCCCTTCTCATCTCCTGCATGTACATTTTCGTATCTGTTGACCTCTCTTTATATGTCTTTTCCTGCTGTCCCTAGATCTTCTTAGTTTCCTTCCTCTGTACTGCCTTAACTCAGTCCCTGTTGTTCTTTGGTTGCAGACTCCAGAAATGCACACAGTATTTCAGGTGGGGATGATCCAGTAACCTATGCAGTGGTAGCAGTACCTCCCTTTTTCTGCTGGTGGCCCCCCTCCTTATGTGCTGTAACATCCTAGTTGACCTATCTACACCCTATTGCATTCTGCTGATGTCTTCAGACTGTCTGAAATTATTACTCTGAGTCCTTTACCTCTGTAGTGCTTTCCACTACTGCCTCTCCATTCTGTATTCAGTGTTAGGATGCATTACTCCATGTGTATCACCTTACACATTTTGGCATTCAAATTTTAACTGCCATACTTTTGACTATCTTTTCAATCTACTCAGGTCCTCCTTCATAATCCTGACACCCTCATTTCTACACACCTGGCCATAGATATTAGTGTCATCAGACAAAAGGCCTATTTTGCCCTGAATCCCTACCCCTATGTTATAGGTAAAGATGTTGAAGAGGACCAGTGCCAAGACTGACCACTTTAGCACCTCACTAGTGACACCCTGACAACTTGGAACTCCCCATTTATTACCACCCTCTGGGTCCTATCATTTAACCAGTTTCATACACACCTAGTAATTGTATGCCTTACTTCAAGGTCCTTCATCTTCTTAACCAACTGTCCATGTGGGATGGAATCAAATGCTTTACTTAAAGTCAAGGTACAGTATGTTTACCACCTGTCCCTTGTCCACTGCCTTTGTTAGCCAATGGAAGAAATCTATTGGGTTTGTCTGATATGACCTCCCCCATGAACCCATTCTGTCTTTCCAAAAAATTAACTATTCTTTCTTATATAGTGGTCTTTAGCAGCTTACCCACAATAGATGCTAAGCTGACAGGTCTGTGGTTTCCCTGATCATCATTGCTCCCTCTCGTTCTTGTGCAGGGTAACTACATTTGCCATCCTGCAGTCCCTTTGTACCATTCCTGTCTCCAGTGAGCTATTGAATAGCTCAGCTGATGTGGTTCAGTTGGGACTGGCCCCATCTCCTTAGTGCCTTAGCTTGGTGCCTCAAGCCTGACTCCTCTGCCCTAAGCTGGTGGGGTCTAGAGCATGTTGTATACTTCCTGATGCTGGCAAGATGACTGCACCAGGTTTCTAAGTTGCTCTGCTTGTACTCAGAAACTTTTATTCTTCTGTACTTCTCATATATTGTCTTGGATGAGTTTACTTGTTTTCTAGTAGTTGGGTAGGGCATTTTTAACAGTAGAGTTTTTATCATAAGTTCAGTTAGCTTAGTATTTTTTATTTGAAGTTGTAGGCATTCATCTCAGCTTCAGCAGAAGAAGGCATTGGTATTTATCTGAGTCCAGTTCATTCAGCTCACTGTGATGCTGCTTCTTTTCCTTAGCTAGACATCTTTTGGTGTTTGGGCTACTAAATTTGAATCCAGAATAAGACCTCAGCAGGGAAGCTGTAATCGTCATTGTTGCCCCCCCCCCCAGTGTAGTTACCTCTGGCTGGGAGTTGATGGTGTCTGCCTCTGAACAGGACTTCTAAGTATTTGCCAGGACACGGACCTCATTAAAGAAAGCAGGAAGAGAGCAGCTGACTGATGGGACTATCAGTTGTTTTTCAGGATTCACAGAATCAAGACTTCCATGGATCTACTCAGCCTAGTGAGAGTAGGCTGACTTGTGACTGTGGAAAAAGATCCTGTACTGTCCAGAGAGGGAGGAGGAGTGCAGCAACAGCACAGGAGGTTCTGCAACTATACAAATTCATCATCTTCTAGGTACTGCATGTTTTGTTGTTTCCACATATTTTCTGCTGAATTTTGGGACTGCCAAGTACTTCTTGGTCTAGAATTATATCACCCTGCATAACACAGTAGAGGGGGTTCTGGGAGAGATGGAAAGACACTTTCATTTTGCCATCCTTTGGCTACTAGTCTATGTTGCTTTACATTCTAATCTGTACCATTTTTTTGGACTGCTTGACTTAGTGCCATACCACCCTCCTGACTCAATGAAAGAGGGTTTTGGACGGACAGAGAGATGAACATCTTTTAAAAATAGTTGAATGCATGTGTAAATGTGCAACTGTTATCTCCTTCTGGCTTCTCCTACCAGTAGTGAATACTTTTTGCTTGGTGAGAGCAAGCTGAGGCTCTACCTGTGTAACACTTTGGAAATGTTTTCCTATAAAACTGTATGCGCTGTGTGATTTTGTGTCAGGGAAAGGACTAATTTAACATCGGATTGAGACTGCTTTTACCTGCCCTTGCTGAATATGTCAAACTAAACTGAATGAGAATGGTTTGCAAGTGATAGAGTAGATTGTTGACATTTGTATTTGTTTTGATGTGGTTTGATTGTTGAGTGCATGAGGAGTCTGAGTAACAGTAGTATATTGGGGTGATTTGGAGTAGAAAGTGTATGTATTAGTAATTGTTTAATGTTTAGTTTTCAGGGCGAAGTTTTTATTTCAGGTGGAGGATTTAGTTTGTTTAGACAATGTTCCATTTAACCTCAGCCCCTCCTTACACCTACTTTTCAGGACTGCTTCACCAGCTCCACCCATTCTAGACCACAGCTCTTCCTGGAGAAGGTGGAAGAATGGGTGGATGCATGACCCAAGAGTGGGTGTCAGGGTGAGTCAGATCTGTTGTTTAAAACCATGTAGACACCCTGGGTCAGGGAGGAAGGGAAAGAGGGGTCCACCCTGTCTCACCCAGATTCAGATTCAGACTTATTGTTAAAAAGCATGTATAGCTCAAATAATTGAACATTCACAAAACATAATAAAAGATACACAGTATTGTTACATAAGTTTAAATATACACTTAAATACAAATTATTTTCAGAAATACATGCTTCTAAAGGTATGCAGGAAATAGTTCCAGACCAAAGAACATGACCATCATTCAATTAATAAAACACTGTCTGATATGCTTGTTCCTTTTCATATTTCATATTGTTTTCCATATTTGTATTCATTTTTGTTTACATGATTTATTTTCATATTTGTTGCTTTACTTATTTTCACTTTTGTATTCTTATTCATATTTATAGTCATAGTCACATTCCTATTCGTATGGGATTTTATAGTCTTTGGCACAGGCCAGCTGCAGCTTGTGCAAACTTTGCACTGCAAAAGTAATACTCAGTTGGTTTGAGCTTAAGAAAAAAGGTAATGTGCTGTCCTATTTCCCAAATATTGTCTTAACCATTTTGTTCTTAGACTCTCAAGTCATAGGCAGTCTAGCAGGATGTGTTTGGTGGACCCTTCTTCATCACACCCATAGTTACAGTATATTCGATTTTTAAAAGTATTTCATATAATGAAGTTCATATGTAGTCTAGTCATAATTTGTAAATGTATATTAGGTTCACAATAAATTAAATATGGTTCTCTATTATGTGTTGTCTTTAGAGATCTATATAATAAAAAGGTAGCTGTATTTCCAGTTCTTGCTGTATCGTTTTTTACAGTTATATCCATAATTCTTTGAATGACAATATTCTTACATGTATTTATCTGCTGATATCTTTTTGGTTTTAAAACAGTTTTTAAACCATATTTTCTCAACTTTCAGTTAAGGAACTTATACCAATTTGGGCTGTTTATAGCCTGCTACATTTTTATAGGGGTCTTCCCACATAGCCAAATCATGAAAGATTGCTATGGTAAGTAATAGACCAGCTCAGCTGTTCTGCACGGTGGACAGGCTATTACACCCAGTCTGTCTCCATGCCGGGGGTGCAGGTTCTAGCACAAGATGTGAAGAGTTTGCTCTGTTCTTTGCTGACAAAGTGTCCTCTATCAGGGCTGAGATATCTTCAAGTGTTGCCCAAAGGGACTGCAGGGTTTGCCCCTGAGTCATGTCAAGGCACTCCTCTTGTATGGGCTGAGTTCAATCCAGTTGGAGTGGATGAGGTGGAAGAGATAGTCTTGAGGCTATGACCAACACATTGTGATCTTGATCCAGGTCTAACCCAACTTTTGGTTGAACGTGTGGACCTGGTAGGACCTGTAATTACTGGGAATGTCAAGAGATCCTTGAGGAGTAGGGTCTTTCCTATAGCATTGAAGGAGACCTTGGTTAGACCCTTACTGAAAAACCCTCATTGGACCCAGACTGTCTCAACAATTATAGGCCCATTTCAATTCTCCCACTTTTAGGGAAGGTTTTAAAGAAAGTGGTGGCCATTCAGCTCGAGACACATCTTGCCTCCTCCGTCACTTATGAGTGTTTCCAGTCTGGTTTCAGATCTGGGCATAGCACTGAGACCACCCTGGTGAAGGTGCTAAATGATCTTCTGATGGCAAGGGATAGGGGATAACATACCATCTTGGTTCTCCTAAATCTCTTGGTGGTGTTTGACACTGTGGACCACAACAAGGTGTTGCTGGATCAGCTGCAGAGCTGGTGTGGACTAACTGGCAATGTCATCAACTGGTTTAGGGCCTACCTCATGGGAAGAGTGCAAAAGGTGATGATGGGGTTATCCTCATCTAACATGATGCCTCTGTGCTGTGGAGTTATACAGGGGTTGGTTCTGTCACCCTTGTTGTTCACAGTGTGCATGCTGTCATTACGGTAAATTATCAGATGATATGGGCTGGGTTTTCATTGTTATGCTGATGATAACTAGCTATACTTGTCCTGTGCACCTGGTAACCAGATAGCAGCCGCAGTGTTTAACACCTGCCTAGAGGAGATCCAGAACTGGATGACTCATAACTGGCTATGACTCAACCCAGACAAGACAGAGGTACTGGTGGTGCAGCCAGGTCATCAATATGATGGAGGGAGATTTGGGGTTTCCCCTGGTCTAGTATGAAGGGGTATTCCTTTAATCCCTTCAGCTCAGGCCAAGGATCTGGGCATGAGCCTTGATGATGGCCTGATGCTTGATGAGCAGGTATCAGCCATCATCAAAAGTGGATTTTACCTTCTATGGAACATTGTTTGAATCCGGGCCCTGATGACAACCAAGGACCTGACCACCCTGGTGCATGACTTTGTCATGTCCAGGTTGGATTATTGCAATGCTTTGTACCTGGGGCTATCTGGAGGCAGTCTCCACCACTTGCAGCTAGTGCAGAACATGGTGGCTTTATTATTGACTGGCGCTTTAAGATCGGATCATATTACGACAGTCCTCCGTGAACTGCACTGGCTGCCAGTAAGGTGGATGATTGCCTTCAAAGTCAGATTTCTGACCTATAAAGCCCTGCATGGGGGGGGACCTGTCCACCTGCAAGACCTGCTGGTTCCCCATCACCTGTCTCAGGCTCTCTGTCTCTCCAAGGGATGCCTTCTTATGGTTCCCATGGCTAGGTTGTGGCATTCTGGGGACCATGCATTCTCAGTTGCCACACCAGCCCAGTGGAACTCTTTACTAAGACAGTTAAAGGAGGCACCCTCAGTGGAAACCTTCAAATCTGGACTGAAAATATTTCTATTTAACCAGGCCTATGGGATGTATGATTTATAATGAAGATGATGACCCAAATGAACTGACTAGTGTGCTATCTGCTATATGATAGATAGACTTCTATATTGAACTCTACACTATGTTATGTTGTTGTTATGTATTGTATGAATTGTTTTTAAATTATTGTTATGCACTCCAAGCCTATGGAAATGGGGTGCTATATAAATAAAGTTTCTATCTATCTATCTATCTATCTATCTATCTATCTATCTATCTATCTATATGTCTATTTGTTTTTGTGTTTATGTCTTTGGTAACCAGGTAAGTGCATTGATCCATTGGACCATTTTGAGACGTGACCCGGACCACAGATGTGGCTGCAAAATAGCACAATCAACTGGGACAATGTACAAAAATAGCAATAGTACAGAGTAACACATATAATACCATATATACAATATAATACAAGATTTGGTAACGGACTTCCAGATGATGTAATTAGCACGTGATGGAAACAAAGCAGGTCTGCAAGCAAAGTTTCAGTGTTCAGTGTCTATCTAAGATGCCTACCTGCTGTAACAGTGGGCAGTAGGCTAAATTAGTAAGTGTATGGAAGCTTACATACAGCACACAAGCTATACATGCTGGCAATTATCTAGGATAGTTAGGTGCATAGAAGCTCAGACTTGCTAGAAAAATATCAAAACAGTGGATCAGTAGTACCACAAAGAGGTAAGAACAGATGAGAAGAGCAGAGAGTACCGTGAGGTACAATGCAGGTACAGAAGGCTAGGGGGCCACAGGGAGGTGAGCTGGAGGAAGAGGAGGGTTCCCAAAAGATGGCATAACAGGTCCTGGTGCCACAATGGCCCACACCCACTGGTGGTATCTTGGGGGCAATTGATGCTGGTAGAGAAAGCTAAGGGACAAACAGAGTGGGAAAGGCCACAAATGTAGGGTGATGGAGTTGTCCCAACAGCTCACCAGATCCTAGCATCTTGATAGCTTGCTCCCTCTAGTATTGCCCTGAGGACAGTTACAGCCTGACCCAACTAGAAGCCAATTGTGCAGATTGGTTTTGAAGGACAGATGAATGGCACAGGAGTGAAAGGATACAGGTAATTTATTCTACAAGCTGGTGGAAGAGACTGAGAAAGCTCAACTGCCCATGACAGAAAATATATGTGGCACTTTGAGGGAGGGAACAGAGGCTACCCTGAGGCTCCTAGGTACCACTGTGTTCTGTGAGAAGAGAGGAGTAGGGTGAAGACTGGTGGCTCCTGAGGGAGTTGGCAATTAGACAACCCGTGGTATAGTCAAAGCCACCCTGTAATGGGAGCCATCCAAGAGACTGGTAGAGAGCACAGTGGTGGGTGGAGTAAGGAGCTTGCTGTACAAAGTGGTATATGGAATTGTAAGTGGAGTTTAAACAGGTGTGCAATGAGAAGGGCATGAGAGAGTAGACAGGGGAGCAGTAGTCTAGTGGGGGCAGAAGATTGTCTAGCACGATGGCAAGGTGAGCTTCCATGGATAGTAGTTGCTTTAGCCTGTAGGCAGCACCAAGTCTTTGATGGACTTTCTGCATGGTGTTATTGATGTGTTACACAAAAGTAAGAGGGGGTCGAGGGTAACACCAAGGTATTTGAAAGTGGGGACAATGTCAAGCTGGGGCCTGCAGGGATGTGAACCAGGAGGGATGAGTTGGCTTTGGTGGCCTTGGTCAGGAAGGGTTTGGAGCCAAAGAGCATAGCCTTAGACTTCTTGTTATTGAGTCTCAGTTTGATGGGGAGGAACCAGTTGTGAGCAGCACTGTAGCTGACAGAGAGGGTGGATGAGACAGATTCAAGTGAGTTGTCACTATGGTAGAGGACAAAATCATCGGTATAGAGGAGTGAATTACATGTGAGGCTATCTGCTGGGAGGACGTTTATAAACACGGAAAAAAGCAAAGGGCCAAGTATTGACCCCTTGAGGGACACGGTACCAATACGTAAAGTGGAAGAGTGTACATTGCCTATGATGATAGCTTGGGACCTACCAGATAGATAATTATGGAATCAGGATGTAGTGTTTAATGAGCAACCAAAACTGCGAAGAGGGGAGTTGAGAAGTTGGTGGTCAACTAGGTCAAATGCCTTGGATAGATCCACAAAAAACACATCTGTGGCCTTCCCCTTGTCGATATTTCTAAGTACGTGGTCTGTAAAAAGTGTCAAGGCAGAAGAGGTAATATGATGTTTGTGAAAGCCATGTTGGAGGGGGCATAGGAGGCTGTACTTTTCCAGGTGTTCAGATAACTGGTAATTAATGATTTTTTCAAGTAATTTGCTGAGATGAGGGAGGAGAGAGAGATAGGCTTGTAGTTTTCTGGTGCAGATCGGTCACAGGTTTTGAAAATAGGGATAACATGTGCAAGCTTCCAGGAGTCTGGCACAGTGGAAGATGAGAGGGCAAGGTTGAAGATGAAAGTAAGGGGTTTGACAATGGCAGAGGAAATCAGTTTTAGGAAAGCCGGGTAAAGACCATCACTGCCAGGGCTACCTCTGCCCAGCAGTGCCTTCAGGAGTTTGGTAGTGACACTCTCTGCCTAATGGTCTTAAAAGAAAAGGAGGGTGGGGAGGTGGGATTAGCATGAGAAAGAGGGCAGTTTGGGCTAATGTTCCCTCCAATGAGTGGTAGGGGGCAGTTTACTGAGACAGGCAGATAGGTCAGTGAACATAGCGTTGAACGTTTCCGCAATTTTAGTGGGATATGAGATGTTACCCAAGGAGGTTTTGATCTGCGTAACCTGGTTACCTGTACGATGGTTTAATAGGGACCCAATGGCAGCCCAGAAATTATGAGGGTTCCTGAGGGAGCTACTCTGTTGCGATAGGTAGTACTTACGTCTTAATGATTTTGCTGTCTGTTTTCATACATTGCGTTGTTGCCTATAGGCATTCCAGAGATGGGGTGGGGGATGGCTTGTAGGCTTTCCATTTGTGGTCCCTTTCTTTCATTTGCACCAGACGTTCCTTTGATATCCATCACGTGCAGCCTCCTCTGACCCTTCTGGTAGTGAGGAGGAAATACTTGTCCTGTAATTTGCGGAGGACATTACCTATCTATCTATCTATCTATCTATCTATCTATCTATCTATCTATCTAACTTTCTCTCTAGCCTCTAGTAAAGAATCATAATTGGTTGAGAAATAAGCTGAAAATTTCTAACCTTGATTGGTTAAAACTGGTTATGTGGGTATTGATTAATGCCTAGTACACCCACACGTTCATTATCGACCTACATATGCTGTCATGTACAGCCCAATATGTTAAAAAGTGAAATTGATGGGCAGACTAGGTGGGCCAAGCGGTCCTTCTCTGCCACCAAAGTCTGTGTTTCTATGTTTACTCCCCTTTGCATACAGCAAGTTAAATCGGCACCATATTTAAAAAATTAGCTTAGTGAGGGAAGCTGAAATCCCTACTGAATGATAAATCATAGTTAAAATATGATGTAGGTCTGAATCAGAACCCAATTTGCACACTCCACTGTAAGTCTGCCACACACTCTCTCCCAGGTCTGCTACCCAATGGCTATGTGTTGTGCAGCTTTTCAGTCCAATGGCTATCAGTTAGACAGTGCGAGTGGGACCATTGGACAAAGGGAATGAAATTAGTGATTGCAATTATCAGGAGAAGCCAATGGTTCTTACATAGCAACCACAGAGGAGCTGCATTTCTGTGCATTTCACCCAGGGTCCTCTTACTTAGGAACCACACAGGAGCTGTATTTCTGTGCATTTCCACCAGTGCCCAAAAGACAGAGACAGAGAACAAGAGAGAAGCAGCTGTTGGACGGCAGGGATTAGTATCTGCTGGTAAGGAGAAAGAGCAGTGGCCATCAGACAGCAGGGATCACTGACTCTTACTGCTTGTAAGAAACATTTTCTCTGAGGGATAAATCATGATCCCCCAATGTTACCTAAGTCAGTAGTATGCAGAGTAGTTTAAAAAAGTCTCTGCTTTGCAGGTTAACCTTTTATTCTGCTTGCTCCACTTTGCTGTTCAAGGACGCATGATGTCAACAAATGTTAATGTCTTCAAAAAAGTGTTTGCAATACTTTGGTTTCAAAAAACTTCACAGATCAGTTTTTTTTTACATTATTTCTGCAATAACTTTTTTAACTAATTAAATTGTCATGTAGTGTTGCAAACTGCTTTTCCATGTGGCAGGATACTCAAACATTTTTCTTATTTAAACAAAATAAACCATTTTATAAGTGCAATAAACCACTCCAGGCCATTGGTGTATGGGGAATAAATGCACTTCCTGGGTGGTTTGAAGTCACTTTTCCTTTTGCCTCATGCCTTACAATGCACCTGGGGCATTCATTAATGTACCCACACACCCATGGCCTCTCATGGGTTATAGCTTACTTGAGTGATAAGTTAACTATCCTATGTAAATGTAGTCATTCTACTACCTATCAAGGTGGATAAAGCTATTACATTGGATTCTGCCCTTAAAAAAGTTTTCCTGGGATGACTTGAGGTAAACCTGGTAATAAATGTAGATACAGGTTCTGTATGGGTTCTATTTCCACTAACTTTTTTTCAGTCCCCCACACTGCTGCACATTATCACAAAATGGCATTAATATTAGCCTGATAGACTCTGATCATCCCTGTAAAAGACTCCTTAACAAATAATTTCCTGAACCTGTGGATTCCAGGAGTGGACTTCCTTGCTGTATAACATTATCAATTTGTTTTCCCCAGTTCTCTTTATCTGATATCATAATGCCCAAGTAAATGAGATAATCAACCACTTCCAGTGGGCTACCTTTCACTGTACATTTAAATTTATGATTTGCTGTATTCCTAGTATCATGACTTTAGGGTTCTGTACTTTTAAAGAAAGTTTAATTCATCAAGATTAGTAATATTATTCAGAGCTTTCTATACGTCAGATGACATACAGGAGATGACCTAAGCATCATCTGCATAAAAGAGGACATTTATTCTGTTACCATATTCCCCATTTTGAAGCCATGGTATCTATTTAGTAAATTGTTTAGGTGTAGCTATTAAATGAGGGTGGCTTTAATTGAGGACTACTTCAATTAAGTTATAAATATTGTCCCTACCCTAATCAGCTGATGGCTTACCTGTACTGGCTCTGTCAGTGTCAGATTTACAATTAACTACTGCTCACACAACGATATGATCTTGATTTCATGGTAGCAAAGACAGCTATAAAAGAGGGCAGATGATCTGTAGCTGACTCCCTGTAGATCAATGAGAAACAGGTCCCAGAGTGGAGGAAGAAACTGCTAAAAATGGAGAAGAAAGTCAATGAGGTCAGTAATATGGTTGATCTACAAATGGTGGTATCTTGATTGGGCTTATAGAAAGCATTCTACCAGTCTGAGGAGAGTGATCTTCCAGCCTGGGTGAGTGACTAGAAAAAACATCTCTGTGTCACCTAGAAATCCATCGCACAGAAAGCTACAGCTAAAATTTCAACAGAAAACTTTCATGCCAGTCATGAGTGGGTGGATTGTTTCATGAACCACTGAAGGTTCATGTTGAGACAACATACCGCAGTCAAGCAGAAACTCCCTGAGGACTTTGTCCCTAAAGTTATTGATTTCATCCAATTTTGCAACAAGCATATTACCAATGCAGACATCAAATTATCAGACATTGGTAATATAGATGAGACAACCATCTGGGTAGATGTACTTGAAGAGCAGATGGTCTGTCCCAAGGGTGCTAAGTCAGTGCCTCTTTTAACAGCTGGGCATGAAAAGCTGTGGATCATCATCTATTTTATTCACTCTCTCATGGATGGGAACAAACTTCCTCCCTTTATTGTTTTAAAAGTCAAGTGACTCCCAAAAGAGGTGGCCAATGTAGCCAGTGTGTATAGGCATATCCATCAATGAGTGGATGAACAAGGAACTCACCAAAATATGGGTGGACATGGTTTGGGGGTCATTTGCCTTCAGAAAGTAAAAGTTGGTGTGGGACACATTTCACTGCCATGCAAGTCCTGCTGAAAATTAAAAAAGCACTTGTCGATGACAAATGTGTGCCACTTGCATTGCTGTTGTACTGGATCTTGCTTGTACACATTTTTGCTACTGTATATATTTACCCAGGATAGATCAGATGAGATGCAATATCTCATTTTCAGTTGTTTCCTGATTTTACACATTTTAGTTTGTACCCAGGACAGGACAGCTGAAAGGCACTATTTAATTGTCAGTGGGCTCACACATTTAGACTCCAAATTTCCTGAAGTCTTTTCATAACCTGACATTATGATCAAGACAGGTGGGGTTTTTCAAATCCCATCCAAAAAGGTGATTTTGCAGTGCAACTGTAAAAACAAGTTTTGGAAGGGATTTGAAAAATGACACCTCTCATGTTTAGGAGGAGGGGTAACACAAGGGATAGGTTGAACATTACGGGCCAAAATATGCAAAAATAAAGTTATAAGTAAACGTTGGAACAATTCAACATTTCTCCATAACTCAGTTGTTTTTTCACATTTTGACTCAAAATTTTCAACATAGTCTTTTTACGACCACTCCTTCTGAAAATGACAGGTGTCATTTATAAAATAGTGACTGAAACATAATTTTGCACTACCAGTGTGAAAATTTTGACCAAAATTTGAAACATAACAGTTGTCACGTTCATGAGGTGGTGTGACAAAATAGCTATGTTAAAAATTTAAGGTCAAAATATTGAAAATTACCAAGCAGGCAGTATAGCATAGTGGTTAAGGGCACTGAGATACAAACTTGGAGACCTGTGTTTGAATCCCATCAGCCCCCACTTACATATTATGTGACTCTGAGCAAGTCACGTGAGGATGGGAGGTGGGAGAGATTCTTGGCAGAGGGTGGAAGGAGATTTGTTTTTACATTGGTGGGGGAACCACAGCAGGCTGATCATGATGCTGATCAGCTCTGCTTGCTGGGTGCCTTATACAGATGAAAGGATAGAGCCACCCTAAAATTTGGCTGGCTCTTTTCTGTGAAATACACCAAGTTTGTGCCCAGCAAGACCAGAACAGTGTCATGAACAGCCTTGCTGATGACTGTCTGACACTGTCGAGCCCCTTGCAGGCTGCCCTGCATTAGACAGACAGTGATACACCTCTCAAAACCCACTATCATATGTTCACTTTGCACAACCACAAGGGCGAACATAAAAAGGGAATACAATAGTGGCAGTGATTCCTGGTGGATGAACCAAACTGTTACAACCTGCAAACATGGCAAGGCAAGGCAAAGTTTATTTTTCAGGTGCCCAGTCCTGGAAGCTTTGGGTGCCATACAAATAACTATACACCATTCATAAAATACAACACAAAGAAACAATATACAAATAAAAAAATCAGATAACAAAAACAATTAATAATACTAATAGTCCTTAATAGGGTTTTACCAGAAATACACACTAAAAGACAGTGTCTGGGAATGCTTGGCTAAACAGGAGGATCTTGAGGTGGGCCTTAAATATTTCCACGGAAGGGGCCTACCTTAACATCTTGAGGAATGCTCCATTCAAAACCATATACAGATAATGCTACAATGACTGACTGGTCAGTGATGAGCAAGAGTGTACTGCAGTTGGCAACCCAGAAGAAGCATCAAAAAGCAAAGTGGTAGGGTGGATTAAAGAGTCATGGAGTGCAGTTACCACAAAGATCATTAAATCATTCTAAGTCTGCGGGATTACCAGCCAGACCCAGATGTAATAAACTGTAACCATGAAGATGGTCAAGCCAGTGGTGCGAGGAGGAGCTGATAAAGAAGCTTGCTAGAGACTCTACATGGCTTGATATTGGCCTGTGCCAAGAAGGTTATTCTGAGACACTGGTGTGACCAACCCCCAGTATATAGAATGGTATAAAGAGATTTTATTTACACTACAAGTGGGTGGACTATTGCTAGTTTATCAGACTGCCATGATAGATATGCAAGGATTTGGGAGCCCTTATATACCTTACTAACTCTTGGATCCAATAGTGTTAGAGGCTCTTGTAGTAGATTATCATTTTATTTTAGAACAGTTCCGTCTGCTTGTTAGTCTTAACATGTCAATTTTAAATCTTTGAATACCTATACTTAGCTCTGTGTATTTGTGGAATTTAACAAATATGAAGTTGTTCTCAATAGTCAATACATCCCATAGTTACACGTTCTCTTAATTGGGTATATAGGATTGTATTCCTGATCTCTGTCATTGAAATTTGAGAATAGTTTATACTTCTTCTCGAGGAAGGGTTTATGGGGAGGGTTGGGTGGGGGATGGGATTTTAGGATAGTAATACCTTATGTAGAAGATTTTGATGTTTGTTATGGTCTGTGAAAATTCAGATGTATTTCTTACTTCAAATTCATCTGTACATTTGCTTATGTTCTATGCATTATATGGAATTTCAGTAAAGTTTATTCAATTAAAAAAAGATAAAGAAGCTTGCTGCTGTGAACCTGGATGACCAGATGCTGACCCAAAGCAACCCAGATGTCACAAAAAGTGACCCCAAACTCTGCCACAGCCCTGATGTAGCCTCAGTAAGAGAATCAGACAGTGAAGAGGAGCTGGAGTAGCAGGCTTCATAAATAGAAACTCTGACACCTTAAATCGGATTTTGGCAAGTGAAGCCTACTAATCAAACTTTCTCTGTCTTGGTGCTGCAGTGTGACTGCCCTATGAAGGAAGACATCAATTCTTACTTTTTCTTTATTTATTTTAGAGGACATTTTCTCTGATAAATTAAACAAAAAACAAACATAACCTGATTTAATTTGAACATTGTACTGTTTATTAACAAAATAAAGAGAAGAACACCAGAATATCGCTGCATATGTGTCATTCATATACTGTACTGGAGTATTACAATACTGGCTTCAAATTGTGGGTGGCTACAAAATAGGGAAATACAGTATTCAGGATTTTTGGGGCATCACACAGTTTCATTAAAGTTTTGCATCACTTTTTTAATATGAAGATTAAACAGCAAGGGTGCTAGAAGGCAATCTTATTTAACCACTCTTGTCACCATATTATCCTGTGTTTAAGTTTCCTTACTTCATATATCTAATCTTTGCCTTTGTATTACTGTGCAGTAGCATGATGGCTGTTTATAAATGCAGTGGTTTCCCACAGTGTGTCATAATTTCCCTTAGAATATTTCTATTCACAATGTTGAATGCTCCCTTAATATCTTGGATGGTGAGATATATGTTATTTTGCTTATATTTTAATGTATTTCTCTATTAAATACTGCAAGATAAAAATGTTATCAAATGTGTAGTATTTTTTCTAAAGACAAACTCTTTGTCACCCACTAGACTATTTTTTTGGTCCCAGGTCCCCTAATCCTCCATTCGGAGGTCAGACCTCCCCTGTCTGTCACCCCCCCATGCCCAGGCTTACCATTTGGGTGGGGCCACTGGGAGGACTACCCCCAATGGACACTGTAGGCAAGCCCCGGCTTACCCCCCTGAGTCAGGGCCATGGGAATAGGACCCCACGGTGGACATCAAAGGCAGAGGAGATGGTGGCAGAGCAGGTTGTCATGCTGGGGGGCCAGCTTTTTGATGCTTGCTGGATCCCTGGGGGTGGGACATGCAATGATGTCCAGCGTCTGCCCTGCCACACCCTAAGATGATGGCAATGTCTGAAGTGGACCTCCAGCCTCTGCCAGGGGTCTGTAAAGTGCCAGACACTCTTTCCCCCTCCGCCAAAGAAGGAGAGCAGTCCCCAGGATGCTCAATCCTTCTACCTCAGGCCAGCCCTCTGAATCCCGGGTCCATTCTTGAACCTGGATCATTGGCGTCAGAAGCGGAAATCCAGCCACTGAGCCAGTGGACTGGCTGTCACTCATTAGATTAAACTCAGCTTCCCAACTTTTAAGATTTTCTTACAGGTACCTTATATATACTTTGGCTGGCATGCATAGTAAAGAAATGGATCAATAGGGTGCAGGGTCACTAACATCCCACTTTTTATGGCTGTGGGTGGAGCCTACAGCCATTTTGCTATCTGTAGCTTGAAAATGGAGTATCGTGGAACACATTTTTTGGACTTTTCAATGTATCCTTCCACATCTACAAATTACTAAAACAACTAAAATAAAATAATCCCTTCTTTCTGTACAGAATGCTGGAGAAATAACTCCAAGCTGCTTCTCAGATGGCCATTAGGAAATTGAAACAGCTTGTTAAATATAGATTGCCTATTAAACTGGAAATGTTTTACCCCTTCAAAATGCAACAGCTTACACATTTAAATGCCTAGCATTTAAACATTTTATGCTACTAACTTCATTTGGGGATGAATATCTTTCAAGAAAGATTCATACCTCATAAATGTTACCCTTTCCCAGCAAATGTTGTAAAGATTGACACTGTTTTTTAGGTTCTCAAGACCTATCTAATAAAATGCCAGGTCTTCAGTGAACTACCTAGACTAAATATATTAAATTTCTTATTGACGGAAAGGGCTGTGGCCTGCATTCCAAGCATAACAGATAAGAGCTACCGAGATATCTCATAGTAAGTGTGTGTGTGTGGGGGGTGGAGAAACAGTCAAACTCCTGGCAAGGGAGACCTCATCTAATGAACTAACTGCTGGTAAACCATGAGTGATACAGAAGCAAATGATTTGATACCTTTTATTAGACCAACATAGATGTAACAAAAATAACTTATGCCATTTATAAAATTCCTGATCAAACAACTGGAAATAGAAAACTGTTTTTTGTCATTTTATAATATGATACACTGAGTGTCTATTTACTGAGTTCCTGGATCAGGGCCTTGAAGAAAATAATAACATTTAGGCCCTGGACACACTGGGGTACTTAAAACGGTTTAAGTGCCTTAAAACAGTTTAAATCCCCCCAGCACTGTTTGCAGACAGACTACAAGCCCCTTAAAATGTTTTAACAAAAGTGTTTTAAACCCTGCTAGATACCTAGTCTTAAAACCATTTTTAAAAAACATTTTGGAGCTAGCATGGTTTTGCTTACAGGTCTGTCCAGGAGTGAAAGGGTTTTAAGCTGTTATGGTTTAACTAAAACAGTTCTAGCTACAGCGTGTCCAAGCAAGCACAGTTCTCTGTGTTGGATTTAACACAAAATAGTTACAAGGAGAACAGGTTTAACGCTAGCAGTGTGGCCACACTAAACCATTTTCAAAAATGGTTACTGAGTATTGTGTCTGCACTGAAATGGTTTAGCTAAACTGGTTTTAAAAATGGTTTTCAAAAGCAGTTCTATAGTGTGTCCAGGGCCTTACTCAACTCATTCAAGATTCCATCAGATGGACAAAAAAGTCTGTAAGATGGAAATGTCTCTAATTTATTTGCAATAAATTTGTTTACATGCATTACTGCAATCTGTTTGAAAGATTGTCTGACTTGTGATTACTAATTTTGAGTATAGTTCATGAAATAATGAGTATGATATATGTTATTTCATACAGTCCCCCATTATGACTTATGCATAGCATGTAAATGAAAATCATTCCAAGGCCATCTTGACATATAATATTAATACTGAGCAGCAAACCAGAGCTCTTTTTCTACTAAAAGGCTGCTGATATAATAAATAAAGAACAAAGTCATAAATAAGGAACCAGTGGCTTATGGAAAAATCTACAGGGATTTATACAGGGATTTGATTCTGCCACTGTGGGGAAAACACAGGAAAGATAAGGGCTTCTTACTGGGTAATGGTTGTTTGGATCTGGCAGCACTGAATATTTCTTATCCTGTATTTTGTATCCTGGATAGGGCAGGGTAGGTGCTACATCTCATTGTCACAGGGATTTTCAGTTATACATTTTTGCACTGTATTTACTCAGGCTGTCCCAGATTAGATGCACTATCTTGCTTTCAGTGGGGTCTTGATTTTACCGTTTTTATAATTAATTTATTCAGGGTACCTAGTCCAGGGCCCCCATATTCAAAAGAGATATTCGGTGCATCCAGGTGGAAAAGGGAGATGTGCCACACAACTCCAACAATGTGCAGCAGTGTGATATTCAAACATGTGGGATGTGCTAGCCACAAGAGAATGGGACAGGGCACACACAAATGGTATGCTGTTCAAGTTGAGGGGGCAATCCCATGCATATGTAGTGCTGCAGCATATTCAGTGGGAATGTGCCCCTCGCAGTCCAGAGCACCTGGGCCCACAGTTAGGCCATGAATAGTTGGCCTAACCCAGCCTGCCACCCGCACACAGGCAGGCTGCAGATGTGCACCCAGGTGCACAGCAGCCTGGCAGCCCTGGTGGGCTGGGGTACCCCCTTTCCATCCCCATTTGAACCAACTCCATCCTTGAAGAGCTTCATAGTGTATGCCTCCCAAGACCTGATCTCACCAGAAGAAACCATTGGTCCATATCTATAGTCTAGAGGACTCCCATGCACTGCCCCTGTACACAGACACTCCCATCATACCTGACCTATTGCAAAGACTGGCACTGCCCTCCACACCCTGCCATGGCCAGCCATTGACTGTACTGAACCCAGGCTGGGGACCTGCACTCTGGAATGATCCAGTTGGCTGTACCATGCATTGGGGCACTACGCCACCTGTGGATCCACCAGTGTATGCAGCCGTGTGTACATCCCTGGCAAACTGAAGAGGGAATTTACATACCTCCAATGCATGCCTTGCCAATGCTGTATCTTCCTGCTGTCATACACCACTGCAAGTCCACACTGTCCCCTGTTCCCCTGTGTAACATGCCCCCTCAGGACTGCTGAGGTATCTCGGGTGCCATGGGGTGCAGTATCCTGTAATGCCATTTGCAGTGTATTCTTCTGGCTATGGATAGTTCATCCACAGTTCCACAATTTTACAAATGAATGAGAAGTCAGCTGTAACATGCCTGTTTTGGGACCTGTGTGAGTGGGTACAGTATCGGCCATCACCCACACTGAGCAGTGTAATGGCACCGGGATGATGGATTCACATGTGAGTGCCTGAGGTGTATGGCCACTGGGTGTTATCACCCACACAGAGCTCATTCCTACATATAACACATTCCAGCATCCTACTGCAAGTGCTCTGCCACCTGCTAATAGAGTGGTACGATTCCATTACAGAGCCAGTCATCACAATGCGATGGGATGGGCTGGGGGGCATGGAGGGGGGTGTCTGTGCACCATTGAGGGGGAGCAGGGGCTACTACACTATGGACATGGACTGGAGGTGTATGCAGGTGCAATTATGGATGGCATTGGGGTCCCTACAATATGGAACCAATAGAGCCTGGACTCCGGTACGATCGGGGCTGGTGGAATGGGTGGGGGGGGTGTCACTAAACCACCAGAGACTTCAGGGCCTGTCCCACATAAGAGTGAGCAGGGTTGGGGCTTGGTGGTGAGAACTACTCCAGTGCATTCATCCCCATGCCAACATGCAAATGGACTAGTAATGAGTGTGCATAAGGCCCCTTTGCACCCTGCATGCTCAACTAATTCATTTGCATTCCTGGGCTGAATATCGCCCATGGGGGCTGTGGTGCATACCGGTATGTGCCACGCATTTCTCCTGGAAGGTATTCAGTTGGGGTCACCATGGATGCACCTGACATGGCAGCCGCCTGCACTGCGACTCCTGTCCAGGGTCAAATTTAAAACATATGCGATGAAGCCTGACAGAATGAAGCACAGTGTCACAGGTTTACTGCATGACAAAATGGATTAACTCACTTTGAAACTGCATGGTTTGTTGCAGTAGCTCTACTGCAGAATTTTACAGTGCTGCACTTCATCCTGGTGGGCTTCACTGTATGCACACCCTGTACCGGTGGCACATTCTCTTTGAATATTGTATCAGTGTTGACCAGCGCACCCTCTTTGTGCAATGCATCTTTCTGCTCGTGCATTGATCTGGCACTTAATATATCCCCCAGATGTAAAATACTGTTTTTTGTGCTTTCTTATTTTACACAATGCAGCATAATATTGGGTAGATGTAAAGCCCCACTGAAAATAAGATGCCATTTCTTCTGTGAACTATCCAGGTCAAATATATAGCAATCAGCAAGCATATTCTAAGAAAACACTTTGTAAAAATGTGTAAAAGGAAGACCACATTGAAACTCCCTCTCCATAGATCTGCATTGTGCAAATTCATTAGAAATAATGGGCAAAAACATCCCAAAAGCTCTCCACAGCCATATTGGCTCTGACCAGATTTTGTTATATATATGGACAATTTCTGCAGTCAACCAATTCACTATTAGAATATTTTCCTCATAAAAGCAATTAGTGTAGCAAATATTTCAGGCCACTGCTGAATATTAATTTGGAATACCTCAATGAGTGCTCAATCACCCCCAGGTGACATATTATCTTTTTTTTTTTACATAGATACATAGAATGTGCTGGCAGATGGGGTCCATGAGGTCCATCTAGTCTGCCCATGTTTTTCCTACCCCTCTACTTGGAATTGCTTGTTAACTTACTGACATGTCTGTCCCATGCTGATTTAAACTGCTTGAACATCTTTGCCTCCACCACCCCCTGAGGCAGTCTGTTCCATGGATCAACCACTCTTTCAGTTAAAAATAACTTTCTACTATTACTCCGAAACCTACCCCCCCAATCGCATGTCAAGCACTCTTGTCTTACTGCAACTGCTAATCTGGAAGAGGTCCTGTGATTGTACCTTGTTGAGACCCTTTAAATATTTGAAGGTCTCAATCATGTCCCCCTTCTCCCTCCTTAGTTCCAAGGAGAAGCGGTTTAGTTTCTTCAGTTTTTCACCATACGTCTTATGGTGTAGGCCACGAATCATCTTCATTGCCCTTCTCTGCACTGTCTCCAACCAATCAATGTCCTTTTTGAGGTGGGGCCTCCAGAACTGGACACAATACTCCAGGTGGGGCCTCACTAGTGACCTATATAGTGGCATTATCACCTTGCACTTCCTACTAGTGATGCCTCTCCCTATACAACCCAGGAGGCCACTCACCTTCTGTGCCATCTTCTCACATTGCTTCCCCATCTTTAAGTCATCAGAGATGATGACTCCCAGATCATGTTCCTGCTTTGTAGCTGTTAGCTTCTCCCCTCCCAGATGATACTCTGCCCCTTGGTTCCTCTTTCCCATATGCATCACCTTGCACTTTTTCACCTTAAACTTCAGCTGCCAGTCTTGTGACCATCTTTCCAATCTTAACAGGTCCTTTTTCATTTTTTGCAACCCCTCTGGTGAATCGACTCTACCGCAAAGCTTTGTGTCATTTGTGAACAGACACACCTTTCCTTCCAGACCATCAGCAATGTCACTGATATACACATTGAACAAGACTGGTCCCAGCACTGACCCTTGTGGAACTCCACTTGTCACCATCCCTTCCCCTGACAATGCTCCATTGACCAACACTCTCTGCATTCTGCTGTTTAGCCAGCTTCTCACCCAGGCTATTATTTTTTGGCCCACTCCCATGTGCTCGAGTTTGCTAATCAATCATCTCTGGTGGACCGAGTCAAAGGCCTTGCTGAAGTCAAGATAAACCACATCGACTGCACCCCCCTGATCCACCATTTTAGTGCATGACCCAGTCAAAGAATTCCACTAGGTTGGTTTGGCAGGACCTTCCTGCAGAAAAGCCATGCTGCTTTGGGAACACCTGCCCGCTCACTTCTAGAAAAGATAAAATTCTCTCTTTTAGAAGGGATTCCATCATCTTACCCACTATCGAGGTGAGGCTTACTGGACAGTAGTTTCCAGCCTAATCCCTGCTTCCGCTGTTGTGTAGTGGCACCACTGCAGCACTTTTCCATTCCCCTGGGACTATCCCACTTTCCAGAGATTTGTTGAAGAGTGTAGCTAGCGGACCCGCTAAAGTACATGTTTCTGCCTGTGCAGAAGTTGTTTTTTTCTTACCCAAAAAATTAATGGCACACTTAAGATCTTTCAACATTGAGCTAGCTTTTTCATTTGTATTTTCATCACTACCAAAGAGTTTCTCAAAGTATGTTACCCAAACAGGGACTGTAGTTATTGCCTCAGTATTGATTTTTCATTGCTTTTGGCCATGGGTAATCAATTGCCAAAAGGTCCTGATGTGCTTTGCATAAATGGTGGTTTGAAATTCAGTCCATAAGATTTGTTCATAACTTTCTGACACCAACTGTTAGGGCCTCATATTCAAAGAAATGCACAACTGCAGCACAAGTGTTTGCACTGAGCTTGTGCCTGACCTGGATGCTGTGATATTCAATTGGATAGCAAGTGGTACTATCTGACTGAATATCAGGCCATGTTAGTGCAGCACTAAGTGCAATTGCACTGCCTCAGTACAGGCCAGGGCTGTATATATATCTCATGGGGAATGGCACTGCCCAAAATGGGATAGCACCAAGACCCCTGTGGGCTATATTAAGCCACAACATGCAAATGAATCCATTGGGCATGCAAGGCACAAAGACTCCATTTGCATGCCCATAATGGGTTCATTTATATGGATCACAGCAGCCCCTTAGTACCAGTGATGCAGGATATTGTAAGTCCTGGTGGTCTAGTGGTACCCCTACCCCCCATCACCTGTTCTAGCATAAAAACACAATCCTTGGTGTCTAGTGGTATATCCCCTCCCCGATCACCCATTCACACATAGAAAAACATCTTTGGTGTCCAATGGTACCCACAATTACTAGTTTTCACATAAAAACACAATCCCTGGTGTCTAGGGATACCTGCCCACACCCCTGATCACCCATTCTCACATATTAAATCACCCCCATCATGGTCTAATGTATCCCCCATCCCCCAATCTCCCATACTGCCATGTACAATCAATCCTCTCTGGCCAGTGGTTCCCCTCCCCTGATTGCCCATTTACAAAATGAGAATGAAGCAGTGGTGGTCTAGTATCCCCCACCTGACCCACTGGCTCACATACCACCTCCCACATCCCCTCCCTCCCTTACCCAGGTGGCTAGTAATCATCAATGCTTTATATGGCTGCTGGCACAGCCTTCCTCTCATCTCCTCAGCCAATCACCATATTAGCTGTCAGTGAGTGTGCTTACAGCATAAATACTGTACACAAACTCACTGGCAGCTCATGTGGTGGCCCGCTGAGGAGATGAGAGGAGTGCTATGCCAGTCACTGTATAAAGCTTTGATGATCACTGGCCACCCTGGGGAAAGGGGGTTGTGGGGGAGCTTGTACATGAGTAGGTGGGTTTGGTGGGGGACAATAGACTACCATTGCTTCATTTTTATTTTGTAAATGGGTGATCTAGGGGCAAGGGGAACCATTGGATGCTAGGTATTGATTGTATATGGCAGTATGGGTGGTCGGTGGGTTGGTGGACACACTAGACCACCAGGGATTGATTTAATATGTGAGAACAGGTGACTGGTGGAGTACCACTAGACACCAGGGACTGTGTTTCTATATGTGAACCAGTGATCAGGGTACCACTGGACAGCAGAGCTTTTTTTTATGTGTGAGTGGGTGATTGGGGGTACCACTGGACACCAGGAATGTTTTTCTATGTTTGAACAGGTGATTTGGGGTGGGTGGTGGCAGTACAGCTGCTCAGCTTTCAGGGATGGGAGCACAGGATTAGTGCACCATTAAGAGGTGGTTTCAGGTAGTAAACAGTATGGCTTTGGGGCTGTTACTGCCACCACAAACCTTTGAATATTTGCATAGGTGCAGTGATATGTTAGTAGTTTGATACTACGGGGTTTGTGGGGCTCTCCTGGGACTTTTGAACATTGGTGTACCAGCGCAAACCAGTGTTAGTGCACCCACTAACTCTTACTGGGTGTGCTAACCTTTGAATATGGGGCCCTTCGTTCCTTATTTATATATAGTGTCATATTTTCTGAAAATTGTCTTGTTTCCTTCAAAATCAAATCAAATCTTTATTTTTAGGCCCATTCCAATAGATCAAACCGCTGAACAATAGACTGTAAAACCATAAGATATCAATAGATAAAACAACAGATCTATAATATTAAGACATAATCTTAATATAACAGATGGCAGTAGGCTAAACAACACTTAAGTCAGGGCATGCTATAAAAAACAGGTAGGTTTTCAGAGCAGATTTAAAACACTTGACTGTCAGGCACTCTCTGATCCGATGAGGTAGAGAATTCCACAGGGTAGGGGCCACAGAAGAGCGGAACCCCTTAGTTTCAGTATTTTCAGAAAGGATAGACCTCCTTAATCATGTTATGATCACTTTGTAGTAATTCAAAACTTCCTGGTCCCATTTTTTTTTCTTCAATCCATGAGTGTCATATGGTCATTTATTTCTTCTTATGCAGTTATTTATTTTATTTCACCATACCTTACTCTCCAAGATCATTGTCAGTTTAAGAGAAAAATGTTCACTACAGACCTCTGCAAGAACTTCCATGGACCACATTTTTTGATGGGTAAAGATATCTACCATGGCTAAGATAATAGTAGTACCATCCATTTTTGTTGGGAAGGTACCTATCTCCCTCAGCTTGTACGTTTAACATTCTTAAATTATTTTCAGTTAAGAATGTAATAGAGTAGAGCATCTGCTATTTATGTTGGTATGTATCCTTTGAGGATCGTTTTGGTATCTCACAGAAACATAGAAACATAGAAGTTGTTGGCAGATAAGGACCTCTTGGCCCACCTAGTCTGCCCTATTTTCCCTACCTACAAAGCTACCGCAGACCCTACTCGATCTCTGGCCCCCATCCCTTGCCTTATTTCTAAGGTCCCCTTGTCCCATGCATACTTGAATCTTGTTACAGTTTTAGCACCCACCACCTCTGCAGGGAGGCTGTTCCGGGTATCCACCACCTTTTCTGTGAAGAAATATTTCCTCACATCTCCTCTGAGACAACCTCAGCTTCATAACATGACCCTTTGCCATCGAGCATCTTTTTTTTTGTACAATGCCACCCTCATGTACCTTAATACCTGTGATGTATTTGAACATTTCTATCATGCCTCCCTTTTCCCTGCTTTCCTCTAGAAAGTAAATATTTAATTCCTTGGGTTTTTCCTCGTAGGGCTTTTGATGCAGACTCTGCACCATTTTGCTTACCCTATTCTGTACCACCTCCACCCTATCTATGTCCTTCTGAAGATGTGACCTCCAGAACTGGATATAATACTCAAGGTGAAGCCTCACCATTGAACTATACAGGGATAACACTACCTCCCTCTTTCTGCTGGTGAAACCCCTCCCTATGCACCTGAGCATCCTGCTAGCTTTCCCCACTGCCTTATCACACTGCTTTGCTATCTTCAGAGCATCAGAAATGATTACCCCCAGGTCCCTTAACTGTTTTACAGTTGCCATTAACTCCCTACCCAATTGGTACATTGATCCTGGGTTTCTGTGCCCAAGTGCATGATTTTGCACTTTTTTGCATTGAAACCCAGTTGTCAAACCCTTGATCAGTCTTTCAGCTTTTTCAGATCATCTCTCATCCCCCTCCCTCCTCCCCACAGTGTGTCCACTCTGTTGCAGATTTTTCTGTCATCCACGATGTCACTAATAAGGACACTGAAGAGGACAGTGCCTAATACTGACCCATGTGGCACCCCGCTATTCACCTTGCCATTTTCAGAGTGAGCACTATTTACCACTACCCTTGGAGTCCTGTTGCTTAGCCAACTTCTTACCCAGTTTACTACTTTTGGACTCACTCTATGGCTACCCAGCTTTCTCACCAGTCTTCTGTGTGGAATGGTGTTGAAGGCTTTACTGAAATTCAGGTAGGCCACATCTACTGCTCTGCCCAGATTCACTTCCCTGGTCACCCAGACAAAGAACTCAATCAGGTTTCTCTGGCAAGATCTCCCCCATGTGAAACCATGCTGCCTTGGATCCTATAATCCACTGGTCACAAGGTATCTTTAATCCTTTCCTTCAGTAGGGATTCCATTACTTTACCCACCACCAAAGTCAGAATTTCCTGCCTCCTCCATGTTTCCACTTTGGTGAAGTGGGACCACATCTGCCTTCCTCCAGTCCTCCAGAACTTCCCCCCATAGCTAGTGATAGGTTGAATAGAGCTGTCAGAGGTTCAGTCAGCACCCTCCTGAGCTTGATCAGTATCCTAGAATGTACCTCATCAGGCCCCATTGCCTTGTCCACTGTGAGTTGTGCTAGTTCCTTAAGGACTCTCCCCTATTTAAAAGAACTAGTATCTTAGCCAGCCTGGTGGTGCTGAGGGCTGAGGTGCTGGATGTCTTACCTCATACTGCACCATCAACCCAGGTTCAGGAGTGACTCGGGTCGCTGGGGTGCTGGCAAGGGGGGGAGGGTGACAGCAGGATTGAGCAATTGCACTTCTCTCCCAGGTGGGGGGGGTCACCTGCCTGTAGTCCTGCCATCACCAAATGGAGGTTCAGTGACAAGCACAGGCAGTACCGGGTAACCGGTAGGGTGGGGCATCCTGCAAGATGTGCATGTGCTTCCACACATGTACATCATGTTGGGGATACACAGGAGTGGGACAGGAGAAAACCCAGAAAAACCCAGCAACTACTAATTAAAAAAAGAACTAGTGTCCACCTTCATTTCTTTTATTCCCTTATCCATTATCTGTGGCCTGACACCTGTTCCTTCCTCCATAAATACTGAACAAGAGGGGATCACATGATGCTTCTGCTGGAGTAGCAGCTTCTTTGGTGCTCTCTGTTAGATACCTCCTAAATATTATAAAATACCCAGATAAAGATGAAAGAAATTATATATACATGCTCTGGAAAACTTCAGGACTTAAGAAGAACAGGTTGGATTAATTATTTCTGAAAATGGATGCAGAAATGAAAGCTCCATTACCTAAACATACTCCTCCACCAACTCCTGATCAGGCTATGGGGTCAAAAAGATCTAAGCAGGCCTTTCCAAAAACAACTCCTGCTAAATCCGGTGCTTCTGGTCTTTCTGAAGAAAGATTTTTGGCTGAAATTTCTCCTCTTAAAAAAGCCTTGGAAAAGTACTAAATGATACCAGGATTGTTAAAAATACAACTGAAGAACTTACCAAATGAATTTCAGATGCAGAAGTAAGAATCTCCTCCATAGGAGACTGGCATACTAGAATTGATCCAGAGTTACCTGCACCAAGACACAAAATTAGTAAATTAGAATCTAAGAGAGAAGATTTAGAAGGAAGAAGTCACCAGAATAATGTTATAATTTTTGATCTTCCAGAAACCTCAGAAGGCAATAACGCTTTACATTTTGCTCAAGTTTTATGTAAAACCATAGCCGATCCATCATTGAATGGTTCTACTTATATAATTGAACGTGTGCATAGAGCCCTTAAATCTATGCCAAAGGCTGGAGAAAAACCTAGGCCTTTTACTAGGCATATGCGAAAAAAATATTCCGCCAGTGGAATTTCAGTGAAAGTCGGACTTTCACTTCCTCGAAAGTTCAGAAATAATTTCACCAACTTCTGTGGACATTCCACCTAAAAACTGCAGAATAAATGTAAGAACTCTGCAGTTTAAGGTCTTAAACTGTGGGAAAAAAATCCGCAGAACTGATCACTGTCAGTGTTCAGCTCTGCAGTTTTTTTCCTCTACAGTTTAATTCATTAACCCTCCCCTGCACCAGTCACTAGCCCCTGGCCTCTGGTTTTCTTGTGCTCCCCCCTGCTGATCGCTGGCTCCATATAAAAAAAAAATATTGGTGTCCTTCCAGTCTCCCCACCCACCTGCTGATCACCCCTCCATATAAAAAAAATAATATCCTCATTTCCTGGTGTCTAGTGCCCCCCCAGACCTGCCAATCGCCCCTCCATATAAAAAATAAAATATATCCATTCCTCATTCCCTAGTGTCTAGGGGACTTCAACCCATCCCTACCTTTTATGACTACATTTTTAAATTATCTTGATCGTCAGCACATTCTTTTCAAAGCTAAAGAGAACAGAAGTCTTTATGGGGATGGTAAGAAAATTCGGGTCTCTCAAGACTTGTCCAAGCTGTCAGAATCCAAAGACAGGAGTTTGCACCAGTTGTTTTTTAAAAATGTATTGCTGCAATTATTAAATTTAGAATTCTTTACCCAGCAAGGCTGCTTGTGTTAAAAAAAAACTCCATTTGGTATTCCTTTGACTCATCCAATCATGCTATGAAAGATCTTGTTAAGATTCTACCTGATATATTTGCTAAAAGATGAGAGTGTACTATTTATTTATGGCTCAACCCCCTTATTATAAGCATCTAAATTAAATAGAATGTTAACTGGATAAAACTGAGTTTATATATTACATTGCTTATGCTCTGCAGCTGTTAATTCCAAAGTGTTTATTATGTGTTCTTCATACCTGAACTTTATTCAATTTAAGTAACAAGCAAAGAATGTATAGAACCTTCTGGGAGTTATGGGTATTAGTGTAACTCTGTTTTCACTTTGGAGCTGTTGACTTGAATAAGGCAGCTTGAAGGAAGCTTTATAAGATGGAGATGTTTGAATTCAGATTTCTTTTAAGAAATCCTTTTCCTTCTTTTGGTACCAAGTAAGAATTATTTTTAATATTTGCTCTGTTACTAAACTTTCACTGCTCTAGAATTTTTCTTCAATATAAGTTTTTCCCTCGATTGAAGATGCTTTGGAAACTTCTTCAATAAACACTGAGACGTTGTGGATCAATTGATTTTCATATTATTAAGAGACAAGGACTGCGGAGATTTTTTGTTAAAGCTCTGTGACTCATTTTATTAGTCGTCATCCTTCAGTCATTATTTTAATTTAAAAGCACTAAACTATAATTTAAAAAAAAAATCCTTCAGTCATTTTTTAACCTTAATGAAGGACTAAGGCCTCTTCTACACTAGTTTTTGCTATTAGGATTTTTTTGAATTAGAATCCCCTTCCGCACTAGATTTCTTCTCCAGTTGGTAACAGGGAGGTAAGCTCTTTAACATGGCGCAGTCTTCAGTAGTTGTACAGCCTTGCTTATTTAAACATATAACCTTTGACTCTGGAGTACAAGCCTTTTGTGAATCAGTATTATTTACAGCAAATAATAAACAGTATACTTTAGGATAAGACCTCTCCTATAAAAGTTTGTTGGCTGAGATTCCTTTGGACTAGAATTATCTTTCAAAGTATGTTTTCTTTTTGATAGAGGACACCAGATTAATAGACACTGAGACTTTCATTATCTCTGGCTTATTCTGAGATCATCCCAAAAGGTAATCCTACCCAACTGCAACTTTTCAACAGTGAGGTCTCCTACAGCAACTACAGTGCCATGTCACTGTAGGGAACCTGCTGGAACCCGGCACTGTCTGTCAGGGGTCCTGCACCCCCCTCAAATAAGCTCTGTCTCGGAGTTGATAATCCTAAGTGGGGGGATGCAGGGGACATAGCCCCCCACATGGGGGGTTCGGGACAAAGCCCCCCGAAGAAAGCAATCAGTTTTCTTCTAAACCAGCAGCCTACTGCAAAATGCAGTTGACCTGTCGGTTTCTATGTCTAGTCGTTCAACAAATATTTTGTCAATGACCAGTCGTGGATCAATCCCAAAACAGTAGATTTCTATGTGTCTGAATTGGCTAATTCTGCAGAAGGTATTGCAGGCTCTCTGTGAAACAATCTGCTGAAATGATTGTCCTTTGTTTCCCAATGGATGGTTATTGATTTAATGGATGGATCGGTTGGAGCAATGTTCTTTGCTTAAAATTAGTGTTGAGGTAGCCTAGTTTAAATTTCTAAATAGCACATCACTGTATTATTTTACTATATATGGGGCTCCTTTAGTCTCTCAGTTTTGAGACTGTTCTTCAACTACATGGTAGTGTCTACTGGTCTGTGTGCATATTTCTGATGATTACTGGGAGCTCACTCATTTTTGGTTTGTTGGCCTTGGTGGACTGAATTCGCAGTCTGCATTGGCTGCCTCTGTATAGTACTATTAAAGTGTACAGATTATCAACAGCATCAAGATCACTGATGCTAGCGAGAGTTTTTTTGAAAGGAGGTTGAAATTATATTTTGTCCCTTAGCTTAAAACTATGTTTGGATAAAGGTCACTTGTGGTATTAGACTATAAATAAGATTGAATGAAGCCTTCAGTGCCTTAACATTCTCTAAGTAACTCCTGTTATTAAAACCTGCTTACCATAAATTTGTTTCTTTTGGTTCAGCAAGAGAGAATAAGATTTATCCATGAGAGTTTTCAAGAGATAGGAGTGGGATATATTTTTGAGACCTTCTCCATTCTGAGCTCAACTTCCTGTTTTGAACACTATGTTTATGATCATACTCTATGCCTTTATTATAATGTTTGTTATTAATTATGCTACATGGAATGTCATAGGTGTTAGACAGAAGACGAAACATACCCAAATCTTGAAACATATTAATCATTTATGTTGTCATATAATATTTTCCAAGAGATGCATCTTTTAGCTGAGGAGGTCAGATTTTTGGCTAAACTTGGTTTCTCTACTACTTATGGTGCAGGGGATTCAACAATCAAAAAAGGAGTAGCCATATTAATAAATTGAAATATTCCTTTTCATCATGTGACTTCTAGTGCAGATCCTGCTAGTAGATTTATTTTGATAGCAGGGTCAAGTAATAACATTGATATTCTATTAGGAAGTATTTATGGGCCAAACTCTAATTCCTCTTCATTTTGTCTGATTTAACCAGTTGTCACCTGCCATTTGCTTCATATAATATTATTTTGGGGGTGACTGGAATCTCCCTTTAGACTTTAAACTAGATAGAACTTATGGCTTAGATTGTAGACTAGTACCAGAAAATAGAGCATTATTAGAATTTATAGACTACTTTAATTTGAATGATCCCTGGAGAACTCTAAACCTTGATAAAAAAAAAAGAATTTTCCTTTTATTCCCCAGCTCACAAGGTCCACTCAAGAATTAATTATTTTCTGATAAGTAATAAATAAATTTCAGAGGTCACAGATTTAGTAATCACAACTAGAGTTATATCAGACTATTCATTAATAAAGATGACATTAAGGTTAGGTCCTTCCCCTCAAGTTAGCTCCTCCATATGGAGGCTGAATAATCAGTTGTTAAAAGATGATTTTATAGTTACTTACAGTATGTTAAACAGGAAATCTCTACTTTTACATGTCATAATATTGGCTCCATTGATAAAATTGACATGATCTGGGGTTCTTTCAAATGTTTTATGCAAGGCCTCTTTATACACCTTGCTTCAAAATGTAAAAAAAAACAGAGATTTGTCAAACTTGCAGAATTATTAGATAGTATTAAAGATTTAGAAGAGAAAATTTGCAAAAATTTATAATAAATAGAATCTGACCAGACTTCAAAATTTAAAGGATACTTATTTCAATATTACAAGAGAAAACACTGAATGTCTAATTTTAAAAACAAGGGCAATTTATTCTGATCCTGAGGAGAAGCCTGGCAAATTGCTCACTCAAAGACTTAAGAATATTGACTCAGATAAGTATATCACAGCCATTAAATCATATATTGACAACAAAGTTATAACTAACCAAAATAAATCACACAGGAATGTGAAAATTATTTTAGAAGTATATATGGATTTGCAGATGCCAGTATGACAGATTGTGTATATTATAGTTACCTTAAAAATGTTGATTGTTCATAAATCATATCCAGTCTTTTGTTACTACTTTCATGGTGCTCATCTGTCCCTCTATGACTAACCTCGATCTTTTGTGGGGAGCTCTGTAATGTGCTCTTCAAAGGGAACTGATTCGATTACCAGTTAAATGCAAAAAGCAGCTCTTGGCTGAATTGTCTTCCCTGTGAGATAGTATACAATCCCTAGAGGGGCACATCTCACCAGCCTCACCTCAGTCAGAGTGGGAATGGCTGGAAGGCCTTAGATTCCAGTACAACACTTTACTGGCTGAGAAGGTGGAGCACTTAATACTGTGTTCAAAGGTGAAGTATTTCGATCAAGGGGAGAGAGCAGGGAAGTTACTGGCTGTCTGTTTGCACTCCCAAGCTATGGACAGGATTGTATCCTCCATCCGTACTGATTCTGACCAGCTTCTTACCTCACCGTGTGACACTGTTGATACCTTTAAGACCATCTATCAACATTTGTATGATCGGCCTTTCTCACCTCTTTGTCCCAACCAATTTGAAACTTTTCTTCAGGATATAACCCTTCCCCAATTGTCGGACCCATATGTTGATGTTCTACAAGCCCCTTTAACTTTAGCTGAAATTTACCAAGCAGTTGACTCCTTAGCCTCGGATAAATCCCCTGGTCTGGATGGGTACACTACTAATTTTTATGAGACATTTAAAGTTCAGTTGGCCCCTATGCTTCTGGATACCTTTAACTATATTTTTAAGGAAGGCCTATCTGATCTCTTTCTCACTGAGGCTATTATTGTGGTACTCTGTAAACCTGGTTGAGACCCCCTGTCAGTTTCCAAATACAGGCCGATATCACTTATCACTGTTGATCTTAAAATACTCACCAAGGTGTTGGCCTGTAGATTGGGCTGCACATGGGGCTCTCTTTTAGGTAGGGGAGCAAGTTGGCTTCATGAAAGGTAGACTTTCAGTTGATCATCTTCAAAAGTTATCCTACCTTCTTTCTGCTTCCAGGGATTTCCATAACCCTGTGGCTTTAGTGTCCCTGGACACAGAAAAGGCATTTGATTGGGTTTCATGGGACTACCTGTTTGCCCTGTTGCCCAAATATCATATTCCTCAGGAGTTCATCAGATGGGTCAAGGTGCTCTATTCCTCCCCAACAGCCTGTATACTTTGTAATGGGGTTTTATTGAAGCCATTCTCTTTCCAGCAAGGCATCAGGCAAGGGTGTCCACTTTCACCCTATCTGTTCAATCTTTTTTTGGAACCCCTGCTCTATTAGCTCAATCTTTCCCCACAGGTTCATGGTATATCAATAGGTCTTAATGAATATAAATTATCAGTATATGCAGATGGTATTTTGTTGCATGTTTCCTCTCCTGCCACATCCATGCCTGCTGCTTTGCAGGTTATTTCCCAACTCAGGGATATTTCTAACTACAAGTTGAATTTAGCTAAAACCAAAATCATGCCGCTTAATGGTGCTACCTTAAAGGCTGATGTTGAGCACCTTGGCCTTGTTTGGGTATGAGACAAGTTGAAATACCTGGGGATTTTCCTTAGTACATCATCCACTAAAATGAAGCAGTTTAATCTTGACTCTGGAGTGGCCCACATTAAAATGGATTTAGAATGCTGGTCTTTGTTACCCATTTCTATCTGGAGCTGTTTGAATATTATAAAAATGAATGTTCTACCCCGGTTATTGTACCCCCTACAGATGTATATTTTCACCCTACCTCAGTCATGGTTCAACCAAATTCATAAAAGTCTTACTTTCTTCTTATGGCAAGGTAAGATGGCCCATCGGGCCTTGTCCAAATTAATGCGTGACAAACAAGGTGGAGGCTTACAGGCTCACAATCTTTTTTTGTATTATTTGGCTGTGCATTTTACCAGATTCTCACATTGGCTTAGGTCATCTGAGGTGGATCCCTTAGGGTCCTATGTCCCGCATTGGGTGGATATAGAATGCTCTTTCTGTTCCAGTATTGGCCTAGACATCAGATCACTCCTTTACCTTTCCAGGAAGAAACTTCCTAGACCACTACGGGACACAACGCTAGAAGCATCCCTCCAAGTCCACTTGCAACTATGTTCTTTAGTCAAAATTCATCTGTATAAAGACTCTCCCAACCTCTGTTTGGGGACCCTAACCTTCAATAGCAGGGCGGATGCTCTCCGAAAGGTTTTGGCCTCATATGGGCATGGACACAATTGAGGGCCTTTTTCACAGTCACAAAGTTTTTTCTTTTCAGGAAGCCTGTGCTCTATATCACTAACCTTCCTCCTTTTGTTTCTGTTATTTCCAATTGTAACATATGCTCCTACAATTTTTCAGTACTAGGTCATGGCATAGCCCCTTGGGGAATTTTGTCTTCCCCCTTGTCTCTAATGCTCCCACTTCCCACCATATTTCATATTACAACCAATCTTTACAGTAATATCTGGCTAATAGTGAAGGCCCCAGGTTCTATTATTGGGACCAAGCCCTCCCAGCCAGTAACCCTACAAGGAATTGGCCTGAAATCTGGAAACACCTTTATAAATATATAAAATGGGATAGATACCATTTTATGTAATTTCAGGTCATCTATAACCTTTACTACACTCCTGTTAAATTGCATAAAATAGAAAAACTACCCGACTCATGTTCCAGGTGTGGTAAAGAACCTGGCACTTTGCTTCATATCTTGTGGTCCTGTGAGACATGGGTCAGCTTTTGGAAATCAATTCAGGCACGTTTAGACCCCTTGCTTGTGTTGTCTGATGCATTTCTTCCTGCAATATGTATTTTGGGGGAATACATTGGTGCCCTGATTGGTAATCAGAGGCCACATATAGCCTTAATTTCAGCATGTGTGAAAAAGGTCATCTTTCGGCACTGGCTAGATCAGGGCTCACCTCAGTTCCTTGAATGGTACAGGAAGATACTGTTTGCACAAGCTGAGTGCCTTATAGCCAGTATGTCTGGCAAGATCCATAAGTACAAATATATTTGGGAACCATTGTATGTTTCATTAACTGCATGAATACTGGTTCTTGCTTATTCTGGTTTATCCCCTCAACAGACTGGTGTATACAGAATTGGCTAGGTTTTTGCTATGTGTCCTTTATACATGACAATCCTTGTATCCCTTTGGTGGCAGGGGTGGGTGGGGTCATGGGGGTGGTTGGGGTTGTAAGGGTCTGGGGAGCTGTATAAACATTATGCAGCCCTGAGCTGTTTGCTTATTTTTCCTTTTTAATTGTCTCCTCCAGGTTTTGCTATGCCATATGTATTTTGTTTTACTATCTTCAATAAAGTTTAATCAATTTGAAAAAAAAATGTTGATTGTCCTACCTTAACATCTCAGATGGTGGCTAGCTTAAAGAAACCTATTTCCACTCAAGAAATCTCTGACACTATAAAATAGTTTAGATTAGATAAATCTCCAGGACCCGATGGTTTAACCTCACATTTTTATAAGCTTTTTTGTGATGATATCATCTCCCTCCTTAAAGACTTTTTTACTTATATACTAGAACATGGGTTAAATGATTATTCCCTATTGAAAGCCCTTAATATTCTATTTCCTAAGCCAGATAAGCCCAAAGATCAGCTAGGCAGTTATATGCCCATCTTGCTTATTAATGGAGACATTAAAATACTGGCTAAGATTTGGGCTCAAAGGATAAAGGCGTGCTGTGAAAATTTAACCTCACAGAGCAAGTTGGATTTATGCCAGGTAGATCACCAGCTGATCATATTAGGAAACTATCCCATATCTTCTCTGCATCTAGGGATTCTGGGATCCTAGGTGCAGAGAAGGCTTTTGACAGAGTTAATATTTCCTTTCTATTAACAGTATTATCAAAATGTGTATTTCCACCTTCCTTTGTTAATTGGATAAAGGTTCTATACTGTCGGCCAATGGCAAAAATTTATGTTAATGGTCTGCTTTCTTCTAATATATATTTAGCTTCTGGTACAAGGCAAGGATGCCTTCTCTACCCTGTTTTATTCAATTATAATTAACGGTTTCCTCTTTTTCCCATAGGGAAATCGTGGCATAATTTGCTGTTATAAAGGAGTGTTTATAACGGCAAATGGCACGGTTTCCCCCACTCTGTGCATGTGCCCACTTGAACTTCCTCAAATCTCGGTCACTGTCTCCCGAACTGCAAACCCAGCATGGATACAAACTGCCATGGACACTCATAAGTAACATTGTAAAAATACTTAAATATACCACATTTTGCTACCGGATTGCCCACAAAATGTTTGAAATAAAAGTGAAAGCTGACCTCACACCATGCCATAGTGGGACTGCAGTGCACAGCAGCATCTTTTATATTATATAATTGTTGAGGCGAAAAAGAGAAACCCAACAATTATATAAAATAAAATATGGGTCTGGGTATGTGTAAACTTGAATTTACACACACCCTCTGGGTTTGATGCTACACATAAACCCCTCAAGTGTGTGTAAATTCTCGTTACACACCCAGACCCATACTTTATCTTCTAATCTTGAGCCTCTTCTCTATAATCTTAAATGTAAACATAGTATTAAGGGCATTATGGTGGACTCTTACTTTTTTAAAGTTTCAACTTATGACGATGATATTTTACTTCATATTTCTAACCCATAATCTTCAATCCTGGCTATCTTGACTACAATTGAAAATTTTAGTAAAGTTTCTAACTATAATATAAACAAAACAAAAACAGTGGTAATACCCCTTAATAATAAAGTTTATAAGGAATCCATTTCAAAATTTGGTTTTACATGGTCTCCCAATTATATTAAGTATTTAGGTTTGTACCTCTCTCAAGACCAGACCCTAATGAGAACCCTAAATTTTAATAACTTAATCTCTACAATTAAGCAAGATTTAGAAAGATGGGAGAAACTACCGCAGTCATTACTCAGAATAATTAATATAATAAAAATGAATGCATTCCCAAGAATTTTCTACCCTTAAATATTCTAAAATTATTTCTACCTATTACTTGGTTTAAAAATGTACATTCACTTCTAATTAGATTTCTCTGGCTCAATAAACCCCCCTAGAATAGCTTATGAGAAACTGACACTAACTAAAACACAAAGTGGTTGTAAAATACCTAATTTTGTTTTATATTATTTAACGATCAATCTAAATAAATATGCTGGATGGTTAACTCTTACTTCAGAGAATGACATATACCAACTGGTGTGGTTAAAAATTGAAAAAGCAATGCTTAAGAAGTATAATATCTTGTATGGGGCCTTGTATGTTAGATTTAAGAACTTGCACAAAGTGCTTAAATATTTGGTTATTGGTACTTCCTTTAAAGTTCATGAGCAATTGTGTAATTTTTTTACTATTTCCTTGGAAAAGGATATTAATCAACCAATACTTAATCATAACTTTAAATCAAATAAGAAATCTATTACAAGACAATGGCTTCTTCTTAAGGAGACAGATATGTTTAAAAGTTTTCTATCTGAAGATTTAATCTTACCACTTGATGGTGTGAAACAAAATTTTAAATTGGGGAAAGGTTACTTAACAGACTCTTTACATTAAAACACATTATAATGATACATTTTGGACCTTTACCTTGGGCACAAGATAATTCAGAGTTTATAAAAGACATTCTCCTGAGAGTTCTTAAACCCTATTCTGTTTCTTTACTTTATAAATTCCTTTTTGCTGCTAAGACAAATGAATCTATTTAGCTATCAAAATACTAGATAAATCTATAATATACAACATATTGAGGGCCAGATATTCAAAACTTTGCCCCGGGGCAAAATTAGCCCTGCCTGGCGGACAAACTTAGCATGGACACAAAAGCCTACTATATTCAAAAGGAATAGCCCAGGGCAAATAGCTTCTGAATATAGCATGCAAATGAAGCCAGGCAAACTGAGCTGGGAGTGCAGGGCAAACTTAGCCCTGGAATAAGACAGCTCTGAATATGGCAACCAGGAAGTGCAAACCACAACAGCAACACAGTGCACAGTGACATGAAGGTAGGTAAAGGTGAACTATTTGGCCAATGTGTGTGCCAGCAAATGCGTGGACCCAGTACAGCTGCAGGCAGCAGCACATGTGAAAGTACAGTGTGCAAAACTGTATAATATTCCCCGAACTGTTTGCATGGCGCTAACACGTTTGTGTGGGTTTAGTGAGGAGCTAAGCCACTTGCCCAGTGCAAACACGTTTGCCCGGTGCTAAACTTTGCCATATTCAAAAGTGACATGCAAATAAGCCTACTTATGTAGTCTCTAGCCAAACATCCAGATTAGCATCTCATTATGCCCTGATTTGCATGCAGTTTGCCCAGCATTACTGCAGGGTCCCACAGCTCCACCTGTAGGTCTGTCTGGAAGTACAAGGACTGGCTGAGTCTTCCTACAGTTTCACTTGTAGGTCAGTCTGGCAGTGTATGATGGTAGCTATAGGCAACATGTACTATATACAGTACAGCATTGCATATTGTACCCCAATTGACAACACAGAATAGGCACAGGTGGTGGTGGTACTGCATCCAACTGTCACACTGTAAATCATGCTACAGTGCACAGCAGACACTACAGTAGCAAGGGGCCAGTAGTGTGAGGGACACTGCAATGCCTATGGTGTGTAGGGCAGTGATGACCACTGCACTGTACACAGTGACAGGCCCAACTTGCAGGTGTTTACTGACAGTGGACATTACTGTTACACTGTTGTGTGACCCACAGATGCTACACCTCTGGCATGGGATGCTCACAGTGACATGTACATGGCCGGCTACGTGTGCTGTATTGTTTTTACAGCTGTGCGGTATGTGGCTGGGGGGCCATGTATGATCAGACATGCACACTGGTGTTGGGGTATTCCCAATACTGGCCTATGTGCACTGCCTGATGTGTCCCAGCCTTGTGACTGCACCCAGTCTGTGGCACAGCCTGGCCACCCATACACCTCCCCTCAATGCCCTCCATGACCACAGTGCTGCATGTGTGTGCTGGCATCTGTTGGTGTCCACATAATGATGGTCTTCAGGTGTATGCTGTATGGCCACCCTGCCATGGTGTCCACTGGGGGCTGGGTCACCACTTACTGCCTAGCATGGCTGGGACTGGTGGCAGATGATGGCATCATTGTGATGCTATAAGTGAGCAGCATGTTTCCTCTATGTCTGCCATTTTCTATGCATCATATTTATTTGTTAGGGTTATGCAAACCTGCGCAAAAGCTGTGCAAATGCCACGCAAAGCCACAGTGTCACACAAAGCTGGATTGCCCAGGGTTAAGACTACCTTTTCCAGAGCGGTAATTTGTACCACATAAAGTGTCATGCTAAGCCGTGCAAAACCACTTTGCATGGCGCTAGTCGCTGAATATAGCATTGCACCATTATTCATGTACATGCCCCCTCAGTTTGCCCCTTGCATACATTATGATTTTGCCCAGTGCTAATGCAGTTTTCGTGCACTATTTGGCCTTTTCAATATAGCGGACCCACGCTAATCCCGCGCTAAACCTGCACAAATGGTTTGCGTCCAGCACAAAGTTTTAAATATCTAGCCCATAGTATGGTCAAAAGTCTGGAGAGATCTCTATTTAAATAATTTCTAGTAACAGATTAAGACTAATTCAAATAAAGATTTTGCATAATGCTTACTGTACTCAAGTTAAGCTCTGTAGGTTTGGTTTGTTGTCCTCAACGATTTGTACCAGGTGTGAGTTTGCTGAAGGAAATCTAATTCATCTCTTTTGGGAATGTTCATTAGTGAGACCTCTCAGGTTAAAGATTAAAAAAACTATAGCAGGCACATTTGGAACTGACACATTTTTTACAATGGAGAGTTGTACCCTGGGCATTTCACTAAGATTCACTAAGAAATTAGAAGCAATAAAATCAGAGGCCCATGAAGTAGCTCATTTATGACATGGTAAAGTAATTCATGTTACCCCATTATTTATATAATTATCTAAATTTCTTTTAAAGCTTTATTTGTTATTGCTTACAGTATGATCACATTTTCAGGCAATCTGTTCCATAGGTTAGCTGATCTGATTGTGTAAATGTTGTTCCCTTCTGTTCAATTTGTGCATTTTAGATTTTACCTGTAGGGGGGTGCCCTCTTACTTCAAATCTATCAGGTTTATATTGTATGCTTAATTCTGTCATTAACTCATGGTCATTCATTAGTTCAAAGTAAAATAACATATCTCCCAATTTTCTGTGCAATTCTAAACTGTGTAGACCCAGAGAATTAAGTCATTCTTCATAAGATTTTTCTTTTAAGTAATTAATGGATTTAGTAAACCAGCGTTGAACTTTCTTAATTCTGTTTATTTTTTCCTTTCTTATATGCATTCCACAATTGGCTTCCATAGTCCTTGTGTGGCCTAACATATGATAGGTATAGTGAGAGTAATACAATATTGGTCCTATTTTTAATGTTTTTATTTATTGCTCTGATCGTTCTGTTTGCTCTGGAGATAGCATTTGTGCATTGTTGTTTGAACTCAGACTTGTCATTTATTAATATGCCCAAATCCTTCTCAACTAGTTTGTTCTGTATGTTGTTGTTATTTAATATATACTTGTGCTTTTGATTCTTCTTACCCATATGAAGCACACAAAATTTATCGATGTTTAATTGCATCCTCCATCGTGCTGTCCATGAAGCGACAGTGATTATATCATTTTGTATGGATAAAATCTCGTATTCTGTATCACACGGGTATTTATAGCTTAGCGATGTCCAGTGAGTTAAAATATTATCTTGCCTTGATTGCCTTGGCAGCCAAAAAAGTAATTTTAAATCATTGGAAGGATCATCAGATTCCTTCCAATACAGAATGGAGGCAGGAACTCTTAATGAATCTTAGACTAGAGAAAATGTTAGCTAGTCTTAACCATAATTTATCTACATTTCAGAATAATTGGGGAACTCTGTATGAATTAATCATATCCCAATAAACTGACTCTGGCAGCAGTATTTGCAAATGTTAGATTGACTTTATTATAAGTTAGGATTTTATCTACCTTCTATTCATTTCATTTGCAGAACTTGGATAACAATGATATATAGAAACACGATGTATTATTTAGGTTTTCCTTTGAGCTCACTCAAGTTAAAACTCGTAATAAAATTTCTGGTCTCAAGGTGGTTATTGGGTGGAGTGGATTATGAGGGGGGAGGGTGATTACTGTTTTGATTTCTAAATAGAATAAATGATAGAAAAGTGTGTATTACAAGGCAATAATTCCATTGTGAGCTTTTGGGGACTTGAAACCTTGAGAGTGAAACTCGAGAGGTTCCCAAAGTCCCCAAAACCTTGAGATGGGATTATTGCCTCGTATCACACTTATCTATTCATTATTTTTTGTAATGTATGGATAAGCTTTAATAATACCATCTTGGCCCTTCAGAAAATTTTCTTGTACATTTCAGGCTTTATCAAGTCTGAAACAATGCATTATCATTCTGAAACCATGTATTATAAAGTCTGAAACATGTATTATCAATCTGAAACCATGTATCATCAGTGTTGAATGATAGTATTATGGTATTGGCAGTCGTGTATTACCAGAACATTTTCCGATGGGCCGAGATGGTATTATTAAGACTTATCCATAATTTATTTATTTAGTTTTTGTTGACCGGGTAAGTGCACTAGACAAATTCTGCCTATTTTCAGGCCCAGGGGAGGGGGATACAGATGAATGCCAATTGACTCTGAACCAGATTAAGATGTTAATATATTACATTATGATAATTGTTTAGTCATTGGGGATACCTTCTATTGTACTGATTCATTGTTTTTGCATATTTCTCCCCACCTTGTTGTTGTTTGTTTTATTTCCATAAGCATTGTTGTATTTTATTATTTAAAAATAATAAAGATTATAACATTTGAAAAAAAATACTGAACAAAAGTATTTGTTCAATATGTCGGGTTTTTTTTTTGGTCTTCTTCCACACAAACCACTCCTTCCCCTTTTAGTCTTACTATCCCTCTTTGGTCTTCCTCTTTTCACTTATATACCTAAAAAAATGTTTTAGTTCCCCTTTTTTGCTGACTTGGCAATATTCTCCTCTGTTTGCACCTTTGCACGCCTAACTACTTTCCCTGCCTCCCTTTGTTTCTCCTGATATCTCTCCCCGTCCTCCTCCTTCTGTATCATCTTATACCTTCTAAATGCTGTTTTTTTGCCCTTACTTTCTCCACTATTTCTTTAGAGAACCATAGCGGTCCCTTTTTTTCTCTTGCCCTTGTTCACCTGCCTGACACAGTGGTTTGTTACCTTCTCAATGCCCTCATTTATTTTTTCCCACTGTTGCTTGACTCCACCCTGTTTCTCTATCCCTGCTTGGGCATCCCGAGGCATTCTCCCATTTTCTTAAAATCAACCCTCCTGAAGTCCAGGACCCCTGTATTAGTGTGGCTTGATTCTGGCCCAGTTCTTATATTGAATCACACTGTATGATGATTGCTGGTCCCCAGGTGGCTACCCTCTGTGATGTCAGCAACACTGTCCTCATTTTTCAGTACTTGGTCCAGTATTGCCCCCCACCATGAGTGGGTTCCTTGACTAGTTGCCTGAGGAATGCCCCCTGCAGGGATTCCAGGATGTCCCTACTTCTAACTGTTGCCACAGCTGGGAAGCTTCAGTCCACATCTGGTGAGGGCCCAAAAACACAGGCATAAGAAAAAAATATTGAAGTCCCCCACCAGCAATACCTCTCCCTTGCTTGCCATCCTTTGGATTGCTTCCAACATATCCTTATCCAGCTCTCCCCCAATGCCACTTCACCTGGCAGACCCCCTCCTCTGAGGGGAGAGGCATCTGAGGCAGTACAAGTGCAATACTTGGCCCTGGGGTACTGCTGAGGGACAGACGGCTGGGGACATTGACGGTATCGGACTGCCGGGTGACTGTCATCCAGTTGAGTGCGGAGCTATTTTCCATTTTTCTGGTGACATTCCCTCCTTTGTGCTGTGTCTGCATTACCCCCGGTCTCCACCGGAGGTCACTGAAGAACAGCACACTTCCACAGCCCACCCCAGAAGAGGAGAGCAGTCTTACAGATGCTCAATCCTCTCCTTCCCCTACCAGCCCCCGGTGCCCCGAGTCCGTTCCCGAACCCGGGTCATCGGCATGGTTTGATGTAAGGAGCCAGCACCTCAGCTCTCTGCTCCACCAGGCTGACTACAATGTTTCTTTTTTATCAGAAGATTCCACTAGTTCATATTTGTTTTTCATTCTTAAATGATGCTGCACTGTTGTATCCAATTCCACCTCAGTCTTAGAGCTTAAAATGAAGCTGTTATTTATTCAGGCCCCTCTCACATTCTTATATAGTGTTCTGAAGTTACAAATCCATTTAACATAAGCTCATCATTCCTTTCCTTTTGTATATATTTTGTTATTGAGTGCTCTTTCCTAGTAGCATTATCGCATTTTTACCTACTTCCTGCTATATTTTTACTTACTTTTGTCTTTTTCTCTTTCATTCTAGTTTTCTGACACAATGGGCTCAATTTTCAAAGTGGCAAGAATGACACAAGGGGTTTGCATCAAACAATATTGACGCAAATGGTGATCTGCATTGAAAATTGCAGCAATTGCAGTTTTGTATCGCAGCCTGCGTCAGTGTCTCCTGGGCTTATGTCAAAATGCTTCGCACCAAGATGGCATCAAAAAAATTGGTGCAACACGTTGCAAAGCAACTTGAGCCCAAAAAATGATGCACAACCCCCCTTTTTTTTGGATTTTAGAAGCTGGACATCTGCTTAGAGCACCGATCATAGCATGCACCTGTTAGATCAAGGTGGAGCTAGTCTAACTCACTAGAGCATATAAATAGACCCTAGCAGACATACCAGCAGAATCACTTGGGAGATAGCTGTGTGGTAGCACAAGCAGCCTATAAGTGACAGTGGAAGATGTTTGGACCACTAGCCCTAATGGGCATCATGATGGCAATGGAAAGATGGTTGAGGCATACTAGCTTATAGACTGGGAGGATTCAGGAGAACAGCATGCCACAGGGCAGTGGAGAGCCACCAGGACATGTGCAGCATGGGTGTTCCGTAGAAGAACATCATACCAGGACCTCACGGAGGAGCAGTGCATAGCCCGCTATCACCTCAACAAGGCTTCCATCATAAAAGTATGCCAGAAGTTGAGGGAGAACCTGCAGAGCACAACCCAGAGGGGGCATGCTATAGCTGTGGATATGAAGGTGAGTGCAGTGCTCTGCTTCCTGGCTACAGGGAACTTCCAGACCCCCACTGGTGATATAGTAGGCATCTCATAGTCTGCTGTGTCTTAGTGACTGAGGCAGTTTCTGGAGGTGCTGCTACACAGGTCACACAGGTACATCTGCTTCCCATGAGATGCACTGCAGCAACAGGCTGTGAAGCAGGGTTTCTGCACCATGGTATGGTTCCCCGTGTGTGCTAGGTTCCATCGATTGCATACACATGGCCATCAGAGTACCAACAGCAGAGAAGGATGTGTACATGAACTGTAAGGGCTATCAGTCCATGAACATGCAGATGGTGTGCAACAATCAGTGCCTAATTTTGGATGTGGTTTCTCAGTACCCTGGATCCTGCAATGATGTCTACATCATCTGCCACAGTGGCCTGCATGATGCCTTTGAATGGGGAGACATTGAAGGAGGAAGGTTAGTAAGTAGGTGGCAGTGGGACACACATGTGCAGTAGGGAGCCTGGTGTGCACATATTTGAGGGAGAAGCACATGATGTTGTGTTCAGGAATGAGCACACAGGGGTGACCATCAGGTCCACCTGATGAGCAGGTTCTGTAGTTTGACAGTGTGGAGGGAGCAATGTGATAGCAGTACATACGTTGTGGGTATGTATGTGTGGAGGCAAGAGGTCTGAGGGTCGGTTGCAATGGGAAGCATACAAACTGGAAAAGTTGAAGTGGTGGCTCAGGGGGATCATGGTGTACTTGCAGTACTGGTATCTGATGACTGTATGAGTATCACTTTGTTGGTCCTGAAGCAGCAGAAGGGAGGATGAAGGGCATCGCACACAGAGTACTAAAATAGTAACTTGTATCCCCCCACACACACAGGTGACAGTGGATATCCTCAACTGCCATGGCTCATGACCCCTGTTAGACATCCACAGGATGAGACAGAGGAGCAATACAGTGAGGTACTGGCATCTATGAGGTTGGTCATTGAGAGGACCTTCAGCCTTCTGAAGGTGTACTTAAGATGCCTCGATCAGTCTGATGGGGTACTGCAGTTCAGCCCTACAATGGCCTGCAGGATCTTCATGGCATGCTGCATCCTATATAACATAGCCCTGGAACAGCATGTGCCACTGCCAGATGTGGACACCGCAGAGGTTGAGGTGGATGAATCGGAAGAGATTCTGGAGACAGACAGTGGGCAAGTGCTCATACATCCAGAAGCAGCATCTGCAGGGCATCAAGCAAAACTGGACCTCATTCACAACTACTTCATCTGAGGAACAGCAGCATCCCAGGGGTGGCACTGGCAGCTGTGTGTAGCATCCACATGGCAATGCACAATCAGAGTCATGATGATGTCAGTGGCAGTGTGACCATTTGACGGCTACGAGGATGTCTGTTTGCCTGGTGCTTCCCACCAGAGATGGCAGCACTGTTGCATATCCAGTGGCCATTGCCGGTGACTGACAGCCAGTGACACAGCACCCAGCAGGGAAGGGGCACAAGGGATGCAGTACAGACACACGGGATGAACTTAGTGGAGAGTTATGTCTGAGGAATGCATCACATAGGTATGTGCAGTAGTGAAGGCAGGGGTAGGGTGGCAGTCAAGCCACTCAGTGACCTGACTGTAGTGGGGAAAGGTACGAGGGACACCCCACACCTGCAGCATTGGTAGGTAGTGCAGGATGTATTGGTGCATGATGGACACAATGGAGTCCCACTGGCCAGGTCCTCCATAACAGCCACAGATGCATGCATCCCCCATGTGACATATGAGTGGAGGCCCTTGGGGGCATTAGACTTTGTGGACTATAGGGGTACCTGGTGGACATGTCTACCCCTGACATTACAGCAGCCACAGTGGCATGTGTGGTGTGTCCTGAGGCTCACATAGTAATGGGGTGGCCCACAGAAAAGGCAGGCTGGGGGGCCAAGAGCTGTGGTGTCTATCTGCTGTCCACACCCTAGATGTGTAGGCCATATGCACTTACTGCAAGATACAAGAGGTCACTGCAGGTGTGCCATGGCCAGTCCATGGACTACACCAAAGTGGGGGGGTCTCATGACCTCTGCCCTCACTTGTGTGGTGTCATAGAAGACACATGGTAGCCATAGGGGCTCATGGCACATAGTAGGGGATGCTTCAGCATGGCATGTTGATGGATGGAGGCTGCATGGGTGGGTTATGACTTGGGGGTTTGGGAAGGGAGGGGACATAATATGGCACGGCATCAGGGGAGATGTATCCTATGTGGTGCACCCAGCCAGGAGCTGACAAAGGTATCATGTCTGCCAGTGGCAAGAGTAGGTCACTGGGAACACAGTGGGGCTGCAGGTTCCAGCAGGTGTGCCTGGAGGCCAGAGTGGAAGGCTGCATGACATACATGGACATCTGTGTCCTGCATGTTTGTATCATGGGGTATATTAGGCAGTTGTAAGAGCAAAACTTCCACAAGTGCAAGATGGTCTGTGTTAGTGTAATGCAGTTGCAGGAAAAATTGGCACAAATGTGAGGTATTTGCAAGTTGCAGCAGATTTGCAGAGAAAAAAAGATGCAGTAGTCAACTGTGGTGGGAAAATGATGCACTCACATTAGGAGTCCCCACACAGTGTGCAAACATGGAAGTGCAGCTGCATGCAAGTGGCGCTTTCAGAACGGGGCACTGTGTGATGCCAGACTGCACTGTGCAGCACTGAAAAACTCAGTCTGGTGGCAGACACACACTACAGTGTAGACAAGGACAAAATGGCTAACTTAAGTGGGAGGGCATTCAACGTCACCCCACAGGAGACTGCCCAGCAAGTCAGCCGTGTACAGCAATGGAGAAGGGTCCTGCTGTCCCCTGTATGCAGGAGGCACAACCCAAGAGAAAAGGACAAGGTGTAGTGGGAGATTGGGGCCTGGATGCACAAACAGTCAGGAGTAAAGAGGAGTCCCCACCAGCTCAAACACTGCTGGCAAGATATGCCTAGGAGGGACCTTGTGATTCTCCAGTGACTGCAGACATGGCACACTATCCACATGTGGCCATGTGGATGGATCAGTGTCCAGCAGGAGGTAAGTGGCACTTGTCACACACTAGTCACCTAGCATGATGCAAATCCCACTTTCTTTAGATTAAATATGCTTTATTGAAAAGTTTACAACAATAAACCACAATAAATACAAGGAGAACAAAACAATGCATAAAATATAACATAACAGATCAAACAAACAACCATCCAGGCAGACTGGATGGGCCTAGCGGTCCTTATCTGCAGACAGTTTCTATGTTTCATCCCACCAAAACCCAACCCCCACCTGGAGGAAGACAACGCAACTTCTATCACCAGGGGCAGCAAAGGAAAACAACTAACAAAAGGAAATACTGTATACAAAATAATCAAAAGAGCCTCAAAAAACTAGTCAGCTGTTAATAGAACATAAGAGGGTTCCCATCTGGAATGAAAGAGAGACAGTTGATTACGGAGGGAGGCTATATGTTGTTCAACAGACAAAACTTGTAGAATTTCATGATACCACTACCTCCAGGTCAGGACATCAGCATCAAGCCAATGATGGAGAATGACCAATTTGACTGTAAGAGCAACTAAAGCCATATAACTCTTCCTGGGGCTAAAGACATGTAGAGGGTAGAAACCAATGAGTCATGTCTCTAGGGTTAAACAGTCCACCAGCCTCAGGAAGGGATCCAAATAACATTTTATCTCATTCCAGAAGGGGGCCACATTGGCACAGTCCCACAATATATGCTTCAGGGTACCTCCCACTGAATCACACCTGGTGCACGAGATGTGAGTTTGCCCATTCTGTAAAGCTTCTGGAGTGCAAAATATAAATTATGTAGAATGTTATGTTGCACCAGGTGGTACCCATCCTGCTTAATGTACTTGTACAAATTCCACCACATGGCTTGCCATGTTTGTGGAGCCCACTGCAAACCCAAGGCCTGTTGCCAGCAGAAACAGATTCCTGTAGGGGCACGAGAGTATATGGCCTGTAAAGCATGGTCAAGTCCTGACACAGGATGGGGCTGAGTAGCAATTAAGATAAGAGAATCCAGACAGTCCCCAGCAAGTCTTGTCCAAGTGGTGAAATGAGAGGTAATGACATGAATCAGCTGAAAATATTTAAAGATGGAGGAACTAGACAAACGGTGTTGCACTTGAAGGGTGGCAAAAAGCTGAAGATGGTCATCTCTATAAGAGAGTCAATAGAAGAAAGTGACAACTGTGGCCAGAAAGAAAGATAAATGGGCAGACGATCGATACAGAAATTGGGATTGCCCCAATTGGTTGGGCTATATTTTTATGCCAATGTAACCCTAAGTAAGAGCCCAATTGAAAATGGGTGCAAAGGGACCAAAGAATGGGGGTTTGTCGTAAAGAGGAAGGCAGCTGCGAGGGTATGATATAAAGAAGGCCGTTGAGTTGTAGTCCCACGGCCCAACATAAGTCCCTCTCTATGTGAAGCCATAAAGGGACATATCTACCCCCTGAGCCACAGCACTGGATTTTCCCCACTGAAGAAATTTACTACAGGGGAGAACATTATAATGAAGAAAAAAGTTAGGGAGTCGAAGACCTCTTAAATACTGAGAGGCTGTTAGCTTGAAATAAAAACTGTGCACAACCTTCCCCCGCCAAAGAAAATCATCAAGTAGGCACTGAAGGCAGAAAAAACAGCATTTAGAAAGAAAGATGTTCAACATACCTATAAGTAAATAAGTTGTGGCTGAAAATTCATTTTGATCTCCTTAATGTGCCCCCAAAGGGTCAAGAGAAGCGCCGACCACTGCGTAGATCCAGTTTAATTATATGCAGGAGTATGTCCAAATTAAGTTTACGGAGATCGGCGGGATATCTGGAGATTTTAATGCCTACATAAGTAAGAGTGTGTGGTTCCCAGGCAAGGCCCATGACAGTAATGGCCTGTTTGGACAGCAAAGGGTTTAGAGCTAAGATTTTCATCTTGCCTAAGATCAATTTATAAGCAGAAAAGGCTGAGAACATTTCAATTTCTGTTAAGGCTGCTGGAATCGAGGCCAAGGGGTCCTAGGTATGTAACAGCAGATCATCCACATATGCCAAGAACTTGTATTGAGTGCCCTGTATCAGAATGCCCTTAATAGAGGGATTATTCTGCAAACTGAATTAAAAGTTCCATATAAAGATTAAAGAGCATTAGGGACAAAGGGCACCCCTGTCTAGTCCCATGCTTTTTTTTTTACCCCACTCCCCACCTAGTCCCACGCTCTAATCAGATTCTGTCAGAGGGCACTCCATTACACCAAATCTGAGCCATTGGGTACTGATGTAGGACACAAACCCATTGCATGAATTCTGAAGGTATTCTGATTTTATGCAAGGCCTCAAACATAAAGGGCCAGAATACCCATTCAAAAGCTTTTTCCGCTTCCAGGGAGACCAGAGCCACGTGGGCCCTGCCCTCCCTGGACGATGAAATCAGGTGTGATGAAGCTTACGCAAATGATCACTGGATATCCTGACCCCCATAAAGCCTACCTGCCAATCCACCCATCCCACACCTGTAAAAGTCTGTTAGCCAGGATTTTCACTAGGAGCTTAAAGTCTGAGCTGATTAGTGAGATGGGTTGGTAGTTTTCAGCTAGTAGCTCATTTTTGCTGGGTTTAAACAGCAGTGTAATCCATGCTTCAGCTAAAGATGGACCTGAAAGACTGTTAGAAAAGAAATGGTTAAACAAGTCAGTCAAGAAGTGGGTGAGCTCAGTAGAGCTGCCTTATAGAAGTTATTGCTGAAACCATCCGGCCTGGGTGCTTTATCCAGTGATACTGTGTAATAGCATGCTCGACATCACGTTGGAATATGACACCCTTGAGCAACTCCTGCTGATGGCCAGAATGAGAGGGGAGTTCTAGCCCATCAAGATAACCCAAGATTTTCTCTGGCAGGGTAGGGTTGCCACCATCATCACTACATAAGGAACCATAAAAGGCCTGAATGATGGCAGTAATGGTCTGAGGCTTGATAATGACATCTGAGTCAGGACTAGGCTGAAGACCTTTAATTGACCCTCACGGCCTCCTATCGTCGTAGCCTAAGGGCTAACATGAAAAAGGTATTTGATACCAGTGCACTCACCCGTTAAACAAAGTTAAGTAAATAAATAAATAAAATGATTTATAGCATAGGACTGAACTGATAGAGGTCACAGTGAAGTGGTGGCTTGGCTTATTCAAGTCTCGGCCGAAATTTGATAACCAAGAACCTCTGTTCAAAGCATAAGCAGTAGGAATGAGAAAACAAAAATTCTCCATAACAGGACTGTTAAGGCAGTTGGGGGGGGGGGGCACACTGGACTTCACTTGATTAAGGATATTAGTCACAACCAGTAGCACCCTTGACAAAAAATAATTAAACTTATAAAACCAGGGTTGAGCAGATCACACTGGATTGGTTTAGGATTGGGGAAAGTAGTGGCTCTTTCCTAGTGATTGGCTTCCAGCCACACCCAGTGTACCTCATAAGACTGCACATTTTAACTGTGAGACAAGGACACTGGAGGAAGGTCTTTGTGAACAGAGAGAATGAAACAGCAAGACTTCAACTCAGATCAGAGAGATACACTTCAAAAATGATTTATAGTGTAGGACTGAACTAATAGAGGTCACGGTGAAGTAGTGGTTTGGCTTATTCACGTCTCGGTCAAAATTTGATAACTAAGAACCTCTGTTTAAAGCATAAGCAGTGGCAATAAGAAAACAAAAATCCTCCATCACAGGCCTGTTAGGGCAGTTGAGGGGGGGGGACACACAGGACTTCACTTGATTACTAATAACTTTCCAGCCTTCTCACTTGAATGCAGATATCTGACTTTAGTCTGAAATATAGCCAATTCCATACCCTCCTACAATACCCCAGCATACTGAGCATAAAGAGCATTCAGACGTGACCATACATCAGTGGGGGTATCCAAGTTAAGCAAGTGTTCAATCTGCCAGATATCATTCAGCAACTGGTCAGTCATTGCAGCCCAGAGTTTACTTCACAAAATCCCACTTTTGTTGGATGGAGTGCATTAACACTGTTGGAAATGTCTTTGTGTCTTCACAGGAGTTCAGGACAATGGCACCAGTGCAGCTGAGGCCGCAGACTAGGCAGGCAGCACCTGCTGGACTCAGTGGGAACGGTAAGTGTCATAAGTACTGCTAGCTGGAGTCGCACATGCAGGATGTCACATGTACCTAGGATGCCATGTCATGCAGTCTGCATGACTCTGGATGGCAGGATCACTCCTGTGTAGTGGCACAGCAGGCATTATTTGATATGTAAGTCCATCGACCAGTGGCTCACCCCCTCAGTACAACCTGGGAAACAGACGCATGTGTCATATGGACAAGCACACTTGCAGTACCTGAATGGCAGCCATTGACAGGGCTTGCCCCATCTGTGGCAGGAGTAGAGTATCCCACTGTTGCAGCCAGGGGGATGGGCTCCCATGGTCGGCATGAGCCTAATATGCCATGGAAGCCCATTGGCTACCATCCTAAGGAAGCCTCTGGGACTGCCTCTTGCAGGGGGCCATTGAGACAAGCCCTCCCCTCACCCAGAGGAACCCTCCCTCGTGAAGTGATCATACGTCTTGGAAACATGGGGGGTGCATGGTCCACAGGAGATGCTGTACTCAGCACCACCATGGTGAGAAGCACAGTGGGGTCAGATGGCAGTGTTCTGGGGGCCTGTGAACATCACAGATATGGGGAATGGGAGGCCTTGACACATGGCACAATGAAAGTGTGTAGCTGTGTGTATTAGCGGCAGGTAGGGGATGAGGTGTGGTGTATGAAACATGGCACTGCCATCTTCAGGGCACTCATCTGTTTGTGCGATAGGGCAGGAAGTGTGGGGACATCCCATCCCCATACGGGGGGGATTGGCGGGCCCTGGAGACCCAGTTGCTGTGTATAAGACAGGAGGTATATGTAGTTATCCCACAACAGCAGCACTCTGGGGCTTCCATGCATATTTCTTGGGCACATGATGGCATGTGCATGTGTGTGTCACTATGTGGGTACGAAGGGAACTACTGACCTCATTTGTGAAATGGTTGGTGCTCTCCTGCTGCTGCCTCATGGCACTACACTGGGGTTTCTCAAGGTGCATCACCAGGCCATGGTACTGTGTGCTACTTCACAGCATACAATGTGAGGAGGGATAACAGTGTGCACGTAATTCACTTCCCTGCTCCTGTACAGCCATGACTTACACCTCTTTTGGAGGAGGAGGACAGGGCCCAGAGCCTCCTGTAGCCACCTGCTGGGTGTGTGCAGCATGCATAGTGGCCTACAGTCCCTATGGTGCTTTATGTTTCTTGGGTTATGGCATAGGTATGCCACAAGTGGTTCACGACAATGCAAAGTTAAGAGAGAGGATCCTGTAGCACCCATATGTGAGGTGTGCAAGGGGGCAGACATAATTTATGTTACAGCTGCAGCAGCCATGTGCCCATATGTGTTCCATGCACAATGGCATACTCACACATGATGGGGGCACACATGGACCCGGGCAGATTGTCTGCACAGCCAGGCAATGCATAGTTACCATGTTGTATAAAACATGCATCTCGTGCCTGTGGTGTGCCACTCAGGGCAATGGCAGCCAGTGGTCTGGCCATGCAGATATCAGCCCTCATGTGCTTCTTTCACACATATGACAGGCACACCGGCCAATGCCTCTGCCATGCCTGTCACCAGCTGTGGCACCTAGTGGTCCCATGATCAACCAGAGATTTGCTGACAAGGGTGTAGAGTCCCTGTTCTGACTACAGAAAACTGGGGGGGGTCCCATGGGGAAAGTGACAGCACAGGTGGCTCACACACAGGATCTGGGAACTGAGTGCCCTGCACTCTGCAAGGAGGGGCAAGTGTGACTTGGGGGCACACCATAACCCACACAGAACCAAGGCCTCACACAGATGACAGAGGGGGTGGGAAGGGCAGTAGTATGTATCCTGTTTATGCTACAGGCCACTCAGTCACACAGCCATACCCCTGGAGGGGCCACTTCAATGTTTAGGATTTCCCATGTTGCTGTGATGTGCGTGATCCTCAGCAGGCTCAATGTGGAATGCCCAATTGTGCGACACATTTATGGATGGTCTTGCATGGCTGGACTGTCCTGATGGCACCCCACCTTCAGTGATGCCACTGAGGTAGCCCATGGCATACATGATCCCAGGGACATGTAGTGGGGGAAGGGGGGCCACCCATGCTGGCTGCATAGCATGCACTCTCTTCCTACCAGTAGATCCTGCACCCTACATCAGTACCATCAGCAAAAGCTGGTAACACGACCCACGTTCCTGGGTCACACTGCATGGGAATGCAGTTGCAGCCTTGGCATGCCATTCTGCCATGACACCCCTGTAGGCATGGCTGACCCAAGCACCATGGGGGAATGTTCACCTACATATCCAAGGTGGTGGTGGGGGGTGCTACAGTTTCTAAGGCCCCCACTGGACCCACAAGGTCACACCCCTGGTATGGCTGATGGTGGGAACATGTCACCAATGTGGATGCATGTGCCACATCTGGCCCCCCTTGAGTGACTGTGATGTGCCTGTCCACCTCACACTGTGCTATGGGAGGAGGCGGGTAACATGCCTGGAAGTTCTCCATGGCACAAGTGGCCTGCTTTTCTCACATAGCACAGGGAAGGGTGATCCTGAGAGGTAGGCAGGCTCCAGACAGGAGCACTGACCGCTCAGCCATCACTGTGCCCATAGAGGGTAATGTTCCCCAACCAACAGCCCCCCCCCCAATCCATAGCGATACTGTAAGCCACGACACACACTAGTGTTGGCTGATATTGCTACTGCTCACTGCCACCATCGTCCATGGTGTGCCTTGGCTTGCATGAGACTGGTACCACTTCGCTGCATAGTCAGGCCTGCACCATATACTAAGGAGATGGCCAATCCTCCTGCCACATAACGTGCTGGGCACAAGTAATGCATGCAACCACCTCATGTACCTAGCCATTGTTTGCAGTCCCTGCCTTCCTGAGTTCTATGATAGCCACAGCCCCCCTCACCCCACATAGACTTTGCGGCCACATCATGCATGTATGGCACTCAGTGGTCTGTCATCGGACTGCAGCCTCTGGTGTTGCGGTGCCTCAGCCTGTGAAACAGCAGCACCATTGCCAGTACAGCAGTTGGCCTCGCTGTTACAGTGTGCATGGCACCCCCAGACAGTCTACTTGCTTCTGTGTCTGCCATCACTCAGCAGTACTGCATATGGCTATGCCCACACCGGGCCAAAACATGTGTTTCTCTTTCTTGCCACATGTGGCTGACAGTGTGGAGGAGGAGCAGGCTGCAGGGAGGACCCCTGCATCCGGGGGCTTGTACAAACAATGAGGCACCAGAAGAGGAATGATGCCCACGTGTATGTGGAGTGCACCCACCTCCACCAATGACCAGCATGATGGCTATCCTCATCTGCAGAGGTGAAGGTGCATGAATAGGACCCACAGGGGGTCTAAGCCCCATAAGGGGGGCACCACTTCACAAAAGGAGAACGATCAGGGAGACAGTGATGTGACACCTCTGATAACTGCTGTGGGGACACAGGACATTGCATGGCAGCATCTGGTGGAGCAGGAGTTAGATGTGGCCCCCATGAAACCAACAGACATTCTCCTGGACAGTGAGAATGTCAGGGTACCATCAGTAGAGCATGATGTGGCCACTCACGCTGCCCAAGCAGCACACCCAGCACCCTAATTCTAGGGACCCACAGATCACTTGCTCTCTCCCCCCAGGACCTGCTGCACAGGATGGAGGTTTAGCTGGGAGCTATGCTGCAGGACATGGAGTGCCTTCAGGGTTCACTGCAGGCATTTATAGGCACTGCGACAGTGCCAAGAGCTTTAGGCCACCATTCACATGTGCCTTCTGAACAATACTGTGGCACCCATGGTGATGTTTCCACACACCCATTGGCTTTAGTTTTGCTTGTTGCTTTACATATTTTTTGTAATTGATGCAGTTTACTTTCCTGTTTCCTTTCCATTCATGTTTGTTGTTCTTACCCTACCTGTTAATTAAACCTGTCTGTGTTTTTCACTAATCATGTTTTGTGTGAGCTTTCCTCAGCCTGGGGACCTATGTTGTATGTCCAGTTTGGCAGTCTCACAGCCAACTTCTCCATGCAGCCTGCAGTGACCATGTCACACTGGCACCCTGCATCTGGTGTGGGACACATGCCCACCAGCAGCAGTGCATAGTACTGTACCCAATGGCTGTGACCATCATAAGCAAGGATGTGTACGGACTGATACAACATGTGCCACACCCTGTTGGGAGACTGGGGTCAGCCACTACTGTGTGCTGAAGGACACCTGTCTATGTGACAGGCACTCACCACAGTAGCTTACACCCTGTGCACAAGACATTGCCAAGGTGGTATGTGTGACAATGTAAGGAGACCCCACACACAGCTACTGCCATAAACCACCATGTGAATGCTCTTCTGATGTGGCCCTTACAGTGCTGTCAATTATCTGCCCCTCTCTGTGAATGCACAATAATGCATACTGCCAGGCATGTGGGGCACTGCAAAACTGAGTTGACTGTGACACCCTCCCTCAACATAGATCCCACATTGTGCACAGATTTGCAATGTGCTCCTGCTTCCCCCCCTCCCCGAGGGTGAAATCCCTCAGCCATACTGTTGGGAAGCAGCCCCATTGCCAGGATGACACATGTGCTGTACAGCTTTCCCCTTCTACAGACATGTGTCATGGGCCACCTGTCAGATGGTGAGGTGGAGCTGTATGTGAACTGTGGTGAGCCTCGGATATGTGCCACTACATTCCTCGCCACCCCCCCCCCGGGTCCAGCATGCCATTCACAGTGCCGGTGTGTGTTCCAACAGCAGTCTGTCAAAGGATGAGTGCCACACATGTCCAGATTCAGCAGTCTTTATTGAGCAACAGGCACTTGAACACACATGAGTATTCTTGCCATTGGTGCTGCAGCCATCTCTGTATGACTTAGTTTCATCTTTTCAGTCACTACTGCTCCCTTTCCCCAAACCCCAAAGATGGCCACTGTTACGTTCCACCATGTGGCCCACCCAACCGTGATGGCCCCCCACCTCGGTTGCTGCGCTCATGCCCCTGGTGTCTAGGAGCAGCCATTCTGTGAGACCCATGCTTCTAAAACCTCTAGTGAAACACAAAAACATAGTTTGCTGCACTGCCCTATACATGTCATCACTGTAGTGTCCCTGTCCTGGTAAGAGGCTTGGTTATCCTCTGGTGGCCTACTGCAGGCAGACATTGCTGCATGACTTTGCCTGAGCCCCGGGTTGCCCTCCTGCCACAACTTCCCATGGCAGTAGCTGCTGCATCCATGGACAGGTCCAGCATGGCCAGGTGCTTTGCCTTATGGTTCAGTTTTTGGGAGGGGGGGTGTACCTGTGAGTCTCTCTGCCTGTGCTTCCATGGTGGCCTCACTTCCTGCTGCCTTTGTTGCCGGTACAGTCTGAGGCCTAAAGTCAGCCAGCCTGCTGGTGTGAGGTGACCAGTGTGTGCATGGGACCTGCTGCCACATATGTTGTGATAGTACCAGTGCAGCTTACTGTACCGGCAAGCTCAGCCAAGGTGTCAGTGCTTACCCCGATATGGAAGGCTGTTTGAGACACCTGTGGGGCACAGGCCACATCCTTTGCTGTGATGGTGCATTGCACAGTGTCATCCATGCTACTAACTCCCATCCAGTGGTCACATGCACCTGCTGGCCATGTAACACTGCCAGCCTGACAAGTTGATGGCTGCAGGGACACAGCAGCAGCCCAGACAATGTGCCTGTGATTGTCACTGGCATGCTGCATGTGTTTCCGCCCTGTGTTGATGTCCCCTGCAGGTGATTCACCAAGGTGTTTGAGGCAGACTGCTGAATTGAGATACGTGGCTACTGCAGAGTAGGGGCTGTCCCATGTAGGTGCTCTGTGGGGTCACTTCATGAATTGGACTGGGGCCAAGTACCAGTCTCATATGGACTCACCCACAGTGCTGCAGTTATGTCCTGCAGTGTAGCTGTGAGGGCATCAGTCTGCTGCTGCTGCAGTGATGCTGTCCTCTCCATGGCATAGGTGAGGCACTCTGTTGCCTCCATTTGGTGCTGTGCACAGACATGAAGACCATGCAGGACTCACAAAATGTCAACCTGCACTGCCACATTATCAAGTGTGCCACTCTGCATGGCACTGAGTAGCCCTGAAAGGAGGCCCTCCATGTTCCTCTGATTACCTTCCAGACAAGACCTTAGGGCTACCAGTTCAGGGTCTGTTCCTCATGTCTGTCCACCACTGTTTGGCACTACCTATCAAACTCAATATGTGGAAGTGCCTTCTAGGGGAGATTATGGGAAGCCTCCTCCAATGTGGCCTCTGATTCTTCAGTGGTTATGGGGCTTAGGTCCTGCACAATATTATCTGAAATGACGTGTTAGCTCTGTATCTGAGCTTTCTGTGTCACCATTAGCTGCCTCGGCTGCACTTACTGTATAGCTGGACCCCTCTACAATGCCCTGCCATTCCACCCATGTAGTCTCGTGCTCCATTGGCACATGCTCCACCTGCAGGCCACTACTACTGGATGTGCTGCTGTTGTCTGTATCTCATGGGACATCATGTACAAGCTACAGTGCAGCAACTGTCCCACTGGTGCCTGCTGTTGGTGTACCCCGCTACTACACTGTGGTATCTGTGGAGAGAGAACAGTGTAGTACTTGCAACCTCAACCCTCCACATCACTACATTCTTGTGTGTTGGTTGTAGCAGGCTGATCTGCCATTTCGCTGTCTCCTCCCTGAAGCACCTCTCCCCCATCAGACACTGCTGAGCCTGAATGCTGCCACAACTTGTGACCTCTCCTTTTCAGTCACAACGCCCTTTGCTTGCATACTGCCAGCATATCCACCCATGTAGCATCACCGCTGTCTCACGCTTGCTTAGCTCGTGGCGTGTATGCGACATGGCCCACCCTCTTTATATGTTGATAACCATACACTGTTGGTGGCTCAGCATTCTACAGTGATGGTATGTGTAGCCCATGCTTTGCTGCCTTACTGGTAATGTGGTGGATGGTACCACAGTGCCACCTGCATGCCAGTACATATACCTACATTCCACTACTTTAGTCTGCCATTAGTCAGAGATACTTTATTTTTTTCTTATTTCTCTTTTCTTTTATTACTTTTCTTTTAATTTTCTTTCCCCATTTACTTATGTCCCTTAATGAGCTTGTTTGATTCTAGTTTCTTGAATTATCTGTATATTTCCTCTTGTGCTTCCTGACCACTTCATCCATTATCTCTTTTATAGTTTTCTGTGGTTTTTCAGACATCTTAAACAGTTCATCCCTTTGGTCCATGCTATGTTTTCCTGTGATGACACTGACCTTTATTATTTGTCTCTACCTTTTCTTCCTCTCCAAGTTCTGAATAGTTAGATTACGCTGGATTTTTAAAGTATCAAACATTTCCTTTAGCGGAAAGCTATTCTGCAACATTGCCCTATTTAATTCTTTAAGTTCTTTCCCAGTTGGAAGGTTTTCTTGTACAGTGTAATTTTCTAAGATATTTGCCAGATTGCTAGTTTGCACTTCCTGCCCCTGAATTTGTGCAGATTTATTTTTTTTTTTTGGTTCGGACCAAAGGAAGGGTATATCCACCCCTTTAGAATTCCTATCTATACTCTTTCATTGTGTTTTCATCACCTTCTAAACATACAGGTGCTGACCAGTTCAGTAGTATATTACTAGCTTTCTGTCTTTGTGCCTGTTGTGACTTGAAATTTTAATTATTTCCATCAGATAGTTATCTTCCTTCTTATGATTAATAAAGCTCTGTGATGTCTTGGGAGAGGAAGTTCTAAGAGCATATAATTCTGTTTTATCAAGCATTTCCCCCATTTTCAACCTGAAGTGCAGTAATAAATTTTGTGACTTTTTTATCTTTATCTAGCTTAATATTACTCTTCACCGCTTTTTCATTTGTCAGTTTCCTATTTTGTGCACTCATATTTACCATTAAGAAAAAGACATATAGTATAATGGATGGCCAGCAGACAATAACCACGCTGTAATCACTTCGAGATATTTCCATGACAACATGGTAAACCTCAAGAGCGCAGCTAGAGAGGTTTACCATTGTCACGGACCCCTAGAGGAGTGATTGCAGTGAGGTTATTGACTGCTGGCCATCCATTAGCTTTTATAATGTATGAGCTCAATACACTACAAATGCTAATGGGACTTTCTTTCCAGTTTTGACTGTTGCTCATGGAAGTAAGTGAGAGGGTGGTAGTGACAGAACAGCACATTTCGTCCCTAACAGACATGGTCCCCCCGGAAAAGTGCTGTATGACTGTAAAGATTTATGGTACCTGAGCAGTGTCCTCACCTTTTGGAAGGTCCTTTTTTCTTTTTTAGGCAAGGCTCTGCTCTCCATAGGGGCCAGCATTCACCACCATGACTGTTCATTATGAGACGCTAAGAAAGTTGCGCACATATGTAGATCAGCTCTGGTTGTAATCCCATCGCTGTGACATACTCAAGATGGGTTAACAACCCCATACCTTATAGCAATGATTGTTGCTTTTTAGTGGTAATAAGGGCTCCCCATACATTATAATAAAATAATTGGTATTTATAGCTTATAACCATTAAAGAGCAGAAGACGTCTAGCAAATCAGTAAATAAAAATATCATGTTGTGCAATATAGGAGTTCTTGAATCTTTTGTGGTTTGATCCAAGTCAATCTTAGGGCATAAGTTGTAATTGTAGTTACAGTTGAAAACGCTTGTTCTGAGGTTCAATGCAGAGGAGGATGTCTAGGTAGTTTCTTTTCACAAAACAAGCCTTTTATTCTTGTCACTGAAAGTTCAAGGAATGTAGGCTCAAAGTTCTTCAAGATAATTTCCATCATCAGCCCCAGAAGAATATAATGCCTTTTTTTAAATGGCAGGAAATAATAAAGGGCCAATAATGTTAGTTCAAAAATGAAAATGCCAAAGAGGTAGAAACTGGAAAGTGGAAGCATTGGCAGATGGTACACAGGCTGGCGGGTTACTTCAAATCAACAAAAAACTAAACAAAGTAAAGTCAGAGATCAACCAGTGTCTTCGATCACATAGCAATAATCTGTCCAAAACTCAGGAGTCAGGTTAGGTTAGCAGGAATCTGCCTCACCTCAATTCTGAAGAAGCCCCGTAGAAATAGGAAGCAGATAGCAAATGGCCCAAGTGACTTTGTTCCTCCCTTTTGGGCTTTTTTGTGCAACACCAGATATCTGAGGTATAAAGTAGTGGTAATACAGGAAACCATGTGATGCAGTGCAACTGGTAACAGCTCCTTTTCATCGCTCCAGCCACCCAGCCAGTTAATTCTCTATTTTTTTTACCAATAGGAGTGCGAGCAAACTTCATCAGAGGGACTAAAAATAATAATTTTTTCTGCTTTTTATTTCCATTACTTAGACCTTGATGTATGGAGGCAGAAATGTGTAAAGCTTTCCCTCAGCACACCCCACCAATCACACCAGAGAAGGCCCGAAAAAGCCTAGGGTCTCGACTACTCCTGACCTGCGGAGTTCAAGTAATACAACGTCGGAGCAAGAACCACTCACCCTTATCAGATTTTTGGAAGAGTTCCAGCCATTTCGGGATGAAATGCACTCAATTTCAGCTGATTTAAAATCTCTGGCTCAAACGAAGGAAGATCTTAAGATCCGTACCTCGGATGAAGAAGCCCGCATAACCTCTTTGGAAAAAAGAGCCGATAAGGTTGATCCAGAGCTAGTCACAACAAGACAAAAGATTGCCAAGATGGAGCTTAAAAATCAAAGACCTTGAGGACCTCTGTCAGAGGAATAGTGTGGTCCTCATAGGCTTACCTGAAAATGAGGAAGGACTGGATACTGTTTTGTTCATCCAGAAAGTGGTGGAAAAAATTGTAGGTCCCTTGCCTTTTGGTCCCAGATATGTAATAGAATGAGCACAAAGGGCTCTTCACCCGATTCCCCCAGCAGGAGCTCAGCCGAGACCGTTGATTTTTCAGTTTTTAAATTACTTGGAATGTCAACACTTCCTCTCGAAAGTTAAAGAGCTGCAAGAAGTCTGCTGGGAGGGAGTAAAGATACGGGTAGCCTAAGACCTGCCAGCTTCAATTAGAGCGAGGAGAACAGCATTTCATCCTCTAGTTTCCAAAATCATCGCTGCAGGGATTAAATTTCAGATGAACTATCCGGCAAGGCTTGAAGTCCAAGTAGTCGGCTCCTGGCATTCATACGAGGATCCTGATGCAGCACTGGCAGGACTGAAGTCCATTTTCCCTGAGCTTTTTTGAAACACTTGATCCAGTCTGTCCCTCCTGAGCTCATGCTTTGACAAGAGCTTTGCCTGCTAAAATAGTTATCCTTTGTTTCTTTAGGGAGCGTCTTACAGTGGACTTCTACAATTTGGATCTGGTTTACAGCTCAGTGATCTTGGAAATCACTGCTCATAACAAAAGGTCTGTAATACTAATAATTGCTGTGAGTCTTATTTTTATTTTCTTTCACTAGAAGATACCCACTGACTGTTTGGTATCTCGAAGGTGCTCACGATTGTGCTGACATTCTAAAGGTTTTCCCGAAATGCTGTGTGCTAGGGTGACCGCTAGATCGTGAAATGCAAGCATGTTCTTGTGTTTGGTAAACACTTGGTCTGTATAGATAATGGTTTTCATAAGTTTCTTCTCACAGGGGATCTGAGCTTGTTAAAATGATTGCTCAGTAAATTTAATCATAGGTGCCGGAACCGGTGGGGGGTGAAAGGGAAGGTAGCCACTCCACTTTTTATTTCTGTATGGCAAAAACTAGTATAGAAAAAGTGCCCTTTGTATCCTCGTAAGTGCCCTTTTGATTCTCAGCCCCTTCAGCTTTTACCATCTTCCGGCACCCTTGAGTTTAATTAGGTAGCAGAGTAGTTCAGAGGTTCATCTCAATTAATAATTATTCTCAGATTGTACTTGGCTTTAACTTGGGTGTGTATTATCACCCGAAATATACTCTTGTATTACAGACCTATTTATATCAACCTATATACAGGGATCGTACCAAATTATAATATATATATATATATATATACTATATATTTTTTCTTTTAGTTGATTACAGTGGTTTGAGGCTTAAGATTAATGCCGAACCTCCTTATGCCAAGAATATCTGTTAAACATTAGAAGAATTACCACAGTAAGGGCTAAATTTTGAGTCCCTTCATTATTTTTTATCCCTTTCTTTTCTCTGTTTGTTTGGTTGGATTGGCGATTTAAACAGGGTAGTTATAGGGTTCAGTATAGGGAGGCTGTAGGGTGGGAGCGTGAAAGTGTGTACTGCATAGCACAGTCAGTGACAATAAGGGAACTGGGGGATGAGTTTTTTCTTGCACAGTGGGAGTTTAGGCCACGTTTTTGGGTTATGGGGATAGTAAAGTAAAGTAACGTAAAACTTTATTTTTTAAACGCCTTTCAAAACCAAGGCGCTGTACAGCATGTTAAAGCCAACTATTTAATCAACATAAATACACACAATTAAAATCCTTAAGAAAAAGCATTTAAAAACAAATAAGTCTTAAGCTCCACTTTAAAAGATGAGATAGTCAGGCATTCTGTTATCCAGTGAGGTAGAGAATTCCACAGGGTTGGGGCAGCATAAGAAAATGCACGCTCTCCAGATGTCTTTAAATGAACCTTGGGAATCTCTTGCAATCCCTCGTCGGTGGATCGGAGTGAGTGGAAGAGGCAGTAGGGAGTAGGAAGATCTTGCAGATACTGGGGTCCCTGTCCATGTAGGGCTTTGTAGGTCAGTATCACAACCTTAAAGGTGATCTGCCACTTAATAGGCAGCCAGTGCAGTTCACGGAGGACAGGCGTAGTATGGCTAGTCCTAGAAGTACCCGTCAAAAGCCTGGCCACCGCATTCTGCGCTAGCTGCAAGTGGTGGATATCAACCCCTGGAAGCCCTAGGTAAAGGGCATTGCAGTAATCAAGGTAAGTGGTTATGAAGGCATGGACCAGTGTAGGAAGGTCATCCCGAGGAACCAGGTGTTTCACCCGGGTGATATTCCTAAGATGGTAAAAGGATGATTTGACAACGGCTGACACCTGCAATTTTAGGGTCAAACCATCATCAATAACAACGCCCAGGTTATGCACCCAGTCTGAGGTCAAGAGCTGGACACCATCAAGCCATAAGCCTGATGGAAGCCCAGCCCTATGACCCACCTCAAGGTGACCAGGGTCCACAACCAACACCTCGGTTTTATCTGAGTTCAACCTCTGCCAGCTAGTGCTCATCCAGTCTTTGATCTCGGCTAGACAGCTGTTAAGCACAGAGATTGCATCATCCTGTCTGGGAATAAAAGACAGATACAGTTGGGTATCATCTGCATAGCAGTGAAAACCCAAACTGTATTGCCTAATGATATCTCCTAATGGCAGCATGTAGACTGCGAACAACATGGGTGCCAAAATGGAGCCCTGTGGCACCACACAGGACAGGGGATGGCATCAGAGGAATAACTTTCAGTGGTAACCCTCTGTGTCCTGCCTGTGAGGAAAGATCGAAACCAATGTAGAATTGTACCAGACAGTCCACAAAGAAGCCGCAGGCACTCCAAAAGTACACCATGGTCCACAGTATCAAATGCCGCAGAGAGATCAAGAAGGACTAAGATAGTACGAGACTTTCAATCTCTCGCAATTAGGAGGTCATTTAAAACTCGGACCAGGGTAGTCTTGGTGCTATGTCTTTTCCTAAACCCAGACTGGAGAGCATCATAGACACCGTGAGTTGTCAGATGTTCATCCAGCTGCAACGCAACCACCTTCTCAATAACCTTTCCCATAAAGGGTAGGTTAGAGACAGGCCTGTAGTTGGCTAGGCAGTCTGGATCTAAAGAGGGTTTATTAAGGAGTGGCCAAATGACAGCCTCCTTTAGGGGATCAGGAAAGACCCCCTGCTCCAAAGATTTCCAGACAATTTCAGCAAAAATCTGGCAGATGACATCTACACAACCTAATAATAGCGGTGTAGGGCCCGGATCTAAACTACAGCTGGTTGGTCGTACAGTCTGGACAACCTTCACAATGTCCATGAATTCCAGCCTGCTAAAGTCAGACCAAGTAATCCAGGTGCTTGCCACCTCTCAATGATCTCCACAATCCCTTTCAAAGAGAGATGGGCCGATACCGGCCCTAATGCCGGCAACCTTATCTGCGAAGAATCGAGCAAGCTCATCACACTTTATTTGTGAAAAATCTCTTCCAGACTGAAGACAGACTGGATTGCACAGTCTGTCCACAGTACGGAAGAGCTGAGCTGGTCGATTCTGCGCAACAGCAATCTCCCTGGACAGGACTTATGCCATCTTAAGGGTGATTGCTGACTGACAGAGCATGTAATGCTCCATCAATTTAAGCCTGTTTGTAGCCAGGGCAGATTTTAACCAAGCTCTTTCTAACCTTCGTCTCACTCTTTTCAGCTCCTTCAAGGAAGCATCAAACCAAGGGGTCCTTGGGTGCAGAGTGAGTGGGCGAACACAAACAGGTGCAATTGAGTCCAGGGCATCACCCACTGCCTTATTATAGGCAAGTACAAGATCCTCTGGACTCATGCATTCTCTTGACAATCCCAACATGTCCAGCACAGCCGATAGGCCCTCTGGGGTAATCCCCCTCAAAGGGCGGTACTGAACCATCCGTAGGGACAGGCCTACTTGGGGGTGCCCTGAAGCTGAACCTTATGGTGTGATGGTCTGGCCAACTCTTTGGTTCCACCCCCAATCCAGCGGTCTCCATCCTCAGGAGAAACACGGATCCAACGAGTGACCCCCCTATATGGGTAGCAGAGGTAACCACCTGTGTAAGGCCCAACATAGTCATAAGTTGGAGGAGATTATTTCCAAAGTGCAAGAGTTCATTGTCAATCCAGGCATTGAAGTCACCCAGAATCATTGGTTAGATTTATTAGTAGGGGTTGGGGTAGGGTGGGTAAAAGGCACAGAGAACGTGTTATTCAGAACACCATTAGTTTCTCCATAGAAAAAAGGGGTCTTTGAATTTGCAGCTGCTTCTGCTTGGGATCATGGCTAAGGATCTCTGTTTAGCTTCGTGGAACATTAAGGGGGCTAGACAAAAAACTAAACAGTATTAAATTTTGAAGCATCTCGGTCAATTGAAGGCTAAAATTATCTTTTTAAAGGAAACTCACCTATCAGATTTTGAAGCTATTCAAATGAGAAGACTGTAGATTAGGCACTTTTTTTCTGCAGAAGACGATACTCAAAGTCGTGGTATTATGATATTGCTGAAGAGGTCAATCCCATTCTCCCCTGTCCAGATGATAAGAGTCCCTCAAGGTAGATATTTGTTTGTTTGGGGTACTTTGCACACAACTGAGGTTTTATTGGGCAGTGTATATGGTCCTAATTTGACACTCCTGTTTTTTTCATGCAGTTGATAAATGTATTAACTCCTTGCCTTTCCCTCCTGAAAATTATTGGGGGAGATTTCAATTTGATTTATGACCTAACTATGGATCGCTCAGGGCCACCTAGTAAAGGACTCTCCCCTGCTCAAAGAGCTCTTTGAGAGTTGTTAGACCAACTAGGCCTGTGCGATGTCTGGCACATTTTGTATCTCTCTGAGAGGAGTTACACCTTCACTTTTCAGGTTCTCGGGACAGCATCAAGGATTGACTACTTGTTAATGTCCCAGACCCTGCTCCGAGGGATATTAGATACATCTATTCATCCAGGCCCTCCCTCTGATCACTCAAGAGTTACCTGTCAGATTACTTTTGCACTTCTTCCAAAGCCGGGGGTTCGGTGGAAAATCAATAATCAACTGCTGAAAGACCCTGAAGTGACCAAGTATATTTCCGACCAAATAATCCACTTTACCAATATAAATCAAAACTCCACTACTAAGCCTGACATAGAGTGGTATGCTTTAAAAGCATATCTCAGAGGTCTTTTGATTGGTCTGGCTTCTCATAAAAAGAAAAAAAGGGAAAAGCAGCTTCTCGTTCTTCTTTCCCAAATACGTAATATAGAAAATAAGCTCTCTCCCCATTCATCCAAACAAATTAGACAAGATCTGGCTAAATTAAAAAACACTTATTTAGATCTTCTTAGGGAGCAAGCTGAATATGCAATTTTAAAAGCTAAAGCCTCATATATGGATCAAGGAGAAAAAGCTGGATGTTTACTTGCACTATGTATTAAACAGCAAGACTCTTCAAGATTAGTAACAGCTATTTGCTCACAGGCTGATGGTACCCTCAAAACCTCCCCTGAGGAGATTGCTTCTGAGTTTAGCCAGTTCTATAGATACCTTTATGATCCAATGCTCAATCCGCCTTCTGAGGCTGAGCTTGATGAATACCTTTGGAACTCTCATCTTCCCTCCCTTTCAGAAGCTCAACAGAACTCTCTAGTGCTTCCATTTTCAGAAGAGGAACTGATCAGAGTTATTAAAGATCTTCCATCCGATAAAATCCCAGGGCCAGATGTTTTTTCTCCTAATTTCTACAAACACTTTGCTAGCCAGCTTATTCCCTTATTACTACCATTATATCAACATATTTTATCAGGATTAGCATCAGATAAAACTCTGTTCAAAGCCCTGATTGTTCTTCTACCAAAACAGGGTAAAAATACAGAACTAGTTATCGCCCAATTTCATTGCTCAATCAGGACATTAAAATTCTGACTAAGCTTTTGGCTGATCATATTAGTTCTGTCCTTCCTAAATTAATAGGTCCTGAACAAGTAGGATTCATGAAAGGTAGGAGCTGTACAGATCATTTACATACCCTCTCCCATGTCTTCTCGGTGTCCAGGGATGCACAGTTCCCTGTAGCTTTGGTCTCTCTGGATGCCAAGAAGGCTTTTGATAGGGTCAATTTGAACTTTTTGTTTCGCACTCTCACTGCATTTAAGTTCCCTACTTTATTTCAGAATTGGATAACCACCATATTCAAATTCCCATCTGCTAGAGTTTCAGGGAATGGCACAATTTCAGAACTTTTTCTTTTACAGTCAGGTGCAAGGCAGGGTTGTCCCCTGTCTCCTCTGCTCTTTAATCTCTATTTGGAACCTTTGATCCACAGGTTAGCTGAATGTTGGTGGATTCAAGGTATATCAATTCAGAGTTATGAAGCTAAGGTCTCTGAGTATGCGGACAACCTTCTTCTACAGTTAGCTTACCTGGAAACTTCCATTCCACCCTTGTTAGACATAATTGGACAATTCAGTACCATGTCTAATTATAAATTGAACAAAAGCATAACAGTTGTGTTCCCCCTCAATCATAGATTTTTCAGGAATAGTATAATAGGTTTTGGGCTTTCCTAGAAATCAGATTCCCTTAGATATTTAGGAATTGAATTAGGGACAAATCCTCAACGTCTTCAAAGTTAAATTTGGACTCTTTCATAAACACCATTACTCAAGGTTTAAAATGATGGTCCCACCTCCCATTATCCCTGTGGGGAAAAAATAATCTGATTAAGATGAATATCTTTCCCCATCTTTTTTATCCCCTTAATCTGTTGAATATTTGGCTCTCTCTTTCTTGGTTTAAGAGAGTTCATAGTCTTATTACAGATTTCATCAGGGCTGGAAAACGACCAAGAATAGCCTTCCATAAACTAGCTGCCCCAAAAGTTCGGGGAGGCCTTCACCTTCCACATCTTAATTTGTATTACTGGGCCAGTCATGCAAATAAATATCTCAGGTGGTTCTCAGACAAGAACATACAAGCTGCCAAAACCTATACCCCAATCTGGCTCAAAATTGAAATTGCACAAATAAAGGTGCTTGGCCTCTCTCCAACCAATCTCTTACATGCAAGGCTGAAATCCCTTCCATCAACTATTAAAACTTCCTAGATAGCTATTTCTCTTAAGGCAATTCCCAGCTATGCTCCTTTCTTAGATATGACCATATTCTGGACCTGTCACAAACATTATATAATAACCTTAACTTTAAGATAGACAAAATAATGATCTCTTCTAACTGGTTCCCTAATCTGGATGACTGTACAATATCTCACTTTGTAAAAGAAGACCGGACTTGGCTTTCCTCTGTAGAAATTATGACTACATTTAATATCCCAAACTCCATGATTTTCAAAGTGCTTCAGGTGAGACACCTCCTGTAGGGCCCCACCACAACCTAAAAAGGCCTTCATCTACAGAGATTTGTTTTCTGTAGTAGGATCTCCGCATGCAGTGTCCAAATTATATATTTATCTATATGACTGGTTATATCCAGATAGTTTTGGTCCCATGGTTTTTTGGTCACCTTATCTCTCAGATTTGGCTATAAATTGGTCAACTTTATGGCATAGCTGTCTTAAATTTATAATCCGGATAGGCTACGATTAATGCAGTTTAATATCCTGCATAATTTGTATTATTCCCCACAAAAACTAGCCAAATTTGGATTATTATCATCATCTCCTCTCTGTACAAGGTGTACATTGGAGGAAGGCTCCTTACTTCACATTTTCTGGTCTTGCCATAAAGTTGCCCCCTTGTGGTCTCTTATTCAACAGAAGGTGGATCCTTTGTTAGGTTTGAATGACTTATTTACAGCAGAGATCTGCCTTCTATGTGATTTTCCTAGTGTTTCAGTGCTCAGTCATGAATATTATATGGCTTTAAACTCCATGTCAGTTAAGAAATTGGTGCTGAAACATTGGAAAGATCAGGAGGATATCACATACACAGAATGGTTAAATGAACTGTTATTGAATCTCAGGACAGAGATGACAATAGCAAGTCTGCACAACAGGTCAAAGAGATTTGCCAAGATATGGGACCCCTTTAATACTCTTTATTCATTATAATGATGAGATTGGTGCTCTATCAGGCAAGTCATATTAGATTACTTTGTGCGGGGGTGGGAGGTAGAGAGGGAGGGCTAGGAAAGGGGGGCAGAGAGGTACCATCCTTATCAAGTTACTGGAGGTTATTTTGAATGTATGTATGTTATGGAACCTTTCTCTGTATGAAAAACTTTAATAAACTTTGAATTAAAAAAAAAGTGGTAATACCAGATTTTGTTGCTGATTCCTCTGGGAATCTGGTGTGTCTTACAAAGACCTTGCTCAGAAATTACTTTGGGCCTGTCCTAGAGGCAGTAGCCCCAGACATGTATGGATAAAAGACAAAAAAAAGACATTTTGCTAATCAATTCCTCCAGTTAATGAAATCACTGGGCCTCACAAAGGTGATTACCACTGCAACCTATGAACACTGCTACATCTTGGACTTCATCTTCTCCCCAGGGCTGAACATCTGGGACATCAGGGTGGATCCAGTGGGGTAAGTCAGACCACCATGCTGTACAGTTTCTGCAGGGGTTCCCCATGTAACTCTCCCCCCATGTAGAAGGTCCAGTATTGCAAAAAACATAACTTACACAGAAACATAGAAATTGTCAGCAGATAAGGACCGCCAGGCCCATCTAGTCTGCCTGAACCTGAGAAGCTCCTGGCACTACTGGACATCTTAGGCATAGTCCACAAACAAAGCAAGCCCAAAAAGTTTGGTTAGAGGTCAGCACGAATTTTTCCAAGGGAAAAAAAGATGAGTCTCTGAGCTCAATTAATTTCTTCCATACTCCACCTTTATTAAATAATGCATTTTTTGACACACATCAAAAGTTAAAAACTGTTTTCTTTTTCACCTTCACTTTGGGAAAAGTGCAAATGCTTGGTGCAAAATGTTGCAGAGTATATTAACATTTCTAAATACTCTTTCTCTCTTGCACCCACAAAGTATAAAGAAAGGTGCAAATGTTTAGTGCAAAAATTGCAAAATGTAAGGATACTTCACCAGTCCTCAGTCCTTAATCAAACTGCTTTTCATGGTACAGGTGTGCAGAACAAGTAAAATGCACTAACATACACTCGCCACACTCTACAAACTGCACAGCCATAGCTCAGTAATAAGTCTAATTCCAGGGCACTCGCTTTGACTGTAAAAAACACCTGGCTCTAACCAGCAGAAGCAGGGAGCCTGAATTAGAGCTAAAAACCACTAAAAAATGCCAAAAAATAACCATGGCACAGCAAGGACTCATGCAGGTGCAGAACACTACTACTTCTTCCTGGTATGCTTACATATCGACCTGTGGGTGCTCTTCCTCAGAGCATGACCAGAGTTGTACGAGAAGCTCCTCTTAATGGTGCATCCTTGGAAGCTCTTACAGAATTTAGAGCGCTAAGTACCTAAATAGGAATAGTGCTCAGTAGAAAAATGACAAAAGTGTATGCAAACTTGACAATCCTACAGCATTAAACAAGACAACATATATAAATAATGTAGTAAAAATACACTCAAAACAATCCTGAGGCAGAATGAAAAAAAAAACCTTATTGTTACACACAAAGTGCCTCCTAGAGGGTCTACTTATTCTTTGTGGGCAGAGCTCGCACAGTCTTGCCCACCTCCTCCTAGGCATAGTCTCAGTGTGTGTGTGTGTGTGTGTGTGTGTGTGTGTGTGTGTGTGTGTGTGTGTGTTGGGGGTTGGCACCTGCCATGGATGGCTATAACCTACTCACTCAAGCCAATTTGTGTCTATCCACTGGCCTCCCACCTGCTATAATGATGAGCTGAGGTGGTTAATGGGGATGGATTGGAGGCTGGAGCATTTCTGGAGAAGGTTCAACTCAGTGGAGTACAGGATAACTCTGAGATCCCACTATAAGGACTATTAAATGGAAATATCCTTGAAAAAGGCAGAATTCCTGTAACAGGTTATAGCCCAAGGAGAGAATAGGCCAGGTTGGCTGCTCCACAGTGTAGACAGGCTAATGTATTCTCCCTGTCTGCAGTCAAGAAGGGTTTGTCTCAAGAGCAGTGTGAGGAGTTTGGTGAATTATTCCTGTACAGAGTGTCCTCCATTAGAGATGTGATCTCCCTAGGTGGCAGTCACAGTCCATCAGTTGTGAAACTGAGTGGTACTAGGGTGCTTCGATGGTTTGGAGTGATATTTTGCTAGTTTCTTTGGAGGAGGTGCTTGAGATGGCCTCTGGGCTGTGTCCCACCTGCTGTGAATTGGATCCAGGGCATATGCAGCTGTTACTGAAGTGCTTTGAGGCCCTGGGTCCAATATTTGCTAATGTTGCTTGGTGTTCTCTTATGGATGGGTGTTTGCCAGTAACTTTTAAAGAAGCTGTATTAAGGGCTGGCCCAGTTGCATGGAGGACTGAGGCTTTGCACTGTGTAAGGCAAGGTCTCTTAAGAATTGCAGCTATCATCCTTTACCAATCACTTTTGCCACTGATGTAATTATCAAATTATTAAAGCTCATAAATCTAAGCAGATTTATAAAAATATCTTGCAAAGCTAAATCTCTGGCTTCTTGATCAATGATTTTTTTTGTCCTAATATAAATACATTCCATTATTATTTATCACCTTATTACCTGGATCAGCTCATCTAATTATGGTATGTATTTTCATGAAAAATAGTATTTACTCAGGTCAGACATCCTAATCTCCTTTTACTGCAGTACAAAATCATATTACCCCATGGAATTTGAGGTAATGCCCCCTACAAAGAAATTTAACAAAGGCTCTTTTTGTAATACTGAACCATGAATCCTGAAACATACCAACTAATGACTGTATATAGATTATATTGTGTGCATTAGCATCATTTTAAAGGCATCCAACTTCCCCACAACTATAACAGAAAATTAATCAATTTCTCAGTATGATGTGCAATCCTGTGGGCAGTATAGATACATTTAGCTGGGCATTGTGTTCAACATTCAGGGTTAAATAGATTCCCAAACAAATCATCTTGTCAGAGATTTCTATATCTTGCAAGGTACTCTGAGATGCTTCTGATAATCCATTTATAGGATGTGCCACAGTTATTTTGCTTGAATACATAATATGATAGTGCTGAGAAGTTAGCGATTTCTTTCATCAGTTCTAAATTTAGAGGATAGCGTATAAGCATTCATACACAACAAGGGAATTTTTCACTTGCGAGGTTTCCGTGGTAACAGGAGGCCTCGAGAGTACAGCTCAAGAGATCTCGTTGCCATGGAAACCTTGAGATTTAAAATATCCTTGTTGTGTATGAGTGCTCATACACTGTCTTTTATGGTGTATGGGCACTCATAAGTTACAGTCAGTGTCCTTACTTTTGCATTTTCTTCATTGCTGCTCACTTCCTGAGCCAGCTGTCACCACCGGGCCATTTCAAGAGGAGCAGAGGATCATGGAACGCACATGCATGAAGGTGTTCCATGTTGTGCTGCAGTAGCTAGTGCAGCACAACAAAGAAAGTGACATGGCTACTGCAACACAACAACGTTATTCTAGGCATCTCCATTCAGAACAGTGTTCCACAATACACTATAAGAGCATTGTATCTTAATCATTATCACAAAAACATCATCTGCAAAGGCAATGAATTTTAGTTGTGAACCGTCCAAAATCATTTCATCATTAGGTGGGTTGTGTCTGATTCTATATATTAATGACTCTAGAACCAAAATAAGTAATAAGGGCAATAAGAGGCAATCCATACATCAATAATGATGGTGATGTCTTAAATGAATTAACTCTAAAGAATGGTTTTGGATTATTGTATAAACATTTAATGATATTAATATGGTATCCTGTGATATGGGGCACTAGCAAGTGGGCACCTGCCAAAGAGAACCCACTTCGGCTAGTGCCCCAATGAATGAGGGTGTGGGGTTGGCAAACAGATGGGGGTTGGCAAAAGGTGATGGGGTGTCAGCGTATATACATGCGTGGGGAGTGAGCCCACCGAGGGAGGGGTGGGAGGGTATGTGAGGGGTGGTGCCACAGGGTTCTGGTGAGCTGGCTTCATGGCATGGTGGGTTAGGTGCCAGCTTGGGGTGGTGGGGATGCAGGGTTTGGGACCAGGCATTGGTAGTTTTTGTTGCGCCCAGCCCGAGGCAGTAAAATTTATTTTCTTGTCCCCAGGTATGTACCCCCCTGACATGCACCCCCTCGAAGTTGAGAATCTTAATTTAGGGGGATGCAGGGGGCTGCAGCCCCCTGCATAAAACTAAACACAAAAGGTTTTTGTACTGAATTTTGTCTTGCTGGGATCCCACATCATTGAAATTGAATTTCAGTGATGTGGGGTTGCAATAAGGGCATTCGATGTTTAAAAATTGCCCATATCACATAGTACCTATTAATATAGATATAGAAATACATACTGTATATGTATTGCAAGATATGCATACATTTATTGCAAAACCTGTGTTAATGCACCAGCTAGGATTCAACTTAGCACCTCAAAAGTAAGAAAATGTTGTGTTAGGGTTTCCAACCCTAACTGCCCCCCCCAAGCAGCAAAAGGACAAGACCATACAAGCAACCACAGACAGCTATCAACAGGTAAGACAAACAACATACAACTGTTTCTAGATTACACAAATGAAGTAGCACTAATGTGCTATCTTTGTGGATTTGCATCTGTGGTAAGTACTCCAAAAGACATACACATGCAACCCAAACTATACTGGCACAACCATGTCAGTATAATATCTAGATATATATTCTTTGCATAAAAACTGTATTAATACCCCAGTTAGGGTTCAGTTTAACACCACAAAAGTAGGGGAAATGTGGTGTTAGGGTTTCCAGCCTTAACTCCTCCCCCAAGCTGCAAAAGGACAAGACCACACACACACAACCATCATCATCAGCCATCATCAGGTAAGACAAACAATATGCAACTGTTTCCAGATTACATAAATGCAGTAGCACTGATGTGCTACCTTTGTATACTTGTATCTGTGGTGAGCACATGAGAAGACACACAGTACACATTCACTTCTGGCTGCAGATAGAAATCCACAATGCTCAAATCATAACACTACTTCTGTGTGCAGATGCACATGCCCCTGCAGCCACAGATAGAAATTCATAGTACCCAAATTATAGGAGTTCTTTTGTCTACAGAAGTGCAGGCCCCTATGGGGCTAGCACTTCTGTAGTCATAAGCACTCATCCACACTGTAAGACATAAACACCCTGAGGGGCCTGTGTTTCTGCAGCCACAGGTGTAAGACATATGCACTGACCTCTAGCCAAAGAAGCACAGGCCCCATGAAATACAGGATACCAAAATTGCAACAGTACTTCTGTTTGCAGAAATGCAGGCCCCTGAGGGACCTGCACCTCTGCAGCTGTAGGTGTAAGACATACACCCCAACTTATGGCTTTGGGGTTGCATGTCCACAACTGCATGTAAAAATCCATAATACCCACATTGCAATAGTACTTCTGTCTGCACAACAGGTACTCATGTATGCTGTAAGACATACACACAGAGTTGTGGCTGCTCTACAGCTGCAGATACAAATCCACAAAGGTATGACATCAGTCCTACTGCTTTTGTGTCATCTGGAACAGTTGTATGTTGTTTGTCTTACCTGATGATGGCTGTCTGTGGTTTCTTGTGTAGCCTTGTCCTTTTGCTGCTTGGTGGTGTTGGGACTTAGGGTTGTAAACGTTAATGCCACTTTTCCTTACTCTTGCGATGGGAAGTTGGACCCTAACTAGTGCATTAATGCAGTTTTTTTGAATATTTGTTTTTCTTTTTGAGATACTGGAATCTCATCTACATTCATAGACATACCTTTGGGACTTGCTTGAACAGATGCAGATGCATGGGACCCCCTGGGCCCTGCACCAAGGGAAGAATTTGTCTTCCTGCAGAAGTGCAGGGCCTGCACTTCCTTGTAGCAATGCATGCAAAGACTATGTGGAGCTATCTGGTGGGCCTCAGAAGCAAAGGGACCTCTTGCCCCTGCTTGTCCTTGTGGCTACAAATATAGATCTACAGGCAGAGTCCATCTGTCAGCCAAAGTGAAGGGCCCTCTGGAAGCCACAGGTACAGAGATGCAGGGCCCTATGCCAAGAGAAGATTTCTCTTCACTATATGGTATGTGGGCCTGTGTAGCTAACCCTGCACCTTCCCTTTCCATATTCCCAGAAAAGCCAGCACTCCACAGCAGAAAAGAGTAGCTGAACACAAATTAACTACCAAATGCAAAAATGTATTTGGCCTCTCGTGAGCTGGGTTGTTGGTGCGGCTCATGAGAGGCTGAATAAATTTTTGCATTTGTCAGTTAATTTGTGTTTGGCTGCTCTTTTCTGCCGTGGAGTGCTGGCTTTTCTGGAAATTTGCTATTTTGAGGTTGCACACCCTGCTAGCACCCTCTCTTCATTGCTGCATGGTTGACTTTTTGGAAATGCTTTCATTTTGCTTCAGTATACCACAGAACATGGGGCCCATTGGACTATCGGAAGGGCTTAAAGGAGATACAGCATTATTGAATTAATTGTGAGCGGCAGTGGACGTTTGATAGCGTCAGCTCATGCGTTATTTTCTCCGGTTATTTTGGATCATTTTAGCACTACAATGGAGTTCTGAAGGAGAAAACATGGAGCCAAGCTTTAACTGGGAGCAAACTGAGACACTGAGTTTCAAACGGAACAAGGCAAGTGAACGACTAAGACTGAATGTGGAGTCTAGCAATGAGGATAGTAATGTACTGTCAGCCTTTGGTAAATTAGAGAAACTATTGAAGAAGGAATTGGACATCATGTATAACATTATTATGGTAGAACAGTACCTGAGTAAAAATCAGGCCCCAAGGGGACTCAAAATTACTATACTGTCCTTGTCTGATTTGGATTTATTTGAATTTAAAGAACTATGGCTGGAAGCTGCCTTACTCTGCTCCAAAACATTTGTTGAGCTGTTGATAAAATCCAATGTGAAAAAATATAAAGATCTGAAAATTTAAATAGAAGAAGCAAAAAAAGTATTAAGCTTCAAGGAAGCGTCATCTGATGCAGTAATGAAAAATCGTTTAACAAAATACGAAACTGAGTTAATTGCCAAAAAACCAAAAAAAGCTCCAAAGAGATCAGGAGGACTTTGAAAATGGTAGAATATTGGGTTGCAAAGGACTCACAGAAGCAGAAGCAGGTGCAGAAGTAGAAGTAGATCAAGAGTGAGATCTGCAGGCAACCATTCAGGAGATGAAAATCAACAAGGAAGTGACCCTTTAGGCCAGAATCAGCGGAACAAACAGACAGAAGGGAGCGAAGGAAACAAAAGACCAGAAGGGGGCAGAAGGGGAGGAAAAAGAAACCCCCAACAAAAGGAAGACCAGAGTGGGGGAGAGGTCAAGGCCAGGGCAGGAGTTACATGTGATTAACCTGTCTGATAAAATTTTGACTGATACAGAATTGAATGTACTACAGTGTGGCCTCTCTTTTGTTCCCACTCCAAGACTTAAACAAACCCATACTGTGATTGATGAAATGGGGTTTATTGAATTACAATCATATTTAGATCAGTCTGAATCTGAGATTTGTAGTGAGCACCAATTAGGGGTTAACGATTATGGGACTAAGTCACAACCATTGGAGGATATTGACCATGTATTAATGGCCATTGGAAATCAGAAAGATGCTACAGGAGGTGCTGATTGTATGGACTTGGGGGGGATGTGTTAATTATGGAGGTGGGGAAGGAGAGTTCCAGATGGAAGGCAGTACTGAGTATGGTGTAAATCAAAAAATGAGAAGAGAGAGGAAAGTATTATTTTGACCTGATTCAGAGTTTTTGCCAAATACCTACAACCCTGCTATAGCAACATTTGAAAGAACAGTACTTACACAAGTTCAGGAGATTTTGGATAGGGCTAGAAGGCCAAGAAATAATAATTTGAATAATGATGAGAAGAAGGCACTTATGGATTTGTCTGGGTATATGGACATAATTATTAAACCAGCAGACAAGTCGGGCAACATAGTTGTTTTGAGTAAAGAACATTATGTTCACATTCTTAGTGATTTATTGAAAGATGCAAACAGCTATGTTGTCCTTCCAGGTAATCCTGTCTCTAGGTTTAAAGTAGAACTATATCATTTGTTGCAGCAGGGTGTGGGTGGAGGTGCTATCTCAAAATCAGAGTATAATTACATCTGGAATGAGAACCCAGTTACACCTAGTTTATACATGCTACCAAAGGTGCATAAGAATATGCACCCCACAAGAGACTATCATATCGAACATTAATTCCCTAACAGAGAGATTAGATAAATTTGTGGACTATTTTCTCCAGAAAAGTGTGTTGAAAATGGAATCATACACGCGAAATTCAACGCATGTTCTGAATTAAGTAAAAAATCTGAATTGGGAAGATGGAATGGTGTGGGTTACCATTGATGCTAAATCCCTATATACCAAGATTCAGCATGATGATGGTATAGAAGCTTGTCGTTATTTCCTCAATAAGGAAATGAATGATGTGGAGATATCAGTGGATTTTTCTTATAGGCTATTGATTTCATCTTGACTCACAACCATTCTGAATTTTCTGATGACCATTACTTACAGGTATGCAGGACGGCAATGCAGGCAGCGATGGCACCTCTACATGTGAACCTATTCCTATGCAGATGGAAGGAAGAAATTGTCTTTAAAGTAACCAACCCTTTTCTGCCCAGGATTAAGTTCTGGACCCGCTTTATTGATGATATTCTTCTTGTATGGTATGGGGGTGAAGATGAGATCACAGACTTCATTTCATGGTTGAATATTGATGATTTAAATCTCAAGTTCACTCACAGAAGCAATATTGTTAGTACTGACTTTCTAGATATTGAGTTAGAGACCTATGGTGATTAATTATCAGGAAGTCAGAATGAAAACTCATAGAAAAGACAGCAACAAATTATTTGCTATGGGCTGATAGTGCACATCCTGTGAAGCTTAAAGACTCTATACCATTTGGTCAACGCCTGCACCCTTCATAGAAATTTGCTCAGAGCATGGCGATTTTGTATACAGGCAGAGGAATTGCAGGAGAGATTTCTTCAGAGGGGTTATGATCCTAGTATTTTACAGGGAGTCTTATAAAGGTATTTGTAATGAATAGAGATGAATTATTAAGAGAAAATACTAAAATGAATGATAGTGGGACTTGCCCTATTACGTTTGTTACAGAATTTAATAATTGGTCTGGCCAGATAGGTAATGTCATTTATAAGAACTGGCAACACTACTTTCAGATAGACATCTGGCAGAAGTGGTGGGACTCACACCAAGAATTACCTTTTCTAAGTGCCCTAGTATTAGGGAGAAATTGGTACAGAGTCGTATTCTACCAAACAGAACACAACAAATGTGGTTGGGCCCGAAACCAAAAGGGATGTTTAAATGCCAAAGGCGTATTTCATGCTGCTATTGTGCTACTGGAAAAGAATTTGTGCATCCACACACCAATGTAAAATTTGAAATTAGAGAGTTTATGAATTGTGATACCACATTTGTGGTTTACATATTGAGGTGTAGTGTAATTTAATTTATATAGGGCGCTCTACCAGCATGTTGAAAACTAGGATCTACTAGGAACATATTCTCAACATTGTGAATATTAGAAAAGACACACCAGTAGGATTGCACTTTTTTTGAGAAACATGCATCTGACCCTAAGGGAATTAAATTCATGGATATTGATAGACAGGGCCATTACCATATGGTGGCAACAGAGTTAATGAACTCCTTAAGAAGGAAAGTGAGTGGATCTATAGGATCCAGAGTGTTGGATCTGATGGGATTAACGGGCAGTGGTACCTGAAACCATTTCTTAAGAAAAGATAACTTGTCCATCATAATGATAGAACTTCCGCTACCTATGTGCATGGTTTGTGGATCCTCTCCATAATAATGGAGATACTAATAATGTGGTGATCACATTAGTGCATTAAATGTGCAAGCCGATTCATTATTTTAACCCCTTCTTCCCCTTACCCCATAATCCCCAGTTCCTTTGTCCCTTTATTTTGCCTTTTTTTTCCTCATTGCCTTTCACCTTCTCCTTTGGTAATACCTTTTTCTTCTTTTTCTCTTCGTTTTTTCCCTTTTTCTTTTTTTCTAATCTCTCCAGACAGTCTCTAGTTGTTGTTTCTCTGCTGGGTTTGAACTTAAATGAGCATTATTGCACTTTGAAAAATAAAGTTGCAACAAATAAGAATAATGAATTATGATATTTTTAATCAAGTTAATAGAGTTTTGACAAATACAAATTTATGATACTTTGTATTAAGTTAACATAGTAAATAAGTGTGTTTTGTAGGAGGATTTTTTCGTATATTTTGTATTTTGTATAGTTTGCACTGTTTGTCACTTTAATATGATGTCATTGTGATGATGTATAAAACCAGGAAATATTGCTCCTGTTGTTACACCCCCTAATGAAGGCATGACTGCTGAAGTGCTAAAAAAAGGGGTTCTTGGTGGGGCTCATGAGAGGCCAAATTAACTTTTGCATTAGGTAGTTAATTTGTGTTCAGTTGCACTTTTCTGCCATGGAGTGCTGGCTTTTCTGGAAATTTGCTGTTTTGGGGTTGCACCTTCCTGCTAGCACCCTCTCTTCATTGCTGTGTGGTTGACTTTTTGGAAACACCTTCCCTTTCCAGACTGAGGGTGGTGCCACATGGTAGTGCATTCCCCCCAGCCTCAGCCCATCCAGCTGGCTCACTGATCTTGCACCTGAACTCAGCTCACCAGCATAGGATCACAAAGCACTACCCAATGCAGTAAAGTTTGGCACTGCACACAATGGTTCTTAACTTTTTTTTACCTTGACTGCAAATTTTCAACTGTAAGCATATAGCTTTGTCAAGTTCACACATACACATATATTCCAAATGGAAATGTACTGGCTATTGTAGTTTAGGTTTTAGTTAGGCTTACTGATAGAGGCCTGTTAGTTCTGCTTTTAGTACAAAAGTGCTGAATACAGAGGAAAGACATTCTTCAACACATTTGGAGTGTCTGGGTCAAAATGTGTAAGAACATTAGAATTTAAGAAAATAGCCAGCAGAAGAAGACCTCTAGGTCTGCCTTGTCTACTTGAAATAGTATGATTTTGTTTCAGCCTTAAGTTTACATCTGCTACCCGACTCCTCATCTCCACCCCTAAATTATTTTTTCCTGACAAGGCCACCTGACCTTCCTTTATGTTTGTCCCAGGCTCTTTTGAAGGCTTCCACTGACTTTGGCTCCACCATCATGTGTCCCATGTGTACATACAAAAGACATCTGTTTATTTGTACTGGAGAATGACAAAGTTAGGTGATGATGTGCAACAGCTTCATCTAACAGAAAGTGCTGAAGTTGTACTAAGGAGAGTCCACCATATATAGGGTTATCACCTTTTCAGAAGCCCAAAGTGGGACATTTCTTACTTAAACAAGATTTTTCGCAGGACAGTACGTAACCTCAACCAATACAACAGATGTGTTTTCTCTATATAATCAGAATTAAAGCTAAGTATTGTAGTTTCTTAGTTGCTTCTATTGTTTCTTATCATTTTAAGGTATTTTAGTTAAGATATAATAGTTTTCTGCAACATTTAGTGGAAAATTAGGAAATATGTTTACTACTACAAAGTCAGGACATGTAGTGTTTTCATGTTTTCTTTGCAGGACACAGCTGCTCAAATCAGGACTGTCCTATGAAAATAGGGACAGGTGGTAACCCTAACCATATAGGCAAGTTTTATTATGTGATTAGACAAGGGAATTTGAAACAATAAGCCCTATCCATGAAAATAATATAAATAGAATGTATAGAATGTATAAACAGAGGATCTAGTAGGGATCTCAGCTGAGTTAGAGCCCAACTGCAGAGCTGGAGCCTGCCTTCTACTCCCAGGATAAGGTAATACTTTCCTGTATTTTTGACATAGCTTATAACAAAAGCTTGTCATGCTGATGGGTGGCTCTTGTGGCATCATTACTCACCAGACTCTGGAGAGGTACAAATCTAAGGTTTTGTTTTACACAACATAGTCATTTATGATTCCCCCTTATAAAGATGACATGTGGCATTTATAGAATACTACCTGAAATGTTGATTCACACCACAAGTGTGAAAACATGTATGGGCAAGGATTTGAAAAAAGTCTGGAGTCAAAATATTGAAAATGACTTACATTATGAGGTAGCATGGAAGAATTTCAATGTACATTTATAACTTTTTTTTAATATTTTGACCCCAAATTTTGAACATAGTCCTCTTATGATCCAATCACATGATTCCAGTAGGTGACAATTTTAAATCTTGGCCAAAATATTATTTTGTGGGGCAACAGCAAAATCCCCTTTCAGCCTGTATTTGAAAAATATCACATGCCTTGTTCATGAGGTGGAGTCCCAAAAAGGCCATGTTGAAAATTTGGTGGAAAAATATTGAAAATTTTAAAGATCATGCACAATGCTTAAAAAATCCCATTTTAACATGTCCAGCTGTAATAAATGATATTTAAAAAATTCTGTGTGTGTAGTGTTATTATTTATCCTTTTTGACTGAAGTTATTTACCTTTATAAAATTGCCTCTGTGGCCAGCATACCCTTGGTGTTGCTTTGACGTTCCTGACTGCTGAGTCTGTGTGCACGTGTTGGAGTATGACATCATTGAGTGGTGCAGTTCAAAATTTGATAGTTAGCCCTTGATTTCCTGCAATGTGTTTCTAGCTGTCTGCAGTGAAGGTGGCACTTCTTCCTCACAGCTGTGTACTGTCTCTGTCTGGAAATTCTATTTTCAGTCCTTGATCCACTCCTTTATCTTTGTTCATATATTTATTCCTTATTTCTCTGTGTATTGTACCTTGATTTTTACAAGTATATTTTCCCATTTTGTTTGACTGCCCCTCCCCCAAATCTCTGTGTCACATACCAGACTGGATTTTGGACCACGTTATTGTGATCAGCACAGTCTGTGGTATTCGTGCTTTATGTGGTATGCTAGCCCTTTGAGATAGTATTTTCTATGTCTGTATCTTGTGCCACAATGTTATTCCTGATCAGAACTATGCATCTGTAGAACAAGTTACTAAATAGTGCGATCAGGCTCCAGTTCAGTGTATTTAGCATTTGTGTCTCATTCTGTGTGCTTATTGTATGTACTGAATATATGCCCCAGCCATCCAGCTGTCAGAACTTCAGTAATGATTATTTTTCCTACTGCAGAGGTCTGCTGTTGCCTCTAGGTGACCAACCATGGTGACTGCAAGCATTGGTAATTATTGTTGTCTGCACATCAGTAAATGCTTTATGGTTCACCCCAATATTTCTAGATTCTGAGGTGAATAAAGGGTGGTACACATATTGAAGTGTATTTTTGATTTTACTTGGATTTCTGATGGACTGAAATACTTATATTTTGGTGTATGTATTTATAGGGCAATATACCATCTTGGTTACTTATCAATAAAGAATTTCTCCATCTTACTGTCTGGTGTTTCTGTTTTCCAAATTGCATTCTGATTTACATCACAGACAGTTTGCAGGCATCCTTTCTGCTGTGATGTTATAGCATCTACAAAAAGTGAAATTATAATATCATGTCCGATACATATATATATATATATATATATATATATATATATATATATATATATATATATATATATATATATATATATATGGGATACATGATGGGCATGAGTGTGGCATGGCAAAATATTGTCACTACTGCAGGTGAGCTCTGGATATCTCATGAGTGCCGAGGCCAGTGGGAATATCAAACTCACGATGCAGAAGTGTACAATAACTATATAACATGATCTGACCATCATGTATTCGATATATACAATAGGGCCAAGAGTTTTAGAAGTTTTGTTATGCTCTCTTGTGTTCTGTTCCTGTTTATGTGTTTGCTCATTCTGTGTGTGAGCTTTTCTGAATGGGCTGGCAGTGTTATAAACTCTGGGAGACACATGAGTGTGTTTGGCAATGCTAAATGAGTTAGTTTTAGGTAGGAGTGAGAAACAATTTTGTGAGGCTGTATTGTTTAGAAGTCTGGCTGCAGTGAAGTTGAGAGCATCACAGTAATTGTAATGTGTTGAGAGGCAGAGTGTCAGAACAGCTGATACTGTTTTCAGTGGTAATTATGTTAGCTGCAGACAGAGAGCAGAGTGTTCTGTGAAATTGTGTTCTTTAGGATTCTGGTTGTAGTCAAGCTGATAGTATCACATTAATTGTGGGGGATAATCTCTGAGGCATTCCATTCATGACATCATGGGTTGTGTACACCTGGTAGGTTGCTTGATGCATGTAACTTGAAGAAGTCCATCCCCACCTGAGAGAGGTCTGCTCTCCTAAGGTCAGTTCTTATGTGCATCAAAACAGGGTGCAAAGCACAACCTAGAGCTCTAGTGTGTTTCTTGTGAAGAACAAATATTTATTATAAAGAACAACTTCATTACTAAGGTAAGGAGCCACCTGGCTAAGCCATTTATTAATATCCTACAACAAAGATCAAACAAAACCACAAGAGTATGTTTCTGCAGATTTGCAACTGTTTAAAATTGCAAAACTTGTAGTCTTAAAAGTGTTACCACTGCGTTTCTACCAGGCCGGAAAATGTTATTAAAGAGTACCAGCACAGTATTCAAATTATGAACATTATTGCACTGTGCAACTATAGAGAGTATTAGCTACCTGAACACCTGCTAGCATTATGGGTGAGAATCAGAGTTTGAGGAACAAGTAAGAATGTTTCAGTGGTAGTTGAGTTAGCTGCAGGCAGTGGTTTAGACTGTTCTGTGAAGCTGTGCTGTTTAGAATTCTGGCTGCAGTCACAGTAATGAGCTGGAAGTTGGTGGGGGAATAGTTGTATTTTGTAATGCTTACTGAGTTAGCTGTAGGCAGCGGTGAGACCTCTGAAGTAGTTCTGTATTTGTGTCTATGGTAACAGCACAGGTGTTTCTTGCATTCTAAGGGGAAAGCTGCCTAGAGTGATGACCTTTTGTTACCTGTGTGTGTAAATGGCTGATATCATCACAGTAGAACAGAGGATAAAAATATCACACTGCAGTGGATGATACACTGCTTTATCTCACTCATTTACCACTCACCCCTATTGTATATTTAAGCAATAAGTCATGACATGGTGTGGTATATGATGGGTTATCGTCACGCCTCAGGTGGTTGGGCACGAGGCCGCAGGCCAAGTGCGTCCAACCATCTGAGAAATGACGATATCCCATGATATACCACACCCTGAAGTGCCTTATTGCTATTATGAACTGGTTTATCAGTTTTGTTAGGAAAAATAATTAAAAAATACATTTTAAAATGTTTTAATGCCCTTTTTAAAGTGTTGGAGGAACATCTTTAAAAAAAAAAAGTTTCTGGAGGGCTTTGGGCAGCAGGTGGCACTGTTTCAAGTGGAGTTCATGTAGAAGTGCAGCTGCAAGCACCAATATGTTGACAGGGACAGCGATCGTTGTGGTCTGTGATCTGCTCCCCACCCCCAAATGATGTTGTGATTATTGGAAGCCTGGAGTAAAAGAAAACTGTGATGCTTCATTTTTAAGGGAGAAGGTGAGGTTAATAAACAAGTTTTTTGTAATTGGGAGGGCCATTGTGATATCGGGAATGTTTTCTCCTCGCGAGCGGCCGTTAATGAGCTGCGTGGTGGCGTTACGGTATTTCTCTGTTGGGGCGAGTGCTTTTATGAATACTGCAGTCTGCAGTCACCCATTGTGTTATTTCGGCTGGCAGGTGTTTTGTTTAAAAAAATAAAAATTCTTCCTATTGCTGACATTCCAACTGTATGAAAGTGACTGAGGAACTGCTCATACTGACTGCAATTTTAGCTGGTTTTGTAGCTGCCACCGCCCTCGGATAGCTTTGTTGTGGGTGAGGAAGCTGATGGCAAGAAGCTTTTGAAGCCGTGATGATGTAGCTAGATATCATCACAGCTTCAAAGAGCTCTCAGCCAATCAGATTTATGTATTTACGATCGCCAGTTCATAAATATATATACATATATATATATAGTGTTATCTGCATGTTGATATAACTGTGGCTGATTTATTTTCTAAATTTATAGCATTTCTGCTGCTGTGGCTTAGTAAAAGTTGTTTTCATTAAGCCCTTTTATATTGTGTGCAGTCTGCCTGAACAGTTTCTGCTTCCAGCAGAGAAAGGATAATTATTAGAATATCTAGTTCCATAGATGCTGATGGCAGTATGCTGATGTATTTTTGCTAATCTGTTTTCATTCTAACATTGTCACACTGGTATTTTTCCATTGTGGTTGAAATTGTTCATGTGGGTGATTGTATTGGTCTTCCTGGTGTTGACATTACTCATGCCACTTTTGTATGTGTGTTTTTAGCATTTTCTGACAACTATATGATAGTACTTATTCTTTCTGTATTTCTATTAACTGAAAATAAAAAATACTCTGTCCCTTATTCATTGTTTGCTTTCTTTTTGTGTTTGGGTGTGTGTCTACCTTTCATTGCCTGTTGTCTTAAGATTCCTGTCATTAGTGCATTATTTTTCCTCAAACAAAACCCACTATACCTGTACTAGAACCGTACCCTGTATCTATTGCAAAATGAAGCACTGTTGTGCAGTGGGTTGCACAGATGGGAAGGGTTATACCAGAAGCTTTTATTGCTTCCCTAAAGATAAGAAGTGTAGAAAGCAGTGGACTATTGTGGTGAAGCACGCTGGCTGGGAACCCAATGACCATACTGTGATATATGCAGATCATTTCACTGAAGATTAATTTGCCATATTGCAAGTCCTGTTGGATGTCACTGGACTCAAGCCCAAGCAGAGGAGACTGAAACCAGATGCTTGTCCTACGGTGTTTTCATTCAACCAGAACAAGCCAAGTCATTCCAGCACCACATTGGAGATGTGCAAATGGATACAGGTGGGTGCACATTGTTTTTTGTTATTGAAACGTATTCACATGGTGGGAGGACAGGAGGGCAGGAGGGAATGAGGAAGTAGGAAGGTGGGAGGTGAAGGATTAGAAAGTGGGGGGAAGAAAGAAGGGGTAGGAGAGACAGCCAATCTAAAACTAATCTAAACACCATCAGGATGCAATTAACTCTGCAAGAGGATTGGTATTGGAGAGTGGGGGGGAGAGGAAGAGGGGAGAAGAGAGAGGGGCCAGGACCTGCACACATTCAGGATGCAGAGAACCCTGTAAGGGGGCCAGGAATCAGAGAGGAAGGACAGAAGGGAGGGAGACAGGAAGAGGAGAGAGAGGGAGGGTTCAAATTAGGAGTCTAGGAGGTGGGTCATGGATAGGGGAGTGGGATAGAGAAATAGGGGATAAAGCATATTGGTGGGTTGGGTTGGGAATAGGGGCTAGGAACAGGTGTATTTAGGGGAAAAGAGTTAAGAAGGGCTAGAGGAACATGTTCCATGGAGGAAGGTTGGAGGTGGGGCTAAAGACAAGTGCAGTCGGGGGAACAGAAATTATGTAGGGCTAAAGAGATAGAGAATGGGGATGAAGAGAGTCGGATAAGAGGTGGCAGGGAGTTCCAAAGCTTTGGTAAGTGGTAGTAGGAGGCTTCCTGTCTAATGGAGGTGGAAAGACTAGAAATAGCTAGATTGCGAGCGTCAGTGGATCTGAATGGGTGGGAGGAGGTGGGAGGAGCAGAGAGAGAGAGAGAGAGGGAGGTGGAGAGGTAAGAGTGGAGAGTCAGAAAACAGTATTTAGATGTGAATTTGGTGCAGTGGGAGAGATGCTTACACTCCAGGGAGAAGAAAACGAGAGAATGGTGCAATGAACATTGATAAGTGCAGGAGGGGGCATCAACAGCAAAGTGACAGAAAGCTTTGTGAAGACCATTACTTTGGTAATTGATTATTTGTATCATGTCCCCACTCTCCCTCCTCTCCCCCAGAGAACACATATTGAGATGCTGTAATCTCTTCTCATAAGTCCTTTGGTGCAAGCCCTGCACCATCTTGGCCATTCTTTTGTGTACCACCCCACCCCTGTTAATGTCCTTATGAACATGATGCCTCCTATCCACACACAGTAGCCTAGGTGAGGCTTACTACTGTGTTTTACAAAGGCATCTTGACTTTCCCGGTGAATCCATGTTGCCTTAGATCATGGGCACCATTGCAGTTCAGATGTCCCAGTAATTTTTTCTACCATTGCCGCCATGACAGTAATAGAGTGCCTTCTCTCCCGCCACACACACACACACACACACACACACGGATTGTTGACATGGTATACAGAAATTCAGCGTTATGCAGAGTACCAGTCTCACAGTCACACAGACACATACATGGCCAGAAGTGCAGCCATACCTCAGTTTTATCTGTTACCAGGTAAGGAGCAGGCCCATTCCATGCTCCTTGATAATGAAATGAGGCGATCTATTGTGATCAGTGAAAATCCAGCAATGGCAGCTGATTATTACACTGTTTTGTAACATAAGAATTGAATACACCACTATATAAAATTGGCAAATAAATCCTTGTGTCCTGATTGGCTAAGACTTGGTTCTAGCCATTGCAGTAAAGTGCCACCACTGGCTAAAACAAGTCCCTGCCAAGCAGGGCAATTTACACAATTCATAAGCCAACTGTTTTCTACATTCCATCACAAACATGGCTGCAGCCTTTACTCATATATAAAAACTTTGACTAGGCCCTAAAAATAAAAGTCAGGCCCCCTTACACATACACAAATTTAAAACAAAAGTATTATTCAGAGTTTCCATTGCTGGTGTTTCTTTGATGACCATGAAAAATCCCATTCCTATCCTCACCTGTTTGCCAGACAACTCCCTGCTCCTTACCTGGCAACAGATAACATTGATGTTCTGGCACCACTTTAGGCCTGTGTGTGTGTCTTTCTTTGTATGTCAATTGAGCTATGAAGAATGTTGAATTAATGTATTCCATGTTACCATTCTGTGTGTGTGTTGTGGGTGGGGGATCATTCTCCTGCTGGAATAATGCAGAGCTGTGAATTATTCTATTCCATGGTAAACAATAACACAATATAATAACTGGTGACCCCTGATATAAACCCATTTTTGAGACTTGTAAAAAGTCATATCAACCTGTGAGTTGATCTGGCAAAGTCATATCAACCTGTGAGTTGATATGGTTTTATTGTTCTCGTGCAGGTTGTGTGCACCATGCTAAGGTACTTAAGTACTCAGAAAATTGAACCATTCACAGTTTTCTTTTAAACTTCAAACAACGAAGAAGCCTTTGAACCTTCACCTTGTCATCATAACAACCAGCATGCCATGGAGCCCATACAGAGGTCGAATCAGCAACGCAGGAAGCACATAATGCTAAGACTCTGAGCTTTGTTTATTTAGCACCAGTTATTATACAAAAAATACATATGAAGGTGTGTGATCTGCAGTTTTTTTACACACCCTCAGTGTGTGACAACATATAAACCTCTCGAGCTTCGCTCTTGAGGTTTATATATTATCACACACCTTGGGTGTGTAAAAAACGTCATATCACACACCTACATATGCATTATTCTCTATATATTTACTGTGAAGAAAGACAGATGACTGACAGGTGAAAAACATCTGTGGAAGGACTGTTTTACATTATTTAGCAACATTTTAGTATTTTTTTGTGACTTTGAAAACTTTTAGAATGTTCTTTTTTCAAAGTTGCCTATGGGCCCATTTTATATAAGCAATAAAGCATGGCTGGGTGTTGGTAGTACTGAGATACCCACACACCCAGAGGCTGAAGGCACTTGACCAGTGGTCTCGTGCCTAACTACCCTCTGGGTGCAGGACCAGTATTACAACACCCAGCCAGCCTTATCGCCACATGGTGTGTGTGTGTTGGCCAATGAGGCTGCTGGCATGGTTTTCAAGGATTGCCAGGTGCTTGATGGTGAAGGGGTGTTCCGGTGGCTTTGAAAGAAGTGCTGTCAGGTTGAGGGACATTTTGAAGGTGGACTTGCTCACCTATAAAGCCCTATGAACTGTGTGCTGAGTACCTGTCAGAGCTCCTGACACCTGTGACCTTACTTGCTCCCTCTGCTCCTCTTCAAGTCCTCTTCAAGGGACTTCTGGGCGTTCCAGGTTTCGGCTCAAGACTTTGGTTGACCATGTTTTGTTGTCTGTGGGCCATCCCTGTGGAACTCATTTCCATCAACAGTCCGGATGCCTCCTCAGTTAGTATTTTCAAGATGAGGCTGAAGGCCACCTCTTTAGCTTGGCTTTTATAGACCGATTATTCCAGTCCTACCACCTTAGTTACATGAGGCCAATTTTAAAGCTGCTATTCTGAAAGTTTGTATTATGAAAATGTTATTGTTTTTTAATCTTTTATATGTTTTGTTAGTCATCCAGAGCCACGAGGAATGGGCCCTATAAATAAAATTTGCCTTGCCGTGACCCATCTGCACCTACTGGCCATGCACATTGCTTTTTCTTCGATTTTGTGACACAGGAGGCACAGCATAATCCTTGCATGTCACAGAATTCAATATCTATGATCTTTATTGTGTAATCCTTTCTGTTCATGCTTGGCTTCTGCATTGTCATGACGAAGAAGTACATGTTCAACACCCTCATGATCAATTTTCTACTTCTGTAATAGGTACTCAGTAATCTTGGACTTCCCAGTACTGTTGGCAGTTCCTCTAATTGTGCATCAACATCCACATGTGCACGAATGTGAAAGCACAGATATAGAACCATGCAGGTCACTGACAGTGCTCTTGAGGAAACCCAATCCACAGTTCCATTTGAGGAGTGCACAAGTTCCATTCCTTTGGAGTGTACAACAGCTGTACCACTTTTTCAGGATGCTGGGTGCCAAACTGAATGCTTTGTAAGATGTGTAATTACCATTTATCTGTGTTTTTGGTGTTATATAAGCAATGTACAGTACTGCCACTGTTACATAGCCTTGCAATGTGTAGCCACTGAACATTGTGTATTGCTCCCATTACAATTCATATTGATGTTCTACTTGTCAGCTCTGTTGCCACAGTTGGCTATCAGATCTTCCTCCACATGTATTGAAATGTTGCTACATGGTACATCTATGCACATGTGCAATCTATGCTGTCTCAGAACGCACCATCAAAATTACCGTTTTGACATTGATACCAACATTCTTCTTACCCATCTTTTATTGTGCCTAAGGACAGTACCTGAGTATGTGTGTCACATATCACTGTTCTCTGGAAGACAAGAAATTTCATCTGCACAACTTAGACTGTCAATGACAAAAAATAGATAGTTTCAATGAAGCTGAAAGACAGGAACATATGATAGACTACCACTATGTGGTTGTTCTGTCTTGCCAGATGATGGAGTACCCTTGCATGGAAATAGCATAGTCATGGATTTTAGAGATGAGTTAGGACTCCATGATGATTTTTGGGAGAAGGATTGCATTATTTACATGTACTATACGTACCGCTTTTGGCAGATCATAAGGTGGTGTGATACATGGGCCAGGGTTGGGTTCAATGCTGCCTGTCATTAGGAACAGTACAGTTCTAAGCAGCCTGGCAAGAGTGTTAATCTGTCTTTCAGCAGGACATGTCCAGTGGTTGGGAGGAGCAGATAAGGGGTGCAGATGTGAGGAGAAATATATGCACGGATGGATGCCAACTCAGTTCCCGGCGAGTGAATGATAAATGCACCAGGACACAAGGGATAGCAGATACGTTATACAGTATGTGGCTACTAGTGGGCTGTGAACTCCGTTTCCCTCAAGTTCATCATGTTAATGAAACAAGAGTGTTAATATAACTGCACACAATTAGTATTGGTAATGATATCTTACAAATTTTGTTCTCTTTTTCAGAAAGTATGCCATAGAGACGCACAAACACTGAAATATATACCATCTGGCTGTGGCAAGACAAAATTCTCTAGGGGAACTCAGACTATCCCAATTGGAATTTGTCATGCTGTACAATTTAATTTATCTCTCTATCACACTGAGACAGCATTTGTCAGAACACAGTATGAGGAGCAAGTCCAATTCAAAGATTACAGCAATGATGTTACCACGCTGTATGATGTAGAGGATGACTCTGATTCTGAAATGGAAGACAATGATGACTCAGACCCAGACTGGGAATTGTCAGACTCTGTGGACTCACAGTCTGATTCAGAGAATGAAGATTTCATTGACATTACCGATGAAAGATAAGTTTTAGTACATGTCTTGTACTGTGCAAAGAAGTCTGTTAGTCGAGCCAGTATGCTGGCACTGGAGGTTGAGGTGCTGGTTGCTACACTGCATGCAATGCTGGTGACCCAGGTTCTGGAACAATCCTGGGATGCTGGGGGTAGGCAGGAGAGAGGGAGGATTGAGCATCCAGAGGACTGTTCTCCTCTCGCAGGGAAGGATGGTTTGCCATCCCGCTCATCGATTGCTCTCTGACATCAGCCGGGGGGAGATGTGAGCCTGGAGTCATGTCACTGAAGTATGCCGTTGGTGGGGAGGGTTACGGGAGAAATACTTGGTGGAAATAGGAGCTGGCATGCTTCATGATAGCCACACCAGCACCCTGTCCGGACCCCAGATGTCCAGATTTCAATCCATGGGTAGAGGTTAAACCGTTGGCCATTTACCTCGGCCCTGCTGGGGGGAGGATGGGGGAACCCATGTGGGATTTAGGTGGTGTTGGGTCATGATACGTTGCAGCTGAAGACTGAGTCCCTCTGAGGGAGGTACCGGAGCTGCCTGCAGGGATAGGTGAGATGAAAATCTAAATAAAATAAAAAAAAAAGAAGGCTGTTGTTCTTCAAAGTCTGATTATGGGGTATGGATGGGATGGCCAATACAGCATGTTCACTTAATTTGTAGTAATGTACCAGCATTCATTGTATACAACATGCACTGCCAATGCAGATGTTGTGTGAATGCTTGTGCCACTTCCATCCTTTGTTCATGTCTTGGTAATTGTCACCATATACTTGTAATGACTCTTGCATTGATGATCTTCCAAAACATTGATATTTCCTTCATGTTGCTTGCCCATAGTCCATTGTCTACTATTGACAGTTTTACACATTAATCTTGCTTGATTGGAAACATGATTAGCATGTTGTTTAGGGGGGTTGGAGGGTTGCGGGTTGTCAACAGGAAGAACCGTGTTTGTCTGTGTAAGCATGGCATGCCACAGCACACTCTCATTACTCCCAAGTATTGTTCTGAAGTAGTGATGGCAGCCACACATTGCCATCTCATCACCACATACATTGTTCCTCCATTGAAAAATGCTGTTCAGCGCTGGCTGTAACATGGCATACAACGAGTACCGTCATCATTGACAATGTGTGTAGATGTACAAGATGAACCTTTAAATACGGTTACAGAGGTGTTCCTTGCTTATAACTGGTAACATTTATGTTGGTAGTAAAGGAAAATGCTTGATTGCACAATACTTTGTTATATAACTTGTGGAACAGCTAGATAGGAACCTGTGTAAGTGACATGGCAAGCTCTCTGGTAAGATTGCAGAAACTTTGTCTATTTCTTGGCCTGTTCACATTAATTTGACCTGATGTTTCCATTGTACATCAACGTGCAATTTCTTTCATGTAATTTAACTTATTGGTATCCGGGCTGCTTTGGCAAAGAAAAAAAACAAGTAGGCATACAAGGACATATAACGTTTATTTCTTGGTCTGCAGATTAACAGAACTGAAGGTTGGAGAACATCATCGACAAAAGAAGTTCATGGTTTTTGAGAATGCTCTTCTAATGATTCTTCAGACCTGTTTCATAAGCCTGGGGACATGCAGAGTTTTCATTAGACGCATGGTGAGAAGCCTTGCTGTGATGGAGCAAGTCTGCATCAATGGGCACAGAAGGCAATGGGAGACACAGCCACGAGTCAGAACTCTTCCCATCGGGAATCTTCTAACTGCGTGTGACATTCTCTTCTCAGGGGGCAGTCCAGTGCATGTGCTTAATTTTTTTCAAACATCTGAATGTGCCAACCATATCACTGAGGACCTGTAATTTAAGGCAGGCTACCTACTTAATTCCATCGGTTGCCAGAGTATGGTCCAGACACCAAGAAAAACTGCTGTCATCACTGGTTGGGAAGCCAACGAAGTAAACATAGAAACATAATATTTGACGGCAGATAAGGACCGCTTGGCTCACCTAGTCTGCCAGTTTCCCTACCCGATGGATAAGCTGCAGATTCTAGTTAATCAACAGCATACTTCCTCCTACCCCCCCCACTAGAATTGCCTTATGTCTGTCCCATGCATTCTTGAATTCTCCCACTGTTCCTGACTCCACAACCTCCTCAGGAAGGCTGTTCCATGCATCCACAACCCTCTCTGTAAAAAAATACTTTCTAACATTACCTCTGAGCCATCCCCCTCTATCTTTAAATTGTGCCCCCTTGTTCTTGCACGTCTCTTTTTCTGAAAGATGCTACCCTCTTGTACTTTGTTAATTCCCTTGAGGTACATGAAAGTTTCTATCATGTCCCGTTTCTCCCTCCTTTCCTCAAGGGTATACATATTAAGCTGCTTTAGTCTCTCCTTGTGTGTCTTCTGGTGCAGACTCTGCATCATTTTGGTTGCTCTCCTCTGAACAGCTTCCACTTTGTCTATGTCTTTGCGGAGATGGGGTCTCCAGAATTGCACACAGTACTCCAGATGGGGTCTCACCAACTGTCTGTACAGAGGGATAACAAATTTCTGTTTTCTACTGTTGATGTCTCTCCCTCTGCATCCCAGTATCCCCCCAGCCCTCCTTACTGTCTTCTCACATTGCTTGCCACCTTTAGGTCATCTGATATAATTACTCCTAGGTCTCTTTTGATTTTTGTTGTTGTTATTATCTCACCCCACATTGCGTACTCTTCCACTGGGTTTTTGTTTCCCAGATGCATTACCTTGCACTTCTTTGCATTGAATCTGAGCTGCCATATATTTAACCATTCCTCCAACCTTGCCAAGTCCCTTTTCATCCTTTCCACCCACCTTGTGTGTCAACCCTGTTGCAGATCTTTGTGTCATCTGCAAAGAGATATACTTTTCCTTCCAGGTGCTTTTCAATGTCACTTATAAAGACATTAAAGAGGACCGGTCCCGATACTGAACCCAGCGGTACCCCACTAGTTACCCTCCTTTCTTCACTGTGGACTCCGTTTACTATTACCCTTCGCATCCTGTTGTCCAGCCAGTTTTTTATCCAGGCTACCACCTTGGGACCCACTCCAAGGCTGGCTAACTTGTATATTAATCTTTTGTCTGAGACTGTGTCAAATGCCTTGCTAAAATCTAGGTAGGCCATATCCACAGCCCCTCCCTGGTCTACTACTTTGGTCACCCAGTCAAAGAAATCTATTAGGTTCATCTGACATGACCTTTCTGCTGTGAAACCATGCTGCCTTGGGTCCTGTGCCCCACTGGCCTCTAGGTACTCAACAATTCTTTCCTTCAGAAGTGATTCCATCATTTTCCCTACCACTGAGGTCAAACTAACTGGTCTGTAGTTTTCTGCCTCTGCCCTGCTCCAACTTTTGTGAAGTGGAACCACATCTGCCCTCCTCCAGTCCTCAGGTACCACCCCATCCTCCCATGATTTGTTAAAGCGAGTAGTCAGTGGCATTACTAGTTCTACCCTTAGTTCTTTTAGAATTCTTGGGTGAATCCCATCAGGCCCCATTGCTTTGTCCATCCTCAGTTTCAAGAGTTCTTTCAAAACCCTTTCTTCTGTGAATGGACTGGTATCGACCCCCCTATTCAGAGTGTTTCTCTTGTTTGGTTTAGGTACCTCTCCCTCCTCTTCCGTTGTGAATACTGAAAAAAAATATTCATTTAGTATCCCTGCTTTTTTACTGTCACCCTCTGCCCACATTCCCTCCCCTTTATTAAGTCTCTGTATCCCCCTTGGTCTTTCTTCGCTCCCTAATGTCCCTATAAAAGGCTTTATCCCCCTTCTTAACAAAGTTGGCTATCTTTTCCTCAGTTTATGCCTTTGCTATTCTGACTGCCTTCTCTGCCTCCTTCTGCTTTAACTGATAAAGTTCTCTGTCCTGCTCCTTCTGTGTTTCCTTATATTTCCTGAATGCTATCCTTTTCTCCTTAACCTTCCCTTCCACCTCTTTTAAGAACCGTAGTGATTTTTTCCTTCATTTTGTTTTTTGGTTTGCTTCACACAAAGGCTTGTTGCCTCTGTGATGGCTGTTTTGATTATTTCCCATTGTTCCTCCACCCCTCCTTCTTGCCCATTTGCTAGTGCTTTTCTGAGGCACTCTCTCATTTTCCCAAAGTCAGTCCTCCTAAAGTTCAATACTCTTGTTTTTGTATGACTTGACTGTATGGCTGTGTTTATTGTGAACCACACTGTTTGGTGGTTAATTGTTCCCAGATGGCTACCCACTTCTAAATCTGAGATCCTTTCTCCTTCCCAATTTGAGAGTACCAGGTCTAAGATTGCTCCCTCCTGAGTGGATTCCAACACTAGCTCTCTGAGGCATGCCCCCTGTAGGGCATTAAGAATGACCCTGCTCTTGGATGTGCCTACAGCAAAGATACTCCAGTTAACATCTAGCATATTCAGGTCCCCCATCAACAATATCTCCCCTTTTTCTGCCATTTTAAGGATGCCTTCTATAATTTCCTTGTCCATTTCCTCCCCCTGAGATGGGGGTCTGTACACAACCCCCATGCAGATTGTGGTGCCATTTCCTGTCTCCAGGGTAACCCATAGTGACTCATCAACTTCCTGTTTACTCTTTAGTTTGGTTGCTTTAATCCCTTCCCTTATATAAAGAGCTACTCTTACTCCTCTTTTACCCACCCTGTCCCTCCTGTAGATTGTGTATCCTGGTATGTTGAGATCCCAGTCATGGTTCTCTGTGTACCATGTTTCAGTGACTGCCACAATACCCAGGCATCCCTCTTCCATCAAGGTCACTAGTTCAGGGAGCTTTTTACACAGACTGTGGGCATTGGTACTCATCACCTTCCATTTTTTGATGGCCTTACCCCTTTTAGCCCCATCCCTGTCCTTACTGCCTTTTTCTGCATTTACCCCTGTCCTGCTCCCTACTGACTTCTGTACCTTGGTGTTTACCTCTCTAACTACTGTGTTTTGTGGGGGAGACTGGGATTTCCCTGCTTCTTTTCAGTGCCTCCCCCCTTAGCTAGTTTAAATGCATGCCAGTGAAGCATTTAAACCTATCACCTAGGATCCTGGTCCCCCCCCCGGACAGATGCAGACCATCGCGCCAGTATAGGCCTGCATCCCTCCAGGTGGCTCCCCAGTCCCCAGTGAAACTAAAGCCCTGAGTGCTACACCATTTTTTCAACCATTTATTCAATCCCATGGTGCAGAATCCCTTAGCATCATCCTTGCCATAGAGAGGCAGCACCTCTGAGAAGATTACCGTACATGCTACCTGTCTAAGGCTCCTCCCCAACTCTATAAACTCCTCTTGCACTGCTCTGGTCCCATTCACAGCCAGGTCATTTGTCCCTAGGTGGACAATGACATCCAGCTCCCTCCCTCATGCAGCTGCTCCCGCAATCCTGAAGATTCACTTCCTGTCCCTCCGAGCCATGGCATCAGGTAGGCACCTTACCTCCCTATCCCCTTCCTCCCCCACTTCTACCCCTAATGATTGAGACCCCCACCAGGAGTTGTTTTCTTCCCCTGTGGGGTCTCGTGCCACCCTCCTGTGGGTTTCCTTTGTGGAGGTTCCCAGCATCCTCCTTGGTCTCCACTGCAGGTGCCTCCATAGAGGAACCACTCTTCACCAAAACAGTATATGAATTGTGGAGAGGCACAACTGGAGGGATCCACCTCTGTTCCTCCACCCTCTCCCTCCCTGAGCCCACCTTGGTCCAACTGCTCCTCTTTCTTGGCAACCTCTGAGGTAGCGGTGGTGGCCCTAATGGTCCCTGGGTGAGGGAAGAGGTTTCCTGAATCCTAGCTAGGTCAGCATGGAGATGGACAACCTCCTCCCTCAGACCAAAAGGTGCCTGCAAACAGGCAGCATCACAGCCTCCAGAATGTCTCCCAGAACACTGCTGCCCATAGCCATTGCACTGCACCACTCCCATCTTGACTTATTTTGTGTCCCTCTCCTGTTGCTTTGTATGCTCACTGTCTCCTCCTCTATGTATTTTACACCTACTTACCTACTGCCTATGTGCCCTTACAACTCTCCCACCCTTCCTGCTCTGGGACAGGAACTTCCTGTTGTCTTCGGTAGTCTCCTTCTTCCATGCTTGGATTCAGATCTCCAGCAGCAAGGGGGGGAGAAATAGCTATTTTTGAGGTTCCTTCAAGGTTGATGAAACTAACCTGTCTCAGTGATCCTTCCTTTCCTACTGCCAAACAGGAAGTTCCTGTTGTCTGTCAAATCCAGTGGCTATAAAAGTAAAATTGGCTTAGGGTGGGAGAGTGGAGGGGTGGGAAGGAGGGCAATTAGTAAGAAAGCTGCAGTTTTAGACTGATGTTACTTGCACTGAAAGCAAAATTCTCCTCTGGAAAACTAACAGCAGGAAGTTGTAATTGGAGACACCACTTTTGTACTCCTAAGCTCCTAAGCCACACCCCCAATTAACTTCACCCTCTGCTCCTGACCCAGTAAATTAAGCTGATACAGGCCCCTTCCTCAAACAGAGAAACACACAGTGACTTTCTTTTTTTTTTTACTTAAATGAGACCCCGTGCTTCTAATGAAGTATCTGTTTGCTTAATCCAAACAGGCACTGACTCCTGCTGAGATAGAAGTGATTTATCAGTAAGAAAACTGTAGTTCTAGACTGCTGTTACTTGCTCTGAAAGCAAAATTCTCCTCTGTCAAACTAACAGCAGCTGTTGGGAGGAGATGCCAGATGCTGCCTCTGGGGCACACAGTGAAGTTCAGCTCATACCTCTAATGGATCTACTTTGTTCAAAAATCATTGACATACAGTTAGTGCAGGTTAGCTGTACTTACATGTCATGCAATGATAATGTAATGTCACTTCTTGTTAATTTTGTGTTGCATATTTTATCACTGGTTATCATTTACAGAGTAATAAGGTCTCTAGTTCCAATGCCATGGAGCAAGAGGGTTTGAAAAGGCGTTTGTGTAAGGTGAAGGCAACGGGTGTCCATATTGACTGCTTTACCACTGATCACCACATTGGTGTAAAACAATTAGTGCATGAACAGGAACCAGACATCTCCCATTGGTCTGACGTGTGGCACATGGCGAAAGGTAAAGCTCTGCATTTCCCTGTGCTGTTTGAAAAGTACCTCTAGTTTATTCGGAAATGTATATGATGAAACTGATTGTGGTTCTTTTTTCACTCCATCATTTCACAGGAATAAAAAAAAACTGAGGCCAAAGCTAAACGTAAAGATTGCTCTATTCTGTCGCATTGGGCAAAGGGTGTCAGCCGTCATCCGTACTGGTGGCTGTTTCCAGTGGGGGAGATAGTGACATGGTAGTGGCTAAGTGGCTCTCAGTCTTAAACTATGTTTCCAATATACACACGAATCATGGAGAGCTTTTCCAAAATTGTCTTCATGGCCCTCTGGAAGAATGTGCTTGGATTGAGAAAGGTCAGTGTGAGGTACAACATTGTGTTTTCAAACATCCTTAGTATTCACCAGTACTGAATACTAAGGGTGTATCATTAGGCCCTGCCCAATGCATGGTTATTAACACATTTTTTTTGGGGGGGGGGTTCCATTAGGGCGCATAAGAACCTAGAAGTAATAACCAAAAACAACTTGATACTGAAAGACATATGTAAGCTTTCCCCGAATGAGCAAACTTCTGTGTTGGAAGCCTTCCAATAAGGTTGTCATTTTCTTTGCTAAGAAAATGACACATTTTTTCTATGACAGTTTGAATGCAAGGTTTGTGTACAACTGTTGTGATATTACATATTCTGTCTGTGCGTCTACATACATTTCTATGGTAATGTTAAACTGCATTTTTTGTGCTCCAGATGAATGTTTCATGTTGTTCATGTGAAGCCCATGCCAGCAAAGGTGTATTATAATTAGAAATGAGTTGTGTCTCTGTATCCATATTTTGTGAGACATTATCAAGACATTTCAATTGAAATGTTACTATCTGTGCTACCATATGGCACTATAATGTCATGTTTTTACAGACATTTCATTGTCCTCTCATGCACAGTTACAGGCATCTGACAAACTTATTCATGTGGTGTTGCTACTTAATGCACGATAGTTGCTATTGTGTGAAGGAACTGCTGTGTGCACCTCAACACTGAACAGGTGTCATTTCAATAAATGACAAACAGGTATGTTACCATACATTTGCAGCAGAACCACTCCTATCTCTCAGATACCTGTTCTGATAAGTGTTACATACTCGCATTGATCATTAGCTTTTGATGTTTATCTTTTGGTTACTAGTTAGGGTTCTTTTTCAATACGGTAGTCCCTGATTGAAGTGCAAAATCTCCAAGCATTTTTTTTTGTAAATTCAGTACCTTGCAGTACTTCCATTCAAGCCATAAGGCATGAGCAGGGGTTACAGTAACAGTCTGGTAATCACCACACAGGTGTGTAATGTGGCACGAGGCACAGCTGTGTGCCATAGTGCCCCCAGAGTGTCATTAACTGACTGTTAATGTAACTCATGGTAGTGCCTTACAGGTAGAGTAACATTTATTGCAAAACAAAATCATCAGATGTGTACCTTTTCAATTTTTCATTATCGAGAGGACACTTTCAATGAAAAGAGTTCATCCACCAAGATGTTCACAATCAAAATGCATCATGCCATGTGATAGAGGATGGAATGCTGGCATGAATAATTCATGCACCATTGTGCACAGGCTGTACATGACAGTGTGACAGGGTTCAGTGTGGCTGTTGAAATCCCAACGGCCAATTAAATTACACCATTTCTTTCAACATTTGTGTAATACAGGTTTAAGTAAACAGAACTGCACCATTGATGATACTGAAGCATACATAGTATTGTACTTGAGTTACTGTTGACTGCAATGTCATCATACTTCACTGCACTTCCTGCCATTAATTGTATTGCATCTATGTCTGTTAGACTCCTGATTGCTACTCTTCACTTTAACGAAAATGCAGAGAGGAAGCAGGCAGAGACACAAACTGGTGAGCCAAGATGGGAAGTGTCCTTCCTGAAGTCATGTGGTGGTGCAGTAGTGGTGAAGGTGGTGAAGGTCCCTGTAACATACAATAAGTTTGACAAAGTATGAAGTAATCATAGTATTTACCCAGTGTGTCTCTTAATAGGATGCATCGAGATCATTGGTCCAGTGTTCACTGGGATAATTGGGTTTTCGCTTTCAGAGGGGGTCTTCCCTGATGCTTTGAAGGAGGCGCCGGTGAATCTCCTGCTGAAAAAAACATCAGCATTTGATACTGTGGACCATATGGTGTTGTTGGATCACCTTAGAGAGTGGTGTGGACTCACTGGTGTTGTCATCAACTGGTTGGAGTCCTTTCACTCGGGTAGGAGGCAGAGGGTGGTGAAGGGGAATTTCTCCCCCCCCCCGCCTCTGAACTGTGCAGTCCCTCAGGGCTCGATCTTGTCACTGATGCTGTTTTTGGTGTATATGCTACCCTTGCGGAGGGTCATCAGACAGTACAGTTTGAGATGGGCTTGCTCACCTATAAGGATCTATATGGACTTGGCCCTGGCTACCTGTCTAAACTCCTCAATCCTGCTATCCCATCTTGCTTCCTCCATTCCTCCACCCAAGGCCTCATAACAGTTCTGAGGACTGGACTGAAAACCTCGGGTGATTCTTCATTCGGGGTTGCTTGCCCAGTACTTGGAACTCACTTCCAAAATCCTTGGGGGAGGCCCCTACAGTGGAGGCATTCAGGAGGGGCCTAAAGATCCATTAGTTTAATGTAGCCTACCAAGCTGATGTAGTTCAAACTGTACCGATATCTTTTAATAATTTTATAGAATGTTTATGATGTTAACTGTGACTACATAACTGTTGATTTTCCCTTTTATGAAGCACAGAGCTACTGGTCATGGAAGCCTGAAAAATAATGATTTATTAAGTTACTTAATTACTATTGACACATAAAAATGTCATTATAGCAGGTCCGGTGATGCTAAGGGTGGAGGCGCTGGACGCCTTACCTCATGCTGTGCAGGCAGTCTGGGTTCGGGAACAACCTTGGTTCGTCGGGGTGCCGGTGGTTGGGGTGGGGGAGGGAGGAGCAGGACTGAGCAAACTGGTAGGCAGCTCTCCTCTCCTCTTCCGGGGGTGGTGGGCATGGGTCTCCCCCCCCATAGTTCTGCTCACACCGGGTCACGATCCAGTGGGTAGCATATGCAGGAGGGGGTGGCATCATTACGGGTGGGCAGAAGGGGCTGAGCTGGCACCACGGCGTGCCTCCACACACATGGCCATTTTCTGGTGCCTTGGGCCGGGAACAGGAAAAAAACTACAAAATAACAAATGTGTTTTCTTGTCAAGAACTGTTCCATTTTCAACTTATGATTTTAACATGAAGAAAAACAATATTACTAAGTCCACGATCACAGGGAAGTGCACAATTGGCAGAACTGCAGTAATGTGTATGTCTACGCTGTCCCTACATCACAGCAGTAGCACTACCACTGCTGCCACATGCATACCCACATCTGGAATGAGCCTGGAACATCGGAGGGCTAGCCATGGTGAGTTGGACTGACCGTCCGTGAGAATGCTCATGTTCTACAGCTGTTGGTGGGGCACCAAGTCATTGACAGCATGGCTGATTTCAGTGGCCAGCAGCATAGCAAGCCCAAGTTCTGAATTAAGGGTGGTGTTGTGACCTACACTGGTGTGTGCCTAGTCATCCTAACGCTGCAACCCCTCCAGGGTGGAGCATCATGATGACACACAGCCCAGGCATGACTCCAAAGAGTGGGCATGACCTTGCCCCTCACCCAATGTCACAGCAACCTATGACAGGCACCCAGAAACACAAAAGAAGGATGAATGGGTAAGGTAGTACCTACTTGTCCCAGACAGGGTGGCATGTACCCAGGGCAGAAGTCATCTGGTTTGGGAGTAGGGCACAGTGCTGGAGTTGAGTGGCACAGGTAGAAATCCCCCCCTTCCCAAAAAAAGTGTGGCCACAGTTCTGTGCTCTTACTTTACTTCAGAATGGTCAAGATACAGACTGTTTGTTAGCCATTGCTGAAGAAAAAACTTATTACACATTGTGTGCAGTAATACTGTTGACAGTTTGCTGTTCATTATTATGCTGTCAAGTCCCTGGTACACTATGATTTCATTTACATTGTCAGATTATGTCTCTGACTTGATTGATGAGGGCTTCAGTCTTCGTCAAGAGTTCCCCAGCTACCGCATTGCTCATGACCATGCACCTAGAAAACAGATTCCACCTCCCATCGCAGCCAAATATGAAAAGCCAGATAAACTGCAGTTGGTGATCTCTCACTGCAATCGATTCAATAAGAGTCAGAAGTCACAGGTATGTGCACCTCCATGTTTTCCAAAACCTTTACAGTAATGTAACACTGATGCATTTTCAACAGTCATAGCTCATGGACACATGAAGTGAATACAGTTTCAATCGTGGCCATGTGCATTAGGTGCTATTCCTGCTGTCAACCAACAACTTAGTTTTGCCCTCCCTAGCATCCTATTCTAGACACCCTATAAGTGATGCAAAAACCAAAATGCAGGAAGTGTATCAAATTGGAAACATGTTTTGAGGTGATTCTTTCATGAAAGATGTACCTTCAATGCCAGCCAGCTGTCCCCCTCATTTGCTACCTCAACCTTATGAGCATAAGACAAGTTAATCCTGGAATTTCCATGACAACAGACTATGTTAGGACATGAAGGTATTGCTCTTGTTGGTATTGGTCATGCCATTTGGTTTTTGTGTTATGGTTGTCAATGCTTGAAATACAGCCTGCACTGTGTGCTCATTGTGCATTAAGTCAGAACATGGCACTGTTGTTACTGTCAAACTGCTACCACCAACATCCACATACTGCGCTAATGACTATATAAAATATGCACCTATTCAAACTGTACAAAAGGTATTATAAAAAGTGTCTCAGAAATGCTACTATGTGATTTGATGTTAGGATTTTAACAGTCTTACATTAATCCCAGTTATACTGTCATGTACAGCTTGATCACATAAATTCCTCATGTCAACATTCTGTCCTCCAGCTGATTGATTGGAATGATACATTCTGATTTAAGCACTAAGGCACTCCAAGGAGTCACATTAACAGTCAGTTAATGACCTCTAGGACAAAATGGCACTCTGCTGCACCTCTTGCCACATTACACCCCGAGGGGGTGATTAACAGACTGTTAATGTAACCCCTAGTCACACCTTACTACTTACAGCTCTGACAGTTTCCATGACCATAAAAAACTTAATAACAAGTGTTTAAAAAGTTTCACATACTCTATCCACATATCTTATCACCTGTCACTCATCATTTTTTTAGGAACATTACTTTCACGCATTGCTGGTTGTCTCTTACCACCATTGCTAAAATAACATCTCAACAAGTGACTACAGCATGATTAACTTGAAATATTACACCTACAATTATAAATGAAATGGGCACAGTATGTATTTTTAAATCAAGACATGTGCTGTTATGACCGTAACTTCACAGTTCTTCTTTGGAATTGTTTTACCAACAGGAATGTCATGCGGCACCGAAAGACTAAGAACAGTTTGGATCTGTCAGTGGAAGAAAAGTGAATCTACGTATTAGAAATGTAGCAGATGACATGTACCGGAGATCTCGCAGTTAACAACACATTGCTTTCAAGAAGAAGCGTAGATAAATATCTAACTCAGTTTACCCAAGTCATCGCCTCAGACCTTTCAGCAGCATAGATGGTTTATGTAGCATATAGGGCACATAGAATTATATTCCTATCAAGTGTTATTGCTAACAGTTGCCCTTGGATAGTTCACCTTGTGAATAGACTTGTATATATTTCTGTGCCATTATTACCTTTCCGCTGCCTTTCAGGTACACGTCCTGCCACATCCTTTGTAAAGACTGCACAGAGGACATGCCCATCCTCACAGGTTTCACTGTTGTGTTCTCTTGTGGGGCCTTCCTGCTCCTCCAAAATGAAGTCAGACTTTCCATACTGTACTGCATTCTGACCTACAACTAGCATCATCCCCCAGGCACATGTGGTCCATTCATTCCTCCAACTTCTCATCATGTGGATGTTTTGGTTCTATAGCTGATTGCCTAACATTCATCAGCCACCCTTGCAATTAAGAAATACTTCATAACTGTGCCCCTTAATATACCCCACTACAAAGGTAGCTTATTACATGGTATTCAACTGGAAATCCAATATTTAATGTGTTTAATACCTTCCCGATCATTTCTGCAAGCTGTTTAAATTCTTTAAAAATGTTTGAGACCATCACTCTGTATCTTCTCTACAATGGTAATTATTTTATTGCTTTGAGCAATTTTTAGGTTGGTTCCCCAATTTTCTCCCCTGGATCCTGAGACAACCACAGTCAAATGTGTGCGTTTGGTGATGCTCACACATGCAGGCTACCCACCCGGGCCCTCCTGCCACACCACAGGCAATCATGTGCCACAACATCTCCCTACACTTCCCATTGGACATCAACCAGGTGAGAGCGCAAACCATGGAGGATCAAGCATCCTCCGAGGGAAAGGTATTTCTTCACAATTTCCAAATTTTAAGTACTCTAACTTGGTTTTATGCTATACCTGGAAAATGGTAAAAAAGAAAACAAATATCTATACATAAGTCACATCAGTATGCAAGGGAGACATACTACACAATGTTTGCTTATTTATTATATCACCAATTACTGCAACTTAGGAAATCAATGCATTTGTAGGCACATTTTAGTTTTCAATAGTGATAAACAAGCCACAATGCTTGACCATCTGTTTAAGATGATGTTTGACACATAACAGTACATGTTACTGAATGCAAAACTGTGTAGCACAAGTAACAGTGCAATGAAAACAAGACAGTGGTTATACATCCGGACACATTTCCACATGTGTAATCCTGTATAGTTACTTTTTCACCAGTATATTTCAGACTATGTATGCCACAAATTGTGTAATAAACATTAGAAAATTGGAAAAAGTATTCCAAGCCTCTGATTGGCTGAGGGACTTCTCTAGCTGGGCATCTATCTGACAACGGATGCCCGGCTATTAAAAGTACCAGCCCTGCCAACCCCATCACTAAAATCATATTGTCCAGCCTGGTCTCTAATTGGCTGAAACACCCTCATTTAATTTTGAAATACCAGGAATTTTCTTGTCTTGCTTAATGAGAGCTAAGTCCCCATGCCTGTCCACAAGATGTTCTCCTGATAAAATGTTAAATGTAATGACTACCCCTTGCTAAAACGTGCACAGCAAAGCCAGCACAAAAATTAAAAATGAAACTCCTTACACAAAGTTGCTTGCCTTTTTTTCTCTTAGCTCACTTTACCACTCTGACTTCCGTGTTCCCACTTTCAACTGTGAGAGAGACCCAAATACAAATACCAGAAATCAGCCTCATACACAACACAGCCCTAGTTTTCAGAGCATTACTTGCAACTGATTGCTAACCCCCTTCCCAAATAAAAACAGACTGCCACTTCCTAAAATGTAGTCTGAATGCTCCCCTGTGAGAGAGAAGTGAGTCAGTACGTTTAACTTTCCCTCACACTCTGATTAGTGAAACATTCCATCAAACGGCAGCAGCACATTCTGTGGGAACCGCTCCAGCAACAGTGTTGCTGTAATCATTGGTTACGGTGTCCAGCCACTTCACGACGAGAAGTCTGGCTGTGTGGTATGGGTAATTGTCTGCATGGGTAACAGTACTGCACCAGCTTTCATTCGGAGTCAGACTTACTAGATGAAAAATAAAACCGCAGCTTTTATCAGTATAAAACAGGCACTCTACTTGCTGAAGGTGGACGAAAGTGGTGAGTCTCTCTCTCACTAAACAAATAAAATGGACCACTGGTGAACGTCGTGGGGGGGGCCGGATCCACAAACAAGCATCAGAGCAATACAACACTAAGTTATTTAAAAAAATAAAAGTGTAAAAACTGCACTGCCCTCTGCTGGCAAGTATACCACTACAGCATTAGAGGGACTACTTTACAATCAAAAACCTTTTCAATACATTTGAACTAATTTTCTATAAATTTTTGTGATTTCTTTTTTTTTCTTTTTTAAAAATACACACCTAACCCATTTTCTAAGTGCAATAATACCCTCCAGGGTGGGCGGTATTGTGCTATACTGGATCTTCCAGGGTCAATAAGGCCCTCCGCCTGCGGCGTCAGGCCTCATTACGCCCCTGGGCAGTCCAGTATAGCACAATACTGCCCACCCCGTAGGTATTATTGCTTACGTAACAGCGTATATTTATAAGTCACATAAAACAATTTATCTGTGTCATGCACATTTCATATTAACAATGTGCTATATGGAGCTGCGGTCCATAACTCCACTTGAACTACAGTCACATTACTGTCACATAACTGCCTGAAACATAACTGTAAAACCAATGTTATTCAACAGTTGTTGTTACCTAACAAAAATGGTTAAAGGGGAACTGTCATTAACAAAAGCCTCACACTCAAGTGAGATGCTGATCCTGATTTGACCTGGGTGTACAAAAACAATTTTCTTTACTTACTGTTTACTGTAACATAGTAGTATGCCCTAGGCTACTTTTGCTGACTTGTAAGATGCCATTTCGTGTAACCAGACATCCCAGAATCAACTGCGGGTGACATCACAGGAGAACTGCAGAGCTGGGAGATTCGATAGCCTGCAGTATAAATGTTAAAGATTTTCTAAGTTATAATCAGATGTTTGCTTGTCCTGCTATGTTTATGGGGCTTAGTTCAGTACTCTGTGACTGTACCTAGCCCCTGGAGAAAAGCAGCCCAGCAAATCAAAGCGTACAGCTTACAAAAAACTTTGACATTCACGGCAGGCTATTGAAAGCAATTGCATCTCCCAGCTCTGCAGTTCTCCTCTAATGTCAACAGCAGGAGATTCTGGGGTGTCTGGTTACATGAAATGGCATCTTACAAGCAAATGAAATTAGCCTCATTTATTTATTACACCACGGTAATCAGTATGTAAATAAATGTGTTGCCACACACAAAGATCTAATTAGGATCAGCTTCACACTTGGTGTGAGGCTGTTATTGCTGACAGTTCCTCTTAAAAATAGTCAGCATGCCAGTGTTCACATGAATTTATGTGTAACAGGGGTATCAAAATGGATACCACAGTCAGAGATGTTTCCATGATGTGATGTATCGCTAACGATGCAGTCATGCTGTTGTGTATGCCATGGATGCACATAAATTTTATGTGGTAGTGGTGGTGAATCAATGTCCACGATCGACTCAATGCTTCCTATTGGTGATCAGGAATTTTCTGGGGGTTATGAGGGAGGCTGTATAAACATTGTGTTTTTACACCATCAAGATGAATGGCTTTACATCAATATAACATTGCATTTCGACTTTCTACAATAGTAGATGGATGGTAAAATTTGAACAGGACCACAAGGCTAGCAACCACCCTACCCAGCAACAGTATAGGTGACAGTTGCCTCCCAATTTAACCCTCTTCTTTCCCTCTGCTAGAACTACCCCCCCGGCAATTTCCAGACCCTGGGGGTCACTCACTCTCTTCCCTGTAAGCCAATGCACCATTTTCTCTATCTTAGTCTACCTCACTACCTTCCCCCATTTCCCAAGCTCCGCCTTTTTCCTTTGTCTACTAAAGTACTCTACCTAATCCCTGTGTCCCCGCCTGGTTTCTTTTGTGTGCCTGAGTCCTCCCTTTTCTGCAAAGCATTATTTAAACTCTTCCTCCCTTCCTCCTCAGGCAGCACAGAACAGCAGGGGCTGGTGTCCCTTTAAAAACACAGGAGCTGTTTGAATCTTGCGCCCAGACCACTTCGGAGCTGCCGCTGGAGTCCCCTTACCATTGAGCTGATGCTCCTTTGCCACATCCCACTGAAATCCATGCTCCCCATGACTCCTTCTCAACCTCTTGTCCCAAGGAGGATCAGCAGACCCACCTCTGCGGCCACTGCTTGGCTATCATGTATGACTGGGGAGCTGCTTCAATGCACATGAAATTCCCCGCCCCCATCTTGACTTTAACATATATAGGGAATTAATTTTTGTGTCATATGACAATCAGCCTAGTTTCCCATTTGCTAGTTATATACATCTCCCACTAGGGGCATTATCACTGTTTCAACCTCCCACCTGACTCTAACATCTTTTGCTCATTTCTAACTGTTTCTGAGTCTTGTTAATCTCGACTTTTTCCCTGATCAACATGGCTCTACAACTTGGCCCTCTGATGACCATGAGGCTTCCATTAGTCATCCTTTCCTGGCTCTCTTTGGGCACTTGTTCCTATGCCAAAATCCAGTCAGCACCAAGTCTGAAGGATTTCACCTTCTCAGATATGCTTGCTGACCCTGGCAACCACCCAGATCTTACATCTATGCTCCTTCTGAGGTTCCCAGTGTACTATGTCATGTTCACCGCTATAAAACAGTTAAAGCACAATTACATTCAACACACCCTTTCTTGCATCGTAAGCTCTGGTACCTGCTGTTGCTCGCTCTGTTACTGTCAGGAGATATAGAGAAGAACCCTGTCCCTGTGACACAGCCCACGCATACCAACAATGATGGCTGGTCTAACATAAAAAGAATGCACATTATGCTTCTCAACATCAGAAGCCTCCTCAAAAACTATTCTGAACTAGAGACCTTTGTGGCTCTCTGTCATCCGGATGTTCTCTGCCTATCAGAGATGTGGCTTAAGCCCTCAATTTCTGATGCCGTATACACTCTAACCAACTATAATCTTGTTAGGTGTGACAGACCATCTTCTAAGTGGGGTGGAGGAGTTGCAATTTATTTTAAGACCCATCTGAATCTATCACTCACCACCACCCATCCCATGCAATCATGTGAATCTCTCCATGCTGTCCTCCTCCTAGGCACAAAAAAGCTACATATAGTGTGCACTTATAATCCCCTGTGAAGTGACTCCTCGGGCCTGGCTGAGCTACTCGAACACTATGTCTCCTCTGTTGGGCATAATGAACTACTAATTCTTGGTGACATGAATCTGAACTGGTTAGGTCAAGCCCAAAACACCCTTCTCTCCTTAGTTCAAGCCTATAATTTACATCAAGTGATTGCTGATCTGACTAGGACAACATCTACCTCCACTTCCGGTACACTTATTGACTGGATACTATCTAATCACATTGACAGGGTCCTGGCTGCTGGTACATTACCAGATGCAATAAGTGACCACTCTCCAATTTTCTGCATCTGGAGTCCCTCTGCTGTTTCCCTCCACCCCACCGCAATATATTACTTTTCGCAACTATGCCAGCCTAAATCATGCTAGCTTCCTTAATGAGGTATCCTCTATTGACTGGTCCTACCTTTATTGGATCCCTGACACCCAGGCTGCTTTTAACTACTTTCTTGACAGGTTTCTGACCCTTCAAGACAAGCACACTCCCTCACCACACAGTGTGTCCGAGCAAAACAAACAAGATGGTTACAGAAAAACCTACTGGACTCCCTCTGGGTTAGGGACAAAAGTTGGAAGCATTTTAATAAAATTGAGCCTCCTATCCGACTATAACACCTACAGGTCTCTATGAAGCTTCTGCAAAAAACAAATCAGATTAGCCAAAATCTCCTATTGCAAAGGACTCTTATTACAGGCGTTGGGGACTCCAGAAAATTCTGGACTCACTTAAAAACTTTTCTGGAGTCCAAACAATCTCTCTCTCTAATAATGACATGGTCCTAAATGATGTCCATTGTAATAATTCAACTACCATTGCTAACGCCTTTAATGCACAATTCTCTGATCTGTCTAAATGCACATCAACTTTCCCTACCTCACCCCCCCATGTCTAGCCCTAAAAATTGCGAACCACATGCCTGAGCACCCCCCCTTTCCACTTTAAAGCCATATCCAGATCTGACAGGCTTTTAAACACTATTTTGGACATCACTAATGTAGGATCTGATGGTCTTGAGCCCATGCTTCTCAAGCTGACTGCTCCCTTCATTGCAGCACCTTTAGATATAATTTTCACCCTGTTGCTATGTCACAGCAATGTCTCAAGCATATGGAAAATTGTAGGAGTCACTCCAATTTTCAAAAAAGGTGACAAAAAAAAGACATTGCCAACTATTGTCCTGTAGCAATCCTATCAGTACTGTGTAAAATCCTGGAAAAACTAGTGGCCTCTCAAATCTCTGATTTCCTTCTCAAGCATAATCTCCTATCACCATACCAGCATGGCTTCCACAAAGGGCACAGCACCTCCACTGCACTATCCCAATTCACGAACAACATTCTTTGTGCCATGGACTCTGGCCTACTAACTGGGGCCATATTTATCTGCCTTGCTGAAATCCAAGACTGGATGAATGGGAGTTGGCTGAGGTTAAACCCGGAGAAAACTGAGGTGTTGGTCGTGGACAAAGGTCGCTGTGAGGCGGGTCTGCCGGATGGATCACCCTCAGGCTTATGGCTTGGGGGCGTTCAGCTGACGACCTCAGATCAGGTGTGGAATCTTGGCGTAATAATTGACGACTGCTTGACGCTTAAATCTCAGGTGTCAGCGGTGGTCAAAACTTCCTTTTTCCATCTGAGGAACATCACCAGGGTGAAGCCCCTGGTTCCTCCAGAGGATCTTCCAACATTGATCCATGCCTTCGTTACCTCCCGCCTTGACTATTGCAACTCCCTGTACCTAGGGCTATCGGGGGTTGAACTTCACCGTCTGCAGCTAGTGTAGAATGCGGCGGCCAGGTTGTTGACTGGATCTTCCAGATCCAGCCATATAATGCCTGTGCTCCACGGACTGCACTGGCTGCCAGTGTTTTGCTGAATCACCTTCAAGGTTGGTTTGCTGACCTATAAAGCCCTACATGATCAGGGACCTACTTACCTGAAAGAGCTCCTTTGCCCCTACTGTCCTTCCTGCCCCCTCTGATCCACTGATGAGGGATTGCTAGAGATTCCCAGGGTTCATTTGAAAACTTCAGGGGCCAGATCATTTAGTTTTATGGCTCTGACCCTGTGGAATTCTCTACCTCATCAGGTGCGAAATTGCCCGACTGTCCTAAGCTTTAAAGGAGCTCTGAAGACCCACCTTTTTAGTATAGCTTTTAATGATTTACATTAGTTCTAATTTTGGTTTATTTATTGTCTTATGAAATTGTACAGGCGCTTTGGTTTTGAGAAAAGCGCCTTTTAAAAATAAAGTTTGATTGATTGATTGATTGACGTCAGGAAAGCCTTTGACCTAGTGGACCACACTCTTCTTCTGGCCAATCTTACATCCCTTGGCTTCTCGCAAAACTCAGTAGCATGGCTCAAAATTTACCTATCTAATAGATTTCAGATAGTGAAATTTAACTCTGCAATATCAGATCAAACTTCTATAAAAGTTGGCGTTCCCCAGGGCTCTATCCTGGGACCGCTTCTCTTCTCTGTCTTTATTAACTAGATTGCACGAAACATCCCTTCCTGCTCGACCATCCTCTATGCGGATGACCTTGTCTTGTATGCCAGCTCTAAGAATGTGCATGAAATCAATATTAATATATCCTCTACCTTCCTACAGATCCAATCCTGACTCACAAATAATAAGCTTCTTCTCAATGTGTCCAAAACACAAGTAATGCTCTTTGGCTCTGCAACCAAACTGAAAACTTGTCACAGTCAGCTTAAGATACCTAGCCTAGCTGGCTCATTCCTGGACACTATAAGCACCTTCAAATATCTGGGGTCCATCTTGATGAAACTCTGGCCTTTGACCAGCATATCTAAGCCACCTGAAAATTGGTTGATAGCAAAATTGGTATTGCCTACAAAACTCACTCCCTCTGCTAGACTAGCTATTGCATGGGGCACTTTACTTCCGTCACTTGCCTATGGTGCCATGACCTATGTGAATGCTTCCAAAGCCACACTTCACAAATGGGACACTACCTACAATAATATCTGCTGCTATGCCTCTGCATCCCTGTGAATAAAACACCACTGCCTGCTATATGTTGATCTCAGCTGGCCTTCCCCCTCAGCCCATCAACTACTCTCCTTCTGCTCCCTCACAGACAATATACTCAGGTCCAATACCCCTCTATCACTTTGCACCCTCTTAATTCCTCAGGCCTCCTCCAAAGGCCTTTGCTCAGTAGACAAATCCCTGCTACACGTGCCCAGGTTTAAAACCTCAAAGGGTTCTAATGCATTCTACCATGCAGCCCCTAGGATATGGAATTCCCTATCCTTAGACATTTGTCTTCCACCTAGTCACACCGCCTTCAAAAATAAGCTTCAAACTCACCTTGTCAGCCCTGCACCTTGCACTTGATATGATCCTCCTTAGTATGCTTGCCTTCCCTCAATGCATTACAAGACCCTTGTCTGCCCCTCAATGGCTTCTGTCTACCTCCTTTCTCACACTGCCTACACTCTCCCTCCATATCCCTGATCTTGGCCCCTATTGACCAGATATCCAGCCCACCCCAGTTCTAACCTGCCCACACCTATGCCCAAGTTTTTTAAGCAGAATATTGTAAATGGCACTTACGTGTTACTCCTTGTGCCTAGACTGTTGTAACTGCACATTTTTGCACTCAATGTCTATTGTATTGTTATTTTTGTATCTGAAATTGCTTTGGACTCAATGTCTATTGTATTGTTATTACTTCTATGCCCAACTGTAATTTGTATATTTTTTGTCTCTTTGCAAAACACTGTACTATGTCACTGTTCCAAATGTGTCACTTTGTAACCTCCCAGGTCGTGTCTGAAAATAGTCACTTCCATGTCTAGGACACCTACCTGGTAATCAAAAACTAGATAAATAAATAAAATAAGCATTCATTTTAGTGACATGTATGTCACAGTGGATCAGTGTTGGGTGGTGGCGACTCAACATCATTGATGTCATTCTCTTCTGAGTGACATTACATCTTGGTTGAGGGGGACAAAGCACACCACAAGGTAATTAGGACACCTTACCATGCATCACCAAGTATGACAGCACTAGTACAGAAATAATGCTCTTATCAGTACTAATGCAGTGATTTATTCAGTACATAGCAGTGAGAGCTACACCTTACTAAGTAAGGTGTAGCTCTGGTTGCTCTGTACTGAATAAATCATTGCATTAGCACATTAATTTTGAGATGAGCACATTATCTCTGTTCGAGTGCTGTCATTCTTGATGCTGTGTGTATCTCTTGGGCTTGCTGCCAACTGACTATCAGCAGGGTATTGGACCTGTGGACCTTTACCATGGTCCTCATTGTGCTTTGGTCTGTCTAACAAGTTCATAACTGTCCACTTAGGAGTGCTACATTGTAATACTTTCTGAATATTCTGAATATGTTTTTGTATCATTCCTGTGAATGCAAAACAAAGGGTGATCATTAACAACAACTGTAATTAGACTATATCTCGGTAAACAGTAACCTAATAGGTTTGCCGGCATGCCTTCATTGGTGGAAGATGAGGGAGGGGAACTCAGGAACTCAGGGAGGAGTCAAGTGGTAGTGTGAGTATTTGAAGCCTAAGGGGAAACATCAGTAACAGTAACATGTTGTTTTGTAACATTAACTTGATTCAGTCGTTACAACCACGAGTGTTAACTTCAATTGTTGATTCAGTACTCTGGTCTTCAAGGTCTTCATGCATCTTCAAGATGTACCAGTAGAGAGTTCAAAAATAAGATTAACGTTACAACATGTTATAGTTGATAACCTAACTGATGACCTGTAACAAAACTGCAACAATAAAAGGTTTTTGTGCTGAAACTGTTCTATGACAGTCGTTTCATGTGTCACTGACCTCAAATGTGCAACACATGACAGTGTAGTCAAATAACCTCACCCAGGAAGCTAACAGGGTTGTCACTGGGAAAGGCTTGTGGGTGGGGGTGTTAGTGAAGGGGTGGTGAATAGGGGTAAGGAAGGGAGTGCAACAACTGGGAGTGTTGTCGCATTGAATGCAAGAGGCCTGGGGAACAAATCCATGCAGTTACAGGCTGTCTTTGCAGTGGGTGAGGTAAACATTGTGGTCATCACGAAAACTATGTCTACCCAATACAAGGATGGGGATCTGATGGTCCCAAGATACAGGATATATAGGAAAGATTGGGGGAAGGTAACAGGGTGGTGGGTGATTTGGCTATGTACGTGAGGGAGGAAATATGTTGTGCTATGGAAAAAGGGAAGGATGGTAGGACGCAGGCAATATGGATGCAATTCCAGGACTTCGAGAATGGGACACTTATGATGCTGCTATTGTACAACCCACCAGCTGAAATGTACAGCCTGGGCAAGGACTTATTGGAAAACATTAGGAGGGTCACATGGGAAGGGTAACATCGCGATAGTGTGAGACTTCAATGTACCAGGAGCAGATTGCAGAACACCAGACACAGGTGGCATGGAGGGGGTTACAGATGAGGTAATGTCAGAGGGCAGGGTGCTGCAGGAGCTGAAAGTACTGAAGGTGGAGAAGGCACCAGGGCCAGACAGCATTCACCCCAGGGAGCTTACATAGGTGATGGTGGTCTTTGCTGGACTGCTGGCAGACCAGTTCAATACCTCTGTGGACACAGGATGTATAGCACAGGACTAGAGGGTGGCTCATGTGATGACCATCCACAAAAGTAGCACAGAATACTGTATGAAACAGACAATTACAGACCCATTACACTCACCACTATTGTAGGAAAAGTGATTGATAAATTCCTGATGGTGTCACTAGTGACCTGTTTTGGAAGAAAATGGTTTCCAGGGCAGTCAGCAACATGGTTTTGTCTCTGGTATGTCCTGCCAGACCACTCAATTTGATTACTACACTTGGGTGACAAAGGAACCTGTACAGGGGCCCTGTGGTGAATATCCTACATTTGGACTACAGCAAAGCCTCTGACTTGGTAAAGCATGTGCGGCTGGGTGTAAAGATGGAATATGTGGAGACGGGGATAGAGATGGTGACCTGGATCATGAAGTGACTGAGGGGAGGCAACAACAGTTGTTGGTGGTGGTTGGAACTCTAAGCTCAAAAGGCTGTGAGGAGTGTTGTCACTCATTTCTCAGTACTGGCCCAGGTGCCATTTGGAGTATTCATAGCAGATATTTCACCTGGCATCAGGAGTAAGATCAGTCTGTTTGCTAATGAGAGCAAGATGGCAGCATTAATGCACGACATAGTGAGGTAGCAGGGGCTACTGGATAACATGACTAAACTGGAGGAGTAGTCGGAAACATTGCACTTGTGACTCAACACCAAGAGGTGCAAGGTACTACACATCTGAGAAAATAACACAGGTAGGAGCCACAAGTTGGGAGGGATTCATTTGGGCACCAACAATGAGGAAAAGGATGTATGGGTAGTTATGAGGGGGAATATGACCAGCTCACCTCTGTGCCTGTGACAGAAAACATTTCCTCCTAGTATGTCTATTATGGCAGCTGAAAGTGTTTCACCTCAAGACGCCAATCGAAACACCCACACTTGAATTCAGATTAGGGACAACTATGGGCCAGCCAAACACCCAACCAACCCCGAGAGACAGAATGATTCCCCACATATCGGTTAAATTAACAGATAGACAATAAGTATCACACCACAAAATTACTTTAAAAACAAAAGGAAAGAAAAATATGTTTGTGACAATGCACAGCACTGCTATCTGTACTTAATTTTGTGGTACTGAAAAAAATATGTTGATGATCATTTTAATAGCAAAGTAATATACTGCAGGGTGAGCTGTGTATGCTGTAACCCACGACAGACCATGGGTGTATCAGGGCATTAATGCATGCACTGGATGTGTTGTGAGGCACGAGAGCTGCCCAAGTGATTTCAACCAGCTGGGAAGTGCATTAATGCCCCGATACACCCGTGGGGCTGGAGTGGGTTATTGCACTCCTAAAATGACTTCTTTTTGAGGACACCCACAAACCCACAATGTTGCACTGCCTCACAGTTACCAGACACACACAGTGCATTTACATGGAGTGTGTCTTACCGGGTAACTTGTGCAAAATTGGAGATCCCCGGTTCTTAACCGGTAACCAAAGGGAAGCCCCATGTATACGTAGTGAAAGAGAGAAATAGAGATAGACAAATCGTCACTGTGTCTCTATCTCTCGCATTGTCACAGGACGGATTGCTGCAGAAATCACACACAGGGGAGCTCTGTGGGCAGAATGACTCTTTCTTTCTTTCTTTCTTTCTTTCTACCTGACAAACTAAAAGTAGAAAGCAGTGCCTACTGGCAAGCTGTCGCTAAGCTGCCAATTACAAATGGATGCTTCTCATGTTCAATCTGTCAGGCAGAAAAAAAAGCCGTTCTGCCCACTGATTTTGCTAGCCGCTCCTTCACAAGCAACTATGGCCTTAGGGAGAGGCCAGATGTGTTTGGTCCCCATCCCCAGGGTTTCCACCAGACTGAGTGGACTAGTACCCAAAAGGGCTACATTGCCCACCAATCCCCTGAGGTCAGTGCTTTGCAGTGCCAGATCAATCAGGAACAAGACTGTGATTATAGTGGACTTGGTTTCCGTGGTCGATCCAGCTTGCATTACTGAGATTTGGGTGGGTGATGATACTGGCCCAGTTTTAGAGGCTGCCATCTCCCCCCCCCCCGGGTACTCAGTGGTGCACTGCCCCTGAGTGGAATGCATGGGCGGTGGAGTGGCCATCTGTTTTAGATCTGAGCTTGGCTTCACTGTGCATCAAGTAGGAAGACCAGGTTCTTTTGAATGTGTGGCCGTGCATGGGGGTCCGGGCGCAGGCTGCAGGATTCTCCTGATTTACTGCCCTCCTGGGGCAGCAGGCAATTTCCTGCAGGAGGTAGCAGACTTCATCATCGGTGAGATGTTGGAGTCCCCCAGATGTTTAGTTCTGGGGGACTTCAATGTCTGGGCCAACGACGAATCTTCTAGGCTGGGTTACAACCTCCTTCAGATAATGTAATCTCTGGGCCTGTCGCAAGACGTTTCTTCCACGACCCACCAGGTTGGCCACATGTAGGACCTGGTCTTCTCAATTGGGCTTGAGAGTAGTAACCTCAGGACTGAGTGGGTTATTTGGTCCGATCATTGCACAGTGGAGTTCTCATTTGGGCCCCCTTGAGAGCCCTCACCCTGCTGGGATAGTCAGCTGCAGCCCTTTGAGGGGTTTGACACTGGAGGGATTTCTGGCTGTAGCAGATCTATCCAGTGTGAGCAGTGCACATGTTGGGGGTGCGGGTCAGGCTGTTGCCGCCTACAACAGGCTGATGTCAGTTGCGTTCGACTTTCTCACACTGGTCTGTGTACAACCCAAATTCTCTCACTTGAGGTCCCCATGGTTTGATGGGGAGCCCAAGGTGATGAAGATTGTGTGTTGGAGGTTAGAGTGCTGCTGGTGGAAGTCTGGACTAGAGGTGGACAAACGGGCCCTGCACTCTCATTATGATGAGTAACAGGGAGCAATCACCCATAAGAAGGTAGAGTTCTGTCAAGGGAGATTGCTGCCAGGAAGAATCGACCAACTATACTCTTTCAGGCTGTGGACATGCTGCTAAATCCAGCCTGTCTCCAGCCAAAAAAAGCCTTTTTCTGATGCTTTATGCAATGAGTTTGCTTATTTCTTCTTGGACAGGGTGTCCACTGTCTGGCAGAGTGTTCTGCCAGTGTGCCTCAGTATGGCTGACAGTGATCACCTTTGGCATTTGGACAGCACTCCGCCTAGTTTGGGGGAGTTCATACCAGTGGGGGTGGCTGAGGTCATTGAGGTTGCCTGTGGGTTGAAGCACACATACTGTGATCTGGACCCGGTGCCGACATATTTTCTGATGAGATGTGTCGACTCCACAGGCCCGGTGTTTGCCTTGATTGTCTGGTGTTCTATCTCAGAGGGGGTCTTTCCAGATGCCTTGAAGGAAGCTCTGGTAAGGCCACTCCTGAAGAAATCATCTTTAAACCCTGACGTCATGGCGAATTACTGCCCAATCTCCAACCTCCCATTTCTTGGGAAGGTTGTTGAGAAAATTGTGGCACAGCAGCTTGAGGAGCACCTCATGACCTTTGACCTGTATGAGCCCCTTCAGTTGGGGTTTTGGGCAGGGCATAGCATGGAAACCGCATTAGTTCAGGTGCATAATAACCTCCTTAGGGCTAGAGATCAAGGAGAGGGGACAATTCTCATTCTCCTCAACCTCTCCTCAGCATTTGACACGGCAGACCATTGGGTGTTGCTTGACCACCTGAGGGAATTTTGTGGACTCACCGGCACTGTCTTCTGCTGGTTTGAATCTTATCTCATGAACAGGAGGCAATGGGTAGTGATGGTGAATTTCTCCTCCTCCCCTAGCCTCCTGTCATGTGGAGTACTTCAGAGTTCAATCTTGTCCCCAATGTTGTTTGCCATGTGAATATTGCCTCTGGGAGAGCTCATTAGGAAGTACAGCTTGGTTTTTCACTGCTATGCTGATGATACCCGATTGTATCTTTCCTTTGGCCCAGGGACATCTAATGTGGTGGAAGTGCTAAATAGATGCCTTGCTGAGATCAATGACTGGATGGCCTCCAGCTGGTTGCAACTGAACCCCGATAAGATGGAGGTACTAGTGGTGGAGTCGAACAGAAGGCATGATAGGAGGGCTTCTGTTGCAGATACTGGGTTAGTCCTGGGTCTTTGTCATTGAAGGCCTCCTCTAGGGTGCGTGATCTTGGTGTGACCTTAGACAGTGAATTGACATTTGAAGCACAGGATTCATCTGTTGTCCAGACCAGCTTTTAGCATCTTAAGAACATCACCGGGAACAAGCCCCTAGTGCTGCCTATGGACCTCCCTACTTTGGTGCATGCCTTCGTAACATCTAGGCTTGAATACTGTAATGCACTCCTACTTCGGGGTCTTGGGAGGTACCCTCTGCAGGCTGCAGCTGGTGCAGAACATGGCCATGAGGTTGCTGATGGGGCAGCTTAAATACTGCCACATCATCCCAGTGCTGCGTGAACTGCACTGACTGCTGGTCAGGTGGAGGATCCTTTTTAAGGTGGGCTTGCTCACCTTTAAGGCCCTACATGGGCTGGGCCCTGGATACTTGTCTGACCTTCTGACACCTGCTGCCTCTGTCTGCTCCCTCAGCTCTTCCTCCAGGGGCCTCCTTGTGTTTCCCAGAACAAGACTAAAGACTGCAGGTGACAGAGCTTTTAGTGTTGCCGGCCCCGTCCTGTGGAATTCGCTGCCACCATCTGTAAGGGAAGCCCCTTCAGTGGAAGTGTTTAAGGCCTGCCTCAAGACCCTACTGTTTAGTTAAGCTTTCCCAGACACTGTTTATTAATATTTCTTTCTGGGATAGCCTTTTAATTACTATTGTTATTTATAACTGTTTTATACTACCTGCTTTATTTATTAGTGTTTTATGTATGTGTTAAAGTTTTGATTAGCTTGTATCTATTTGTACAGCACCCAGAGCCTCTGAGATTGGCGCCTTCAAAAATAAACCTTGCCTTGCTTATTCCGGACCCCTGCCGACTCGACTCCCCGCAGGGAAAAGCAGACAGCTGTAGAGGTCGTGAAGGCCCTCGGTTACCTTGCCCTCCCTCAAGCCGGACCCCTGCCAACTCGACTCCTGCAGGGAAAAACAGACAGGTACGGAGTTGCGCACACTTCGGTGAACCTGCTCACTTGAAGACAAAGGCTCCTGGATCCCCTGGCACCATTTTCAAAAGACTTGTTTGAAGTAAATGTCACCACAGTAGTGAAGATTGTTTTTGTAGCCCTTAAATCTGCTCAGTTTGTATTGAAATCCTCTCTGTTTAACTTGGAACCTTAAGTGAAGCTATTCAGAGAGTAAAAAAGTCTCTGTTTGCCTCAGGTGCCTTAAATGATTTTAAACAGCAAAAACTACAGCATAAAATTGATCAACTAAGCTACTACAGTCTCCAGTTGCCTCAGGTGCCTTAAATGATTTTAAACAGCAAAGGTTACAGCATAATACTGATTACCTAAGTTGCTAAAGTCTCCATTTGCCTCAGGTGCCTTAATTTTATTTCTTGCACACATAGTAATTTTTGAGAGTGCAAGCAGCTAGTCCCAGGCCCAATCCAAATCAGTACAACTGTTGCATTGCTCCATCTGTTTTCTCAGCCCCTCCCTCTGCCTACCTGTGTATAAATTTGGTGTTTTTTCTCTTCTTCCTTAGCTGTGGTGGTCGTGAAGGCCCTCGGTTGCCTCCCCTTCCCCCCAATCTGGACCACTGCCGACTCGACTCCCCGCAGGGAAAAACAGACAGGTACAGAGCTGTGCACACTTCGGTGAACCTGATCAGTTGAAGTCCTGCCGGCGCTCTGCGCTGGCTCCCCACCATCCCCACCACCGCCCTTGGTGAGCATCTACATATATAGCTGAGATCACGTGAGCTCGCTTTCCCATTTGCAGGTTCTCCGCTTTCTCCACTAGAGGTCATATCTCACGTTTCTGCCCGTTCTATCCTCATCAGCTGCCTGAAAGGAAGGACCCTGTTACTTCATAATCTAGCTGCAGCTTGCCTTATCAGAGCAGGCGGTGGAAATAGCAGTAAAACAATTTTTGAAAACAAGCTCAGCTCACCACAGCCCCATCTACTGTCCAAATTGGGGACCTGTGGTAATAAATTGCTCTACAATTTGCATATACCCAGCCCCATTTTTTAACCTGATCCCTGTCTGTAGTGCCCTCGTCAAAATCCTTCCAAATCAGTTACAGCAAAATTGCTCCTTGATTCTCTCTTACTATTGCCGATTCCTTAACCCAGTTGACTGGTGCTTGTGGTTGCAGCCATAAACCAACTACCAACCCGCTGTCAACTCATTATGTTGCCTCCTCAGTGGCAGGAGGTAAAGGGTCTAAAGATTGCCCACCTCAATATTCGTAGCATCCTTGCCAATCACTCAGATCTAATGGCATGGGTTTCCTACTATAAACCAGACATCCTTGGGGTCTCTGAAACATGGCTCAAACCTGTGCACCCTGACTCTGCCTGTGCTCTCCCTGGCTACCTTGTGATCAGACAGGACAGGGCAGTACTAAACAAGGGGTGGGTTGTTGCTTTATTACAAATCTCATCTAAAAGTGACGGATGTACCCACTCCCTTCCCCCTCCTGTGAGTTTATACATGCCCTCCTCCTATTAGGCAACACTAAGAAGCTTCACCTGTCCTGTGTATATAATCCACCAAAAGGTGATGTTCCTGGCCTCTTCTATCTCCTTGACAGCCTCAGCTCCAAGGTGAGGCCTAGTGAACTCCTAATGTTTGGGGATTTCAACCTAAACTGGCTGAGTGAGAATGCTAAAATCTGTGAACCCCTTCTATTTGGCCTTGCCCTCAGCCAGCTCATCACCAAACCCACCAGACCCTCTTCCTCTGGGAAAAATGGCTCTCTGCTTGACTGGATGCTGTGTAATAGGCCAGACCAACTATCAGGCTCTGGCCTCCTCCCTGATTTGATCTCGGATCATTCCCCACATACTGTATCTGGAGGGTTCTTAATCTCAGGGTCCCACCAAAAGTCATACAGATGAGAGATTACTCAAACTTTGACTTAAACAACTTCCATACTGACCTCAGCCTGATGGACTGGTCCCTGGTATTTGCAGGCCCGGACCCCTTGGTTGCTCTGGACAGCTTCCTAACCATTTTACCCCATTACAAGATAGACATGCCTGACTCATTAAAAGATGAGTGAGGGGCACAGTCACAAATGGTTACAAGGGGAACTATTTGCCCTGATGAAGCTTAGGGACAAAAGTTGGCTTAAATATAAGGCCTCTGGAAACAGATCTGACTTCGAGGTCTACAGGCAACTTAGGAATTCATGCAAACAGGTGATTCACTCGGCAAAGAGTGATTTCTGCAAATCATCCCTCAAAGTGTCCGCCAAAAACCCGAGGAGTTTCTGGCGCACTATAAAACACACCGTAAATGGTCCAGCCTGTCAGCAGGTTCCTGACTTGCTAATAAATGGAGTCAGTTGCAATAATGCCCACATAATAGCAAATGCTTTCAATGGCTTGTTCTCAGACCTGTCTGATTACACCTCTATGCCTTCAGTCTCAAATGATCTGGGTCCTACTCCTGGTGCTCCACCCCATCCTCCTCTCCCTCCCTTCTACTTTAAGTCTGTCTCCTCCAAAGAAACCCAGAAGCTTCTAGTAGGTCTCTCCCCTTACTCCAGTGCTGGACACGACAACCTTGTGCCCAAACTGCTAAACCTGTGGGCCCCCTTCTTGGCCCATCCGATCTCCCACATTCTTAACTCCTCACTCGTATCGGGGTCTGCCCCTGCCATTTGGAATGTGGCCCCTGTGATCCCTGTCCTCAAGCATGGCAATCCCAAATTACATAAGAACTATTGACCCGTAGCAATTCTATCTGCAGTTAATAAACTGCTTGAAAAAGTAGTGGCCTCCCAGATTGCCCTTTTCCTACAAACCTATTACCTTCTCTCCCCTGAGCAGCACGGTTTCCAAAAAGGACACAGCACCTCCACTGCCCTCGCACAGGTCACCTCTAAAATCAGAACTGCGACTGATCAAGGCAAACTCACGGGGGCTGTTTTCATCGACTTGTCCAAGACCTTCGATCTGGTTGATCACACCCTCCTGGGCTCTGCTCTCAAGTCTTTTGGCCTCTCCCCCCCATCCTAGCCTGGTTTTCTAATTATCTCCCGGGTAGGAAACAGTACACGAGGTTCCAAAATGCCATCTCCAGCCTATCACCAGTAGCCTGTGGGGTACCTCAGGGGTTGGTCCTTGGTCCCCTATTGTTCTCCCTCTTTATAAACCAGCTGCCTTCAATCCCAACCATCAGACATGTTACTCTATATGCTGATAACATGGTGCTCCTCGGCAGTTCACAAAATATTGATGACATAAACTCTAGTCTCAACTCAGATTTTGGTTGCATCCAAACCTGGCTCAAGGCAAGTAAGCTTGTCATCAACCTGCAGAAGATGCATGTGATGTTATTCGGCTCCCATCCCAAGATGAGAGCATGCCCGGCTGAGCTCAGAGTCGTTGGCACAGATGGCACCCCTGTGATGATGGTGGAATCGTTCAAGTACTTGGGGGTGACTCTTGACCCCCAACTGGATCTCTCCCTGCAGATACTTAACTCCTGTAAGACAACAAACTGCAAATTGGGATTCGCGTACAGAGAAAAAGTTGTCTCACCCCAGCTGCCAGACTTGCCCTGGCAAAAGGGGTCTTCCTCCCCTCGCTTTGCTATGGGCTCACCTCCTTCATGAATGCCCCCAAAGCCTGGCTTTCCAAATGGGACACCTCGTATAACAATATATGTTGCTTCACCCTATCAGCCCTATCAGCCCCTCATCTCACCCATCATTGTCTACTTTGCTCTAGACTGGGTTGGCTCTCCCCTAGTAACCATCGTTCATTCATTATGGGCAACTTTACGGATAACATCATCTGGTCATCTACTCCTCCTGCACTTGCTGACCTCCTCCAGCCTGCCCCCTCTGGCAACCAGCTGAGGTCCACCGAATCCCAGGCACTTATGGTCCCTAAGACTCACTCCCTTGCAGGAGATCGAGCCTTTGTGGCTCTTGCCCCTAGAACCTGGAACCTTCTTCTTCCTCATGTAAGAGCTGCCCCCTCCCACAGCTGTTTCAGGTCCTCCCTCTGGGGCTACCTAAAGCAAGCATCAAGCTGCCTCTATCCCCCGTAGTCCACTGTCTGTGAAGTGTCTGTGAAAAATCCTGGCCGTGGGTGTGCACTTATTCCAAAATAACAAATAAACAAATATCACAAATGTTGTTGCTGCTGACACTGGTCCTAATTTCCCTGGCTGTCCCCCTGGGTTGTCATGCCTTTTACTGAATTGCATTAAATTGTTCACTGCCTGTTACCTGACTGTAGTTGATTGCTTATACCTGTCTGTACCATGGATGACAGTTGGACCCTAGTCTCTGTACTTTGTTTCTGCTGGTCCTTCTTGCTTGTATTCTGACTGTACCTTTGTATAATTTGTTGCTGGCCTCTGTACTGTTATTTTCCTGTACCTTTGTAATTCTCCCAGGTCGCACCTGAAAATAGGCACTTGACTGTCTAGTGTGCTTACCTGGTAAACAAAAGCTAAATAAATAAAAACAAATAAATATGCATATACTAGGACATTAATACATAGCCATGCAGACCCAGTCCACCAATGGGGTTGCATATTTTATGCAACCCATTTTATAAATGTCCAATAATGAACTTTAAAGGGGGTATGAACCTCTCAGCCAGCAGTGTCAGGCTTTAGAATGCCAGTGGACATAATGATGTGGCCCAATAATGCACACCGAGACAACCTGGTGCCTGTGAGGATTGATCCACTGGATGCCACACATCACACAATGCCAACAACTAGGGATCATGAGTGAGCTGTGATTACCAGAGGTCTGCTGGGAAGAAGAGGATTAAGCTTCCAGAGAAATGATCTCCTGTCTTGGGGATGGTGGACTTGTGGCTGACAGGCATCAGTGACTCCCAGTGGAGACTTGGTGCTGCTGCAGCAAGGGGTAATGTTACAATGGGCTTGAGATAATGGCATGAAGAATGGGTGCATGAGGATGCTCCTCCCATGCTAGATGTCATTGCATGTCTGCACCTCTGGGGTCTCAGTCACGTGCCACAAAGCAGAAACACCTGTTCTCAAGAAGGTTTACAATGGTATGCGTGTCAACGCTCAACATTGTATCCCCCCACGAGACTCACTGATACTCTGGATCAACACCCTTCATACAGTACTGGATTCAAGGTGTACCACAGCAGAGGAGGTGGTCCCACCCTGGAGGGTCAGTGACTGCAATTAGGAGAGGATGCATCAGGAGTACTGGTGAGTACTTATACTGAGCTGATCCCAGGCAGTGCTGTGGCAAGGGGGGGGGGCCTCCGAGGGATGTCCCTGGCCTAAGGCGACATGGAGGGAAAAAGAATGTTAAAGAAAAACATACCACCCACCCTGTCTTGTGTTATTGCTTGTATTCACCAAACATAGGATTGACAAAATGCTACATTGTTCACTGTAAGTTTCAGTACCAATAAATGTAACATTGCCAAAAAAAAAAAAGAAAGATAAATGCTGCATTTACAGTGCACGTGTCCCACAAAAACTTATATTTATGTCTCATGAAACCCTTTGTAGGTCTCCGATGGAAAATGTGAACGGATTGCCTGCATGACCCAAGAGGGTAGCACTTTCCGACTCTGATGACCAAGTCTCTGCCAAACCCAATATACAAATTGCCTATATGCCATGTAAAGAAGTAACCCGTCAACGACAAGTAGAAAAACATTGTAAAATAAGATTAGTAATAAAGCAATATCGCGTTGACCAAAAATATTACTTCAGTATTGCTCTCCCAAAGCAGAATGTGAAATACTATATGTAAGCAGTAACACACTCCAGGGCGTGCAGTCATTGGGGATTATACAATGGTAAAAAAAATACTGCATTCTGATTAGCTGACTGCCACCTTTTCTCTGTTGTAAATCCTGCCATATACCAATGGGAAAAGGTGCTAGTCTGCCTCATCTCATGCCAACTGTTACAATATTACTCTGAGCCCCCCACTTCAAAACAATTTGCCGCCATCTTGAACACTGCTAAAGAAATCACTATAGGGCACAAAAGCTGAAGCTAGAGACACACTGTATGATGGAAACGCAGACACTATCCTCATTCAGCTAAACACACATTTTAAGTGCATGACAACTGCTAAACTGGGAAAAGTGAGCACTAGAAGTTATAGAAAACATGGCCAATAAGCCAAGCCATGATTCTAGGCATGAGACTATGCATATCCCGGCGTATGCATAGACACATGCACAGTATCACAGCTCAGTTTTATTTCCATGATTTCTATAACTTCTAGTGCTCGTTTGTCATCAAGAAAAACTTTACACTGTTCAGCACTCATTAAAGTCTTAAAATGTATGGTTAGCTGAAAGGAGATAGTCACGCACTAGAAATCCGCTACCACGTGCTCTCAGTGCCCCAGAATTGTGAAAAAGGGATGACCAGTAGGATACTCACAGCAGTGCAGGCAATTACCAACCTTTGCCACATGGAACCCCTGGGCCCCATTCATTGTTCCAGGAGCCGATGCAGAGAACAAAGAAAACTCGCCTAATCGGGGGCCCACCGTTCACTGCCCTCCACTTCAGTCTTGAAAGCTATCTCTCCCCACCTTGCCTCCTTCTACCTGCCTACCCCCTTGCCCCCTCTCCTTTTCCTCCCCCGGGGCATTTCCTGACTTTTATCCCTCCTCTCTCTCTCTCTCCCTTTAGAGCTCTTACCCTCACCCTCTACCCTCCGACAATGGCCTTCCTGCCTGCATATCCCATTCCCTCTCACCTGCAGTGCTTATTTCCAAGATTGCTCTTGGCTGGTTATGTCATGCTACATAACATTTGGCACATTTTGAATTACTGGAATTTCCTAAGCCTCATTCTCTTACTTCTTGTTATTGTGTAACTATGTACTATTATGTTGACCTTTGTATGTATGTATACCCCCCATTCCTTCGACGTGGAACCTTTGTAAACGAGCAGTTCCTGCTCAAAGGTATTTGTAATCCTAGATTTCAATAAAATAAATAAAATTAAAAAAAAAAAACTCTGGCTACAAGCCAAACAAATCGGCCGTGGTGTTTTTGAACTGCACCAGCACATGACATGCATGTGCACTTTACCTGTACTAGAACTGATGTCACACAGTGGCAGGCTGTCTGTCTGTCTCCCCATGATGTTAACAGAAAGCCTTTCCATTTAAAAAAAAAAGATGCAATGTCTTTACACACACTCTCTCTCACATTTCTATGGGGGATGGGGGGCCATAACTCGGAGTCCCCTTTCCACTGAAAAAAAACTCAGCTCATACTCTCTGTTACCCAGCCACCGAATGACAGCATCTACCTGATGGATGGTAAAAGAATAAATACTACCACAGTAATAAAAATACACAATAAAAGGACTCATAAACTCAAACATAATTCTCTCATCAAAATCTGTATGTCTGTGTGAACTTCAAGTGAGGGGGGATCTCAGTGACAGCTTTCTGTGTTTTACCTAGCGACTCAGGACTATTTTTACTGGTGCAGTAACAAATTCAATGAAAATACATTAAAATGCCCCCAAAACCTTTATATTAATTTGTTTTATCTCTCAAAAAAATAGATGGCCATTGTATAATCGCAATATACCACTTCGGGGTGTGGGTCATGCTAGGATTTTCAATGCCTGGTGTGTTTTGCTCACTCGGCCTGCAGCCTCGTGATCAAACAACACACCAGCTGTTGTAAATCCTAACATAAAATAACCCACACCCCGTCATGGCATATTGCTTAAATAACCCATACCCTGTTGTGTTCTATTGCTTAATTAATCAACACCCAGGGTGCGTTGTTAGGCACAAAGCCATATGCCAAGTGTTCTCACAGCACCAGGGGTGTTGACAAATCCCCAATAACCGCACACCTAAGAGTGGGTCTTTGCACTTATGACATGGGGTACGTGCCCAAAAAGGTGAAAACAACCAGCCCAGTGGTGCTGAGGGTTGAGGCGCTGGATGCCACACCTCGTGCCACACTGGTGACCCAGGTTCGGAAACGAGTCTGGGCTGCTGGGGGTCAGCAGGGGGAGAAGGAGATTGAGCATCCGATGGATGCTCTCTCCTCCCCGGAGAGGGTTGGGGAGATGACCGCTCGAGGAGTGACCTCTGGCGGAGGCTGGAGACTGCCGACAGAAGCATCGTGGTGTATGCCAGTGGGTGGAGCCACAGCAGTATGTTGCCTTGGCAGCTGGGCTCCACAGGGGCATAAACATGCAAAAAAAAACTCTCCGCTGATAGGCGAAGGCACCTCCCTCCGTAGCCTACACTCCCAGAAATGGACTCGGCTCCCTATGCTGTGCCCCTCCCTCTCTCAGTGTCTCAATACTAAAAGAAAGAGCACCCTGGGTGGGGGCAGCCCTTCCCCAGAGGGTAGACCTGGGGGATGCCTGGTACTGGAGAGGAGCTAATGGGTCAGCCGAGTCATGTAGGGAGGTAGAGACTGCAGTTCCAGAGGTCACTGGAGAGAGTTCAGTGGTAGGGTTAAAAAAAAAATAGAGTTTAAAAAAAAAAAAGGTGAAAACAACATAAGTGGTCTTTCTCCTTGTTGAAAAGTACCAGCAAAGAATGTATCCTACCACCTGGAGAAATAGACCCCAACAAATGATGGCAATATGACTGTTGTCATGTACATACAAATCTCAGAAACACTGCACTGTTATGATTTCTGACCTATGTTTTGTATATTGTGGGTTATTGCTTACTTCTGAGACATATGCTCTCTCTTGACAGTGGGAGGGGAGCCATTCAGGTAGTCTCTCTCTCTCTCCATCTCTGGTATAAAGTAACGGCAATGAAGAGTCACACTGAGCAATCACTGAGGAAACATCTCAGAAATTCAACAAGCCAAATAATCACAACTACTGGACAACATATGGAGGGAAAGAGAGAATGACAGAGTGAGACAGAGACAGAGAGAGAGAGAAACCCAGTGCCACTGCTCAGTGTGTTTAGGCTGATGAAACATTGGAGATATGCATATCTCCAAATATTGAACTTCACATGCAGTAACCTGTGGTGTAAATAAAAACACTGTGATTGTTTATGCACAATTGCACCAACCGTGGATCTGTACCCTCTATCTTGGTATCTCACTCTCGACACATTTAAATGAGCCGTGCAAGGGGAACTGTGCAGGTCTGAGTTTCGCTCATGTAGACCGCACAGATAGAGAACTGGTCACACAGGACATTGATCAAAAACACACAATAACAGAGATCTCACAAGCACAGAGCAGTGTAGCCAATTTGTGTGTATGTGTGTGTGTGTGTCTCCCTCTCTTGCTCCAAATGGAATGTCGATCTCTGTGTCCAGGCTGTGTCGGAGACTGGAGATCATGTGGGGTGACAGGGGTGGGGGGATGGGGTTGGCCTAACGAACATCGAGTATGGCAGTAGTCAATGTCTGTATGTGACTGAAGGGTGTGCAGCACAATACAATGGGAACAACTTCAGTGGTGACATGTGCTCGGGTGAGAAATAGACAGAGAGGGAGACAACAGAATCACTCAGTGATGGAGACCACGCATACACAGAGACAGGCAGAGAGCAGTGTAGCAAGTCTGTGTGTGCTTCACCTGAAAGCGACATTTGCTGCCACACTGTTGTCAGACTTTGAAGGTGGGGGGGGGGTCCACACAGGGATAGATAGCAGAACCTAGAGTGGGACATCTGTGTACACACACACACTTTAAAAACAAGTTGCACCATCCCATCCTCTGTCATTTCTTCCCAAAGCAACACACACCTCTGAGAAGATATGTATTTTATTTATTTATTTATTTGCTTTTGGTAACTGGGTGAGTGCACTAGGCATAGCAATGCCTATTTTCAGGCACAACCCGGGAGAAGACAGTTTAAAACACACAAAATGAAGCAAACATGTGGAGCAGCACATGAAATTGGTGGAACACAGTGAGGAATGCAGGCAATTAACAACTGGAACAATAAATTCAATGAGCAGTACACATTAGGAGTATTTAAGAGAGTGTTACAATGGAGGCAAAACTGGAGGATATATTTAGGTAACATAAACAACTAGAGGTACATGGTGAGTGAAACAGGCATTAGCAATGAATGGTTTATACAAAACAAAGTGCAGTAAGTGCCTAAAATGAGGGTGAAATGATAAGAGAGAGGGAAGGGTGGAGAGAGTGAGGGGTGAGGGGAGGAGAGATGGGTAGATAAGGAGGTGGGGAGAGGGACGTAGAGGAGGAAAGTATTATGGTGAGAGATGGGAGAATGATGAAGTCTAAGGTAGATTAAAGCAGGTGCATTGGCTGATGGATTGTAGATGTTCCAGGTGCCGTGTTTTAAAGCTAGCATGGGTAGGCGCTCCACGAATATTTGGAGGTAGCGAGTTCCAGTATTTTGGGGCCATATAAGCAAAGGCGCTCGAGCCCATGTTGGTTTTACATCTGGGAATGTGATAGGGGGCTAGGTCAGCAGACCGGAGCTCGTAGGACTGAGGTTGAGAGTGGACCAGACAAGCGAGAGAAGATGGAGTGCCAGTGCAGACTATGTTGTCAATGAGAGACCCAAGGGATTGGAGCTGAAGGCCAGAGGGGCAAGGCCAGCTAAGGTTTGAATAGAGTTGGCAATGGTGTGTGAAGCGAGGTGATGCCGAGGCATACCGGCAAATATTGTTATAGGTGGTGTCCCACCTGTGGAAGGAGGATTTAGAGGCAGATAGATACGTGACTGATCCATATGTCAGGGCGGGGAGTAGAAAGCCTTGAGCCACAGCAAGTCTAGCCGAGGGGGTAAGGGCAAAACTGGTATGATAGGCACCACCTAATTTTGCATTTACAGATTTACAGGTATTGGTTATGTGTAGTTCAAAGTTAAGGGATTTGTCCAGAGTGATGCCCAGGTATTTGAAGGATTTGGTACTATTAAGTGAAGAGCCATCAGTACAGGTGATTTTTAGGGCATCTGTCCAAATGCTGTTGTGCATGAAATGACCATTTAATTAATTGCAAGCTTCAGGAAGAAATGACAGAGCTAGGCCTGTGTGGTTTCTTTGGAATGCGTGTGTGTGTGTGTCTGTGTCTGTCCTCAGATGTACCGCTGTAGGTGCTGCTATCTCTTCCTATGTGGAAAGCCCCCCCCCAACACACAATGCTTCAAACCCTGACAACAGTGTGACAGTTGTCATTGCCAAAAGGTACACAAAGAGCACTATGTAGCAGTCAATGGTACGGTTGTACAATGAACACTTGGCTGGTGGGTCAGAGAAACAGATCACTCCTACTGAACTGCAGAATGCTATACACCAGTTACTGCTCCAGTACAAGGATGTCAGCAGGACAGGTGGGTGGTGAGGACCAGATGACGACCAGGTACTACCGTGCAGCACTTCGAGGTCAGCACGTGGGATTGGTGGTGGTGGTGGCACCACTGGACAGGTGACTCAGGAGAAAACCAGGCTTGCTGGGAGAGCACAATACCACTGTGCTTATTGCTTACTAAATGTGACTGCTTCATATAAACCGTGACTTACACTTGGGAGATTATACTGTGAACGAGGTACACAGCTAGCTCTCTTTTACTAATAATATCAATGACAGCTGATCAAAAGTATTGTAGAACACAAACACAAAAGCCGTATCTCTCGCTGATCTGTTCTCATTGACAGAGCAGTACTTGCTGTGCGTGTACTTATTTATTAAGCTCTAGGACTACAAATACCTTTGAACAGGATCTGCTCATTTACAAAGGTTCCACATCAAAGGAAGGGGAGAAACATACAGACAGAGGTTGGAAATGGTATATAATCAGAACAAAGGTATACAATCAAAACAATGTTATATAATCAAAACACAGGCATGGTTGACATAGTTTTACAGTTGTAACACACGTTACAGTTGTAACACACTTCATAAAGAATTAAAGAACAGTCACCTGATTGGTTTCTACCAATCATGTCTCTATAATTACTGGTAACCCTATTTATCAATCGGATTACCAGTACTGTCAATTGCCATAATAACCCTAAATACAGTTATTACTGTGTTTGACATTGTAATAACCCAAAATCAGGTTATTACTGCATTGTAGAAACAACTTTAATTTTGTCTACAGTGGCGTGACTAAGCGGTGTACGCTCCTGTGAACAGTGTGCTACATAACCTATAGAAACAGCAATATTTACTGTAAGAATTACCTCACTTGCACTGGTAAAGATCACTTTTCCGAGTTTGCTCTAAAACTAGGTGCAGAGTGTAGAGTGAGGATAGCGGGTGACTCAGCTTTTTCAGAAGACTCGATGCAAGCATTAACAAGCATTGCTATAGCAATACTTGGTAACACTTGCGTCGAGTCTTCTAAGGCCAGTGAGTCACTCTCTTTTCTCACTCTACACTCTGCAGCTTCTTTTAGAGTAAACTAGGAAAAGTGATCTTTACCAGTAGAACTGAGGTAATTATTACACTAAATATTCCCATCTCTATTGGTTATGTAGCACACTGTTCACAGGAGTGAACACTGCTCTGTCACGCTAAAGTGAGGGACATTTCAATTCACTCAATCTCGGCTCCAAGGTCTACACAGGAAATCCATACACCAGCAATTATAAAAAATAAAGAATAGGCAAGTGTGTGTTGAAGGATTTTTTACACATCGTGGTTGTGTTGACTGCATAAACCTCTTGATCTTCGTTCTCAAGGTTCATGGATCATCATGCACCATGGGTGTGTAAAAAAAATCCATAACACACACTTTCCTATCCATTATTCTCTATGTTTCATCTTACCCATGTTGTAATTGAAACTATCCATTAGCCACCCACCCCATATGAAAACCTGGATTACATACAGCTCAGGATGTGAATTACACAGTTGTAACACAGACTTTGGTGTCCAAGCACAGTATGGCTGCAGCCTTATTAATCAGAACATGTGATAGATCTGTATTACCACAGTGTAATGCACATCCGTCACGTAAGATTACTTCCATGACAAAATAATCACAGAATGACAACATGGAATACAATGCTATTATGATACAAAGAAGTGTCTTACTCATTTGTGGACTCGTTGTCTCCCACAGAACCATCCATCTCAATGTATTTGTATAGGTAAGATTGAAGGACATCCTCATCTAGGTATAACAAAGCAAATCTGGTTAATTCTGTCACACATTGCAGGTCATCTACCATTTCAAACTTCTCGGAGACAGACAAGTAAAACCAGCAGCAATGATTCTCCATAACTGTTGGCATTTTGTCACATTTGCTGCGACTGCACCTAAAACATATGTCATGAACAGAATTTGCCATGAGTAACAATAAAAAATGCAGCGTACACAAAAAAGAGCATATCAATCACCACACCACATGAAAATAACTACTTCTTTATTTGCATAACTACCATCAGGAAGAAAGAGATGGCAAGGCAGGGAATGGAGTAAGGCATCATGACATTGCAGTGTACAGACAAGCAGTGTGGAACATGGCAAAACTCCATGGAAAGACTAAACAACGTGTGTTCCTTTGGGAGGGGGAACCAGATGGTCACAAAAAACAAAAAATGGGTTTTCCATGCCCTTCATTTCTGAAGACATTAAGATGGAGGAAGTGCAAGAATGCTGAAGAAACATTCAGTCTGATGATTGGTTGCATAGAGAGATAAGTCACCTGCAATACACAAAAGGTGGCAATGCCACTGAACAGAACAGACCACTGGAGCTCCTCCTTTGAAATCATGTTTCCACATGTGGAGACATGTTCATAATGACATACGCAGGCTGGAGGAAATTCAAACAAAGGCAATCAGGACTCTGCATGGTATACACAAAAAGGCAAATATGGACAGACTGCAAGACATCAGTATGTATACCCAGGAGGAGAGGAGATGAGCAAAAGGGGATATATGTGATGTGAAAAGGTCATTTTGGTACTAAGTGGCATGATGGTGTACATACTAGGTGAGGTGTAGGCAGCAAGACAATATGGGGGGAGGTGACGGAGATAACACATTGTCCACATCATTGATGATGAACCCAGAGTACCCTGCCATGGTGTGCCTGCCACATCTTCAGAGCCATATAGACACTACATAGACTAATTTCATAGTGATAATAGCACTAGTGATAGGTGTGCACCCAAGAGTGGCTGATGTCATACACATACGGCAAAACACCAGAAACGCTGTTAGCTAAGCACCATGGGACAACACAAAAAATGATGTAGCAATATTATAATATTGCTATTCATCATGGTTCAGAGAAACCACCATACTTGTCGAACATCATGGTCATGGCTACTGCCTGTTGTGTCACAGAGGAGGTCATGGGACAAGAACCTGCAAGCAGTAAAAAAGAATGGTTGTAAAACAAATGGAAATAATCAGCAGACATAAAATGTCATACACTGGGAAAAACACAACCACTATACTGGAAGTCTATATGGGACACATAGATCTCAATCTCAAAAGGCACATGTGAAAACATCTAGTACTATGTACCATGTACTTGCGGCTAGTGCAAATGACACTTGGGTTACCACATGATACTCACTTCACAAATATAAAAACTTCATAGCAGAAGCTATATGGCAGTAACAACTGAGCAAGTGAAAATGCAATTTTGGTACTGCCATTGTAAATCAATAAAACCGGTGCACTGAGCAGAGAAATGTTGATTTTTGACCAGGGGCTACAAATACAATGTGAACCAACAACATTCTGACAGTATCGTGCTACTGGCAGATAAGTGACTTGAGCACCATGTTTGAACAGCTTGTCTGTGTCGGTGAGGGGGGAGGGTGATTGTCACATAGAAGAGGAACTACAGAAAACATGCATGGGACCCTATAAAAAAAGTTTATTTTTCATCACTATGGTATGCGACAGCATAAATGATTTACCAATCCGAAAGATCCATAGATCCTTCTCTGTTGCTCTCCTCCTCATCTATGGACCTGGCAGGCTGATTGCTGGCTGAAGCGGACACAGCAGATGCTAGTGGTTCGAACAAGTACGACTGAATATTTGCAGCTGAAACACAAGCACAAGACAGTGCTGCCATTTCACTCTCCTCACCAGAGGACATCTTCTGAATGTTATGTGGCACAAAAGCTATAGGTACACTACTAATACTGTATCAGGACAATGACGCAAATCTGCTTATTGTTGGGGCTCTCAGTGTGCAAGTCTCAGGGCAATAATGCTACTCTGCTTATCTCTGTCTGCAGGTCCCCACCTAATGATGTCATCATGCATGACATCCACTGCCAGGCTGGAGCTCCGAGTAAAAAAGTAACATAAACATCAGGAGCATGCCACTCAGAATTTAAAACTATATTTTTTGACAAAAACATTCAAAAATGAGACAAATGGAGTACGCAGCATAGGCAGTCAACAGGTAAGTATGCAGCATATATACTTGACAAGAGAAAATCACGATTTTGTTGCACATGATCTTTAAGTTATTAGTGAACATTGAAATATTTTAATGTTCAGTCACAACTTAATAATTTTACCATATGTTTCCACCAAATTTTCAACATAGTCTGCTTATGACCCCAACCTCATGAACCAGGTAGGTGAAAATTTTCAAATTCTACTCAAAAGGTGATTTTGGAGAGCAACTGCAAATATACCTTTCAGGATGGGTTAGAAAAGTTTCCCCACCTTGTTCATGAGGTAGGGTCCCAAAAAGGCCATGTTGAAAATGTTGGTGTAAAAATATTTAAAAATAACTAAGTTATGAGTAAAAGTGCAAAATGCATTGAAATTCATTACTGGGACTTACCTTTTTCCTCATATCATAGTCGTTCTTTGAGAAGGATGTCTTTTGCATCAGATAAATAATCTACAATGTTAAACCTTGTTTAGGTGGTGAGGATGTGTGGGGGGTGAAAGGGATGAGTGCTGATTGGATGGGTTGGGGTGAGGATGGGAAGCACAGATCGATGGGGGACAATTTTCTTCTTTTCAATGATAACATAGTGGAGAAAAAAAAGATCAGTGAGTGCCAGTTTTCTTCTTTGCAGGGACCAGACATAACACTGGAGACTGGGAACTCCAGTGTAAGCATTTAGTATTTGGTGACAATGGAAGAAAGCACCCTGGTGTTGCTACCTATGTGTTTGAGGGGTACAGGTGATGTGGAGGGAGGTAGTGGAGATGTAAGCCTTACAGAAGGTGGGCACCATAATCTGCTGTGGGGGAGGGAGCATATACTTCAATGAGGAAGGACATGGATTGGACAAGCTAACATAGAAGAATATCACGTGTTGTCACTGACACAAAGAAAGTCAAGCTGCTCACGGTTTTCTCCTGCTGAGACAAATTGGGTATAATAGGGGTAAAACTGATTATGCATACTGTACAAAATAAATTGCATAAGAAGACACACAGACACAATGGGAAAGCATCTGGGAAGGAAGACAAGGGAGAGCTGGATGAACTGGGAAGGGAAGGGGATCACACAGCATTTTGGGGCAAGTCAAAAATTCCGCTTTCACAGCACCTTGTGTGTGACAGAGGAATTCTTGGCTCACAACCAGAGAAATGGCTCCTGTTGCTAAGCTGGGCACCCTGGATTTTGGTCCCCAGAAAAAGTATATCTGGGCTGAATTTGAAAAAATCAAACAAACATAAAAATGTACGTGAACAGGTCTCATTTACCTAGATTGAGTTGTTTGTGTTTTTCAAAAACCATAATTTTTATGAATTTTTCATTTTGTTTTTTAAATATAAGGTGGCTACATCACAACCCATCACAACTCAAATTTTTTTAGAATGACCCCCAAAAAACACCAATTTTATGAAATGTAAATGCTTGTGAAAGGTAAATTTATATTTTGTATCAGAGGATTCTCCTAAAACCCTACTGAGCATGCTCAGAAAAAAATTCAAATCCATGTAACTCTGGAACCAATTAATATTTTTTCACAAAACCTTTGAAAGGCACCACCTTGACACAGGCTCCTTCTACCTTGAAAATTTCAGAAAATAGTTCTGTACCATCTAGGCTATAGACGAGAGCAAAAGTAAGTGTAATAAGTATATAATAGCTGGGTATCTTTTTTTTTTTCCCTAACTGAAATCTGGTTTGTAATTTGTCATTATAAAGGAGTGTTTATAATGGCAAACATGTGACGGGTTTTCCTTATCCTGTGCATTCACCAGCATCACTCTTCCCTTCCTGGTCTCAGGACAGATTGACTTACAGCTGGAGACTACACCACCACTAGAATTTGGCAGTAAGTCCGTTAAAATGAAAAAATAAATGCTGGGCTAAAAATAATTAATCTGGGCTGCATTTAAAAAAATGGGAAAAATGTAAAGTAAACATTTCTTTCAGCAGCTATATCTGACCATGGACCTTGTTGAAACTCAGTCAGACTGCAGCTGCACAGAGACTTCTTGTTCTTTTGTATACTTGCTGTGGCAAAAAAATTATACCAAGCAATTATATCAAATAAACCATGGGGTTGTGTGTAAAAATTGAATTTTATACACACCCTCAGTGTTGGAGGCTTAAATAACCCTCTTGAGATTCGCTTTCAGTGTTTATGTAGCATCCAACACCTCAGTTGTGTGTAAAATTCTCGTAAAGCACACAACCCCATATATTATTCTATAAATATAAAAATTTAGATGTTTCTGTAAAAATGTAACACACAGATCTCAGAAACCTCATAAGCTACCATCACAAACACTTCCCACATCTTGAAAATTTGCACCTTGGACAATGCATGTCAAATTTGGGGCAATTTCATCAAACACCATCAAAGTTATTAAGTTACAAAGTTAGGGGGTTAACACTGAGCACTGTACTTAACCCAAACTATATTGGCATACCCATGACAGTTTAATATATAGATATATATCCTTTACACAAAAACTGCATTAATACCCCCATTAGGGTTCAATTTAACACCACAAAAGTAGGGAAATGTGGTATTAGGGTTTCCAGCCCTAACCCCTCCTCACCACCAAGCAGCAAAAGCACAAGACCACACACACAACCATCATCATCAGACATCATCAGGTAAGAAAAACAACATACAACTGTTTCCAGATGACATAAATGTAGTAGCACTGATATGCTACCTTTGTGGACTTGTATCTGTTGTGAGTGCATGAGAAGACATACACACTCATTTCTGGCTGCAGATAGAAATCCACGATACTCAAATCATGACACTACTTCTGTGTGCAGAAGCACAGGCCTCTACAACCACAGATGCAAATCCACAACACCCAAATTACAAGAGTTTGTTTTGTCTGCAGATGTGCAGGCCCCTATGGGGACAGCATTTCTGTAGCCACAGATACTCATACACACTGTGAGACATACACGCACTTCTGCAGCCACACATGAAAGACATACACACTGACCTCTGGCTGCAGAAGTGCAGATGCAATGAAATCCATGATATCAAAATTGTAATCGTATTTTTGTCTGCAGAAGTTCAGGCCTTGAGGATCCTGCACCTCTTTAGCCACAGGTTTAAGACTTACACACCAACTTCTGGCTGCAGGGGGAGATCACGTGATGTGCATGGCCAGTTAGCAGCACCTAAGTCGGCTTATGCTCGGAAAGCGGCCATTTCGGGAGAAATTACTATCTCCTTTAAAACACTACTCCACTGAAAAGTGCTTGATTTAGTGATCGGTCTAGTGCTGAACCAACTGGAAGCACAAATCTTGAGTAAAAGAGAAGCACTATGGCAACTTACCAGAGAGTGGTCTACGAGGCCTTCCTTCCCGATGGAAGCAGAGATGCGTCAGACACCCCCTTCTCATACTCCCCTGCAATCACCAGAGAAAAGGCAAAAAAGGCCAAAATACCAGACAGGGGCAGTAGCTAAAATGCAGGCTGCATCGACTTCAGCATCTACCTCACCACCTCTTACGGAAAAAAAATTTATGGAGGAATTACATCCCTTTAAAGCAGCATTGCAGGAAATTACTGCAGAATTAAAAAATATACGTGGGGAGCTGGCAGACACCAATAGAACTATTACAGACACAGCAGCTAGAGTATCATCACTGGAAGGCTGAAAGGCCACAATGGAACCAGAAGTTACCTTGCTAAGGCAATGAGTCCATAAAATAGAAGGGAAGCTAGAAGATTTAGAAGGTCGAAGTCGAAGAAACAATATTATCATCTTCGGGCTACCGGAGGAAGCAGAGGGATCGGCACCTTTTCTGTTCTTGCAAAAGATGTTTACTAAGATTGCGGGCCCTTCTCCTAATAATACCATCTATGTTATCGAGAGGGTACACCATTCATTGAGGCCAAAATCGGTCCCTAACTGACCACCTCAACCGTTAATAATAAAGTTCCTGAATTATCTAGATAAGGTTCATATTTTGGGGAAGACTAGAGATGTGCAACAAGTGCTTTGGGAAGGTCAGCAGCTTCGTTTTGCACAGGATCTGCCTGCTACAGTCCAACAGCATAGGGTGGAATATCACCCTTTGGTATCTAAACTTATAGCTGCAAGCATAAAATATAAAGTGCAGTATCCATCGAAATTAGCAGTATTGGTCTCTGGAGTTTGGCATAATTATGAGTCTGCACAACAGGCTATGCCAGCGCTGCAATCCCTACTCCCAGATCTTTTTCCCTCTCGATGAAGATTACAGGGACAGGAACAGGGGGTATTACTAAAGTTGACAAACTTTAACAGTTTAAACAGAAGAAATGAAGTGGAACTATATCATGACCACCAGAGGGCAGCATAATGTTAAAGAGTGACTGCACGGTTCCAGTCTCTTCAGTTATAATTCTATTTTGTTACTTTTATTGAATTTGGCTGGATCGAAAACAAAACTTATCACTCGGGTCTGCACTAGTGCAGGAATGTAAAAGGGTTCTAGTGCATACTGGCCAAATGGAGGTTAAGAAGGGGTTATTATTACGGACGAGGAAGGGGAATGGCTCATTTTTTCTCGGAGCCAAGAAATGTGCTACTGTTTAGTTTTCTTGGTGTTAATGGTTTAAACTTGTTAAAATTAGGCTGGTTCCTGGAGCAGGATCCGATTGGTAGTTGTTGAAGGGCTGCAAAGCATTACGTGCTATATAAGAGGGTGGAGGGTCGCCACAGCTAGTTTTTATATAAACTACTGGATTTTGAATCTTATTGTATTCTTTCTTAAAGGACCAACCCCGATGGTTTATAAAAGGCTAGTGCAACTGAAAGAAGGTTCTCATTATTTGGTTATGGCCAATTATACAGCTGAAACACTCGTATATTTTTTATTTTCAAATCGTGTTGGATTTAATTTCATATGGCAAATCTCAAGGGTTGGTGGACTCCTATTGCCACTGAAAGAGGATTTCTACTATTTGGCTGTGGCTAAAGAAGGGAGAGGAGATGGGGTGGGGGATAGATGGAGTGAAATATGGGGTTTTCATATTCAAGATCTTAAACATCAGTGGGGCTTACAGGCGGGAGGAGGGAGGGGTCATAGGAAAGAGGATAAGGGGGGATAAGGGTACACACATTTCGGTTTAAAAGGGGGGAAAGTAATAATAGTGTTATTTATTTATGGAGGAATTCCCAAGTGGATGAGTGTATATGGTAGTATATAAAATATGTTCTTGAAATGTGAGGGGTGCCCAAGCTCCAACAAAGAGAACAAAAATACTTTTGCACTTACAAAAATTAGAAACAGACATAGTATTTCTTCAAGAGGCCCATCTACCTCCCTCCCAGGTGCTCCTTTTTAGGAGAAATTGGGTGGGGCAAGTTTTTGGAACAGCACCTAATTCTCGTAGTGGCAGGGTAGCTAGTCTTATATCAAGCTGTCTACCATTCCGTCTACTTGATACAATAATAGATGGGCATCATAGATTTATTATAATCAAAGCTATAGTAGGTCACTCTGAAGTGGTAATGGGGTCAGTTTATGGGCCAACAATGGACGATCCTGGTTTTTTTACTAGTCTTATGCAAAGTCTGGTACTGTGGGCAAAATACCCAATGCTGCTTGGAGGTGACTGTAACCTGGCTTTTTGCAATATACTAGACAGGTCCAGGACTGGTAGTTCCACCCTTTCACAGGCACAAATAGCCATTCAGAAAATGATGGATACTCTGGGATTAATTGATCCTTGGAGGGCTCTTTTTCCCTCCAAGAGAGAATACTCTTTTCATGCAATACCACATAATTCATTTTCTAGGATAGACTACTTTTTGGTGGATATTGGGCACCTCTCTTTGGTTTCATCTTGTCTATATCTGGCTAAGGTTATCTCAGACCACCACCCTGTTTTGATACACTGGGACCCAGGTCTTAATACAGTCCATGATAAAGTATGGAGGTTTAATCACCAGCTGTTAAAATCTAAAAAGATTTATTCTCATCTCCAAAATTTTTTTTTAACGTTTATCAAAAACAATAGACCATCTATGTCCAAATTAGATATTCTGTGGGGAGCACTAAAGTGTACTCTTAGGGGGGAGATAATCCGACTAGCTACTATTAAAAAAAAATAAATGTACAAGTAACGTCCCGTCTTCTCCAGGAAATAAGAGCTGTGGAATTATCAATTCCTCCTTCCCCAGATTAATCTCCCTTACTAATTTGGAAATCCTCAGGGATCGATACAATTCCTTATTGAGAGATAAAGCAGAGTATCTTTTGCAGAGATCGAAGATTCGATACTTTGACCAAGGAGATAAAGCGGACAAATGACTTGCTCTCCATTTAAGAGCTCAAGCGGCAGATAGAATAATCCCTTCTATATACAATGTCGCCGGCTCCTTGGTTACTTCACCACAGGATATTCTTTGTTGTTTTCAGCAATATTATTCTGATCTGTACTCCTGGTCGGGCACCCCGTTTGATTCTACAGATGTGGAGCATTTTTTGCAAAGAATAACACTCCCCTCTTTGGATAATCAACAAGCGGAATATCTAAAAACCCCTATCCTGGTATCAGAAATATGCTCAGCGATTGATGCATTACCACTGAATAAAACTCCGGGTCCGGATGGATATACCGCAGAATTCTATAAAGCCTATAAAAGTCAGTTAGTCCCTATTCTTTTAGAAACTTATAATTATATCTATGAACATGGTGTTACAGATTACTCCCTTACAGAGACCACAGTGGCAGTTCTCCCAAAACCAGGAAAAGATCCTCTATTGGTAACTAATTACCAACCTGTTTCTTTGATAAATGTTGATCTAAAAATACTGGCAAAGATTTTAGCTAATAGATTGGTGAAAGTGTGGCAAGGTTTAATAAGCCCAGAACAGGTAGGATTTGTGGCCGATAGGCACTCCGCAGATCACATGCAGAAGTTAAGCCATCTTATTTCTTCATCCAGGGATTCTTCAGTACCTGCTGCTCTGGTGTCCCTGGATGCAGAAAAGGCTTTTGATCGGGTATCGTGGGACTACTTGTTCTATCTTATGCCCAAATACAACATTCCTCATCAATTTACACAATGGGTGAAGGTCTTATATACCCGACTGACAGCTTGTGTTCTCTGTAATGGAATGCTCTCTAAGGCTGTGGAGTTAAGACGGGGCACTAGACAGGGATGCCTCTTATCCCCTTTTTTATTTAACCTCTACTTAGAATCACTTATTCATTACATTAATCTTTCTCCTTCAACACAAGGTATCAAGGTCAGGCCTCACCAATATAAACGATCAGCGTATGTGGATGACATCCTTCTTCATATTCTACATCCCTCTTCTTCAATAAAATCGACTTTAGCTGTTATCGAACAATTTGGAAAATTTTCAAATTATAAGCTTAATATAGCCAAAACAGAAGTGATGCCTCTAAATAAATATACTTACTCAGCGGAGATATCCCAATTCGGATTAAGATGGGTTAAAGATAATATGCAATATTTAGGGATATATCTTTCCACGGACTGTTTACTGGATGAAACATAACAATTTAGATAAAACTCTTGCCCAAATTAGTAAAGATCTTAATTGTTGAGTACCTTCCTCTCTCCTTGGGGAAAGAGTAATGTAATAAAAATGAATGTACTTCCGCTTATTATATCCCCTATATATGACTAATCTGTTCCTCCCCAAATCTTGGTTCTTACAGGTGAATCGTATAATAGCGAATTTTATTTGGGGTAAAAAGAAACCGAGAAGAGCTATAGCAAAACTCCAGTGTAGCAGGGCAAGTGGTGGTCTGCAGTTGCTGGACTTTCTTCTTTATTATTATGCAATTACATGTTCGACAATACTTAGATGGAGCCGAGGGAAATGGATAGAAGATCATCACAATTATATTCCACAATGGCTCCAAATTGAAAGAACATTGTGTGCCTCCCAGGGGATAGATATAAGTACACTCAGTTATGTATCTCTTAAGAATATCCCTAGAGCTTTATATGATACTACAATTGGGATTACTCTGCAAGTTTATAAGAGGATAAATGCTAAGCTTCAGATTTCTGTGGAGAAGGACATCTCACAATCAATTCTCAGAAATCCCAATTTAAAGATTGGTGGTAAATCTTTAAATGAGAAATGCTGGCCTTTTAATAATATAGTTAAAGTGGTTGCTTTAGTAAGGGACCATCACTTATTGACATTTCAGGACGTTAAAAACAAGTATCAAATGCCGACAGAATTTGTTTTTAGGTATTTGCAGTTGTCCCATATGTTGTATTCACATTTTGGGGTGGGCCCCTGGGACCAGTATTTAGCCGGACAGGTGCTACAATCGTTCTCATCACCACCTACATCAAAGTTTATCTCTTATTTCTACCATAGTTTGAGAGATCATCTCAAACTCCATAAATACCACCCACAATATGTGTGGGATCAGGTACTGCCTATCTCTACTCCCGAAAAAAGGTCTTGGGATAAGATTTGGCAACATTTATACCGAGATGTGAAGTGGGATAGATACAGATTACTACAATTTTTTGTTATACATGATTTATATTATACCCCAGTGAAATTATGTAAAATGGGGCTACTTTCTTCAAATTTATGCTCCTGATGTGGGGAAATGCCCGGTAATCTTTTACATATATTATGGGAATCCTTCCCCTTGCTCCTGAACCTGCTCTCTTGCCCCTTGGGACCTCTGTGTGTCTCGGTCCTCCCTGCCCTCCCCCTAGCTTCCTCCTCACCTCAGGCAGACCTGTGTGTCTTCTTATTCTTGCCTTCCCTTCCTGTACCACTCTGCCCACCCCTGCTCCTTAACCTCCCTCCCCTCATGTCAATCGTGAGAAAACCTTTCACCATCTCCCAGCCAGGGTGTTAGTCATGCTACTACTCCTGTCAGGGAACATTCATCCAAATCCTGGCCCGGTTCCCAGGAGCTCCCTGACTAGCACCACAGGCCTATGCATGGTCTCCATGAATATCTGTAGCCTCCTAAAAAAGTTTGACTCACTACAATGCCTGGTCACTTCAATTAACCCTGGTGTCATTGCTCTGGTTGAGACTTGGCTGTCGAAATCCTCCCTGACTCCCTAGTCTCCCTTCCTGGTTTCACCCTCTTCTGGTCTGACCGTGTTGGGAGACGGGGCAGTAGCTGTGCTATTTATGTCAAGGAATCTCTCCCCGTACTAGCCCTGCCTACTCCCATCCTTGACTCCAGGGTCCAGGCGCTTACGCTGAAATTAACTCCTGACCCTTTAAAGGGACCCCTTTATCTGACTACTGCATACGTGCCCCCCAGGGACCAAACGCAGGCCATTGCCTCTCTTACAGAATACCTTTCCTCGCTATCTCCTTCCGCTGATCAAATTCTGGTGGGTGACTTAAATGTCAACTGGCTCAGCCCCTCCTCCTCCTCTACCCGTGACTCCTTTACTGTAATAGACCTAACGCAACTAGTTACCCACCCTACCAGGACTAACCCCAAGAGAGGCTCCAGTACCCTGCTTGATGTGGTACTCACCAACCGCCCTAATCGGATCCCCAATGTACAAGTGCTCCCAGACTCTCTCAGCGATCACTCCCCCATTCTATTCAACTGGTCATCCTCAGTCCCCAAACCCATAGCACAGTCCACATGCCGGCGGCGACTAATACCTGGTGGACTGATAAAACTTAAGGAACTTCTGTCCCAAATTGACTGGTCTCCTATACAGGCAACTCCTGACATTGACACAGCTCTCTCCTTCTTTACCCAAACTTTTAATAATGCCTGTGATATCTTTGCCTAATGTGACCCGCCATTCTAAAAGGCAGAAAGCCCCTGGGTAACCGCAGTTTTGATCCACCAACTCAAACATAGGGACAACCTATGGCACCATGCCATTGAGACTGGCTGGCCCAGTGACAGGCAGTTATATGCTGCCGCCTGAAACAAATGCACTCGGGCCATCAGAAAGGCCAAGTCTGAGTACTATCAGTCCTCACTCACTGCCTCATGGGGGAACTCCAGAACCTTCTGGGATAACATTAAACAGTTAAATGGGAGTGCACACTCCCCCCCACCCTCCCAGATCAACATTAATGGTGTGATCTCCTCAGACCCAGCCCTCATAGCCAACCACTTCAACACCTCATTCACTGACCTTAGCCCTATCCTCCCTACAAATTTTTGACCCTCCTCCCCCAGCGCCTGCCGTAAATATTTCTCACCCTTATTTTCTCCTCCACCATGTTTCTGCCCAAGAACTTAGGCCGCACCTTGTCACTGCCCTCAAGAGTAATAGTATGGGCAGTGACACCCTGGATTCTTGTATCCTATGGCTGGTCTTAGACACAGGCCTTACCCCGATCACATGCCTCATCAACCACTCTCTTTGCCTGGGGAAGGTTCCAACTGCCTGGAAAGTCACCACTGTCACCCCTATCTTTAAAGGTGGTGATAGGACTGTGGCTGGAAACTATCGGCCAATTTTCATTCTCTCTCCTCTCTCCAAGGCCTTGGAAAAAGTGGTGGCCTCTCAAATCTCTGACTACCTCTCCACCTACAATGCCCTATGTCCTGAGCAGCATGGCTTCAGAGTGGGCCACAGTACCAACACAGCCCTCCTTGAGTTCTCCAACTTTCTCCACTCCTCCTTAGACTCTGGTTCTCTGGCTGGTACGGTCTTCATTGACCTCTCTAAAGCTTTTGACACTGTCTCCAACCCCCTCCTTCTTGATGCCCTTAGTCTCTCTGGTTTTGCTGCTGGGCCTATCTCCTGGTGCACCAGTTATCTGTCTGACCACTCACAGTGTGTAAAAATTAATGGGACCTACTAAGACATCTGTCCCATCATTTCTGGGGTTCTCTAGGGCTCCATTCTGGGCCCCTTACTATTCTCCCTTTACCTTAACACCCTTCCACGCTCTTGCTTGGAGAACATTCTATTATATGCTGATGATGCAGCCATCTTTGCCTCAAGTCGCAACCCTATTGCCCTCCAGGACTCGCTGCAGAAGTCCTTCGCCGAAGCCAAGGGCTGGTTCAAGGAACATAGATTGGTGATAAATCTTAAAAAAAAAAAAACATGTTCTTCACTCATCCTCAAAACAAGTCCTGCAACTTCAAACTCCTCATTCACTCTGGGTCCTCTTTCCCTCAAACAAGTTTGCTTCTATAGATACCTAGGGATCCATTTTGACCCCTCTCTCTCCTTCCATGGACACATCGCTGCCCTAGCCACTGCCACTAATATCCGATTGGGCATCTTACATCAGTATAAACACTGCCTCCCCCCAAAGGCTCTTCGTCTCGCAGTCACCTCCTCTATCCTGTCCCTAGTGTACTATGGACTGCCGGTGTATGGTGCTGCCGATCAGACCGCACTCCATAAAATTCGCACTACTCTGAATAAGGCCTGCAGGTTAATTACTGGGGCACCTAGGCTAACACACACCTGTCTACTGTACACTAAAGTGCTGGTACTTGATCTTGATGAGTGTCTCAAATATTTGACCTGTACCCCTACAAAAAAGACCCTCCTTGGGCTATCTCCGCCAGAATTGACCACCACCATCCACAGCTCTGTCCCACTAGTTCATACTTGGACCTCTGAGAAAACCTCCCTTGTTATCCCTAGAGCTAGGACCTCTCATGGCCAAAGAGCTTTCAGCTTTAGGGCCCCCTCCTGGTTCAACACACTGCCCCCTCCATCTCCGATGCTCCAACTATATCGTGCTTCAAAGCGTCATGCAGACCACCTTGTTAGCACCCCGAAGCTGTAGTACCCACTAGTCAAAAGCCGTACTCAATACTTATGACAAAGCTTACTACTAAGCTGCTAAGGACAACATAACTCTGGTATTGTATGCATCAATCCTACCTGTACCAGCTTGTTTGTATCTATGTACTTATTGCTGTCTTAAGTTACTGTTATACTGTGTTATACTGTTATACTGTGTATTCTCGTTTGCCTTACTGTGACAAGGTACCTTTGTAAATGAGCCTATGGCTAAAAGGTTTTCCAAACTGCTGTCTAAATAAAATAAATAAAATAAATAAAGTAGTACCTTTTTGGGCAAATATTAAAAATAATTTGGATCCCCTGTTGGGCCTTTCTGAAGCGTTCACAGCTGAAATTTGTATTTTAGGTAACTACGGGTCAGTATTACTTGGGAAGCATTGTAAGCATATAGCTATGATATCTCTATGTGCAAAAAAAAAAAAAAAAAGTATTTTATGACATTGGCTTGATCAAGCAGTACCTTCCAGGTTTGAATGGATTAAAGAGATTCTATTTGCCTTACAGGCTGAAAAAATGATAGCCCAGCTGTCGGATAGACTGCATTACTATAATGTAGTCTGGGCCCCTCTGCATACTTTGTTAACAATATAAATTCTTTTACAATATGGACAGTTGAAAGAAGATGACCTCTCCACATTAATTTGAGCAGTTGAAGTGTACCCGAGGGGAGGGAGAGTTATTGGGTGGAGGGGAGGAAGGGGAGGGGGGACGGGGATGGAGGGTTGGGAAGGAACAGTTATGTTACACTATGTAGTATCAGTGCTAAGTGGGCCTTTCTTGATATTTTTTCCTGGCTTTATTTTATTTTATTATACTAGAAAATGGTGAACATTGGATGGAATGCTCAGGATACTAGATGTAAACAATATTTGTAACTCTTGTATCTATATCTATTATATAGCTTTTCACTGTTAACTCTCCTCTCTGTAACTGAAACTGCTATGAATATGTCTAAAGAGGATAACAGAAAAATCAATAAAGCTTACTTAATATGAAAAAAAACTTCTGGCTGCAGAAGTGCAGGCTCTAGTGGGGTCTGCACATATGAAGCTGCATATAGAAAGTTGTATAGCAGCAGCTACAGGTATGTAGCAAGGTAACACCCACTACCTCCTTAAGCCAGCAAAAGGTAACTGTTTTACCTAATCTGAGCTTTAAAAGGTAACATTTTACTTTTGGGGGAAAGTGCTCCCCCTAGACAAAATTGCTACCCCATTGAAAAATGTCTAGATCCACCAAGAGGCAATATAGCGCAGTGGGTTAAGGCTCTGAGCTGCAGATCTAAAGACCTGCGTTTGAATCCCACAGCTGCCTAGGTGCATACTGTGTGATCCTGGACAAGTCACTTAACTTCCTTGTGATTCCAGGTCACATCTCGAAACAAGCTTCGGCTTAGTGTGCTACTCCTGGTTAAACAATGTTACCTTTCCCTACCATGATAACCACAATACAACAGTACTTCTTTCTGCAAAAGTGCATTAAGTCGCACCCTCACTGGTGCATTAACATAGTTTTTTGCAAAGAATTTCCTTTCTTTTTGAGACAGTGGAATTGTATCTTTTTCATTCATGCAGGTTCCTTTGGGACCTGTGTGAACAGATGAAGACTCACAGAGATGCGCCAGAGTCCATCTGCTTGAAGAAGTGTAGGGGCCTTTGGTCCCTAAGTTCCAGTGTGGCAACAGATGTCAAGAATTTGTGGGGTTGTGTGGTGGGCTGCAGAAGTGCAGGGCCTCTTGGTACTGTGTTTTCATGTGGCTATAGATACAGACATGCAGAGCAAAGAGTCCATCTGTCAGCTGAAGTGTAGGGCCCTTTGGTAACCAAAGGTACAGAGCTGCAGGACCCTATGTCAAGAGAAGGTTTCTGTTCAATATATATGGCACTTTCCCTTCATAGGTTGGGGAGTGGTGCCACATGACAGTGTCTTTCCCCCTCAGCCTCAGGCCATCCATCTGGCTCACTGGCTTGTGCCTGGGCTCAGCTGTCTGGCACAGGATCACAAAGCACTACCCGCTGGGGTAAAGGCTGGCACTATATGTAATGTTTCTTTATAATTTCTTTCTTTTTTAATTTTGAACCTACATTTTCATAATAGTGGTTTTATGACTCCCCCTTATGAACATGACATGTGTCGTTTATACAAAAGTGGCCAAAACCTAATTTCACACCACAAGTGTTAAAACACATATTGTCCAAGATAAATGACACCTGTCATGTTTATGACATGGTGTGAAAAAAAATTGTCATGCAGCAAGTTTGGAGTCAAAATATTGATAATTACCGAAGTTATGAGCAAGCATTGAAAGATTTCAATGTGCATTCATAACTTTGTAGTGGTTTAATATTTTGATCCAAAATGTTTAACATAGTATTCTTATGATGCAATGTCATGAACTTGGCAGGTGACAATTTTCAAATCCACCTCGAAATGTGATTTTGAGGAATGACTGCAGAATCACCTTGCAGGCCTAATTTCAAAACTTTCACTTGCCTTGCCCATGAGGTGGGGTCCCAGAAAGGCCATGTTGAAAGTTTGGTGAAAAAATATTTAAAATTAGAGAACTTATGAATGAACATTGAAATAGTTCAACATTCACTCATAGCTTGATCATTTTACCACATTTTTCCACCAAATTTTCAACATAGTCTTCTTATGACCCCACCTCATGAACCCAGTAGGTGAGCATTTTTATATACTGCCCAAAAGGTGATTTCATGAAGCAGCTACAAAATCACCTTTCAGAATAGAGATGAAAAATTTCATCTACCTTGTTCATGAGGCAGGGTCCCAAAAAGGCCATGTTAAAAATTTGGTGTAAAATATTGAACAATGACAATTTATAAGTAAAAGTTCAAAATGCACTGAAATTCATTAACTGGACTTGCTTTATTTTCTCATGTTGCAGTTGCCGTTCCAGAAGGAGGATGTCTTTTTGATTAGAGAGTAAATCTACCACGTGGGACATGTTTAAGTGAGTAAGGGTGTGTGGGGTGGTAGGTGCAGAGTGGGAGGCTAAGGTAGGGTAGGTGGGTGTGCTTTGAGTTCAGATCAGCAAGAGACTGTTTTCCTCTTTGCAGGTTGTAAAAAAATTAACAAGGGACCATTTTCTTCTTTGTAAGTTAACTTAAAATGATAAAAGAAAACAATGAGGGACCGTTTTCTGTTTTGGCAGGGACAGGAGCTAATACTGGGGTGGACACCCCTTTTTGGCATGTATTGGTTGGCAGCACCAGGGGTGGACAACCCATGTTGCCACCAATACATTGGGGTGAGTGATCTGGAGGGGAGGGAGTGAAGTAGTACCAGGTGTGGGTAACCCAGTCCATTTATAAAATATGTATATCCCAAGCTGGATGCAGTTTAAACAGGAAGAATGAGGGAGGGCCAGCAGAGCTAGCAGGGGAGGGAGTATAACAAGAAAAGCAGAAATTGGAATGATATGGGAGGGCTGACTTAGGTGGGAGAGAAAGGGAACATGTAAAGGAGCTGGTTTTGGACACAAGCTGAAAAATTCCCCTGTCACACCACTTTGTGTGTGACAGGGGAATTATTAGCTCACAACATGAGAAATGTCTCATCTTGCTAAGCTGGGCACCCAGGATTTTGGGGTGTCCAGAAAAGTTTGTTTCTTGCCCTAATTTAAAAAAACAAACAAACACCAGACTCTAGCTAAGTAGATCCCATTTATCTAAGTTAAGGTTTTATTTTTAAAAAATATATAATTTATAGGTATTTTCCATGTTTGTTAGTTTGCAAAAAGAAAAACAAGATGGCGGCCATCGCAAACCAAAAAAAAAGTTTTTCAGGTCATGACAAGTAAGTGGTGCAAATGCAAAATGGTCTCATGTCCCCCAAATTTTTGGTTTGTATCAGAGGGTTATTGAAAAACTCTACTGAGGATGCTCAGAAAAAAACTTTAAATCCTTATAACTCTGGAACCGATAAATACCTTTTCACAAAATCTTTGAAAAGCACCACTTGGCACAGGCCACTTCTGCCCTGAAAGTTTTGGGAAAAAAATGGATATGTATAGGTTGTATTTGAGAGTAAAAAAAGGGGGGTAGTATAGGAAAAAGCACTGCACTTCATTAAAAATTTGCATACTGTACCCTGGAAACTGCACAAGCCTCCGTCATAAACCGTGTCACATCTAGAGATGTTGCCTCTGAGACAAAGCATGCATGAACTTAACATTAAACACTTTATTCAACCTTAACTATACTGGCATTACTGCAACATTATTATTATAGATACATATATAAAAAGGACAAAGAACATCAGCACACAAGCACTGAGGCAAGGGTTACCCATTATGGGGGTATGTGTGATTTTGTATTTCATAGAGATAGGGACATAGAGATAGAGATCGAGATAAATATAGTGATAAAGATAGAGATAGAGATAGAGATAGAGATAGAGATAGATACCAGATATAGATACAGATATAGAAGGTCCCATTTTTCCACACATGCAAATAAAAATTCCAATCTTATCATATCACCATAATATTGGGGCCTAATTTGTGGCTGGCAGTATAGCCTAGAGGTTAGAATAACAAGCTGCAAGAGTGTGATCTATCTAGCAGACCTGGGTTTAATTCGCTCAACGTCCTCTTGTATACTGTGTGACTCTGAACAAGTCACTTAACTTTCCCAGTGCTCCTGGGTCACCCCAGAAAACAGTTACTTTTGTCTAGTGGGCCGTACTCAGTTATCAAATTGACCATATTGAGCTAAAAAGGGAAGTTAAAACAGTCATTTTCTTATTGAGGGAAATGAGAGATTTAATTAAACTAAATAATTGCATTAATTATAAAGCACAAGAAGTAGATATAAAAAAACTGCAGAACCAACTGCAAACCAGGAGTTCAAAGCTACAGTTTGCAGAGTTCTTGGCAAAAGCACAAAGAGAGTGAAAAACTGGAAAGAAATTAAATAGTATGAATAAAACAGAAAGGCAGGAAGTGTTTGTAAAAAGAACAAACAAGGAAAGGTGTACAAACAGGATTTTATATAGAAGGAATAAAAGGGATACAACAAAACAAAGATAAAATAAGATATTATATATAAAATATTATATATAATAAAAGAGATACAACAAAACAATAGAATGGAGCAAAGAAAATAGGCCACCATATTCAAAAGACTTGCACGGCACAAAATGGAAGTTTATGGCGCAACCCGTAAAGTGTGAGACAGCACGATATTCAAAAGTGTGAAATGTGTCATGCATATCCGATTGTGCAATTGCACACATATAATGTGTACCATGCAGAAAAAGGAGACAGACATGTACATATGCCACGCATGTACATATTAAGAGGAAATACGTGGCGCATGTGCTGTGTGACTTACATTTGAGCCGTGCAAATTTAGGAATAATAAGAGAACCCATGAGTTCCACATTGTGGACAGAAGCCCGCTGCTCATGGAGGCACATCTGTGCCTATAAGCCATGCACAGTGTCATGGAGTGCCTCCCGGATCTCCACGATGGACCTCAGTAGCCGCATATGGTTGGAAAGCTGGTTGTCTGGGACAATGTGTTTGGGGCTGGTGTCAGGCTGCCGATCTTGGTGGGGGGGACCTGGTGTGCAAAAGAAACAGTGCGTGGTGGCCCCGTGGCTGGCCGCTGGGGATGTGAGGATGACACATGTGCAGTAACTGCATGTGAAGGGGCTGTCTGATCCTGCACCTGGTCAGGCTGTGGCTGATCACCAGTACCTTGTTGCCAGGCAATAGTGCCCATCTGCTGCACTTGTGCAGGCCACAGCGTGTTGCCCTCTTGCTGCACAGTGGCTGTCTGTAATTGTTGACCAACCTACTGTGCAGAGGCCAGCCCTGAATGGCTGCTGGTGGCATGTGCAGCATGTGGGAGATCAATCTGGAGCACATGGGGGGGGCGGTGTCGGGGATGACACTGTCAATCATAGTGCTGACATCCTCAGTGTCATTGGCAAGCACCTCTGCATTGTGAGGAGGGCATCAGCAGAAAGGGAGATGGTCTCATCATCCAACCCCTCATGTGTGCAAAGCCACATCAGAGGGTCCCACACTGGCAGTGGTTGTGGACACAGGTACAGGGCCATGCTGTGGACCACCACCTGTCCAAGGATGTGATGATACTGTGCAAAAAAAAGGATGGACCATGGTTAGGGATGCGTGTCCATGTATACAGTACTATAACATACATAGCTAGGTGCACATGCATGTACCAGGATTGCACATGAAACCACACACAGGCATGACATAGTTAGCAGTGCACATACCAACCATGCTAGGGTACACACATATGCTGTGGAAAGCACAACCATAAAGAGGAAGTAGTTGGTTGGCCACACAGTGCTACACAACATGGTTATCTGGAAACACACATACATAGGACAAAACATTCATGACCAGACATGATATGCAACATGTGTACTTACAGTGCTTAGACAGATCAACCTCGGTTTCATGGCCCCAACCAGGAACACCCTGCACAGCCACCTGGTGGAATATTATGGTGATGAGTGCCTCCTATGGTGACATCTAGGGAGGCCTGGAGGGTCTGCCACCAGTGACCCAAAGTTCAACACGGGTCTGGGCCAGTAGGCCTTTGGCCCATACCTGTAGGCCACTGGCTCTTTTTCTGCACTCCTGGGGAGTGTGATTGAACTGGCCCTGGGCATTAATGGCCTCTGTCACCTCCCTCTAGCCCTGTTCCTGCTCCTGTGGTGTCCCCAACCTCCTGCACAGGAGATCTTCATGGGGCTTATAGACCTCAATGAGGGTCTTCAATTCATCCTTTGTAAAATTAGGGCATCTGCGTCTTTACACCAACATCTCCAGTGTTTGTGGAACAAACAGATAGAGACAGACCCAGTTACAATGACATGGAAATGGAAATAAGCACCTTTCACAGAACAATGAAATCCACACACACACAAACATGACACAACACCTACCTTCAAGGCTGCAGTCACCTCTGAGGAGTGGTGGTGCTGCCCTCCTTTTACGATAATGTGCATGCAAATGAGCCGAATACATTCCAGTAATGAAATGCATATGTGCTGTTTGGGCACAGACTGTGCAATGAGGCTATTTGAACATCCTGGCTGAATACTGCAAAGATGCGTGCCATGCAGGTAGCTTTCAATCGCATATTTCTAACTGCTTTGAAGAACACCATGGTGCACAGTCACAGACAATAGCATAATTGACACCACATGTCACTGCTCTGTGCAGAACACACACAGCGCCATTCAGTGATGACAGCATTGGTTAATCACACATATGTATGTGCAAGTCAGTCATGTGTGACACTAGCCTGCATCACATGCCCCTTGCAGTGAGTGGTATGGTTGGCTTGCGTCATGGCACTGAGTGCCCTTCACAATATGGCATCTTGCAGCTGCCGTGCATGTGTGGTAGCATGGGGCGTGACTTTAGTTTGCTGTGCGGCACAACACTATTGTGCATGCACAGTGTCATGGCTGTAATTCACTATCATGCAAAAGCATGGCATTAACACCAGCAGCGAGCGGCTAACCAATGGTGTACTATGTATCACGCTATGTATGCGGGTTTCAGGCCTGCTAAAATGTGGCTGGGTGTGCCTGTGTACAGCAGCAACATGCCAAGAGCTATCAGAAGGATGGCACCATGTCAACGTGACCAGAGATGGTCGGAGGTAGTGCTGGCTAACCTGGTGGACCTAGTGGTCCCCAGGGAGGGCCAGCTATTTAGAGATGAAGACCTGGACAGGCCCAGGTGGGATGTGTGGGCCACATTAACAGTCAGCTGTTCAGGAAGGCTGGGATAGTGTGCACTGGGGAGCAGTGTCACCACAGATTTGGTAACCTGACACACCGAGACAGCCTTCGACTGGAGAGGTTCCATGCCATGGTGGAGGAGGGCACTGTGCCATGCCCAGATATGTACACCATTATAATGTGTGACATGTGGGATGTTGTTATCTGTCAGGGGTATGTCTGTGTCTGACAGTGACCAGTCTTGACTGTGGCATGATATTTCTATCAATCCTCAAGTGCAATACACTATGCCGCATACCAGACCGTTGTGTTTGTCACAGACATGCCCTGCCCTCTCTATAGTGCAGATGTAAAGTGACACATGTTCATGTCTGTTCAACTAAGGGCAATACCTGCCTACAGAGGCTGACAACATGCTGAGAAGTAATATTATACATGATGCTGAGCAGGGAATGGTGCCTTCAAATGCCAGGTGCAGAATGGGTGATGCTGGACTGGCTGCAGGACCAGTGCATTGCATCTGTATCTCCCCTGGACATGGCACAATGTGGTAACAGTTACATTCATGCTCAACACTGACATAGGTGACCTATATGCTATGTAGGCCCCATGCACACCGTGCAAGTGTGCTGGCACACACACACTACAGCCACCTGTCTTGATATGCATGTGTAGCTATACACACCTTCGGATGTTGCTGTACAGTACAGTGTGTTGCAGGTACCAGTTGCACATGTTCCGCTATGTACCACCAGCTGTGCTGCCGGTAACACCCCATGTACTCCACAGCTGTCAGCAGTCTGTGTCCTGTACATGCATACCCATCTTGCATCCCACCCCGGGATCCCATGATACCTGTACATATGGGCCATGGACCACACCATTCCCTATCAAAGTAACTGTTGGACTTTGGCACATATATGTTCAGTACTGTGCTATGCACATTGACATGGGTGTATCACATCCCCGGTGATGGTATGGTGGTCAGACATACCCTGTTGACATTGTGGGAGGGTGGTGCATGTTTTCTGTACCATACACCTGGGATGTGTCTCCCATTGTATATGTCCCTCTGGCATAGCTTGCACACATGAGCAATGCACATCCAAAGTTCCTCAGGCTCAGACTTACCACCCTGCCCTCATAGTGTACATGTACATCACTGTGTTTTTTTAATAGAGATTTTTATTGGCTCCCTCCCATTTTCTCCCTGTCCCTGTGCCCCAGGCGTGTGTGCGCGTGAGGAGGCACGTGCACGCCACAACCCGGGGTGCCCTCCCTGTAACAGAGGGTCCCTGTTATGAAGAATAAATCTAAGAAAAGGAAATAAAATCTTTAAGAAGATGTAAACCCCTCCTCCCCCCATTTTGTTTCCTATTTTCACTCTATCCTGTCTCCTTTCTGTTTTCTTTCATTTATCCTGTTTTCTTGTCAGGGTGGTCAACCTGGCAATCTATAACCTTTTCTTTGCTGTCCCTTTATGCCCCTAATTTGATACCTTGCATCTTAACTCATGCTTGTGTGCAGCTGTATTAATATATGGTATAGGGCTATATGTAATTGCTGTGCCCTCATCGAATACATTCATGCATAAAGCCCCAGCACATCTAATACTTAAAGAAATAAAGAATATGCTAAAAAGCATTTGGAGAGCTTTATAGATTTTTTGAATATTTTAGCTTTCTGCCCAGAGGTATTTTCTGATGTCCTGCATGGTTACAAAACAGGAGAAAATGCTTTAAAATAAAGTAAAGCACTTAGCATTATTTACCCGATGCAAGCTGTCCCCGAAATGGAAGTCCCTGCAGGATGTGCGCACATTCGCGAAGGAATGTGTGCGTACATTCGCGAAGGGCCCTGTGCACGTTCATGCAGGAAAAGTCTCCCCAAAGCAAAGCCACTGAGCTTGAATGCAGGAATTGCTTACTGCAGTAGTACCAGAGTGGCTGTATGGCTGATTGGAGAGCAGGAGAAGTGCAGCTGTGTACAGTTGCCATGGAGTCAGATTTCACTCCATCAAAGCCCTGAAGTACTGCTTCTGTATCTGCTCCATGGATACAATATTAAGGAGGCTTGTAAATGAATCTAAATACAGGACACTAAGGGCAGGATGAAGTAAAGCCCTGTAGCATCCTCAGAGATAACAAGCATTTGTTAATGTCGAATGTTTGCTTGCTGGCATTAGCATTGGCAATGCAGAAGTTAGACAGATGCAGAATAGGAATGGCAGTGAAGTATTGAACTTCACGTGAACCCCACCTCCATCCTGTAGAGACAGACAGGATTTGGGGTAAGTGTTTGGGTCATCACCCATGACGGTCAAGCCATGTCACCTCACCCTATTCTGCAGACATCAACACATGTTGAGGTGTGCCTTAGGGTGTTTGGCTTTACAGTCATCCCATTCCATAAGGACATACGGTGAAATGGGTGCAGCATAGGAGAGTGGGGTGAAGTCTTGGGCCGAAGAGTCCAAGGTACACCTCGATGCCTGTCGGTAGCTGAGGGGTGAGTGTGGGAAGGCATAAGCAGTACAGTTGGCAGTCCAAAGGCACACCCCGATGCCTGTCTGTCTGTACAGGGTGGGACGTTATGGTTAGAAACCCTAATGCCTCGGGCGTTTGTTGGTATTTACAGTACAAATTTTCAACATGGTCTTTTTGTGACCCCACCTCAGGAAAGCATTTGGGACCTCTTCTCATGAAGAGTGGCAGTGTGATTTTGTCAATGTGTCCCGAAAACTGACTTCCAACAGTGACAGTGCCATTCTGTGCCACATGTATAAAAACACAGATCGGGCAAGATGTGAAGAATGACAGCTGTACCATCTATAGGTAGGTATGAAGAGATGGCAATGTTAAAAATCTGTAGTAGGAATATTAAAAATGCTCGCACTTCTGAGCATACATGGAAACTGTGCAATGCATGCACGTAACACAGTCACTTTATGGAGTTTTGTCACCAGATTTTCAACATAGGCATTTTACGATCTGTGCTCATGAACAGTGTCACTGTGATTTTCTTAATGTGCCCCAAACACTGATTTCCCACAGCGACCGTGCTATTCTGCGTCGGAAGTGCGAGAATACATTTTGGCCAGGATGTGAAAAATGATAGCTGTACTGTTCATAAGCAGGTGTGGAAAAATGGCAATGTTGAAAATATGGAGTGAAAATATTGCAAATGTGCGAAACAACGAGCGTGCATGGAAACCGCGCAATGCACGCTTGTAACACATTCATTTTATGGACTTTTGTCACCAAATTTTCAACATAGGCATTTTAGGACCTCTGCTAATCAACAGCATCAGTGTGATTTTCCTAATGTGTCCTGAACATGGATTTCCCACAGCGAGTATGCTGTTCTGCGCCGGAAGTGCAAAAACACATTTCAGCAGGAATGTGAAAAATGACGGCTGTACTATTCATAAGGAGGTGCGGACAAATGGCAGTGTTGAAAATCTGGAGTGAAAATATTGCAAATATACGAAGTTAAGAACGTGCATGGAAACTGCACAATGCACGCTCGTAACACAGTCATTTTATGGACTTTTCTCACCAAATTTTCAACATACGCATTTTAGGACCTCCGCTAATGAACAGTGCCACTGTGATTTTTGTAATGTGTCCCGAACATGGATTTCCCACAGCAACTGCACTATTCTGCACCAGAACCACGAAGACACATTTTGGGCAGGTTGTGAAAAATGACAGCTGCACTGTTCATAAGAAATGCATAAAAATACAAATGTTGAAAATCTGGAGTGAAAATATTGCAAATTAAGCGAAATTCGTACGTACTAACAACTTCATAGCTAGCTCATAAAACAGTTATTTTAGATTTTGCCCACCAAATTTGCAACATAGATGTTTTGAGAGCCCACCTCAAGAACACTGGCACTGTCGCTTTGTTAATCGGTCCCGAAAGGTGATTCCGTGCAGTGACCGCAAAATCACCTTTTGGGGCTGATTAACACCATGACAGTAAAAGAATTCATGAGGAGGGGTCCCAAAAATCCCATGTTGAAAATTTGGTGCCAAAATTAAAAAAAAGGCCTGAGATATGCATCAAAGTTGAAAAAACCCTGTTCATCCCATTATACAGCTTACCGGCATTTCCTCAGTTCGCGGTCGGCTTTGAAGACTGCAGACGTGTTCCCGGTCCACTGAAGATCGTCGCGCCAGACCCGGAGGTAAGTATGGGGTGGGGGGTGGGAAGCGGCAAGGTGCACAGTGGGTGGGTGGGGTGTGGGAGTGGGGGCCAGTGAGAACGCCGAGGACCGCTTCCTTTTAGAGGAAAAAAACACAACATCGCGGGACAGTTTTATTTTACAGGGACATTTAACTGGACATTTGGCACACTGGGGTGGGCTCCCAGCATGCTAACCTACTGTTTTGTTGGGAGGACAGCTGCAGCCGATGGAGGATTGGGCGCCCATCGATACATAGCGGACGACAGCTAAGGGGATTGGCACTTCGCACAAACATAGGTTTGTGTGTGTGGGGGGGAATTATGCCGACTGGGAGTGGGCTGCCCCATCGGCACATCCACAAACTCGGAGGGACTAAAGCCGGTGGGGATTGGGGCCCCCATCGGCAAACAAAGACTGTTTGGGGGGGCACATGCTGCCGAGGGGGATTGGGCACCCCCTTGGCACGGGGGCTGCATAATACTGTTTGTGAACTTGGCGGCAAGCCACCCACCATGTTCACAAACACCATTAGGCTACCTAACATTCCGCCCTGCAATGACAGGTTGCTCCCTCATTGCAGCACATTGACTGATGCTGCAATGACGAGGCAGCCCCTGACTGCTGTGGTGAAAACATTTGTACTTGGTGCACTTTTGGAGACCAGTGTCATTGGCACGCTGTGCCTCCATTGGTCCACCACTGCCAAGCCCCCAAATGCAGTGCCTCCCTTGGCTGTAACAGTGCTGCGCCTCCACAACCCGCTTCTCTCCTAAGCTGTTACATAATGTTTCTTGCGCATGCGCGCAAGCAAACATAAAAATGAAAAGGTTGCATTTGTGCAAATCAAGCCCAAAGATCAATATGAGGGCTGTAAGGCTGGCACCAAGCCAAAATGCAAAGAAAAGCCGTTGGTTAAAATTGCAGCTGTCTGGTACCAAGTTTTATGAATGAAAGCCCTAGAAATGAGGGAAAAAGGCTTGTTAACATAGTAAATGTGCACAGAAATGCTGTATAGAATTATTCCCCTTATGAAAATGAAATATATTTTGGAACATATTCCAGTCTACTTTTTTTATAATATATTGTAATGTATTGAAAAATGTGTATATTTCAATATATTTTAAAATTAGCAAATATATTGCAACGTATTGTAAATGTACACATTATTGCTGCTTTAATATATTATGTATATTGCAAAATATATTGATTAACTTCCAAATATATTGAAATAAGGATGGTAAATATATGTTATTGGTATATTGTCAATATATGTATAAATGTATTGTTTTTTACATTTCAAATGTTGTTTCTATATTTACAACTATATATATATATATATATATATATAGGCCCAGATAGTCAAAGGGGTTGCACCAGTGCAACCCCACAATGCGCCCTGGTGGGATATTCAAAAGCCTGCCAGGCACGCGCAAGTCCCAATGCACCAGGGCACAATGGTAATGTATGTGGTGCAAACGAAGGGGGCATGCCCATGCATATGTGGCACATCCCGATATTCAGCCTGGGATGTGCTGCGCATATGTTGGCACAACCCTGATTTGCACTGCATTCGGGGCTCAAAGTTGAGCTGGAAAAACAAGGAACAAACCCAGGCCACCCACAGGTGGGCTGCTGTAGAGCAGGGTGCAACACAGCTCCCATCAGCCATGGCAGGCCACCAGGCCCTGCAGGGACACCATCCACAAGCAACCACACCCTCCTCAATGGTCCAGCGGTTCCCCCCTCCCTCCAGCAGTCCCAATCGTGGGCAGTGGTGTAGGCAAATCCCTCACCTGGTGTTCCAGTGGTGTCCCCCTCCTGATCACGGGCATCCGAAATGAATAAATCCCCCAGTGCTCCATTTGAATCCCCCTCCCTCCCATTTTGCCGTATTGCAGGCATCCGAAATAAATATATTCCCTGGTGGGCCAGTGGTACCCCCCTCCCCTCCACTCACAGAGGACCCCTGCCACCAAGCTCCCACCCCAGTCATCGGTGGGCAGCCGCATTCTGCCTGCATACCACCCGGCCGCCCACAGAATGACAGCTTACAGTATGATCGGTAAGCCAGTTGGTTCACAGTGTGGATGAATGGGCTTGCATGCCATACTGTACTACACAGACACAAATCTGGTGAATAGAGAGTTGTCTTTCAGCTGCTTAATCCTGCTCCCTCCCCGTGCCGGCTCTCTGATGACCCAAGGTCATTCCCAAACTTGGGTCACCAGTGTGGCAAGGCATCCAGCACCTCAACCCTCAGCACCACCGGGCCAGCTCACTGTGAGTGTTTTACAATCCCGCAAACATGCACCATAGTTGTGCACTAGACATGTAATTCTGACCAATATGTACACACCCACTATGCTGGTATGGCCACGTGTATGTCACAGCGGTCCTCACATGTACACATGGCATCCTGCCACTGCATAGTTGATGGAGGCATGTGGGGTATGTCACTGCAGATGTTTTGTTCCAATGCACACACACCCTCGGTTAGAGACACAGATGGAACATGTATGGTCAGCATGGCTATGTGACAGTGTGTGCTCATGGTGATGTACAGCATTACCACTGTGCGTTGTGATGTCACTACCCATTCCCATGTCTATGTTGTACGTATGTGCACATGCATGTGTCCACCCATGCACCACAGGCCACACACCAGGACCATGTACATCCTATAACTGTGTCATGGCATAACAGTGAACAACATTCCTCTGCGGAACTCCACATGTCCCTGTGCATCATAGTCCTCCTTGTGGCTTGGCATGTTGGGTCATGTAGGCATGTATTGGTGCACAGCACAGTGTGTGGTACTGGGTACCCATTGTGCATCGTCGTGAATCAGTGTGGCAGTTGACATGTCAAAGCAAGAGGTTATGCAGGTGTCATACTGTTATTTGTGTCATTCAGGTGTCCACTGTGCGTTGTGCATCCCATTCTATAACCATAGTAGCACTATTGACAATTCAGCCATGTATACATCCAGGAGTATTTGTTGCAGATCAGGGGTCACAGTGGTAACAAGCACATGACTGCTGTGGTGTGTCCTGGCATGAAATGATACAGTGAACTTGTGTAGATATACACATGTAGTTGCCTGTCATGGACATTGTGACCGTCAGGAACATTGGCACATATGACCAACCATCAAGCCACATCTATGCAGTCCTGTGTCTGCTGATGGCACGCCAATGGTTGAGCAGTACACTGCCTTGGTAGGCACACAGCTATGACAGTGACCCCCATCCAGTGTTGTCCTGCTGCTATGGCCTCCAATTGGTGTCACATGTCCATCTACATCAGTTCTGCACATTCTGGTGTGATACAGGCATGGGATTATCCATGTGCAGTCCACACAGCACCAACCACTGGGACCGTTGTCCATCCTGTGTGTCCACTCCCCGTCGGCATAATTTCTCCCCCTCACACACACAAAAAAGTGTTGGTCACTCATGGTGCACAATAGGGGTGCACCCCTAGCCTGTCTGACTGCTATGTCACCCATCATGGGGCATGGTCCACAGGTCGCAGCCTACGTATTGTACATGCAAAGGCCACAGTCAGGGGATGGAGGTAGGGTGTTACATACATTACATGGTACACCCACTGACTACATGTACATTGTACTATCAATGTACTGTCTGTGTATTGTGGTGGTATTTGGGGGTGGGGCTAGAGTCCCTCCCTATAGTGTGACTAGGCATTGGTACACTGTATTTTGTCCACTGTTGAGGGTCATATGTTCTCTCGTCGGTGTACAGTAGACATCCACATTGTTGCATTGTATTTGGGTGGACTGTGGGGGACATGTGTGGTAATGCATGGCTCTGAATGTGTCTTTTTCATTGTGTTCTCATTGCAGACCAAGAGGCTAGGGGGTGAGCCAGGTGGAACCAGAGAAGGGCCATTGAGGATGCTGGGGAAGCCAGCCAGAGGTGTACGGATAAGTGTCACCACGCAGATAGTCCCTTGAGTATGCATGTGTGATTCACTTTGCCATGCCCATTCTGTGCTGCACTTTCACCATGATGCAGCCACAGTGTCCTTGCATTCACCGCATGTGGGTTGCATCATACAGTCACACATGTGGTGCATCCACCCTGTACATTGTGTCCTTTCACACCATGCCACCTACCATAAGGGACACACGTCTACTCTCGTGCTACAGGCACTGTGCACATCATAGTCATGTCCTGTTCCACTTGGCATGCCCAATGCAACTGTGTAGCCCATTTCTGTGTTGGACTGACATCACCTGCAGGTCAACCATGCACACGGTATGTACAGACACCCTACTTGGAACATGTGCCACCCTATGTGTCTCTGTCATGCTACATGTGGACTACGCATGGGTAATCTACACACTTGTCCATATGTGTCATGGTGGTGTGGTCATTTGTTCCCCACACAGGCCATGGTGTGCTGTGGCCTGTGGCATGGCCATATCCAGGTGACCCTCCCATCTGGCCCTTGGGATGGTTGGGGTATGCAGTGGCTTGAGATTGTGCTGCATACAGCTTCAGGGGTCTCTGCATAGTCCAGTGTGTCACACTTCCAGGACAGACCGCCAATTGCACTGTCATCCCTACACACCTATGCACCAGTCAAAATCTGTTCTGCATGTCCCCCAGGTGTGTTGTCACATTAATGTGTGTGCCCCAGCACAGCTATCCCAGCCCCCTTTGGTGTCCACCACATGTACCCAGTATGTAGCTGTTGTCCAGTGGACATGTTCCCCACACACCCTGGATATCACCCTCACATTGGTTTGGATCACACTGTTGTGGTGCTGGGCCCTTATACTTGACCGGTATGTTGTTTGCATTTCATGTTATGTTACTCTGTTGTGCCCAGGTGCAATACCCCGGGATATTGGTATGCCCATAGCCACCTCCTGGGAGCACAACACTGTAAAGCCATGCCCAGTGCAGTATCTGACACACCCATGGCAGTGGTGGGCAGGCATGGCCTTCTCACATCTGCCAATGAGGGATGTATTGTCACAGCACTTGCCTTTGGCCATGTGTCCTGTGTGCTTGTGGGCATGGCTGTATGTTGTTGTATGTTGCTGTCGTCCATGTGTCACCATTGGCTGTTGCCTGACAGCCTCTCCAGATGGTCTACAACAACAGGTCACTGTGCTGCTTGATTGTAACGCACATCGTAGGTAATGTCCACCTCCTGTTCCTCTGCTACACACCCGCACATGACCCTCTGTATACATGACCTCAACCGTTGTTCAGGTCATATTTGTACCAAGCAGTCATGCGTGCTGACACTGCATTTTGCCCTTGTATTGTTCACCACCATGTGCATTGTGTGTAGACCTGTTGTATCAGCCTGATGTGCCAGATGTACCCAGTGACAGATGTCAGCCCCACTGGGCCCTTTCTGTGGTGTGGACATGGGTATGTGCCTTGGTCATGTGCGCACACCTCTGCATCATGTGGTCTCTGCATAGGTGTGACCCTGTGGTGCACCACACATGTTTCCATTGTGGGGGTCATCATTTAATCTTGCTTCCATTGCCCAACAGGGTTAATGACTGGGATTATACACTGGCTCACAGATTATTTCAATAGCTCAGCTGCTGTACCTGAGTCACGTCCCTATCCACTACTGGTCCACAGGACTAGTTCAGGGATGTTCCTCCCATGAAGGTATGATGTCTACCAGTATTTGGCTAGCAAGCCAGTGCCAGTTTCAACACCTGCATGTTCCACTGCACAGCTGTTCCCAGGGTCACTGGACTATGGTTGTATTGTTGGGTTAGAGTTGTTTGCTCACACAGGTCCAAGCTGCGTTCTGTCCATGCTTGCTTGCATTGGTGGGCCATTGTAGGCAGTCAGGACCAACTGTGGGGGGCTACTGCCATCCCTCTCCCATAGATCTGACACTTGTGGCTGTTCTGCACACACCTCTGCCATTGGACAGTGTATTGTGGCTGTGGCTACTGCACATCCTACACACAGCTATGTGCATCTCCACAACATGGCCCTGTGGCATGTGGGCTGCATGTCCTGCAGTGGCCTATTGTGTTGCCATGCCCATGACACATGAGTTGTGCTTCATGGCACACATGTTCACCATACATCTGTGGTCACTGTTGCATGCAGCACTGTGACACAGCCTGTAGACAGCACACCACACATGCACAGAAGCACATCCCAACCATTGTTCTGTGGGGGGGGGAGGCTATCTGTGCACACACATTGACCCATTGGCACTGCTGCTGTACTAAGTTGCTGTTTTCTTCCCATAGGTTGTGTCCAGACAGCGGGTGGAGCACAGAAGTGGTGTCTGGCCAGTGAGTGGGCCATGTCAGAGAACAGCAAGGTGTGGGATGATACGATTGCTACTGGCTATCCTTCTGCAGAAAGGGGCCCTGCTGAGGGCTCTTGGCCAAACACTGGAAGCCTTGAGAAGGGAGCTGGCATCCTCGCACTGCCTGCAGGCACCACCACCACCCCCTGTTGGGCCATGAGGCAGACTGCCAAACATTGTATAAAGATTCTACCCCTTTTCCACTCCACTCTCCAACCACTACCCCATCCCTGCATTGTAAATAGTTCCACCCCTACCTTTGTCCACTGTTTTCCCCACCCCAATACCTTCCCTATTTATCTTTTGTAGTTTTTCTTGTTTTTATCATTGATGTTGTTGTTCACGTTAATTTTTATTGTTATAATATTATATTTTGATACATACTGTACTAAATATATATACTGTATATATTTTCATATCTCACATGGTAGTGTGCAATGTGTTCTTTCCTAGGGATCTTTGACAGGTGGTTGGCCCATGTGCCCCCCATCCACATGTCCGAAGGTGCAGGGGTGGTTGATGGCCTTTGTATCCCCCACTGCTCCTTGTCCCGGGGATGGGAATCCACTGTGTTATACTGTCCTCACCTACACAGGTTGCAGGGTGGGTCTGTGATACGTCCATCCTTCCATATCATCCCACCAGTTCACTGTGGTGGCCTGGCCATGCACTGTGTGGATGACACTGTCTGCAGCATGCACCCCTGTGTACCCATGTGCATTTGTCCTGGACTGTTGTTGGACATGTACTGGTGTTGGGGTGTGCCCCATGTGTGACCGCCCAGGCTTCATGTGAAATTGTGTCATGGAGACACAGCTGGCCTTCCACCATGCTGGCATGTCTGCTGCAGTGTCCATTGTCCTCCCACATCACCACTATGAATGGGTCATGGCCACTGTTGTGCTCCCCTATTCATGGCAGTGTGTGTGTCTACCATGGGTGATGTGAGCTGGCATGCACATGCCTGGGCATGTCTGTATTGTACACAGGGCTGGTCCCTCACAGTCCTTGCATCAGGCTCTTTTGGCCCCTGTGGCATGCCACTGGGCCTCCCCTGTCCCATGGGATGCTGCACATTTGCGCCAGCTGTGTTCTGACATGCACACATGCAGTACTCAACAGCCACTGTTTGTACATCTGTCCTCTGCCACTTTGTGCACAGTTCCTCCATATTCAAATGTGGCCTGCTGCGCTGCACATCACCGAATGCATTATCGCGCATACTTGGACTATTCAGTCGTGTTTGCATGATCACATTTGCTGGTGCACTTTCTGAATATCCTGTACATTTGTGCTGGTGTATTTATTTTTTTTGTTAGTTCTTTTTACCTTATTGGCACCTCCGGTCTGCATTTTACACGTCCCAGCATCCGTCCTCCTCTGGCCCCCATCCGGTTCTGCCTCTGCCCTCGACGAAGCCCCCACTGTCCAATTACCCCTGCAGCTTGCCTCCCCACAGTGGGGCAGTGGAGAGTCCTCCTCATTCCCCACTGAACCAGGATCCAGTACAAGATGGCCATCAATCTGCCACGACCCAGCACCATGTTTTTCTCGTTTTCTGGCCAGCATGACAGGGACATGCAAGGATGCCAAGGGGGGAGCGTGCATGCGTCTGCAGGCATCCCCTCCAGCATCATGCCCCAACGTCACCCCTTGCAGTGCAGTGCCAGCTGACCACCCCAGCCTGTACCAGGGGTCACAAGAGAACCAACAGCTGATATCCCCACTCCTCAGAGAGGGAAAGCAGTCCCATGGATGCTCAATCCCACTCCACCCCTGCCGATCCCCAGTGACCCGAGTCCATTCCCAAACCCGGGTCACCAGCGTGGAGTGAGGTGTGGCATCCAGCCCCTCAACCCTCAGTGCCACTGGGACGGCCTGTACTGGTGCATTTATTTGCACAGCACATTCACTTGCTCCGTGCACCCAGCCACCTCTTAATATGGGTCCATAATGTACAAAAGCCTTGTGCTGAAAGTCAGTAAATCACAAAAACCCAGAGAAAGACAAGATACCAATGAAGAAAGTGTACTGGAGAAACGTCATCAAACTACAAAAAGGAACCATCTATCTGACATTGAACAATCCTGATATTAGAGCTAATTTAATTGGAAATAAACAAGAGTTTGAGGATATAGGTGAAACATTAGACAGCCCATTCAATTATTTTTTTAGATCAAAAAGAGAGAAAGAGAGGAAAGGAGAAGGGTAGAAATGAAGGATAAAGAAAACAGGCAAATCAATAAGGAAAATGTTAATCAATATAAAAACAAAGGTAAACAGAAAAAGAATAACTGAATTTCTAAAGCAACAGGAGACAGTATACACATTTGGGCTAAAAGAAGAAGAACTGAGTATTGTTGCCAGTACTAGATTGATTAGCGGTAGAAGACAAAATGGTTGCAGAATAAATATGCCCATGTGTAGTATACAAGAAAAATTCCAGTCAGCAACAGTTTAGTGAGAAGCTTTTATGTGGACAAAAGTCCTCTACACAATCATCCCCCACTGGGATTCCACCTCATGCTGTGGGGCTCGACTGCTGTGGAACATGCACTGCCTGCATCTATGCTAAGCAAGGTTTCAATTTCATCAGCCCCACTAATGGCTCTGCTTCTGAGATAAGACACTTTATCACATTTGTTCAGAGTATGTTAGCTATGCAGTTTTGTGTTCTTGTCCCATGTTGTACATAAGCAGAACCATTTGGCCTCTCTCTGAAAGATAGGCTATTAGAACATGTTTGTTTGAGAGATCATGTGATGACTAGAGCAGAATGAAGAGGTTTTACTTTCTATTAAATCTTGCTGAAAATTTACAAAAGGGTCTTTTTCAATTATCTATAATCCTTTATTCACTGGATTTTTATTGGAACTCTTTGGAGCACTCACTAATTTTAATCAAAATGGAAGTGGAAATAAGAAATGCTCCATCTAACCATACCGTAATACCTATGCCCGAGAGGGCCTCTGGACTTAAAAGAACAATGCAGACTTCTTCTTAAAAAACAGTGGTGATCAACGCCAGTTCTTCTCTAACAGAAGAGAAATTTCTCCTAGAAATAAATCCTTAAAAAGGAAGCTCTAAAAGCACTTCTTGAAGATTCTAAAGTAATCCATGCAACAACATAAGATCTGTCTAAAAGGATGAGAGATGCTGAATATAGGATCTCTTCATTAGAAGACTAGAAAGCAAGATCTGACCCAGAGTTTCCAAATCTCTGACACAAGATTGCAAAATTGGAAGCTAAACTTGAAGATTTAGAGGGTCAGGGTAGGCGATACAATTTAGTAATATTTGGTTTGCCTGAACAATCGGAGGGGAACGACACGATCCATTTTGCACAAGTCCTGTTTGTAAACTTAGCCGGAGTTTCACCAAATGGTCAATACTATATTATAGAAAGGGCTCACCATGCCTTGAGACCTTTACCGAATCCTGGGGATCAACCCAGACTCTTCATTGTTAAACTCTTGAACTACCTCAACAAACAAAATATTCTAAACAAAGTTAGACAAGCAAAAGATGTTTCTTGGGATGATAAAAAGATTTGTATTACTCAGGACTTGCCCTATGCAGTCAGATGCTGCAGAAGAGATTTTGCCCCTTTAGTTAATAAACTTATACTGGCAGGCATCAAATTCAAAATGTTACATCCAGCAAGATTATCCCTCACAAAGAATGGAAATACCTTAGCCTATGACTGTCAAACAAGTGAGAAAGTTGCTGGCTGATCTTCTACTGAAGCTATTTCGGGCTGGCTGATCCTGTTTGGTATGAGCTTCTGTAGTGAAAATCCCTGATGAAGTTTTATTACACTGGCACTTTTTCTTTTTCATCAAAATAGCTTAATATTTTGTTTTAAGCAGACTGATGTTTGGGAATAACTCATCAAACTGAACTGTGTATTTAGTTGAACCGGTAAATTTCTATACATAGTGATGGGTGAAGTGGGCTCAACCCGCTCCCCGAAGTGATTCACAAAGCAAAGGCGGATTTGCGGAGTGCTCCGCAACATGAAGCGGAGTAATTTGCATTATAATGGGTAACGCAAAGTCCATTGAAAACCCTGACTTCACATTACTGCGCCTTCCCAGACCACTACTCCACCAAAATCTCAAGTGAAGTGCATTAAGAGCAATGCACTTCGCCTCACTTCACCTTGTTTTTGAGCTCAAAAGGTGAATTTTGCAGTGATTCATGGGATTTCAGGTCACATGGGTGCTATATTGATCTACACAGCCTAAGTTCAGGGTAGTGTGTGTAAGCAGCAGTAGGAGACAGTGTGCTCTGAGAGCTGTCTGTGATTGAAATCTTCTAAAAGCTGTTAAAAAAACATTTTTTTATGTTTTGGGGGGCACCACCTTTAGTTCATCAATTGCAGGAAACCCTCCTGTACTCATATCATCGAGTGTTTTGGTTTTTGTGTGGATTTTGAATGTTAATGTACAACATTGAGTGTGTGTAGTGAAATACAGTGAACGTTTACTTTGGGGAAGGGGTGTATTTGTGGTGTAGGTAAATTTAAGTTGGAGAAATAGTGATTTCTTTGTTTTTTGGTTATATTTTTGTTATATAACTGACTGTGTTAATGTACACACAATAATATTGTCAGTAATTGTTGACATTTTCTTGTTGGTTGTGTGTTGTGTGGATCTGGTGCAGCAGTTCATAATTTCTGGTTGTTTACATTACAATACGTGGCGTATTACTGAACTTTTCAATTTGCTATGCATTGCTCATTCACCATTGTAGAGAAACTGTTGTTTGTGTGTGTGTGTGTGTGTGTGTGTGTGTGTGTGTGTGTGAGTGGTGTTGCATGACATCAAATAATACACCTTTTATTGTGCCACAGACTAGTGTAATTGTAGGCGCAGCAGTGTGAACCTGCTAGCCACTGCAGCTGCCTGATTTTGTACTGCTCTCGTGGTATCTGTTCTTTGTTTTGTTGCTTGTACTACCATAAAAATCTGCAGTCAGTGCTCTCCCCACTCCCACTGGCAAAAGGAATTTTTTACCAGACTGGATTGTTTTTGTGACCTCATCAGCACCACTGGTTACTGAAGTTGTTTTCATTGCGTGACAGTCTCTATCTGTTGCAAGCCACAGTTGTTTTTGCTCACATTCAGTGTCCCTCAATCAGACAGTGAATGTACCAAAATCTAAATTTGTTTATAATATTGTTGTTGATCCCCCAAAATGTCCACAAAGAGATGCGCAAGCAAAGCTGGTTCTCATCATGGCAATGCTGGCAGTAAGATAGTCTGTGGGCGTGGTAGTACGCAGACGCAGACGCAGACGCAGAAGTGCATTGCTGATGTGAGGAAAGGTATTTCTTCTGCAATGTTTTTTACAGCCCAATCAGTAGTTTCACTCATAGTTGGAGGAGATGATGTTTTCCCAGCTGGTGGTGTTGGTGTTAGTGGTAATCGTAGTACTAGTACTGGTGCCTCAAGTTCGAATTCTGACCAGTGTACCGTATCCAAAAATATAGTGGAGTGTGAAGCAGTGCAAGTGAGTGGCAGGGTAGATGATGTCATACTTCCCAGTAACATCCCAGTAACTCAACCTGAGGACTCTGATGATCATGTCAACGATAGCATACAATGTGATATTCCATCAACCGTGGTGGTTAATGTCACGCATTTTCCATACAGTGATTCACAGTGTGGTGAAAAAATATCAGGTAATGGTGGTGTAGATGATGATGATGAATGTGATGATGATGATGATGTTGCTGTTGTTGCAGCATGCAGTCCACATGCTAGCATCCAAGCAGAAGATGTGGATGTGTATGACGTTGATGAATATGACAATGACGTAATTGACCCCAGTTGGGAACTGGAGAAAAGAAATTCAAAGTGGCTGTGTCTGGAGTCTGTTTGCAGGAACCCCGTAAAAACTTGTGATTTACTAGTTTTAGTCGATGATGATGACCCAGTAATAATGATAGGTAGTCATGGTGGTCAGTTACAGTTCAGGTGTGCAGTGCCCAAAACATCACGTGCCCCCCACTTCAGTGCTTAAAATAATGGAGTTAAATAAGCAACATCATGGACATATTAAGAGTAGAGCATCACAATCCCTTGTTTGGGATTTTTTGTTCAGGATGTAAATGATGAGCCAGTTGCAATCTGCTAGGTTTGCCATGTGAGTTGAGGTAAAGAGGGCCATCTGGGCATAGGAGGACAGCACATGCATCTTAAGAATAGGCATATGGTACTGTGGACCCAGCACAAACTGGCAGCTAATAACACAGTGGAGCATTCACCATCATCACCAGCAACCATAACGAGCATGTTATCCCTTCCATGACTGTTAAGTCCAGTAGTAAATTAAACAGGTGCAGTAGTGAGGTAATTAAAGCAGAGGATTACTACAGGCACGATGAGGTGAAGGAGCATAATGACTCTGAAATGTTGTCCAGTGCTGGTGAGAGTAGCAGTTTTGGTGGGGTTGGGGGTGGAGGTGGTGAATGCAGTATGTCTAGTGCAAGTGGTACATCAATCCTGCTTGGCAAATCTGGCAAAATAACTGCATTTCTGGGTTTGTCATCATCACCTGTGGAACCGTCTTCAGCAAATGTCCACACTCCACCTCTGCAAATGCCATTCATCACAGAGCACAACCATTTGTGATCACACCCCATCTAAAACATTTAAGTCAGTCCGTGTTACAGAGTACTTCTGCGCATAAGCTGAAGTACCCCCCCAATCATAGTGTCACGAGAACTTAATGCTTCTGTAGCTGAATTGCTGGCAATTGATCTTTTGCCCTTCTCCTTTGTGGAGGATTCTGGGTTCCAGTGGTTTGCTGCACGTGCCTGTCCAAAATGGAAAGTCCCATCCAGGACATACTTTTCTACCTGTGCTATCCCCGAGATGTTCCGCACTGTGTCCGACTCAGTAAGACGTGCCCTTCAACATTTCTCCTCTCCATTCATCCATTTAAGTATGGATATGTGGACAAGTGGAAAAACAGCGGGAAGTTCATATTTGTGTATAACTGCACACTGGGCACAGGTGCCAGGGGTTGTTTGTAATGTTGGTAGTGTGAATAATCTGAGCAGCAAGGTGGATTGCCACAGTAGCAATCTTCCAGGAATTCGACAGCATGCAACAATTGCTATGCACAATGTGACTTTTTCACACACTGGTGAGAACATGTTGGATGTGGTACTGACTGAAACTGACAAATGGCTAAACCCCCTGTCCCTGAGAGCTGGGTTCATAGCAAGGGACAATGGGTCAAAGTGGTGAAATGCATCACAGATGGTGTTTTTTATTGTGTTCCATGCATGGCCCATTGTTTAAATCTTGTGGTGCAGGACTTTCTGCAGCACCCTGATGTAAAAAAAATGCTGACCATTGCATGACATATCTGCTCTCACTTTTCACGATCTGGAAAGGCCCGTGACCAACTGCAGCAGTTGCAGATACAAAACAGCCTGCCTCAGCACTGCTTGAAGCTGGAAGTTGTCACCCGATGGAACTCCACTTTATACATGGCAGAGAGGTTGTATGAACAATACAAAGCCATTTCTGAATATCTTGTGATGCACACTAGCTGTGACAGTTCCGGGGCCTCCATGCCTATGATGACTGAACAGTGGCGCCTCATTGACTCTGTAATAACAATTTTGCAGCCTTTTGAACATGCCACACAGGCAGTGAGTGGCGAGTCTGCCTCCATTAGACAATCACTTCCACTGCTGCGGGTGCTGAGGCAGACATTGGTGAATGTACAGCATGGCCTTGATGTTGCCGGAGATGGTGGTAGCAGTATGTTGCTGACACATGCTGACAGTATTCAACCAGAATCGTCACATTGTGAGCATTCAGCGTAGTGACAGCTTTGCCATTGCAACAATGCTGGACCACAATACAAACATGGAATTGCATCAGTACTGGAGGGAGGGCCTGAACAGGTAAAAAATATCAGTGGGTCAACTGGTGTGCTTGGTTTATGGGGCACAGAAGTCATGTGCCAAGGTCAGCAAACCTCAGCAGCATAATCCGGCTGAAGATGTACCTGTAGGATGATCAGGCATATCCTGCAAGGGGAAAGGGACTGCAGTTCCAGGTGGTCATTCATCCAAAGTGGCTGGTGTCAACCCGCATTTGGAGGCTTTGTCCCAAGTGGGTATTTGTGAAATAAATGATTCGGGAGAACAGGATGATGCATCAACAACTGGACTTAGTGTGGCACAGAGAATGGTTGAGTCATATTTGTCTGAAAACAGACATCTGACAATAACTGAAGATCCTCTTTTGTACTGGAGTTGAAAGGTCAGTGAATGGCGGAGCTGACTGCAGTGGCACTGAAGTACCTCACATGCCCAGCCTCCAGTGTAAGTGTTGAGAGGGTATTCAGCTCAGCAGGTGCAATAGTCAGGGATCGTCAGACAAACCTGTCTCCTGCAAATGTTAGTTTGCTAACATTCATTAAAATGAATGATAGGCACATACCAGCACAGACCGCCCCCCGGACCACCACCACCACCGAGACTGATGTTAGCCACTGCCACCACTGAGCATGAGTCTGTCCGTCCTCCCGACCACCACCACCACCACCACCACTGGGACTGACGTTAGCCACTGCCACCACTGAGCATGAGTCTGTCTGCCCCTTGGACCACCACCATCACCACCACCACCGGGACTGATGTTAGCCACTGCCACCACTGAGCATGAGTCTGTCCGTCCCACAGAACACCACCACCGGGACTGATGTTAGACACTGCCACCACTGAGCATGAGTCTGTCTGCTCCCTGGACCACCACCACCACTGGGACTGATGTTAGCCACTGCCACCACTGAACATGAGTCTGTCTGCCCTCCGGACCACCACCACCACCACCACTGGGACAGATGTTAGCCACTGCCACCACTGAGCATGAGTCTGTCCGTCATCCCGACCACCACCACCACCACTGGGACTGATGTTAGTCACTGCCACCACTGAGCATGGGTCTGTCTACACCCTGGACCATCACCACCACCACCACTGGGACTGATGTTAGCCACTGCCACCACTGAGCATGAGTCTGTCTGCCCCCCAGAACACCACCACCACCACTAGGACTGATGTTAGCCACTGCCATCACTGAGCATGAGTCTGTCTGTCCCCCCGACCACCACCACCACCACCACTGGGACTGATGTTAGTCACTGCCACCACTGAGCATGAGTCTGTCTGCCCCCAGACCACCACCACCACCGGGACTGATGTTAACCACTGCCACCACTGAGCATGAGTCTGTCCACCCCGGACCACTACCATCACCACCAGGACTGATGTTAGCCACTGCCACCACTGAGCATGAGTATGTCTGCTTCCCGGACACCACCACCACCAGGAATTAAGTTAGCCACTGCCACCACTGAGCATGAGTCTGTCCATCCCCCAACCACCACCACCACTGGGACTGATGTTAGCCACTGCCATCACTCAGCATGAGTCTGTCTGCCCCCCAGACCACCACCACCACCACCACCACCAGGACTGATGTTAGCCACTGCCACCACTGAGCATGAGTCTGTCCACCGCACCGGAACACCACCACCACCACCACTGGGATTGATGTTAGCCACTGCCACCACTGAGCATGAGTCTGTCTGCCCCCGGACTACCATCACCACCACCGGGAATGACGTTAGCCACTGCCATCACTGAGCATGAGTCTGTCCGTCCCCCAGACTACCACCACTGGGACTGATGTTAGCCACTGCCACCACTGAGCATGAGTCTGTCTGCCCCCTCGGACCACCACCACCACCACTGGGACAGATATTAGCCACTGCCACCACTGAGCATGAGTCTGTCCGGAACACCACATCCATCAGCCACACACAAAGCTTCTCAATATTTAAACCATAATGTGAGTATGTGTACTTATGTTTGTTATGCTATTTCACTTCCTTTAGTTGAACATTTTATTTTCTGTAGCTTTTCAGAACTGCAATGGTCAAACACATATGGTACACTTATTTTGGTTTTGTTTACAGGTTAACAAAAAAGTCTCTTTCGATGAAACTTGGTGGGAATGGTACTGCAGCTGTACCGTACGGAGGAACCTATGGAATATCCATGTGAAATCCATTCTGGTAAGTATGAAGATTTTATTTCATCTGTTTCATTGTTTTGGAAAGGGCACAGCAAATGCGACTGACTATGATTCATAAACTAAGTGACATGTGTATGTCACCAAAACTATTTCTGTAAGACATTATTCATGCACTGTATTCTGAACTTGCAGCTGTGCAGCCCTGACCATGACAGTGTTGAAAAAGTTACACACAGGTTGTATTACTTGACAAGATGTGGGTTTGAAATGTAACTTGACCTGAGATTGAGAACCAGGGAGGGACAAATTACAATTAAGTTGTTAGAAGTCATTCATTTCTTTTTTTAGGAAACTTCCAGGTGCTTTGTTGTTCTGTCAAAGTGGCCTTATCCAACAAAGTTCTTCAACATCAGGTACCCCCTTCCCCTGGGCTGGGGCACACATGCAACACACAGAAGTCATTTCATTAGATGACCATGACCATCATTAACAACCAGATTCCAGAAGGATGCAGATGAAATCTGTGAAAAAGTAACAAAATAAGAAACCATTACAGACAAACCTGAAAATATGCTTACCCCCACCCCCCAAAACAATACTTACCTTAATGTGCTTGAGAGTTATTCATTTCCAATTTCAACGCAAAACATTCTCATTGAGCACTGGAATGTGCACACCAACAGTTTCTGTGACCTGTGATACAGAACAATACCATGAGTACATATCCATGTCAACCCCTCTTCTCACCTACAAAATACACAAACATATATATTTTTTTATCAACTCACCAAGGCTACTATTAGTGTACAGACAAAGGGCACCCTTCCAGCCAGTTGAGATGATCACATTTCATTTGCTCAAATCGCCTCACAGAACACACTGGACTAGCAACAGTTCACTCACGGTCATCATTTTATTCTGGTGGACTTTGAATGTGCTGAAACAATCCCATTTCACTTTGTTACCACTTGTCAATTTTCTGGTCACAAAGAGGATGCACTGTGGGCATGCAGAAAAAGTCTGGGGATTCTGTGGCACCACTGCATGCATGACTGAGTGCACCATTAATTTTGGGGGACTTTGTATGTGCTGAAATGCTCCCATTTCACTTTGTTACCATTTGTCAATTTTCTGGACACAAGGAGGATGCATTGTGGGCATGCAGAAAAAATCTGGGGACTCTGTGCCACCACTGCATGCATGACTGAGTGTGCCATTAATTCTGGGGGACTTGGTATGTGCTGAAATACTCACATTTCACTTTGTTACCACTTGTCAATTTTCTGCACACAAGGAGGATGCATTTTGTATGTTGTGTGATTGTGAGCTCATGATGTCATACTGATATTTTCAATTAAAGCAGCATTGCAAGAATGTCGTGACAATTTTGAACTGTACTTTTTTATGCTGCTTTACATTGCCACAGCCATTAGTTACCTCCGAGTCGTGACTTGAATGATTCGCTTCTTTTCACAATTTCTGTCTGCTTTACTTTGTTGACTACTTTTTTTCATGTATGAAAACAAATGAGCACACCTTTCAATATTGTTCTGACCAGGTTTTTATTTATTTGCAGCTGCTTTTCAATAAATTTTGTTCCGTGGTGTCATAAAACACTGCCTGCTGCATAACTGTTAATTTACAACAGAAGTGATATATAACAACTAACTGATGTGATGGAGAAAAGCAGAGGAAAACAATGACAAAGACCTGGTCAGCACCAATCTAAAAGAAATGCTCCTTTCATAATTTCACACATGAAAAAGGTAGTACAGCAGACTCAACTACTGGAAATTCTCGTATCTTTCCAGTCAGGATGTAGGTAAAGGAAATTGTAACATAGCATTAAGAAATATAGGTCAGAGTTCTCAAAATATTGTTGCGCTGCTGCTTTACGGAGATTCACCACATTACATAGCCTTTCTTCCAGGGGAATCTTTCTTGCTCCACATAGTGCAATACATTTCTGTGAAAACCGCCCATAATTTCATTACAGTGTGTCACGTAATGGAGGAATTCCCGTTCAGAAAATCTGCCCACATTCTACCCCACTTTCTCAGCAACATTAGGATGTGATGCCAGGGGAAGTGCAGGTGCATGCTCCATTATAGTGAATGCCCGGCAGCTATCTGAATGTTTCTTTATGTTATAAGGTTTACTTTGTGGTGAAATGTGGGCACGTTTGCACTAACAAGGCTCTTCTTACTGGAAACGTGCCCACACATTTCACCACAAACTGACCATTATAACATAAAGAAACATTCGGAAAAGCTGCCGGACAATTGGACATTCACTATAATGGAGCACGTACCCGCACTCTCTATGGCATCATGTCCTAACGTTGCTGAGAAAGGGGAGCAGAATTTGGGTGGCTTTTATGAATGGGAATTCCTCCGTGATGTGACACACTGTAATAAAATTACAGGTGGTTTTCACAGAAATGTATTGCACTATGTGGAGCAAGAAAGATTCCCCTGGAAGTAAGGCGCCCATATATCGGGTGCAATGCTGTAACTTGCTGAATCTCTTTCATGTCTATTTCACAAGCAAAATAGTTATAGAGCCTCAATAATGTTTACTTTGTGTTGGGACTCATTAATCGGATTTTAAGTGTTTCGTAAACAGCATGAAGACTGAGCTAAACTGCATGTGTGCCGTCACTGTTCTTTCTTGTGTGTGCATACATTGTACAGCTTCATGCAAACATATATGTGGAAAGACTTTTTGCATTATCAAGAATAAAGATAACAAAGAATACCTGATGTATATTTTATTAGTACCATCAGTGCCAGCGGACTAAGTGATATGATATTTTTTCAGAGGTATCGGGTCACTGTGCACCTCAGTCACTCACTCACAGTGCACACATGACTTTGCAGAGATCATAGCACAAAAAACACATGCTGTCCTAAAAGTTATGTGTGCAGTATAGTATATAATATGACTAAGGTGCACTCTGGCCAAACACCTGTGAAAAAGTATCGTATCACTTAGTCCACTGATGATGATGGTGACAATAAAATATACCGTATTCTGCTCGCTATTCTTTATAGCATAAACACTGTCTGCAACAAGTCAGCAACAGCAATATATGTTTGCAACACGCTGCACAATCTCTGATGTCACACACACACACACACACACACAACAATACTGACTGCACACATGCAGTTTTACACATCATACTTGCACTGCTCACAACAGCTTGTCCACAAGCACTCCAAAGCAAAAAGTAAATATTACCCAGGCACTGCAACTACAGAAGGGAAAATGTATATTATAAAACAAAAAAAAAAAAACAGTACAGCAAAGTAGTGGGTTGGGGGTCCAGAAAACAATCCCTTAATGTGGGATGCCGTGGTGTTCCAGCAACAGGTGCAGCATTGTGACTATTTGCAGCTGCTGTTTATGGATTGTATCTACCTGCTGCACAGCACCTACCCTCTCATTGTTCTCCTTCAGGGCCACCCACACCAGAGCAATGTCAGCCTGTGTTGCCGGCACTGTGACGGGGTCCACTGCAGGTGAAAACCCAGGTAGTGGTGGTGAGGGTGGTGCTGGTGGCTGTGGTGGCGGTGGTGGTGGTGGTGGTGGTGGAGGAGCTGCTGCCCTTGTCCTCCTCTTGCTGTGGCAGCGAGGCACAACTTCAACCCCAGCAGCACCCTCGGCCACTGCCACAGAAGGGCCAGCAGGTGGATGCCTAGCCCCTTCCGTGGCAGCCTGCCACTCTGCTTTGTGGTGGTTCAACATGTGGGTACGCTGGCCACTGGTCCCCAAATGTGTCCCCGGGGGCCACGGTGCACCAGCACACTGCACAGATGGCACACCATGACTGTGCTGTCTGCCCCCACACAAATAAAAAACTCCCACACTGGGGAGCTGCGGGGGGGACCAGCTACAGTCCTAGTACCACCTACATTTTTCTGGGGCACCTCCTGTGGCTGTGGAGGTGGTGGAGGGGGTGCTGCTGGAGCCACTATAGCTGCTACAGGTTGTGGTGGTAGTGGCAGAGTAGGTGGATGCACAGCAGCCACCAGTGGCACTGGTTCTGCTGCTGCTGCTTCCATGGGGGGGAACAACACCCAAGAGTTGGGCATGGTCCAGCAACACATGACCACCCCCACATGTGCGCACTCCCCTCCTCTGCCCGCGCCCATGATCCAGCAACTCTCCTTGTCCAGGGTCCATCCCACACAAGTCCCCAACCCTGACTATAAATGAGTCCAGAGTAAACACCTAACTTTCACCTGGCGGCCGCACTCACTCTCACACTCCCAGACACATGCACACTGACACACACACACACACACACACAAAACAAAACTTATAAAAAAAAATAGGTATGAAAGAAACAATCACAAACACCACACAAGAACTAAATAAAGATGTAGCTTATAAAAACATTTTTTTTTTTTCTGGCACAAAAGCAATAAAGCACTTTCTGACACAAACTGCTCTCCTCTCCTCTCTCAACAAAAAGCTTTCTCCCTCTACAACTGCAAAGGAGAAAGTGAAACTGCTTCTCTGACTCACTTCCTTCCTGCCTGGCAAAAGCATATGACTTACAGTGCTGTAAGCCATGTGATGTGTGTGGGGTTGCCTATTTACTTGTCACTTTGCCCTACTTTGCGTTAAGGCATAATGACAACGCGAAGTAATGATGAGAACACAAAGTGAGCACTTTGTGGTGCCCACTTCACGTTGTGCTCTGCCAACGTGAAGTGGCCACTTCTCATCCACTTCACCAGTGGATTTAAAATTCACTGCATCTCTAGCTACACATCATCTTGCGAAGCCAGCATACTTGGATTTTGAAGATCGTGTTTTGGACATTTCCAACTGATAACCAGACTGTTTCATTTAGATCATTTCAGAATCTTATTATATTATACAAAAATATTGCATTTTGATGTTTTCTTTTTTCTTTCATAGTTATGTTAACTATGAGGTGTAATGCTAGAAAGTTTGATGGCATGGGCAAGATTCAGTTCATTTTAATATTCATGATTCTTGATAAATAATTCATTATCTATGCGTATGTTTAGAGGCTGCTACTAATGTGCTAAAAATCATTTTTCAACCTAAGAAGTTTATTTCCTAAATATGAGGAAGCATCTCTCTCTCTCTCTCTCTCTCTCTCTATATATATATATATATATATATATATATATATATATAACCTAGATCTTATAATGTATCTTTACACACTCTAGTATGAAGTTGATGCATAAATAGTGTGGATTCATTCGAACAAGTGTTTCACTGGCTTGCGCAATCACCAAGATAGATTTTGTCAAACTAGCACCTACACAGCTGGCCATGGTAGTTCTTTGGTCATAGGTTTATGTAGGGTGATCAACAGTCCAATAACTTTGTTTTAAAATACCAGCTATGGTTGTTTTTCCTTTTCCTTCATTTTTTTGACCATAGGCATATATATGGTTACAATTTAGATTATTTTTTTAAGTAATACTTATAGTATAGCTGGCTCTGGTTCTATATAGATGAATGGTGTCTTTCTTTTTCTGTCATCTGAGACAGATGGTACCTTTTGGGGTTCCTAGTTTCATCCCTGTGATTTTGAGAATGACTATGGGTGTAGTGATTGATTACATGTTTGGCTGTATGTTTCAATTTATTTTCGTTCATGGATTTGTTGCATGATAATGTTCATTTCCAGAGGGATCTGGAGTGACAGGGGTTTTTGAGGATCCAGAGATGAGCACTGTAACTCCCAATTTCTAATTTTATGAAGGGTGAGGCTAATGATGATAGAGGGCGGATAGACACACCAACTGAGGTATGTTGGACTTGGTTATCGAGGAGGGTGCCTCATTTAAAGAGCGTGATATGTGAAAGCCATGTTAACAGATTGGTATTTTATCAAATCCTTCCTGAGGCTTTATGATATGCAAAGGCCTCTCATTGTGCAGGAGTGTTCTATGCTAATAATAAATAAGTTCTCAACCCTTTAAAGCATATTTTACAGTAGTAGACCTGCACGTTAATTCTAGTAATCAGGTGTATTATTTTATATTATTGAACTGCAACAGTTAAATATTCGATTCCCTAAGGCATGAACACTATTGAGTTAGTTTGCTGATGGGACTTCCTAGTTAAAATACCCTTTTAATTTGTTGACTGCCAGAGAGACCAAGAAACTGTTGTGAAGGATTATCACTGTCTTGTCTCTGATGGTAGGTCAATCTTTGAGACCAGGGGAACTTTCCTATAGATAGGATATTCTAAATCTATATGTTACTATATTTCCAAGTATTGTCTCTCTTAAGACATTTTTTTTCTAGTTGTTTGTTATTGGTTATCTTGCATTAGTTGGGGGGGGTTCCATGTTGGCAGTTTCACAAAGTCTGTGGACCGCAAGCACAGCGACAGCTGTTATGCCAACAGTCGGCAGATAGCCATCAGGCAAAAGTGTCTTTCTTGTGGTGAGCTTTGCCACCACATCCACCATGCAGGGGGCTCTATCCCCACACCCCCATGATTATTATAATTAACTCTGAGTCACTGTTGGTTCAGGGAGGGGGTGCAACTCCACAAAATGCACTGCCATGGTCCCACAGGTACATTACAGTGACAGTGTCAATTTGTCACTGTAATGTACATTTGCTGTAAAGGATTTACTGTGGTGACAGTATACGGTTGGGGTTTAGGGTCTGACATGAAGGTAGACTTCATCTTATTTAACTACTTGGTCATGGTTAGATTTGCTTTCAATGACTAGGGAGATATTTTAATTTTGAAAATGCATGGCAGGACAGAGGTTGGTTATGAGAATGAAGGTATGCACCAGTTTGGTTGCATCACTTTTAAAATATGCAAATCCCTCAATACCTCTGTGAAATCACCAATTAATTTCTTGTTTTTAGTTATTCTGTAATGGCTAACATAATTATATATGCCTCATGGACTGTGAAAGGGATATGCTCTAAAACAAAAAGGCTGCAAATTTTAAACCATGTCTTACCCTTAAATTGCAAAATTCTACTTCTTCAATAAACACATTTGCTCTCCTCAGAGATGAGTGCATTAAAAAAATTAGATTATAATATGTATTTTGGGGCGGGCAATAGCATTTCTAAAAATGGGGTTGCTATTCTGTTCAGAAAATCAGTACATTTCGTACAGACGCAAATGCTTGCTTACCAGGACAGCAGATACATCTTGGTAGCTGGTTTACTCAATAATGTCAAAATTCTTTTGGGATCTATCTATGGCCCCAATTCTAATACTGCAGCCTTTTTAATGGAACTTGCATCCAGTTTATCTCAGTTTATCTCTTATCAGGTGATCCTCGGCAGAGACTGGAATCTACCTTTGAATCTGCATTTAGATAGATTGACTAATGTAGGGGCAAGGCTAAATGTGGACAACCGGGCTCTAAAAGAATTTTTGGATTTGTTTGAGTTGGCTGACCCCTGGAGAGTACTCAACCCAAACTCCAAAAAGTACTCATTCTTTTCATCAGCCCACAATTCTTACTCAAGGATTGATTATTTTTTAATTAGTAAGTCTCTTATATCTGGTACAACTGACACACAAATATCTGTCAGATCTTTATCGGACCATTCTTTAGTCTGGATGGAACGGGCTCTAAATTCTACTTACAGTAAGCAATCAATTTGGTATATTAATAATCAGCTCTTGAAAGATGAATTTATTATTAATCATATTAAGCAGCAGATTGTAAAGTATGTGGACTTCAGTCTTTCATCATTAAAAAATTGGACATTATCTGGTCCATCTGCATGTGTTTTATTAGAGGAGAACATATCAGTCTATCCACCGAATGGAAAAAATAAAACCAGGCTAAATTAGAATTTTTACTCAACAACATAGAAATTCTGGAAAACCAAGTAGCTGCATCTTACTCGGATCAAACCTTACAGGAATTAAATAATTATAAAGATGAAAATGTTACCCTAACTAGAGAGAAAGCTCAATTTCTGATCTTGCGTACTAAAGCAAAATTCACTGATATCGGTGAAAAACTGAGCAAGATACTGTCCAATAAACTTAAAAATATGGAAATTTCTAAAAATATTGCTTACATTATTTCTGATAAAGACAATTCAATAAAAACTGAGTAAAAATACATTCTTTATGAATTTGTGGAATTTTTTTCATGCCGTTATGGTCCTATCACTAAATCTCTTTTCAACTTTGACTCTGAGTTTTATTTAAGGAATTTTAATTGTCCTCAACTAAATCCCCAGTTAGCTGAGGAGTTAAGCCCATTTATGTGCAGGAAATAATGAATGCAATAGACAATCTAAAACCAGACAAATCACCCAGACCTGATGGGTTTACTCCCAATTTTTATAAAACTTTTGAAGACACATTAGCTCTAATTTTACAATTTGTTTATACATACATTCTCACTGACGGTTGTAAATGATTATACTCTTTTAGAAGCTTTAATTATCATTTTACCTAAGCCCAATAACCCCAAGGATAAAGTTACCAGCTATCGCCCTATCTGGCTTATTAATTGTGATTTAAAAATACTTTCCCCATCTTGACTCAGAGAATTAAAAAAATTCTGGAATTCCTTAATTTGTAGGAAACAAATTCGTTTTATATCATCCAAACAGGCTTATAGCCACACAAGGAAATTATATCACGTCTTTTCAATTTACAAGGATGCTTGAGTCCCTGTGGCTCTGGTGTCCCTGGATGTGGAGAAGGCTTTTAATAGAAGTCAACATAGATTTTCTCTTGGCTACTGTACAGAAATTTGGTTTCCTGGACAAATTTATTAACTGTCTCAAAATTCTTTATTCACAAACTTTGGAAATAATTTTTTGTAATTGTCTATACTCCTCCACAATAAGATTGTATTGTGGTACCTGTCAGGGATGCCTCTTGTTTCAAATTTTATTTAATTTTTACTTAGAACCGCTTTTATTTTATTTAAATATAAATCCCAGAATTAAGAGTATTAATATCGGCCCCTTCCAGTTGAAATTATCTGTGTATGCAGATGACGTGCTTCTCCATATTTGTAACCCCAAACAGTCAATTCATGCAGATTTGGAAACCATTCAGGAATTTAGTTTGGTTTCAAACTACAAACTAAATAATGAAAAGTCAATAGTTATGCCTTTAAATAGTGGGGTCCAAAAAGATGATACAATCAATTTAAGATTGTTATGGGCACCAAATGAAATATTTTGGTATTATCTTACCTCAGGATGACTCTCAGTTGATTAGTCTGAACTTTACAAATTTAATCAAAACATTAAAACAGGATTTAAGTAGATGGAATTTACTTCCTATTTCATTCTGGGGTAGGGTTAACATATTAAAAATGAACATTTTCCCCAGGCTCTTTCATCCATTAAATATGCTAAATGTTTATCTCCCTTTAAATTGGTTTGTCCCCATCCATACACTCATGAATAACTTCATTTGGCAAGGTAAACCTCCTAGAATTGCTCTTAACAAACTAATGTTACCTAAATCCCAAGGAGGCATTAAAATACTTAATTTCATTCTGTACTACATGGCTACCCATATCAATAAATATATAAAGTGGTCTCGTCCCACAATTTCTGACTCAGTGTATAAACCTTTATGGTTAGAAATTGAATGATACTTAATTAGTTCCTATAAAATAGCCCAAGAATTTTTATTTTACACCAGGGTTTCTAATTTACCTCCTTCACCTAAAAACATTTGGAATTTTCATTAAAAGTTTACAACTAAGTATGTAAGTTCTTGGACTTGCAGCTATACAAAGACATAAATCAACCGATTTTTAATAAGTGTAATTTTAAACTTAATAAAAATTATTTAATAAACCTTGGACTTCTGAGGTTAAAGAGTTAAAAGTGGTTTCACTCTTAGAAAATGGTTACTTACTATTTCTACACTTCTAAGTTAAACTTAAGTAAAAAATATATAATAAATCTTTTTTGCCTTAAGAACAGCGTTAAGTGCTTATTTTGATCCCAGTCCTGGGAATACTGATTGCCAAGATATTTTAAGTAAACTTAAAGAAATTAATATCATGAGTCACTCTATTGCTAATACATGTAGGGCAGGATTCACAAAGCAGGTGCACCTGGCGCAAATGAGATGTGCCATCGCCAAACAGTGGGATTTACAGGAGGATGCACTGCAAGATGCACTATATGCATCCCCTTTGTGAATACCACTGAAGCGCCATGGCACAATCTGAGATGCCCCAGCACAATCAGGATGCACAGAAGCACCCTGGACCACACAACACTGACTAGGGAGCAAGTCAGCAAGGGACACAAGATCAACAGGGGGAGACTGCAGTGGCACAATGGATACAATTGAACAGCCCGGCAGGGAATGGTCAGAGAGCCAAAGGGCTAGAGAGTGGCCAAAGCAGACGAGGTGCACAGACAGAGCACACATGGTGACACCTTGAAGCACCAGACACACAGCCAACACAAGGGCTCAACAGGCACAGATGCCACACATGGGGGACTGGTAAGATGGGCCACAGCAGCAGAGGTGCACCATGCAGCATGACAGAGGGTGCCACACACATCCCAGTGTACAGGAACACAGCAGGTGGACATGGGAGCTGCATCACAGGTGCACACAGGGGGACAAAGGGATAGGCACAATGACACACAGGCCGAAGGCCATGTCCTGCACAGGTGGAACATGCCAACAGGCAATGTGGACCATTAGAGGAGTCGCACAACATCAGGAGACTAGTACAACAGAAACAACCAGCATGCACCACACACAGAATAGGGGCAATGTGCAAGCCAGCATGGTGTAAAGCCTCCCAACAGGTTATACACAACAAGGAGGGCACGCACTGTAGTGAGCATGAAAAGTGGACAGTGTGCATGGATGCGCAGTACCATAGGTGTACATGTGTGAATGGGATAAAAGGTACAGTGGAAACCAGCAAGCACAACGCAGCACAAGCACAAGGTACAATGAATGACCACAGATACCGTTATCAATATAAAACTCTTTAGTCAAACAAGAAATGTAACACAAGAAACTAGTTACAATGTTAAAACAACAGTATGAACAGTGATAAGGTGGCGTGGTAATCAATACAGCAACACAATAAACAGTACACCGAAGGGGATGGTATGGTGGTGGGGGAACAGGGGATGATAACTAGCAATGAGGATGGGCATGGAGGGCAGGAGTCACACAACAAAGGGGCTATATACTGGTGGCCCAGTGTTCTAGTCTGCTGGATAGGCCACAGCCTGGCAGCCACCCCTTCTGCCCCTGGTTCTCAGCACCCTGATGAGTAGGGTGATGACCTGCAGAGCTGCCCCTACCTTCAGTACAGTGGCTCCAATGTTCTCCGTAGCACCCTCCTGAGCTGCAACCCTGCCATTCGCCTGAAGACTCATCTCCTCTGCTGCCCTGGCACACTCGGCTGAACTCTTCATGGACCTACAGTGGGGACTCAGACAACAGGAACTAAGTGCCATGGTCCAGACCTGCCCCCCACCCACCACATGTGTGTGCAGGAGGCAGCCCCCACGGCAATGGCTGACAGCCCGCCAAGCACACAGCACACCAGCAACAGGCTGGCACACAATGCCACACTGTGACTGTGCAATGGAACTGAGACAGCACAAGGCCCATATGTGCATGCAGAGTGATGCACACAGGGGCACACAGCCATGTCCCACATAGCATGTGCTGATGCCAGCAGGCTGCACAACCATGCAGGCCCTGTCTGAACACCAATGGAGCATCACAGTGTGCTCATGGTCTACAACAGACACGTACAAGATGGACGGACACACAGGAGCCAAGTGCACTGTGGCCCTAGCACACGCCACCATGGTGACACCCCATGTATGTGTGCAATGTGCAGCACATAGACATGCACATGTGGCCGGCAATGGCCTGCAGTGGGCACCACAACCACTCCCCTGATGAACACACAGAGGATGCACAAGCAGAACTCTCACCTGCACCCACACGAATGGATCCCTGGCCTCCTCAACTGGCCCTAGTGAGCCTGGCCTCCACTGCCACTGCAGCCCTCCACTTGTCTGCCGGCCCTGTAAGGGAAACACAAGCAAAGAGCACCATGAGGTGATAGTACGTGTGCACCACCACCCCACCTGTGTCCCACAGCAACACCACTGGTGCCAGCATGCATTGATGGACCCACCCCACAGTGGCCCAATGAAAACACCCTGGTCAGCATGAAGTAACACACAGCACCCCAGTCCATGCCCACCATGGTGGTGTGCAGATGGATGTGTGCCATGTCACCATCTGAACCACAATGCACCTGCCACAGTGCCCATGCACCCACCAGTTATGCAACATGCTGCACACGGCTATGCACAGTGGTCATGTCTGCACCCCACATGCATCAGGGGCATGGCATGCCACACGTGTGTGTGTGTGTGGGGGGTGAGGGTGGGGGCCTTGCACCAGGGCCTACTCTCTTCCCTGGAAAGCAGGCCCTGCCTGCCTGAGGTGCTGTAGGCTGTTGTGACTTAACTGGGCATGTCACTGCACCCCTTCTTGCCCAATCACATAGGCTGTGGAGCCTGCTGGGTTCCAACACTGCAGGTCCCCTTAGCAGTGCCTGCACTGCTCCCCCACATGCTCCACACCTGTCCTGTGCACCAGTCACTCCACAACCCTCACCCACACTGCTGAGCATGGTTCAGTGAGTTCCTTGGTCCCAAATAGCTGGCCCCCCAGAGGCATTACTAGTGTCACAAGGTTCACCAGCTCCACCTTCCCCCAGTTCATGGCCCTGAGCCCTGCTGCCTGTGCACGTGGCATGGCTTGACAGTTTGTCTGGAGCAGATGTGCACTGAACAGGCTATTAGTGTGCACTGGCCTATTCGTGCCACATGCACAATAGGCTGGTGTGCACCGGACCGCACATTGTGGTGTTGTGGTGTGGCAATGTGCAATTGCCGCTCATGCGCTGTGTGTACAGCATGGGTGGGAGACCAGTGTCAAGGGTCATGACTGGGTCATGCATGTGTGATTTGCATGGTTCCACCGTATTGTGAATGGCAAACAATGCCACCCACAGTGCACTGGGACTGAACATACTGCCAGTGTTGCACCATGCACTGCAGGTGTGCATTGATGCAATGCCACACCGATGCACCGTGCACACATACAATGAGTCATACAGCACAGCTCCAATAGTGCTTGAGGACCTGGATGCGCTGCCATCATCGATCACGCTAACAGAACCACCAGACAGGTTGCGCTATGCATGGCATGGCACTGTTTCTGCATCACGCATGTGTGGGAATGCACTGTGTGAGTTGGCTGCATTCAGGAAATGCCCCCAAGTTGATTGCACATGTACAGGAATTCATCGTAGGGGGATGCACTCAACGCATCAGTTGCGCATTGCTGATTGGAATGAGCTGGGGCAATAATGCAGTTCAAAGACAATGATACCAAATCAGCTCATTGCCACATTTAGGGGCATCTCACCTGTTTAGCATATCTTTACAGATGCTCCCAATCTCATTTGCATGCCATGAGCCATAAATGCTCCTGAATGTGCCTCCCCACTCCTCTGGTGATCAACAGGTATTGCATCCTTGAAGGTATGTTGGTTTACATTCTACCATTTACAGCTTGTCAGCATCATCTGACAGTGGGGTTTTGAGGGCATGCAGGGTGCTGTACCTGTGCAGCATCCTGCCACTGTGCTGGAACACATCCACAGTTGCCTGTACTGTGCTGATGCCTGCATATTGTCCCCCACAGAACCACAATGTCCGCACAGGATGAAGCAGTTGGATGGAGATGTTCACATTTTAAAGCAGATGAAGACAAAGCTCTGCTAGAGGCCTACCTCCCGAGGCAGAGCATCCTGTCTGGCAGGGGTGGCAGCCACCAGCAGAGGGATGAGGGCTGGAAAGAGGTGGCCAGGCATGTAAATGCCCATGGCACATACAACAGAACACCACAGGAGTGAAGGAAGCACTTCCATGATGAGAAGCGGAGGGCCAAGGATAAGATGGCAAACATCAAGACCTCCCTGGCTGTGATGGGGGTGGGCCACAGACTGCGATGCACCTCACCCACAATAAGGAGAGGTTGGTAGCCAGCATGGATCAGACAACTGTGATTGGAGTTCTGGGTGGTGGCTTCCAGACAGGTGGCAGTCCATCACAGCACTGTGAGTATACATGTCCCAAGCACTGTACTGGTCCATGTGTGCGTGGCATGGGTGCCTTGACTAGCCCCGCCATGGGCCACTAAGCACCCATGTGTTGGTGTACATGTAGCATGTCACTGTACACCCCGTCTGTCTACATTGTGGTGCAGACACATGATATGCCACCCCTGTGTAGCACCATGGGGGGGCGTACTGTGGTGTGTGGGGGTGGTCATCTGGGATGATGTACCTGTGGGTGGTGACTGAGTGAGGCCAGTCACACACATGTCCCTGAGCACCTGTACAGGCTTCAGTGCATGTCTGCCTACACTGGTGCATGGCCACAGCAGTGGCCCCATGGCAGGTACTCCCTGAATGGCATCTCAGCCACACTTATGGCACATGTGCATGTCTCCCTGTACATGCCTGTCTGAACATACCATTTACACACGCCAGTAACCATGTTTCCTTCTCTGTTACAGCTCCATCACGGAGCTGCCATGGCTGGTGGACCCTCTGATGTTCTGGCAGGGGAGGAGGCCAGGCCATTGCATTGTGCCACAACCAGGGCTGTGTCTGATGCTGTGCCAGGCCCTTCCAGTGCCTCTGCAGCCCCAGACACAGCATCAGATGGTGCAGGGCCATCAAACCCCTCCACATCCAGTGCCACAGCTGGTGGCCATGATCGAACATGGCTGGTCAACATACTGGGTTAACTGATGACTACCCAGTCCCAGTGGACAGGGTGGACATTGCAGATGCCCTGCTCTTACTGGCATCTGGAATGCAGGGGGTATATGATGATGATGATGATGATCCCAATGCCACACAGATATGGGGGGACATGGCAAATGTGGCCTGGCCAAGACACAGGTGCATGCACAGTGGCACCATGCAGCGTTGGTGGTCCTGTGGCCCCAGGTGCACCTGCAGGGCCTGCACAACCACCCATGGTGGTGGTTGCTTGGGGCCATGTGACTGGTGCTGCTGTGGGGACAGGAACCACTATCCCTGTTCACCAGGGTGCTGTGGTACAGCAGCAGGTGGCAGGGTACCATGTTGTGAGCTTCCTTGGACATGCACTGGTTGCCTGCACCCAGTTCCCTCCAATACAGCAGCCTTCTGTGGGGTGTCCACCTACAGTGGATGCAGAACAGCAGGCCAGAACCCCACCAGCCCATTGGAGCTGGCCCTGTGATACATCCTCTGCCGACAAAGTTGAGGACTACACATGCCTCCTGCAGGACACCATGGAGGGGCAGCCATCCCACAGGATGGAGTTGAGGGGCAAATGGACACAACTGAGCATGGAACATGAGTCGTTGGCTGCATGGCATGCCCTGATGCTAGCAGGGGCTTGCCTACTATGGGTGGGCATAACCACTGCGCTGGAGTAGATTGCACTCACTGCTGAAACAGTGAGTGCACATAGTGTGCCACATGGCCGCCAGGCTACCAGCCCTACCCCCAGGAGTGCTTCATGCACCTCCAGGTCACAGTGTCAGGTGAACCCATTGCTGCTGATGCCATCACCACACATGGTCATCCCTAACACCCCCAGATCCAACCTGGGTCTCAGGAAAGTCACACCAGTGATCACCCATTCACAGACTCACTGTAGTACCCCACCAGGGTGGTGGACACTCCCCCTGCAGCCAGTGGCATTGACTCAGCAATCACCAGGCAAAGGTGTGGCTGCCCATGTGTTCATGGTGGCCATAGTGGCTCCCACTGATGTCTGGGTTGACAGCCCCCATTGCCCCTGTTACCAGCACCTGTTGCAGACCACACACCAGGCTGACAGTGCCTGTGGTGGCATGAGGTGACACGCCCCTGCCTGTGTGGGACACCTGTGTGTTGCACTTTGGATGGCTGGGGGCACTGGTGTTGTGCTATGTGACATGGGCATGATGAGTGTGGCCCTGTGTCTGCTGTGCATGTTTGCCAGCTGATGTACACTGATCCATGCCACCCCTGGCACAGACACCATGTCCCCCTTGTCCACGTGTAGCCTGCTATGCGTGTGTCTGTGCATCGCTGTTACTCCTCATGGGTGTACTACATGATGGCTGTGTGGTTGTCGTCTGACCTGTGGTGTGAGTGTGGGTGTCGGTGTGTGTGTTGGTGTGGGTGTGTGTGTGTGTGTGTGTGTGGGTGGGTGTGCAGGGCTGCAGAGTGTGTCCCACCTGTGTTACTCACCTACAGTTCCTGAAGTGCTCTTCCATAATGGTGTCCCTGTGCCACCAGGAACTGGCAACCAGACGTGGGTTCCTGCAGGCTGGGGGTGGTTGCCCACCTCCATCATGGGGCCCCTGTTCCACTGCATCCTCCTTCCCCCTCCTCCTCTGCAGAACTGGTGCACTCCTCAGCCAGGGCAGCTATTCCATGGTCACTGGCCATGTTATGCAGTATACAGCATGCCAGGAATATGCAGCATTTCTTCTCTGGGCTATATTGTAGGGCACCACCTGACCTGTCCAGACACCTGAAGTGCATCTTCAGCATGCTGAAGACACGCTCATTGATGGTGCACGTAGCGATGTATGCCTCATCTACCTCTGTGCCAGGATGGTGGAAGGGGTGAAGAGCCAGGGTCAGAGGGGATATGCCGCATCACCTGTGGGAGGACAAAGTCTGTTAGTATCCCACAGACATGTGCATTGTGTGCCACAGCTCCCGCTCCATCATAGCACACTGGTGCAGCTACTGCCTGTCCACCTCTGTCCCTGTGGCTTTCATCCCAGTGCATCTCTCTCCCGCATGGTGGGACAGTGCATTTGTTCACTCCCCAGAAACTGCTTGACCTGGCTGCCCTGTTCTGCCCTGTACCTGCCTGTGCCCACAACTATGGCTGACCACTCCTGTCCAGTCTGGCATTGCTAACCCTCCCTTGCCCTGCAGTTGTCCATGCCTGGGTGTGTGTGGTGCATTCCACCCTGCCACACATGCCCGCTCTTCCACATCACCTTACCTCCCATGCTGTGCTGTGCAGCTGTACTGTCCCCCATGACATGTGTGTCATGCCATCAGCATGCCTACCACCACTGTCCCATCTGGTCACCTCCCCCTGCACAGGCTCTGCTGTGGCCCCCACACACCTGCACTACCTCCCATTTGTTGCACCATGGTGTCATGTTTGTAGGCATGTATGCATGTCCTACTCACCCACTAGGTGGCTGCTGGATAAATCCTTTGTCTCAAACTGGCAGCACAGGGCAGATTGGTGTCATATGAAGGCATCATGTGTACTCCCAGGGTGTGTGGCACAGATGTTGCTGATGCACCCTGTGGCATTGCACACCACCTGGCAGTTTATGGAGTAGAACCCCTTGCAGTTCATGTATGGCATGGCTTCATCGCCAGGTGGTGCCTGGATTGCTACATGGGTGCAGTCACTGGTGCCTATGATGTCTGGTATGTGTGTCACCCTGTGGAACTTCTGCATAGCTTCTGTCCACTCTGCCTGTGTGCTTGGGAATCGAATGAACTCTTAAGCATGTGGGAGCAGTGCTGTGCAGTGAGGAATTGTGTGAGGAGATGGGATGTGGATGGCTGGGATATGCCAGTGATGTCTCCAGCTAGCCTCTGGAGGGTTCCCATGGTGAGCAGTCACATTGCTGTTGTCACCTTGGTCTCCACTGCTATGGCATGTCTCCTTCCAGTGGGTACCTGCATTTCATCATGGCACAGCTCACAGAGCTGCCTCAGAATTGCTCTGTTCAGGTGGTATCTGATGACTGTTTCTATCTGTCAGTTGTTTGAATGTTAGTCTGGCATGATACCACCATGAGGCAGGCCACCTACGGTGCCTTCTGCTGCCATGTTGTTTGTTTGCCCATCTCCTCATCCCCATTATCATGCCCATCATCAGGAATGGTGCACTATCCATATCTGTGACCTCTGTTGTGATGCTGGTGTTCTGCCTGGTGCTGCTGCTGCTATCCTGCAGTCTGCCTGCTATGAGCTTGCACTTAAGTCTACTTCTTTTATACTTATCTCCTTAGTGCACATATGGGTGGATGCTCTGTGTATGCTGTGTTTGTTCATTCATTTTACTTTGTGAATGGGGATGCACTGTGTATGTAGCTATATGCCTCCTCCAGATGTGCTGCATATCATTATGCTCAGGGTCTGGCATATCCTGTGTGGCATGGCGCATCCAGGATGCACTGAAACATCTCTACCCTATGTAAATAGTGCAGGTGCACATCTTTGAGATGCGCTGATGCATCTCAGATGCACCCAGTGCATCTGCTTTGTGAATCCTGCCCTCAATATTATTTTTCAAAAAACTCTTGGATGCTCCAATTCATCATTCTTTTTGGTCCTCAGATATGGGTTTCAGCTTCTTAAACTGGACTCAAATCTGGACCAACGTTTATAAATATATTCCACTATACTGGTTGGATAAGGACATTTTATTTTTTCAAGAATGGTTCTCTATGATTTTTCATAATTTTCAGTTAGTTGAAGCTATTACTAGGCTTCACAGAAAGTTACAGAATGTTTATTACATATGGGGAATTTTATATAACTCATTGTGTATGTAACCCTTTGGAATGTGTCCCTACCAATTTTTATCTTTGTATTTTCTTTACATTCAACTTTTTTGGAATACAGAATTAACCTTACTTTCTCCATGTCATTTTCTTAATAATTTTTTTCTGCCCAACATAATTGTGATGTTGTGGTTTTGCCAAACTTGATATACTTTATATTATCTTTCTTTCTCATGTTATGAATAATAGTTTAACATTTATTAATGTTCTAATCTAAGATTGAAGATTTTGCTGTTTAAGCTACCTCATGTCATTGGGTGGGAGGGTGGGGAACTTCTCTTTTGTTTTCTAAAGTTTTTAGTTAGTTATTGCTTTATTGTTATGTGCATGTTACTTGTGTGGATTCACTGATGGTTTGGCTGTATTTGTTTCAATTTTACAAAAATTTGAAATAATGAAAATATAATTAAAAAAAAGAACATGTCTGTTCAATTACTGGTAAATAGGGTGACAAATTGGCTGATACACCACCAACGGGACCCAGAGACAATGTATTTCATATGCATAGACCATGTCCCCTTCAAGAAAAGATGAGGTGACAGGCTAAAGGATTTTTTTTTTAAAAAGAGAGAGGACTAATCTATAACTTGGGAGCCCTTGCACCAATTGGACTTAATAATGGCTGGGATATTAATCCTTTTTTGAAATGATTTCTGAGTTCTTGTTGCAATGTCAGGTGATCAATTTTCTTATTTATATTTCTAAAGTTTTTCTTCATCTCTCCCCCTTTCCACATATAGGTATGAAGCAGCCTACCATTAGGGAAGGATCTGAGACTACATCCTTTGCAACTGCACTTATGAAAATGTATTCAGTACTACTAAATGAAAATTAATTGATGCTTATCTGTTTTTTGCTGAACAAGATGTGATATCTCAGCTTTGCTCTGCTAGCTCATGTACTGCCTTTTAATTTTACTATGTGTTTCACACAATGGGGCAGTTGTTTATTCTATTCTAATTAATTTTGTAATTACCGTATTTCATCATTTTATAGCTGCCCTTGTTTAATAACCACCCTCATATTAAAGCCTACCTGATTTTTTGTTTATGCATTTAAAGCCACCCTGATTTACAAGCCTGGGGTATATGCAGGAGCAGAACAACTTAACTTAACACACTCACTTGCATGCCGATCCTGTCCCAGTTTTAGTCACATTAGTGATCAGATATGTCGGCCACTGTTACCCAGTGAAACATAACTGTCCCCCCAAGCAAGAGAACTTACAACACAGTCATAGTTGAAGTTTCATATCTGTTATAATGGCATGAGATTCTGACTGGGCTGCAGGGGTAGGGCTTGCACATGGCTGGGAGGCAGCAGCTGCTACAGTGCTTAAGTACTAATATGGCAGGGTACAACAAGGAGTAATGATTGTTCGGTTTCTCAGGCTGATCTTAATTTTATCAAAGGACTGCCTTCATTTCAGCACTGCCCTAGGATAATCCAGGTAGAATGAAATGTGGCTGCACAGAGCTGATTGCATTTAAAGCCACCCTTGTTTAGTTGCCACCCTCAATTAAAAACTGTGGGCAAAACCAAAAATTATCTAATTAAAGCCACAGTTTTAAAATGACGATATATGGTACTTGTATTTTGTTTGTCAGTCTATGGAGTCATAGGATGTTTGTACCTTTCAAGGAGTATTATATAATCACTAACAGTTTGGTGTAACCCCAGTAGCTGAGGAAGAACTGCATGGTTTGAAGTACTGGGGTAATTTGTGCCATGGTTATCTGTACCTTTCAGTTCTAATAAAGCACTGCTCTATTCAGCATTGCAGTTTATAGCACTGCTTTTCTATAGCATGGTTTGTTATTTTCCTCACTGTTAACAAATTTAAGCAATGTTATATTGCAAAGATACCAGACAAATAGTTAAAAGCCATTACATTCTCAAGGTTTGGAAGGTCCTGTGGCTGTATCACAACTCTCATTTCCACAAGCTCATTTGATAACTTTATAAGCTGGACCTGGGTGCACCATAATATGTGTGTACAGTTTGCCACTGTTATAACTATGTATGTTTCCCCTATGTTAATGAGTGAGAATGAGAAGAAAACATTATAATTACTAGAACAACAATGGTAAAAGTAACAAATACATATCTGAGGTCCACTGTCATATTGATGGAAATCTAAGTGCAAGAATCTCAGACAAACTGGAGTAAAATCTTTCTACATGGGGCATTGATGATTCCTGAGGTATCCAAGACAAACTAAGGACAAAAACATCAATAGGAAGGGAAAAGAGCTACTTCAAGTAGCAGAAAATGCAATGCTATGATATCTAACTGATATACCTAAAGGGGATTGGGAAGGAAATAGTACCTTCCCATAAAATATGGGATGAAGTACTATTGCCTTGCATTTATAGATGCATACTTATTTAATACAGTGGCTTTCTTTAAAGTATTGGACTTCTGGAAATGTGATAATTTTTGCCAATTAACTTGTCAGTTAAGGTCGGAGGTATTGAACAGGCCCAATAAGTATGAACTGTAGATAGCAAAGAAATAAAAAAAGATGTGATGGTAGTAAATTATAAGTATATTAACTGATCCCTTCTTTGTGCAAAGGAACTGGAATCACTTTTGAAAAGTATAAAAGAAAAAAGATGCTATCTGAATGGCATCATGGTGCAGTGTTAGATAAAGCTGGAGCAGTGAACGTTATTTGGAGTTAATTATATGTTGGATAAACAGAAAGGGGTGCCCCCCTCAGATGGATATATGGAAAAAAATAAGTGGTATGATAAGCATTGAAGGGAATTAAGGAAAATGTTTAATAAGGCAGCCATGATGCATAACAAATATGTATACCTTATTTGTAGTCAGGCCCAATTTGAAGTTAAAAATGAGTACAGAACATTGATAAAGACAAAAGCAAAAGAAGCATCGGAGTCAACTATGGTCTAACCTGCAGGAAGCATTAATAGGAAAAAAATGACAAACAGTTTGGGAGCTAGGTGCATATGGGACAGAAAATGGATCAGAAAATATTGAATGTTTAATTTCAGTTGAAACCTGGTATAATTATTTTAATAACCTCAATGGAAATGGGTGTCTTCTGTATTCTGATCCCCCAATGGAGGTGCAGACTAATTTGGAAAGTAGGATCTAAATTGTTTCAAATATGCAAATTACTATTTTTTTTAATTGAGTAACAACAAATGTATAATGCAATACTAGGATAGAAGAATAATAAATCACCTGGCACTTTCATGTTACCGGCAGAAGTATATTAGACTGATTTAGAGTACTGGGCAAGGATTTGGGTAATTATTTTTATCTAATTTCCCAATTTTTGGCACTCCAAAGTAAGTGGAATGAACAAATGATGTTTCCACTTTTTAAGAAAGAAAATAGAAATAGCTCCAGCTGCCATTGGCTCATAACCCTCCTGTGTACAGGCCAAAAATGTTTTTTTTTCACAGTAATTCTGAATAAACAAGAAAATTGGATGAAAGATGATAAATTGCTATCCCCCTATCAGGCTAGCTCCATAAAATGTTTTTCCACTACGCATCATATATTTACTTTGAATTACCTAATAGAAATGTTTGTGTATATAACAGGGAAAGTACTGCATGCTGCATGTGTAGATATTAAAGAAGCATTTGACAATGTTAATAGGGAAACACGGTGGGGAATACCGGAAAATAAGGGTATTGATGGGAAACAATTAAATGTTATAAAACTCTTCCATGATAAAACTACAGCAAGAGTAAGGGTAGCAAAAGATGGAGACTTAACACATTCAATTCTAGTATCTAAAGAAGTCATACAATGTTGTTTGTTGGCTCTGCTGTTATTCAATTTTAATATGGAGACATTTTCTGAAGCAATAGTAGATGCGAATATTCAGTGACCAAATATTAATTGAATAGCTATGAAACAATTGCAGTAATATATGCATATGACTTAATATTCCTGTCTTTGACTCCATCCACCTTGGCCTTAGAAGGGGACTGAAATTTTCAATACAGCCCTTTCTGAAATTGGGCCTTGATATGACAATTAAAAAAAATAATAAAGTTCACAAAAATAAGAAAAACACATTCTAACTGGGTTACTGATCAAGCAGAATTTGAAGAGGTAAAAACTTTTAATACCTGAGTATAAATTTAAGATACAAAAAAATGGACTACCCATAGTAAAGAGATAAAGAATATAGCTATAACTACATCAAAGGCAATGCAGAGATGTGGTTATAATTTTGTGGATCATACTTTTGAAGCATGGAAAGGGCATTTAAAGCAGAAATTGGCAATCAGAGTCTTTATGCAGCAAATGTTTGGAGCTTGGGGACTAATTTTAATGATTTTGAACTGGTACAGAACTGCTTCATAAGGTCTAGTTTGAGTATTCCAAATGATACTGCATAAGTAAGTTTAAGAGAGGCTAATATGCTCCCTTTGGAACAACTAGCATTGACAAGAGTGACAGTGTACTAGAAAAAAATAACCGGGATACATAATTCCCAATTACCAAAGGTTTGCTGGAATGATTATGTGGTACATGGGTGATCATATTCATGATTTGATAAATTAAACAAAAATTAAATTAATGGGTATGCAAACTCTTACATCAAAGTATGCAATTTGCAATACTGAACATTAGTGACACCTATAAACAGCAAGAAGTATCAAACACTTCAGATTTAAATATTGGTAAAATATACAAGGAAAATATAGAAATCCCAGGTGCTTCAATGTATAAGTCTGTGAGAATTATATACAGAATAATGCATGGAGTGATTTGTGTTATGAGAATTTAATATACACCTAAGGTGTGTGATGCTACATAAACTCCAGGAGCAAAGCTTGAGGGTTTTATAACAGCATCACACACTGAAGATGTGTATTAAATCTGAGTAAGCAATGCACTCATTGGCTTTTTTTTTATAATTCTGTTCATCAATTTTTTCCTCACCCCCCCTTAATGTTACTTAGACACATGCCAATTTATGGTCATTTGATGCAGATTCATACACAGGCACTACTATGGAGCAGTGCCAGCAGACTGACTTCCTCCTTTAACCCATCCTCTTGTCAGTACATCCTTTCTTAAAATATTTATTACCCCCCCCAAAAAAAAGCTGCCAAGCCATCTGACACCAAATGTGACTTCACTGGAAGATTTCAGATTTCACACTGTATCTGATGTGTTGCTTTATGTCGGGCTTTTTACAGCAGCACAAACATGGCAGTTTTGACTGGGTTTAAAGTGAGGGTAGTTTTGTTTCTCTTTTGACTGCAAACTAAAGCTTTGTTTTTGCTTTTTTCTGTGGTGGTCTTTGCACACTGACACCATCATCATACTAAATGTTATGCTTGAGAGTGTCTCCAGACCACAGCAGCAGGGCATTGTGTACTTGCTTGCCATAATAACTGGCCAGTTATTACAGCAAATAATAACTTGCCATCCCTAATGGAAAACAATTGATGGCCAGTTATTATAGACATAGAAAAGTGTTTTTGTAATACATAAGGCTGGGATTGTTACAAAAGGGTAAAGAATGACCAAGCTTCTGGAGTCTAAATTGACAAACGGACTACTTATTTGTGACTTAAATTTTAACCTTGAATATGAAACATGTCCTGTTTGAGTGCCCTGTATTTGAGAGATAAAGAAAGAAATGGTTAATCACACTTTTTGCAAAATGTGAAGATGACTCCTTAGATGTTAAATTACATAAACCATTATTTAGCCAAAGTAAATATGTTTCATATGTATCAGCTATGTTTCCACAAAAAAACTTTGACACATTAAGAAGTGTTAACTGAATAAGTTACTAATAAAGTGGTAAACCTGTCCTCTGAATGTGTTTTCTTAATTATGTAATACAGTGTTCTGTTAATATGTATACTTAGTATCAAATGATTTCAAACATTTGATATAAAATTTGCTTTTAATATGTTCTAAATTGTTGTATGTCATGTATATAATCCATGTGATTTAAACATGTTCTTCTGAAGTAAACTTGAACCTTGAAACTTAAGTCTTATCAAATGCCTTGGTGGCATCCAAGGCTAACAAGATTAATTCTTGTGTGTATTGTGCCACTTTAGTCACCAACTGAAATTCCTCTAAGGCTTGAAACATTGTTTGTCCCTTAACAAAACCCTTTTGATTTTGGTGTATAATTACCTTGATGTTATTAACAATTCTATTTACCAAAATTCTTGCTACAGTTTTTTAATCAGCATTTAGCAATGCAAGTGCCAATAATTTTCAATTTTTGTGGTATCCTTCTGGTCTTTAGGTATTAAATTACATCCGCTTCTACAAATGATTTAGGAAGGCCCCTAATAGCATCAAATTCTTGTATCAATTTTAAAAAACAGGGAAGAACTGAAAAAAATGCTAAATTCGGCTGCAAAGCCATCAGGGCCTGTTTTCTTCAAAGCCTTAAAAGAGTCCTTTATTTCTTCTTCTATAAATGGTGCTTCACCGAATGTAACTTGAGAGAGAAATCATGAAGAGGGATTTCTGAATAACCCAACTATCTATATAGCTCCCATAACTATATATTGAATTGTAAAAGTCCCATGCTATACTCTATTAATTTATCCTTTGTACAATTATTTCCTTAATTATCAGCTAAGTTTGTAATCTGCATTTTTGTTTCTGTGATTTCAGTAAGTGTACTAGCAACTTCCATGTCTTATCAACATTGTGGTAGAACTAACAGAACCTATGTTTCACTTTCAGCAAACTGGACTCCATTTCCTTAAGTATGAATCCTGTTTTTCTCATAATTAACACTTCTGTTTTCTGTTCCAGTGTATCATCTTCTTGCATCATTGACTGATCTAGTTTATCTTGTCATCTAATAATCTCATTTAGGATCTATTTTTCCTTCTATCCTTGATTTAGTATGAAATATATGGCCCCTAATAGTAGCGTTAAAGGCATCCCATATGGCAGCGACAGACATCTTTTATGTGTTAATAAGTCCCCCAGAGCCACTCATTGCTGAAAATGAGTGGTTTCACGTGCCGTCAGCTGAGTGAGAACAGTGAAGTGAAGCCGAGCTGTTCTGGATCAAGCTGAAGGCAAATTAAACCACTCATTTTCAGCAACGAGTGGTGACGGGGGACATATTAATATATTATTGATCGAGAGCGATCAATAATACATATTTTTTAAAACTTCCCAGAACCATTTCCAGGGCATCTGCACATGAGACAATCTTCACAGAATAAGAGTGCCTCACACACAAGGGAAAAGAGCACTTTGATTGGTCGGGAGTGCTCCCTCGATCTGTAATATAGTTACATTTCAAAAAGGTGTGTAACAACTTTCAAAATAATTTTGTACTGTAGTTTATTTTATTCTAGCTGTACTGATAAGCTTGAATTGATCTGTGAGGGGAAAATGAGATCAAGATAATTGCCAGAGGCATGTCAGCTGCCTCTGAGAGTGATTACAATCTCTTGGTCCTGTAGCTGCAGGATCCCCTGGCCAGTGAATGGGAGATCTTCAATGCCAAAACAGCTGTTTCATATTTCAAAGTAAAAACAACCCTTTCATGTTATGGAAGAGGCTCTGGTTAATGACTGGAGTAGTTTCTGCTGTGTGAGACAGGCGGTAGAACAAAGGAGGTGTCCTTTGGAATACACAAGCTCCTGAAGTCTGGATAAGACCAGATTCCTTAGAGGACTTTTCCCAAGAGACACAGAACTGGCCTGAAAGTTATGTCATAGGATGTGTGTGCCGAAGATGGCTGGAGACTGTTTTTTGGGAACCTTGTTAAACTTGAGTTTGTGAGAGATGGCATAGTCAGGACGTGACTCCACACAGTTACCATCTAAGGTTCAAGTCTGCCCTGATTCACCAAGGTGTCCTGTGCGGTAAGCCATCTGCTTTGCTTAATAGAGAAAGAAAAGTGATATTATTTATTTTGTGTGTCTTCTACTGTACAAAAAATTTTCTTTTTATCTCTGTAGAATTACTGTTCCCCATAGTTTTAGTATAGTTTCCTGTATTATATGTGTAAATATCTTTAAGTATTAAGTATTACTTTTGTATATACCATGCTTCTGTGACTTAGTCCTTAAGGTACAGATAACTGGGTTGTATTGATAGACACTCTATTCCATCTCCAAAGAGAAGGCTACAGTTACAATATTTTGCTTCTAAAGTAAGGTGTTCTCAGCTGTGACAGAGAGGGGTTGGTTGTTTGCCCTGTAGTAAGGAGCGCTGCACTGTGTGGGCAGTAGTTCTGGTGGTTCAGACTTAGAGATACACCAAGGGAGCATCTATGTTGAGTGGTGGCAGCTACTGAGGTACACTTACAAGCATCTGAAGGGTTTGAGAAAGCTGGTAACAGTCACAGGGTGAGTCTGGGAGAGACCAGTTTGCCTTAAACAGGGAGAAGCAGGTGGGATCTGAAAAAGTCTGTTAGTATAAAGGTTATCTCTTCAGTCACAGAAAAGGACATACAAAAGTTTAATGTATATTCTATCAGTTTTATGTTGTTATATGCAAGAGTAGGTGGCTCTGTGCATGAAAAAGGGGTACCAAAGTGTGCCACTGGAGTCAAATTTAAAAAGTCAAAATATAGTAATGATTATTAGCATTTTTTTATGCTGTGACTCACCTTATAAAAATGTGATATGCCACAGGATAACTCTCATTTCGGATCCTGAGAAAAAGTCATCTCAAAGACTGACGTGTAACTGGGGACATGAAAGTAAGGGCTGCATGTGTAACGGGGGACATGAAAGTGACTGTCCATGTAGCTGGGGACATGATACATACAACAGCATGTAATAAAAGACAGAGAATACCTGTTCAGTTTTCTAATTTTATATCATTCAAGATAAAAAAGTCAAATGGGTAATACAACCTAACATGTAAACACATAAAAATAAAAATGTAATACTTACAACATAAGGACTTAAGCATTACAACAAAAAATAAATAATTCTACATAAAGCAATAGGCTACTCTACAATGACTACAAGGCTACTGTACAATGACTGCAAGGCTACTTTACTACGACTACAAGGCTACTCTGCAGCGACTACAAGGCTACTCTACTATGACTACAAATGACTACAAGGCTACTCTACTATGAATACAAGGCTATTCAACTACGACTACAAGGCTACTCTACTATGACTACAAGGCTACTCTACTATGACTACAATGCTACTCTACAATGACTACAAGGCTACTGTACTATGACTACAAGGCTATTTAACTACAACTACAAGGCTACTCAACTATGACTACAAGGCTACTTTATGACTACAAGGCTACACTATCCCTATACAAACACACTATTATGAATTATTTGGCAATCTGGAACCAATATGTTTTAGGAGTTCAGCACTGTACACTGGAAATGATAGTCCTTTTAATTTCATTTGTCCTGAAGTGTGCAGAACTTTTCATTGATTGCACTGAATTCACCATTGTTAATTTCAAAGGTCCCACCTTCATGCAAAAACTGAATTGGCTCATGAAAAAGTAATCTTCTTCTAACACGGTCAGTGTCCAGATGCCGTGGTCATGTAAAGACATTCCCATGCTGTTTCAGGAACTTCAATTTGTACCACTGTCCTACAGGATCCACTGCAGTTAGTTACCCCACAAAATATTCTTTCGAGTAGTTCACTGCATAATACTGATTGGTTTGTATCATTTGTGGGTCTAGCAAAGTTCTCCACCTTTTATGAACCATGTGTTTCATGGGTAATGGAGCTGAAGCATCAGTGGTGATTGTAGTGCTTTCACTTGTGGTGGATTCCTCTTCAGCAACCTTTGACGCACTGTCATATGCACTATCTTTGCCTGTGGATTCTTTAGATATGGCCTCAGCAGGAACTAGAGTCTCATTGCAGGCTGTGTGAGACCCCAATGCAGGATCAGCACTTGTGGACAGCAAGTCATGAGTTGTGTTGACATGCAAGGCTGTAGCCTGGGAAGCTGTTGTGTGTGCAGGAGCAGAGAGACCAATGGGCTCAGTGTTGGCATCTGAAGACGACATTCTGCATGATGCAGAAGCAGTTAGTTTTTTAACCTTCCAGACTTCAACATGATGCACATTTTCACAGGACCCATCTTGATGAGCACAGAGTGTGCAAAAACAAGTCAGGTTTCTTGTTACCACCACACCTTCTGTTGCACACTTCACACTGTGAAGCTTTCATATTCCAGGTACCAGTTTAACATTGATTCAGGCAGGTCTTCTAATTTCATTTTCATCACCCAGAAAAACATGTCTGAAATGTTTGCTGCACCCTTCTGTGTCATGCTCTCTAGTCAATGTTGCATGGCAGAATTTATAGAGCTCCTTAGATTTTCTAATTATGGCCCATCATGACTGCACAGCTCTGCTTGCTGCTGATTTTACAGCAGCACTCTCACCATCTGCTGGACCCTTTCCATGTCGTCAGCTGAAAAAAGCCCTCTTGATGGGGAAGCCAAGTTCCTTGGATGACATTGAAATGTCAAAGAAGGCCCATTTGGATTTATACTGGGCACTGCAGTCATCAGTGAAATGAACTTCTCTGCAAAGTTTTAATTTGTGGACATTTTGTAGATGTGAATTTGATATCTCCACAAAGTGACACACAGCATGGTGATCATGTTTTAAATCACTGGATATAAAAACTAATGACTCTGTTACTGTTGAGTCACACAGCTCACAAGGGTAGTATGTTACTACTGGGTGAACCGTGACTTGTTCATAATGCCAGTAGGCTGCCTGCATTTTGTCCTGTAATCTGCAAGCATAGTTCTCGGCAAAGTCAAGAACCATCACTACCCATCCCTGGGGTAGGTATTTTTTGATGCAAGCAAACTGGTGGTGCTGCCATGCTGCCGTAAGTGCTGACCCAAAAACAAAAGTTCCTCTTTTACGATTTCCACCAGTGTCCGCAATGTTGCTTCTTTATTTTTCAACACTTTTCATGTCTGCCATTCCTGGATGCCATTGACAGTTCACAGGACTGTTATATTCTCCTACTGCTGGAATGTGACATTGTCTTGTCCATGTCCATTAATGAGGTCCTCCATGGCTTTTACAAAATTTTCTGTGCTGCACTGTTCACATGTTTTGTCCACTCAGTCCTGCCTGTAAAACCTTTGCAAAGGAGGGTGAGGACACATTGTTAGCTCTACTGCATGTTGCACAGTGAGGACTTTACATGATGTCAGCTGGTGAAGATCTGCCACACGGCTCCGTGCCTTCAGTTTCAGTAAGCTGTTTGTGCAGTATTCACAGAGGCACTGGTCCAATTTTTGCTCTTTGGCCAGTTTAATGTGCTTAGGACATAGGCTTCCAAATTTCCTCACCCCTACCAATGTGTCTGGGTTCTGTTGGGTGAATTCACTGTATAGAGTATGGGTGGCTCTGTCAAGATATGACCAACATGTGCCCGTTCTTTTTGAAAAAGCTTTCTTGTGAGGTAGTGGGGTCTTCAAAAAAAACCTCCACTTTTCTTTTTGTTGACTTGGACAGTGCAGACTTGTGCCATTTGTTGCATTCTGTTCCACCACATGATATGCTCATGAGCCTCTTACACCTAATGCCCACTGTTGCACTTGTGGTTCTGAGCAAACAGTATTTTTTTAGCACAGGAATTATATTGACGAACTCTCTGTTCAGGTGGCTGTCCTGTTTTTTGGCATTTTTTAGGTTTGATATCTTCTCCATAAAAGCAGACATCAGTTTTTCCTGTAGGTTGCATGGACTGGGGATAACTTTGTGCCCAGCCAATGTGGTTTGTTTGGCAGGTGAACAAGGTGACAGGATCTTCTTCATTACATAAGAAAATTGATTTGGTAATTTTGGAAGACCTTTTCTTGCTCTCTGCACAGCCTTTCTTACAGCACTGTCATATCTGTGAGCCTGCGGCATCACACACAGCTCTCCAGTTGGCATGCTGATCGATACAGCTGCTGGGGTGGTGGTTAGTGGTGGGAGAAGTGGGCTCAATCTGCTCCATGAAGTGATTCAAGGAGCAAAGGCAGATTCGTGGACTGCTCCGCAATGCGAAGCAGAGTAATTTGCGTTATAATGGGTAACGTGAAGTCCATTGTAAACACTGACTTCACATTGCTCTGCCTTCCCAGACCACCACTCCACCAAAATCTTAAGCAAAGTGCATTGGGATAACTGCACTTTGCCTCACTTCACCTTGTTTTTGAGCTCTGAAGGTGAATTTTGCAGTGATCCATGGGATTTCAGGTCACATGGGCTCTATATTGATCTGCACAACCTCAGTTTGGGGTAGTGTGTGTAGGAAGCAGTAGGAGACAGTGTGCTCTGAGAGCTGTCTGTGATTGAAACCTTCTAAAAGCTGCTAAAAAACATTTTTGCTTTTTTTTTTGTGGGGGCTCCACCTTTAGTTCATCAATTGCAGAAAACCCTCCTGTGCTCATATCATCCAGCATTTCTGTTTTTGTGTGGATTTTGAATGTTAATGTATAACATTGAGTGTGTGTAGTGAAAAACAGTGAAAGTGTGCTTTGGGAGAGGGTCGTATCTGTGGTGTAGGTAGATTTAAGTTGGAGAAATAATGATTTCTTTGTTTTTTGATTATATTTTTGTTATATAACTGACTGTGTTAATGTACACACAGTAATAGTGCCAGTAATTGTTGAAATGTTCTTACTGATTGTGTGTTGTGTGGATCTGGTACAGCAGTTCATAATTTCTGGTTGTTTATATTACAATATGTGTCATATTACTGAACTTTTCAATATGGTACTCATTACTCGTTCACCATTGTAGAGAAACTTTTCTGTGTGTGTGTGTGTGAGTGGTGTTGCGTGACACCAAATAATACACCTTTTATTATGCCACAGACTAGTGTAATTGCAGGGAGGCGCAGCAGTGTGAACCTGCTAGCCACTGCAGCTGCCTGATTTTGTACTGTGATCATGGTATCTGTTCTTTGTTTTGCTGCTTGTACTTCCATAAAAATCTGCAGTCAGTGCCCCCCACCCCCACTGGCAAAAGGAATTTTTTACCAGATTGGATTGTTTTTGTGACTTCATCGGCACCACTGGTTACTGAAGTTGTTTTCTTTGTGTGACAGTCTCTATCTGTTGCTGAAGCTACAGTTGTTTTTTTGGCTTCACATCCAGCAACCCCCAATGAGATCGTGAACGTATCAAAATCTAAATTTGGTTATAATATTGTTGTTGATCCCCCAAAATGCCCGCAAAGAGACGTGCAAGCAAAGCTGGTTCTCGCCATGGCAATGCTGGCAGTAAGATAGTCTGTGGGTCTGGTAGTACGCAGACACAGAAGTGCATTGCTGATGTGAGGAAAGGTATTTCTCCTGCAATGTTTTTTACAGCCCAATCAGTAGCTTCACTCATAGCTGGAGGAGATGATGTTTTCCCAGCCAGTGGTGTTAGTGTTACTGGTGTTAGTGGTGGTGGTAGTATTAGTATTGGTGCATCAAGTTTGAATTCTGACCAGTGTACCATATCCAAAAATACTGAATGTGAAGCAGTGCAAGTGAGTGGCAGCGTAGATGATGTCATACCTCCCAGTAACATCCCAGTAACTGAACCTGAGGATTCTGATAATCATGTCAATGACAGCATACAATATGATATTCTGTCCACCATGGCGGTTAATGTCATGCATTTTCTATGCAATGATTCACGGTGTGGTGAAAAAATGTCAGGTGATGGTGGAGTAGATGATGATAATGAATGTGATAATGATGATGATGATATTGCTGTTGTTGCAACATGCAGTCCACATGCTAGTATCCAAGCAGAAGATGTGGATGTGTGTGACGTTGATGAATATGATGATGCTGTAATTGACCCCAGTTGGGAACCGGAGAAAAAGAAATTGAAAGTGGCTGTGCCTGAGTCTGTTTGCAGGAACCCCCCCCAAAAAAAACGTTATTTACCAGTTTTAGTTGATGATGATGACCCAGTAATAATGATAGATAGTCATGGCGGTCAGTTGCAGTCCAGGTGTGCAGTACCTGAAACATCACGTCCCCCCTCACACTTCAGTGCTTAAAATAATGGACTTAAATAAGCAACATCATGGACATGTTAAAAGCAGAGCATCACAATCCCTTGTTTGGGACTTTTTTGTTCAAGATGCAAATGATGAGTCAGTTGCAATCTGCCAGGTTTGCCATGTGCGTGTGAGTCAAGGTAAAAAGGGGAGCCATCTGGGCACAGGTGAACAGCATACGCATCTTAAGAAAGGGCACATGGCACTGTGGACCCAGCACAGGCTGGCAGCTAATACCACAGTGGGGCATTCATCCTCATCACCAGCAACCATAGCGAGCATGTTATCCCCTTCTATGACTATTAAGTCCAGTAGTAAATTAAACGTGTGCAGCAGTGAGGTAATAAGAGCAGAGGATTACTACAGGCATGATGAGGTGGAGGAGCATAATGACTTTGAAATGTTGTCCAGTGCTGGTGAGAGTAGCAGTTTTGGTGGTGGTAGTGGGGGGGGTGGTGGTGGTGAATGCAGTATGTCCAGTGCAAGTGGTACATCAACCCCGGTTGGCAAATCTGGCAAAATAACTGCATTTCTGGGTTTGTCATCATCACCTGTGCAACCATCTTCATCAAACGTCCACACTCCACCCCATGCCAATGCCATTCATCACAGAGCACAACCATTTGTAATAACACCCCATGTAAAACATTTAAGTCAGTCCACGTTAGAGTATTTTTGCACATAAGCTGAAGTAACCCCCAATCATACAGTGTCATGTGAACTTAATGCTGCTGTAGCTGAAATGCTGGCAATTGATATTTTGCCATTCTCCTTTGTGGAGAATTCTGGGTTCCGGTGGTTTGCTGCACATGCCTGTCCAAAATGGAAAGTTCCATCCAGGACATACTTTTCTATCCATGCTGTCCCAGAGTTGTTTCGCACTGTGTCTGACTCAATAAGACATGCCCTTCAACATTCCTCCTCTCCATTCATCCATTTAAGTATGGATATGTGGACAAGTGGCAAAACAGCAGGGAGTTCATATTTGTGCATAACTGCACACTGCTTGCAGGTGCCGGGGGTTGTTTGTGATGTTGGTAGTGTCAATAATCAGTGCAGTAAGGTGGATTGTCATGGCAGCAATCTCCCAAGAATTCAACAGCATGCAACAATTGCTATGCACAATGTGACCTGTTCACACACTGGTGAGCAGATGTTGGACATGGTACTGACTGAAACTGACAAATGGCTAAACCCCCTGTCCAAGAGAGCTGGGTTCATAGCAAGTGGCAATGGGTCAAATGTGGTGAAATGTATCATGAAAGGTGTTTTTTTTTATGTTCCATGCATGGCCCATTGCTTAAATCTTGTGGTGCAGGAGTTTCTGCAGCACCCTGATGTAAAGGAAGTGCTGACCATTGCACGCCGTATCTGCTCTCACTTTTCACAATCTGGAAAGGCCCGTGACCAACTGCGGTAGTTGCAGATACAAAACAGCCTGCCTCAGCACCGCTTGAAGATGGAAGTTGTCACCCAATGGAACTCCACTTTATATATGGCAGAGAGGTTGTATGAACAATACAAAGCCATCTCAGAAAATCTTGTGATGCACACTAGCTGTGACAGTTCCGGGGGCTCCATGTCTATGACGACTGAACAGTGGTGCCTCATGGACTCTGTAATAACAATTTTGCGGCCTTTTGAACATGCCACACAGGCAGTGAGTGGTGAGTCTGCCTCCATTAGCCAACCCATTCCACTGCTGTGGGTGCTGAGGCAGACACTGGTGAATGTACAGCATGGCCTTGATGTTGCCGGAGATGGTGGTAGCAGTATGTTGCTGCAACACATGCTGACAGTATTCGACCAGAATCATCACATTATGAGTATTCAGCATAGTGACAACTTTGCCATAGCAACAATGCTGGACCCACGACACAAACGTGGAATTGCATCAGTACTGGAGGGAGGGTCTGAACAAGTGAAAAATATCAGTGGTCAACTGGTGCACTTGGTTCATGGGGCACAGAAGTCATGCGCCAAGGTCAGCAAACTTCAGCAGCATGATCCAGCTGAAGGTGTTCCTGTAGGACTATCAAGCAAATCCTGCAAGGGGAAGGGGACAGCAGTTCCAGGTGATCTGTCATCCAAAGTGTCTGGTGTCAACCCGCTTTGGAAGACTTTGTCCCAAGTGGGTATTTGTGAAATAAATGATTCGGGAGAACAGGATGATGCATCAACAACTGGACTTGGTGCAGCTCAGAGAATGATTGAGTCATATTTGTCTGAAAACAGGCATCTGACAATAGCTGAAGATCCTCTTTTGTACTGAAGTGGAAAGGTCAGTGAATGGCTGGAGCTGACTGCAGTGGCACTGAAGTACCTCACATGCCCAGCCTCCAGTGTAAGTGTTGAGAGGGTATTCAGCTCAGCAGGTGCAATAGTCAGGATTGTCGGACAAACCTGTCTCCTGCAAATGTTAGTTTGCTAACATTCATTAAAATGAATGACAGGCACATACCAGCACAGACTGTAACCTCAGTATTTGTACCCCCTGCCTAGTCATGGTGGTTTTGGTGATGTGGAAATGGACCATCCTGGTGGCACTGGCAGTGGCTGCCAGAAATAGCCCACCACTGATGTAGATGATGACACAATGGAGAAAGAATTTCCCAGTGGTCAGACTTCCGGCAAAGATGACTCTGAGGGAAGCTTTCTTTATGAGGATGATGATGTGGTTAATGTTGACAGGTTTTAACTAAAGTTGTTAAAAGGCAGTGTGCTCCCCTGGACTACCACCACCGGGACTGATGTTAGCCACTGCCACCATGGAGCATGAGTCTGTCAGCCACCCCGGACCACCACTACCAGGACTGATATCAGCTAGTGCCACCACTGAGCATGAGTCTGTCTGCTCCCAAACCACCACCACCAGGACTGATGTTAACCACTGCCACCACTAAGCATGAGTCTGTCCACCCCCTGGACCAAAACCACCACTACCACCACCACCAGGACTGATGTTAGCCACTGCCACCACTGAGCATGAGTCTGTCTGCCCCCGAACCACCCCATTGGGACTGATGTTAGATGTTAGCCACTGCCACCACTAAGCATGAGTCTGTCCACCCCCTGGACCACCATCACCACCACCAGAAGGACTGATGTTAGCCACTGCCACCACTGAGCATGAGTCTGTCAACCCCAGTCCACCACTACTACTACCACTGGGACTGATGTTAGCCATTGCCACCACTAAGCATGAGTCTGTCCACCCCCTGGACCACCATCACCACCACCACAAGGACTGATGTTAGCCACTGCCACCACTGAGCATGAGTCTGTCCAGCCCCGGACCACCACCACCACTACTACCACTGGGACTGATGTTGGCCGCTGCCACCACTGAGCATGAGTCTGTCTGCCCCCCCAGACCACCACTGGGACTGATGTTAGCCACTTCCACCACTGAGCATGAGCCTGCCTGCCCCCCCAGACCACCACCACTGGGACTGATGTTAGCCACTGCCACTACTGAGCATGAGTCTGTCCAGACCACCACATCCATCAGCCACAGACACAAAGCTTCTTAATATTTAAACCATAAAGTGAGTATGTGTACTCATGTTTGTTATGCCGTTTCACTTCCTTTAGTTGCATGTTTTGTTTTCTGTAGCTTTTCACAGCCGCAGTGGTCAAACACACACGGTACACTTATTTTTTTTTTTTTAACAGGTTAACAAAAAAAGTCTCCATTGCTAAAACTCGGTGGGAATGGTACTACAGCTGTACCGTACAGAGGAACCTATGGAATATCCATGTGAAATCCATTCTGGTAAGTATGAAGATTTTATTTCATCCGTTTCATTGTTTTGGAAAGACTGCAGCAAATGCGACTGACTATGATTCATAAACTAAGTTACGTGTACGTCACCAGAACTATTTCTGTAAGATATCATTCATGCACTGTATTCTGAACTTGCAGCTGTGCAGCCCTGACCATGACAGTGTTGAAAAAGTTGCACACAGGTTGTGTTACTTGACAAGATGTGGGTTTGAAATGTAACTTGACTTGAGATTGAGAACCAGGGAGAGACAAATTACAATTAAGTTGTAAGAAGTCATTCATTTCTTTTTTTAGGAAACTTCCAATTGTTTTGTTGTTCTGTCAAGTGGCCTTATCCAAAAAAGTTCTTCAACATTAGGTACCCCCGTCCCCTGGGCCTGGGCACACATGCAACACGCAGAAGTCGTTTCATTAGATGACCATGACCATCATTAACAATTGGACTCCAGAAGGATGCAGATGAAATCTGTGAAGAAGTAACAAAATAAGAAACCACTACAGACAAACCTGCAAATATGCTTCCCCCAACCCCCCAAAAAAAATACTTACCTTCATGTGCTTGAGAGTTATCCATTTCTAATTTCAACGCAAAATATTCTCATTGAGCACTGGAATGTGCACTCCAACAGTTTCTGTGACCTGTGATACAGAACAATACCATGAGTACATGTCCATGTCAACCCCTTCCTCACCTACAAAATACACAAACATATATCTATACATATCAACTCACCAAGGCTACTATTAGTGTACAGACAAAGGGCACTCTTCCATCCAGTTGAGATGATCACATTACATTTGCTCGAATCACCTCACAGAACACATTGGACCAGCAACAGTACGCTCACGGTCATCTTTTCATTCTGGGGGATTTTGCATGTACTGAAATGCTCCCATTTCACTTTGTTACCACTTGTAAATTTTCTGCACACAAGAAGGATGCATTTTGGGAATGCAGAAAAAATCTGGGGACTCTGTGCCACCACTGCGTGCATGACTGAGTGTGCCATTAATTCTGGGGGACTTTGTATGTGCTGAAACACTCTCATTTCACTTTGTTACCACTTGTCGATTTTCTGCACACAAGGAGGATGCATTGTGAGCATGCAGAAAAAATCTGGGGACTCTGTGCCACTACTGCGTGCATAACTGAGTGCGCCATTAATTATGGGGATGCATTTTGTGTGTTGTGTGATTGTGAGCTCATGATGTCATACTGACATTATCAATTAAAGCAGCATTGCAAGAATGTCGAGACAATTTTGAACTGTACTTTATTATGCTACTTTACATTGCCACAGCTAGTAATTACTCCAAGTCGTGACTTTAATGATATGCTTCTCTTCACAATTTCTGTCTGCTTTACTTAGTTGACTACTTTTTTCATGTATGAAAAAAAATGTGCATGCCTTTCAATATTGTTCTGACCAGGTTTCTATTTAGTTGCAACTGCTTTTCAATAAATATTGTTCTGTGGTGCCATAAAACACTGCCTGCTGCATAACTGTTAATTTACAACAGAAGTGATATATAACAACTAACTGATGTGATGGAGAAAAGCAGAGGAAAACAATGACAAAGACCTGGTCAGCACCAATTTAAAAGGAATGCTCCTTTCATTATTTCACACATGAAAAATGGTAGTACAACAGACTCAACTACTGGAAATTCTCATATCATTCCAGTCAGGATGTAAGTAAAGGAAGTTGTAACATAGCATTAAAATATATAAGTCAGACTTCTCAACAGATTGTTGTGCTGCTGCTTTAAAAAGATTCACCATGTTACATAGTTATGGTGATGGACGTAACCTAATATGTGGGTGCCTTACTTCCAGTGGAATCTTTCTTGCTCCACATAGTGCAAAACATTTCTGTGAAAACCACCCATAATTTCATTACAGTGTGTCACATCATGGAGGAATTCTTGTTCAGAAAAGCCGCCCACATTCTGCCCCACTTTCTCAGCAATGTTAGGACATGATGCCAGGTGGAGCGCAGGTGCGTGCTCCACTATAGTGAATGTCCGGCAGCTATCCCAATGTTTTGTTATGTTATAAGGTTCACTTTGTGGTGAAATGTGGGAATGTTTCCACTAACAAGGCTCTTCTTACTGGAAACGTGTCCACACGTTTCACCACAAACTGAAAATTATAACATAAAGAAACTTTCAGAAAGCTGCCGGACAATCAGACATTCACTATAATGGAGCACACAGCCGTGCTCTCCCTGGCATCATGTCCTAATATTGCTGAGAAAAGGGGGCCAGAATGTGGGTGGCTTTTCTGAATTGGAATTCCTCTGTCACGTGACACACTGTAATGAAATTACTGGTGTTTTTCACAGAAACGTATTGCACTATATGGAGCAAGAAAGATTCCCCTGGAAGTAAGGTGCCCATATAGCGGGTGTAAGGTTGTAACTTGCTGAATCTCTTTCATGTCTATTTCACAAGCAAAATAGTTATAGAGCCTCAGTAATGTTTACTTTGTGTCGGTACTCATAAATCGGATTTTAAGTGTTTCGCAAACAGTATGAAGATTGAGCAATGTGAATATGTTGTGCTAAACTACATGTGTGCCATCACTGTTCTTTCCTGTGTGTGCATACGTTGTACAGCTTCATGCAAACATATATATGGTAAGACTTGTTGCATTATCAAGAATAAAGATTACAAAGAATACCTGATGTATATTTTATTGGTACCATCAGTGCCAGTGGACTAAGTGATATGATATTTTTTCAGAGTTATCGGGTCACTGTGCACCTCAGTCACTCACAGTGCACACATGACTTTGCAGAGATTATAGCACAAAAAACACATGCTCTCCTAAAGTTTATGTGTGCAGTACAGTATATAATGGGACTAAGGTGCACTCTAGCCAGACACCTCTGAAAAAGTATCGTATCACTTAGTCCACTGATGATGTTGGTGACAATAAAATATACTGTGTTCTGCTTGCTATTCTTTATAGCATAAACACTGCCTGCAAGAAGTCAGCAACAGCAATATATGTTTGCAACATGCTGCACAATGTCTGATGTCACACACACACACACACACACACACACACAGGAAACAACACTGACTATACACATGTAATTTTACACATCATATTTGCACTGCTCACAAAGCTTGTCCACAAGCACTCCAAAACAAAAAGTAAACATTACTGAGGCACGGCAACTACAGAAGGGAAAATGGGTATTATTAAACAAAACCAAAAAACCCACACAAAAACAGTACAACACAGTAGTGGGGTGGGAGGTCCAGAAAACAATCCCTTAATGTGGCTGTGGGATGCCATGGTGGTCCAGCAGCAGGTGCAGCATTGTGAGTATTTACAGCTGCTGTTGTTTGATTGTATTGACCTGCTGCTGCACAGCACCTACCATCTCATTATTCTCCTCCTCAGGGCTGCCCACACCAGGGCAATGTCAGACTCTGTTGCAGGGACTGTGGCAGGGTCCACTTCAGGTGGAAACCCAGGTAGCGGTGGTGGTGGAGAGGGTGGTGTTGGTGGCTGTGGTGGTGGTGCTGGTGGAGCAGCTGCTGCACTGGCCATCTTCCAGCTGTGGTGGTGAGACACAACTTCAACCACAGCAGCACCCTCAGACACTGCCACAGATGGGCCAGCAGGTGGATGCCTGGCCCCTTCTTTGGCAGCCTGCCACTCTGCCTTGTGGTGGTTCAACATGTGGGTGCACTGGCCAACAGTCCCCAAATGTGTCCCCAGGGGCCATGGCGCACCAGCACACTGCACAGATGGCACACCATGACTGTGCTGTCTCCCCCTACACAGTTAAAAAACTCCCACACTGGGGAGCTGCGGGGGGGACCAGATACAATCCTAGCACCACCTACATTTTCCTGGGGCACCTCCTGTGGCTGTGGAGGTGGTGGAGGGGGTGCTGCTGGAGCCCCTACAGCTGCTACTGGTGGTGGTGGCAGTGGTGGAGTAGGTGGATGTGCAGCAGCCACAGGTGGCACTGGTGCTGCTGCTGTTGCTTCCACAGTGGGGAAAGCAACACCCAAGAGTCAGAAGTGGTCCAGCAACATATGAACACCCCCACGTGTGCACACTCCACTCCTTTGCCCACACCCAAGGGCCAGTGACTCTCCTTCTCCAGGGTCCATCCTTCCCACACAAGTCCCCGACCCTGACTATAAACAAGTCCAACCACAGTTGACACCGAGCCTTCACCCAGTGGCCGCAGTCACTCTCACACTCCCAGACACACACACACTGACACATTCAGTCACACACACACAAAACAAAACAAAACTTATAAAAAATTCACTACCAAAAAAAATCATAAGCACAATACAAAAACTAAATAAAGATATAGTTTTTAAAAAAAGCTGTTGTTTTAAGGCACAACGGCAATAAAGCACTTTCTGACAGTGACACAAAACTGCTCTCCTCTCCACAAAGCCTTCTCCCTCTACAACTGCAAAGGAGAAAGTGAAACTGCTTCTATGACTCACTTCCTTCCTGCCTGGCTAAAGCATGTGACTTACAGTACTGTAAGCCATGTGATGTGTGGGGGGCTGCCTATTTACTTGTCACTTCATCTTACTTTGTGTTAAAGGCATAATGACAATGCAAAGTAATACTGAGAACGCAAAGTGAGCACTTTGCAGTGGCCACTTCGCATTGTGCTCCGCTGTGGATTAAAAATTTGCTGCATCTTTAGTGGTGGTGTTGGTGGCTGAAGTTGTGCAAACTTTTCACGCTCCTTTTTTTCTGCGTATTTCCGGCATTCCTTTTCATTAATTCGTCGATGTTTCTGACTTGTCTTTTGTGCACACTGTCTGTTTTTTCTGCCTCCATGTTTGTCTTTGTGCTTTAGACCTGTTCTTATCAGGCCTTCTTTCTGTGTTGCTTGGCGCACTACAGGTGCCAGCTTGCAATTTTTTCTGCTTCTGAGCCTCTCTATCTCTTTTCATCCTCTCTTTAGTCATCTTGTTATAACTTTCGCACCTCTTATCATTCATGTTGCTGCAGTATGCACGTGAGTGTGCTGAGCATTTCTCCTTGTAGTTTTGATAACATTCCAGGGATTTCTTTAGGTTTGCTCGATAACGCTTGTTCCTTTCTTTTGATGATTATGGGTTGACTGTAGTCCGTAGAGATTCAGTGAGCATGGCTGCAGCAGACACCAAGGGTCTTCATCTGGATTTCATTCCTTGCGAAAAAGTTAACTCTTGAAACACAAATGAATTGAAAAAATCATTGGTCAATGTTCACAGTAAAAGAATTTTGGTTGGTAAAACAAAAAGACTACCATGCCGTCAAACAAGACTGAAGTGACAGCAGACACGATGAAACACATCACTGACATAATGAAGTGTTGCCTCACAGGTGCCGCATGCAACACAGTATGAGATCAGTTAGAATACATTGTCTGAATAATCCCCTCTTGTGGTGACAATGTGGTCACCACAAGAGATTAGTCACAATTAAAAAATTTGATGCAACAAGAGACTGATCACAAAACAGAGCTGACGCAAGAAAAAAATGGCACCATAAAAGAGACACTGCACAAATGGATTCTTCACAAAAAGAAGTTGATGGAAGAGGAGAGTCTTCGATGGAAGAGGAGATTCTTCACAAAATGAAGTTGACAGAAGAGGAGAGTATTCACAAAATGAATTTGATGGAAGGTGATTATTCACAAAACAAAGTTGATGAAATTGTATTATTCACAAAACAAAGTCAACGGAAGAGGTAATTGTTCACAAAACATCAATGTAAGAGGAGGTAATGCACAAAACATTGACAGAAGAGGAGATTATTCACAAAAAAGAAAAGAAGTCGACAGAAGAGGAGATTCCAAAAAAAAGTCGACTAAAGAAAAGATTATTCATGAAACAAAACGGAGGCCCTCATCCACCCGCCTGCAAACAAAATGGAGACACGCATCCACCCACCTGCAAACAAGATGGAGACATGCATCCACAAGCCTGAAAAAAAACATGAAAGTCTGCATCCACCCACCTGCAAACAAAATGGAGACATGCATCCACCTGTCTATAAACAAGATGGAGACATGCATCCACCCACCTGCAAACAAAATGGAGACATGCATCCACCCGCCTGCAAACAAGATGGAGACATGCATTCACCTGCCTGAAAACAAGATGGAGACATGCATCCACCCACCAGCAAACAAAATGGAAGCCTGCATCCACCCACCTGCAAAGAAAATGGAGACATGCACCCACTTGCCTGCAAACAAAATGGAGACATGCATCCAACCACCTACAAACAAACTGGAAGCCTGCATCCACCCACCTGCAAACAAAATGAAGGAACACATCCACCAGTCTGCAAACAAAATGGAGACATACATCCACCCACCTGCAAACAAAATGGAGGCACACATCCACCAGCCTGCAAACAAGATGGATGCCTGCATCAACCTGCCTGCAAGCAAAATGGAGGCCCTCATTAGTCTGCCAGCAAACAAGGAGACATAGAAACACACATCACAACATGGTACAAAACAGTTAGGACTTGGATTAGTAAATGGGCATTTATATTGTAGGTAAACAATTACAATAGATGCTCTCCCACAATACACGAAATATGCAGTGCAGCTTAGCTTGTCACTGATTTTGATTTAATGATTCATGGTGTTTGGGGCTGTGACAACATGCCGCATGGTGTGTGCCAGTGTTCAGAAGACTGCTGTGGTGTGTAGGCCTTGCTCAGATCATTTAGAACCCAAACATGACTCTTTTGGTTTCCAAATAGTCTGATCAAGGCCTGCACACCACAGCAGGCTTCAAAACACAGGCCCAGAACATGCAGCATGTTAGTCCCCCCCAACACAATGCAGTATTCTCAGCAGAATTCCAATCAAACAACAAACGTAAAACACATTTTAAAAATTGCAGCTGGAGAGCCCCTCCACCACCCAAAAACAAAAACATCATGCCGCATGGTGTGGGCCAGTGTTTGGAAACCTGCTGTGGTGTGTATGCATTGCTCAGACCATTTGGAACCCAAAAGTGACTCGTTTGGCTTCCAAATAGTCCAGTCAAGGCCTGCACACCACAGCAGGCTTCCAAACACAGGCCCGGACCATGCAGCATGTTACCCCCCCAAAAAACAATGCAGTATTCACAGTAGAATTCCGAACAAGCAACAAATGTATTGGATGCCACACCTCGCACCACACCAGCAACCCAGGTTTTGGAATGAGCCCGGGGAGCTGGGGGTTGGCAGGAGAGGGAAGAGATTGATTGTCCAGAGGACAGCTCTCTCTTCCTTGGGGAGGGTTCTAGGGTCCCACAGCGCAGTAGCGGCACCTGGCAGCAGTTGGGATAGCACCAGTCCATGGTAGCAGTGTATGCTAGAGGGGCAGAGTTCAGAAGGTGGTGGCACATCGTGCCTAGCCACCATTGCACATCCAAACTCCAGGGCTGAAAAAGAGGAAAAATCCTCCTCCCGGGGGATAGGCGTTGGCACTGCCGTCCAGGGTCCACACTCCCAACACTGGTGGTTCACTGCTCCTAGTTCCCCCACTCCAGCCTGGTATTCTACACTTGCAGATAGAGCACTCTGGGTGGATAGGGTGGCCCTTCCCCATAGGGGTTTAGATCCTGAGGTGATGCTGGGTCAGGGTGCAGAGTTGTGTGAGCCTCACAGCAAGAAGTAGAGACCTTGGAGCTGGCAGTCATCAGAGAGAGTTCCCCCAGGTGGGAAGTCAGAAATAAAGTTTCAAAAAAAAAAAAACAAACATAAAACACATTTAAAATTGCAGCTGGAGAGCCCCACACGCCCGCCGAAAACAAAACATCATGCCGCATGGTGTGGGCCAGTGTTCAGAAGTCTGCTGTGGAGTGTCAGCCATTTGGAACACCACAACAGGCTTCCAAACACAGGCCCAGACCATGCAGCATCTTAGTCCCCCCCAACACAAATGCTGCATAAACACCATCCCACAAAAAACTGCATGGTGTTTTTTGGGGGGGAGGGACATAAACAGTATATGAAGTCCCTCCAAAAAATCAAACCTATTGCACTGTGACCTTGAGCAGACACACACACACACACACACACACACACACACACACACACACATCAGCAGAGCTCTGGTAGCCAAAGAGCAAGGCTTGTTCCCACAGGTGCCACACAAGAAAACTGCCCCTTTACCTCTATCATGCCTCAAATCCAAATCAGACCAGCTACAAGGGGTAGCCAAAGAGCAAGGCTTGTTCTTAGAGGTGCCACAAAAGAAAATTATCCCTTTACCTCCTCAAATCCACATCAGGCCACAAAGATCTGTGGTAGCCAAAGAGCAAGGCTTGTGCTCAGAAATGCCCCACAACAAAAAACATTTTACCTTGCAATCATTGAACCACAGCTACAAAGGGCCTCTGTATTACATCCATCCTGACCCCAACCACATCTTCCTAACTGCAGGCCAAAGACACTCCACCATCAAATATCTGAACAAACTACAAATTTACAAGGCCTATCAGGGTGCATTGGTGAATGTGTGTTCCCTCGCAGTGAGACCAGTCACAGGCCCTTATCTTTCTCAGAGGCCGATTCATGGCACATCGGCAGGAGACACTGTGGACAGGAATTCTTCTTTGCAGGATTGCTGGTGAACTAAAGGGACCAAACAGGTTGGGATGCCATCTTTTAACCCCCCCAAAGCCATCCCAGCATGGAGAGACATCACGGGTGAGGTGCCCTTCTTGGCCGAAAAGTCAGTCCCGTGACATCTCATTACAAACATCAGGGGAGGGGGATGTGAAGTCATGACCAGCCACATCAAAGGTCAAAGTGGCATGGCATGAAGGCATATCTGGGTTGGAACAACACTGTGGGCTCCACAACACCGAACCGCAGGAGCACAGTGCATAAATAAAAAAAAAGGATTTAAAATTGCGGTTTATTCAAAATTGTCCAGACATAACTGCAGGGGACCAGAGCAGTTATGTTTCAGAGCACTATTTCAGGGGGGTCTTGTGTGGGGTGTGGGGAGTTTCACAAGCACCTCAAATGAAAATAAAATAATTCAAGGCACACGCTTTTACTTGCAATAGTTTTTTTCCCAAAATAAATCTTACAATGCAATATTTAAGGACAAAGTGCAGCCGTGGGTAGAATGTCAAAAAAATGCCACATTTCCATAGGAGTTTTCTTAAAAGGCGGTAGATTTTTTCAACAAAGGTGTATATGATGGCATTAATTTTAAGTGTATTATCTGTTCATAAAGGCTTGTTATAGTGCAGTAGTCATTTATGACATTAATGGTTTTCTGTGCATTTGGGTTGTGTGCAGTTTTGTGAACTGCATTGGTAACCTATTTCATGCACTGAGCCAGATAGATAGATAGATAGATAGATAGATAGATAGATAGATAGATAGATAGAGAGATGACAATAGGAATGTGCCATATGAGAAATGAACACTGCCAAACCTGCAGGAGCTGTGCAAAAGCAGAGGACTAGGCTGTGAGGAAGAACAAACATGGGTGGGACCCACAGACATCATCAAAAAAGTGACCAGGGAAGTGGTGTGAAAGTGGTCACTACTAACCAAAGCCATGAGATGGATGTTTGAGAGAATGCAGATAAGCCAGAGCCTATGACTAGGGCAGTTGCTCAAGCAAACCAGGTACAAATGTTGGAGCTACAATCTGCCCTGGTTAAGGTAACTGGGTACACATATAAAAGCTATAGCTCACCCTGGTTAAGGTGAAGTCAGAAGCTGAGAGGCAAAAAGTAGGTGATGAGTTGCAGAGGGAAAAGCTGGAAGCTGAGGAGTAAGGAAAGCAGCACCAGCATGAGAACCAGCTGAGAGAGCACGAGAGTGAGAGGAGAGAGAAAGGCAGCCCCAGCACAAGATCTGTTTGAGAGAGGAATGTGAGAAAGAGCAAGAACATGAGTGGGAGATGCAAATTCTATGCCAGAATGCATCACAAACTATAAGTACTGGCATCAGGAGTTCCACCCAAGTAGCCGTAATTAATTCCAAAATGTGTTTCATATATCAGAAGGGAGATGATCTTAATTTGTTTCTAAGACCTTTTGAGAGAGTCTGTGGGCAATTTTGCAGGGCTTCTTGGGCAGCTTACCTTTTGCCACTGCTTACAGACAAGGCATTAGAGCTTTCACCAGAATGGACAATGAGAACTGCATGGACTAAGATAAACATAGAAACACAGAATTTTTGATGGCAGATAAGGACCACTTGGCCCACCTAGTCTGCCCATTTCCCTACCCAACGGATAAGCTGCAGATCCAGATTAACTAATAAAGTGAAAAATGCCTTACTGAAATGTTTTGAGTAAACTCCCAAGGCCTATAGGCAAACATTTAGGTGGTTAAGAAAGCGTGCTGGGTCATATGCAATTCGGCAATAGCTTGCATTATGCGAAATCGAACCTGTGAGCTCTCCGTGTTGGACTCCCCAAGTTACAATCCTTAGTGGGGGAGGTCCGGTCACAACCCCCATAATGGGGGGTGTGGGGTGTGGAGCACCCCACAGAAAACAAGTTTTCATTGAATAGCGCAATGCGATTATGCCGCACAACATTCTGCCATGCGCGGTATTGACTCCGTGCCCTCAGAAAGGCACTGGGAGATAGCTATGCTGAAACATGTGTGCAGCTAAGAAATTTGCTACAGTGTTGGTTAGAATGTGCAAAAGGGTGCTCTGTAAAGGAAATAAAATATTTGTTTCTTATGGAACAGTTTCTAAAAACTGTACCCAAAGAACTGAAAATATGGTTGTTGGATGGACCTCTGACCCCTGCAAGGGAGGAAGCCGAGAGGGCTGGCAATTTCATATTCAGCCGACCATCCTATCAATGCAAAGGTAATGGAAGAAGGACATCAGGTGGTTTTAAGAAGCCTGGGGCAACATAAAGGAAGCCAGCCTGTGCCTGAAAAAAAAGGAATCTGGGGTTTCAAAAGCAAGGAGAAAGGTGAATGCAGGTGCTCTATCTGCCAGAAACTGGAACATTTGTCATATGATTGCCCCAAAAATATGGCAAAGGCTGCAAGGGCAGCTGACGGGGGTAGTGCAGGGAGCTCCTATAAGTCAGTGGCCTGTACACAGAGTGCAGTGCCTCTAACTCCACTGTACACCTGCACCCTGTGTTTGTAAATTGGATAGTAACCCAGGGATTGGGTGATACTGGGGCCTCCATTTCTATGGTGAAGCAGGATTTGATTCAGAAGGAACAGATTCTGCGAGACAATTTTCAGGATTAGAGGAGATGGATCCTGTGGTCTCAGTACCAATAGCCCAGATCTTTCTAAGCTGGGAAGGTGGCCAGGGCATGGGGAGGTGGGTGCTGTGCCAATTGGGACTGTGGACATAATCATGGATGATGGCTTGGATAGTAGGGCCAATGTTGTGTGTGCCACTACTCAGCAAGGTGAAGAAACCAGCTCCTGAGGAAAGATGGGGCAGTTCATGAGGAAGCAACCCCTATCTCAGTAGCAGAAGTTGTAGCTGAAAAATGAGTGGTGAGCAGCAGTTCAAGCCACAGCTACAGACTGAGAAGAGCCCAGCTGTGGGTAGCTCTCTCACAACACAGTGTGTTTTGGGGAAGGTCAGGTGTGCAGAGATGAGGAGAGGACAGAAAGCTGACCCATCCCTGTAAAAATTAAGGGCGTTAGCCACCAGGGTGGAAGATGACTTTCAGGAGTCAGAGAAAAGGGAGGTGTACAGGAAGAATGGGCTCCTGTACCATGCATGGGTTTCCAAGGAAGGATCAGAGGAAGGGGTACTTTGGCAGATAGTGTTTCCTGGGGAATATAAGAAGCAGCTTCTGGCCTTAGTCCATGACATACCCTTTTCTGGACACATGGGAATCAGCCATACAAAAAGGTAGTTAACTAATAATTTTTCCTGGCCCAGTACAGGTATTTTTAAAGGTGTGGCAGATTACTACTGGATTGGTCCATAGTGCCAGAGGGTGGGAAAGGTTGGGGACAAGCCTGAGGCAGCTTAGATTCACCTGCCCATTATAGAAGAGCCATTTCAGTGAGTTTTCATGGACAATGAGGAGCCACTCAGCACCCCAAGTCGCAATGGCAAGTGGTACATTTTGGTGGTTGTAGATTAAGCCATGAGGTATCCCCAGAGAAAGTGCCATTGTCCTCCATAATGGCTGAGAAGGTGGCCGACAAACTGCTGGAGATATTTAGCCAGGTGGGTTTTTCCCAGGAGATTCAGTCAGACCAGGGCACAAATTGTATGTCTGATTTGATGGTTAGTCTTTGGAAGAAGTGTGGGGTAAGGCAGCTCAGTGCCTCACCATACCACCCCCAGACTAATGGTCTGGTTGAGTGATTTAATGTGACTCTTAAGACCATGATAAGGGTATTCCCCTCCCCCAGCATGTCAGAGAGTGGGAGAAGTGCTTACCCCATCTCTTATTTGCATATAGGGAAGACCCCCAGGAGTTCATTGAGTTCTCACCCTTCAAACTCCAGTTTGGCCATAGCGTAAGGGGTCCCATTGATTTGGTAAGGGATGAATGGAAAGGTGAGCTTGCTCCCCAAGGGAAATCTGTTGTGGTGTATGTCTTGAATTTCAGCTCATGGCTCAAGGAGCTCATGGGGTTTGCCGAGGAGCACCTAGCCACTGCCTAGCAGAGGCAGAAGAAGTGGTATGACCATGGGGCCAGATCCCTGGGAGTACAAAGTCAGGCAATGGGGGATAGTACTCATCCCCATCTGACAGAATTAATTTCAGGTGGCTTAGGAGGGACCTTACTTGATGATCAAGAGGGTGAATGATGTTAATTACATGGCGGCGCTACCAGACAGAAGGTCCAGTGAGTCTACCATATAAAAATGAGGAAGCCCTACCATGACCAGGACAAGATGGTCATGGCTATATGCAGCTATCTGGAGGAGGAGACAAAGCAGACCCACTGGTGGATTTCCTGAGAAGGGTTAAGGGAGAATCTTCAGTGGATACTGTCACCATTTTGGAATGGTGGATACTGGCCCATGCTGCTGAAATGCATGAGGTGATGCATACATTTGGTGAGATGTTCATAGGAAAGCTAGGGTATACCACACTGGCAAAGCACCATGTGGATACAGGGTCCCAAGATGCACAGAGACAGCCACTCTACTGAGTCAAAAAGAGTAAGACATGCCATAGAGGGGGAGATCAAGGATATGCTGGCTCCCTGAGTAATCCAGGAGTCAATGAGTCTGTTGGCCTCTCCAGTGGTACTGATCCCCAAAAAGGTTGGGATCACAAGGTTCTGCTTTGACTACCGCAAGCTCAACAGCTACATGGAGTCAGATGCATACCCCATGCCCAGGACAGATGAGATGTTAGGTGGGAGTCCTTTACATGTCCACCATAGACCTGACAATAGGCTATTGGAAGGTACCTCTGACACCCAAACTCAGAGAGAAGTCAGCCTTCATTACCTAGTTTGGGTTATTCAAGTTCAGAGTAATGAGATTCAGAATGAAGAATGTACCAGCCACTTTTCAATGGCTTGTAGACTGCATTCTGAATGAGACAGGAGATCTTGCTCTTGTGTACACGGATGACACTGCCATCTATAGCCAGACTTGGGAGGATCACATCAAGCACATTACTGAGGTATTCCACTGACTGTAGGTCACTGAGCTGACAGTCCATGAGGACTCATGCCAGATAGGAATGGCAAAAGTGTCATACATTGGACACAGGGTTGGGAGTGGGTACATCCAGATGGAGCCAGTGAAAACTGAGACAAAATAGGAATGGACCATGCCCATGACCAAGAGAGGCCATACAGGGATGGGCCATGCCTATGACCAAGAGAAAAGTATGAGCCTTCCAAGGGATGGCAGGTTACTACTGTATGTTTGTACCAAATTTCAGCAGCATGGCCAAACCCCTGTCTGGACTCCCTAGGTAGAAACTATCAGCAAAGGTTCAGAGGACAGAAATCTCTAATACTGCATTCCATGTGTTGAAGGAGGCATTATGCTGGGCACCTGTGCTTACCAGCCTGAACTATTCTTTGAGGTTTATTGTGCATGTAGATGCATCTGATTATGTGATAGGCATGGTCCTGAGTCAGGTTACACACTCAGAAGAGGAACACCCAGTCATGTACCTGAGCATGAAGCTGCTGCCCAGAAATAGAAGGCCTATGGTACAATCAAGAAGGAGCAGCTAGGTATTGACTGGGTCTTGCAGAAGCTGCAACCTCATTTGTATGGGTGGGAGTTCACATTGTTTACTGAGCATAACCCCCTTACATGGTTTCATAGGACCACTAAAGAAACCCAAAAATTGCTGAGGCAGAGCCTGGTGCTGCAGTACTGTAATATGGACATTAGGCTCCACAGTGGTTCACAGCATGGCAGCTCGGATGGGTTGTCTAGACAATAGTTAGTGCCCATTTTAAGTAGGAGAGGTGCTATGAGAAGCTAATGAGAAGTTCACACAATGAATGGACTGAGGGCACAGCAGTGGAAGCCAGCCAGCTCACATGAAGAAAACAAATGTAATTCAGGAGTGCTAAAAGATTGTTTCTTTCATGACCCTGGGGGAGGTGTAACACCTAGCAATATAATTTTGTGCTGTAGCTTTATATTTTTTATTTATTTCATTCTAGCTGTATTGATAAGTTTTAATGATTCTGTGATGGGAAAAAGAGATTAAGATATTTGCCAGAGGTATGCCAGCTGCCTCTGGAGAGTGATTAGAGGCTTATGGTCCCATAGATACAGGACACCCTAGCCACTTAATGGGAGAATTTTAAAGCCAAAACAGCCATTTCAAGTTCTGGGAAAAGGCTCTGGCTAGTGACTGGAGCAGTCACTACTGCTGTGAGAGACAGGAAGTAGGATAAAGGAGGTGTCCTTTGGAATACACAAATTCCTGAACCCCCAGTTTCCCAATTGCACTTGTCTCTAGAGACACAAAAAAATGACATAGAAGTGATGTCATAGGGCATATGTGCCAGAGGTGGGTGGAAACTGATTTTTGGGAATCTTGTTAAACCTGAGTTTTTTGATAGACTGTGTAGTCAGGTTGGGACTCTGAGCAGTTATCATTTAAGGTTGGAGTCTGCTCTGATTCACTAAGTTACCCTGTGTGGTAAGCCATTTTACTTTGCTTAATAGAGAAAGAAGAGTGAGACAGGGTTTTTTCTGTCTTTCTTCTGCTGTACAAAACATTTTCTTTTTATCTCTGTAGAATTACTGTTCCCCACAGTTAAAGTGTAGTATCCTGCATTATATGTGTAAATATCATGAAGTGTTAAATGTTATTTTTATATACTTCATGCTTCTGTGACTGAGTCCTTAAGGTACAGATAATCGGGTTGTACTGACAGAAACTGTGTTCTGTTTCTGAAGAAAGGCTACAGTTACTATATTTTTGTTTCTAAAGTGAGGCATTCTCAGTTGTGACAGAGAGAGGTCAGTCCTTTGCCATTTAATAAACAGCACTGTATTGTGTGGGCAATGGCTGTGGTGGGATTAAGACCTAGAGATACCCCGAGGGAGTGTCTACACTGAGTGGTGGCAGCTACTGAGTTACCCTTGCAGGCATCTGAAGGATTTGAGAAAGCTTGTAACAGTAACAAGTTGAGTGTGGGAGAGACCAGTTTGCCACTAGGTGTCTATCTGATCAGTTATCTCCACAAAGTCATTGGAATTTAATGAATTATCAAAGCACCAGTAAAATTCCCTATTACAGCCTTTACATGGTACAATAACCAGATATAGCAGAGCCTGGTGTTTGAGAGAGTATCGTAATTAATGTTAGTTACTGTACAGGCAAGATTAGATTTTTATTCACTAGAAAAAAGGTTAAGTCTGGAAAAACATTTTTTAAACTGTTTTGAGTAATATAAATATTTTATTTCATTTGATTTGAGTGTACACGAAACTTCTGCCACCAAGTCACCTTCCACTAAAAACTGTTTCAATAGTGGAGATGTTTTCCCATTCTCAGTAGATATTTGAGAGGTTTTATCCAAAGCTGGCTCCAATAATATGTTTAAGTCACCTCCAAAAATTATTTATCCTGTATCCAGTAATGTTATACCAGTTAAGACCTTTGACAAGAATTCTGTATAAGCTATAAAGGATACATATATTGTTCCCAGAACATATTTCACCCCACATAAGTTGCTTTTTATTGACAAAATTCTTCCATCTTCATCTTTAAAAAATATCTTGGTATATGAAGTCGATCCCCTTCTTAATAAGGATAGCTACTCCCAAACATTTATTTATGTGGGGGTAATAAACTTGCCTTACCAACTCCTTTTTACCTGACCCATTTCCTAAACTAAATTATGCATTTTCTGTAATATAACTTTTGTTTCTGAAGTCTAGCATATGTAAGGATATTTTTTTGTTGGCAGATTAATGCCATTTACATTCCATGAAGCAAACTTCCCCTGGATTTCATTGCTAAACATAGACATATTAATATTTTAAATTGCTAGTCTTAAAGGTAGAACACATAGCAGGTGGAAAGGAGCTGGGGGAGGGGACACAAAACAGGCTTACTTGATACTTGACATAAGTTTCACAATGTCTAATATCCAATCTGCTTGTCAAGCCACATTTTTTTGCCTTCCTTTTGCATGAAATTTCAACATTACCATGCCCCAAAGACCCCAAACTAACATTAACATTGCCTGACACTTTTTATGTAAATTGGGAAAAAACACCAATGCAGAGAACCATAAAACTAAATAAACCAAACAAAAGTAAGCAATACAGTTTCTTCGCATTCAAATAGGAATGTCAGCTGGCACATGATTAAATAGCTGCTCATTTAAGAGGCTCACTGACTCTCTGTTTCCCATTAGTATGTCTGAAAAAGAATATACAAACATTTCTATTAATGCTTAAAAATTATAGTTCATCTTGTTTTTGTATTCCACATTCTGCATTACTTGAATTAAAAGAATAGCTGTGGCAGTTTAAGTTTCAGATCATTCTGTTTCTTCTTCTGTTTGATAAATTGAAGTTTGGCCATATATCCAAGTTTTTAACCTCACATGCATAAGCAACGCAGCTCTAACATACTAAATGCCAGCAGAGTATGCCTATTGGTCTATCGAGACTGCTCGTGCTTCAGCACCGTAGCCCTCTATCTTGTCCTTCTGTTTCTTGTGTTAATCTTCACATTTTCATCTGTCTTCTAATATTGCTGGTTATTTAAGGTTACTTAGTGAACACTTCTTGCTATCATGGATTACACCTGCAATTTTCCACTTTTTAACTATGCTCTACCCATTAGACCATACTGTGGGTGGGGGGACAAGGAAAGGCAAGTAATTACTGACAATGTTTTTGTTTGTTTTGTTTATTTTCTTACAGTTTATTTTGCCAGGTAGCCCAGCTGAGATGCAACATCTTATTTCCAGTGAAGCCCTGCTTCTATCCATTTCTGTAAGTAGATGGATGGACTAAAGTACTGGGAAGTTAAATGAGCAGCTAATGGTCACACCGTGAGCAGGTGTCTGTAGTGGGGTTTGAATTTGGAATATCCCAATTTTCAACAGTGTTCTAACCACTAAACCACATTGACTCCATTATCTGAGTGGTGTCTGGGAACAGTCAGTGACTGATGGTGATAGATAGATAGATAGATAGATAGATAAATAGATAGATAGATAGATAGACAGACAGACAGACAGACAGATAGATAGAGGTTTTTACAGTTTATTTATCAAGGATAGACCAACTGAGCTGCAATATCTAATTTCCCGAGGGGTCCTGTTTTTACCCATTTTTACAATGCATTTACCCAGTGTACTGCAACCGAGATGCAATATTTCATTTTCATCAGTGACCTACTTTTAGACATTTTTAAAATGTATTTACCTAGGATAACCTAGCTGAGACACCACATTTCATTTCCTGTGGGGTCCTTCTTCCACTCATTTCCATAGCTTGGTGGAATGGAGTACTGTGAGGTTAAGTGAGTGGCTCAGGTTCATACAGTGAGTATTTAATAATGAAGGTCTAACCAATAATTTTCAACAACTGCTGCATAGTGCCTGCAGATCTTTAAATTACATCCTTTTGTTGTGCAGTTTCATTTCATTGTTCTCTGGTGCAGGAGATGTTACAACACTAATAAACAAATTCTGGTCAGATCCACCACGGCTGCATAATGAAGTTAGTGAAGTTGTGTGGAATTGTTAAGGAGGTATGGAGAAACAACATAATGATTTGTAAGTAGTAAGATTTGTTTTAGTTTCTGTTCTAAGGAAGGCATACACATTATTAGGAAAACATACTGAAGTGTACATTTTAATGGAAGAACTGGGAAGCAACATAGGTTTACAAAAGAACCCCAGAGCAAATGCCACTGAGGTATGTGTTATCCTGGATGATGCTGGCCAGACAGCCACATTTTAAAGAAAACACAATTGCACATACCCCAGTAATGCAAAGTATCAGGGGAAATATATGCAAATCCCCATGATGGTACACAAGGTTGCAGTACATGAAAAAGTAATGGCTGCCATATGTTCAGCCTTGGGATTGTTTACGCTGTTTTTTTTTTTTTTTTTTAGAGAAACAGGGTTTTTGTCCATGAGGTGATGTAAGTTATATTTAAGCAATCTGTTGATGTCAGGAAGTCAGGTGTAAAGACGGACTGTTAGCAGAGAAAATATGATAGTAACTTTCAGAGGGGGTCACTTTTGTTAAGGGTAAGGTGCTATTAGAAAAGTATGAGGTCTATGCAGAAGTGGAGTATAAATATGTACCGTTTCATAAGTATGTGCTCAGAGTGCAGGCAAATGTGATATGCAGGTTTATTTTAGAAATAGGTAAAAATAGCGATACATGCAATTGATAGAAAGATAATTACATAGACATATATATATAGAGAGAGAGACACACACAGACAGACAGACAGACAGAATAGGAATGGCAGTGAAGTATTGAAGTGAAGCCAACCCCACCCCCACACTGCAGAGATGGACAAGAACCCTAACCAAATACAGTACTGTGACACAATCACTTACTGTGGTAGTTGCCAGGAAGTTTCCCATTGACGAGGCACAAAGCGTTAATTTCTGTAGCATTAGCATTATCGGTATCACAAGTGCCGAGCAGCAGCGTTAGATTTAGGTATAGTCATTCAGTGTCAGTATGTGTCAAGCATTAGGTGTTATTCAGCAAATGATACTACGGTATTTTGTGTTTCTTAAACTAAATAATGTTATGCTGCTTATAATGTGCCAGGAGGTGCTATTCTCTCAATTGTCTTCCTGCTAAATTAAAACTTTCCAGCAGGTGTCTCTGCAGTCTTTGTTCCCAACTGATTGCATTTACTGACCACAACATTGCTGAAACACCCAGTACAGCAGGCCAGAGCGGGGATGGCTCTATTGCACTGGACACGGTATGTGACATCTCCCTCTAACATATAGTACAGTGTAGTGCTCAGTGTGCATGACTGTGCCACACTTGCAGACACACAGTGCAGGCACCTTCATTTTCTGCACTCTCTGCTGGAAAACATTGCTCACGTACTATATATTTGCAACTATGTACAGAGTGAAAGAAGAGATATTAGAGAGCTTCGGGTAGGTATTAATTGTGACCATTTTCACTATGCTGTTTGACTTTGCTAGTTTATTTGAAATGAAAAAGGCAACTAAAAGAGAATGTATTTGTGAACCATCTGAATAATTATTTAATGCTACAACTACTGCAGGGGGATATTATCCTGTACACCTGATTCCCCACCCCCACCCCATTTAACCCAAACTCTCTCATCAGGTTGCCTGGGAGCATATTCTGCCATAGGCTATTTTTTTCCAGCACTTAACTTTGGCATAGTTTAAAATGACCTGAACCCATGGGGGGAGGGGAGGGAGTGGGCAGGACAGTGGATTGAGATGTGTGTGTGTGTGTGTGTGTGTGTGTTTTTTTTTGTGTGTGTGTGTTTGCGTGCGTGCATGCATGCATGCACGTGTGCGTGTGTGTGTATGTGTGTTATAGAGCAGTTGCAGGCTGAGGATACTTAGAGTTATAAACAGACAGGCAAAATGAGATTACTCTCCATATGACCATAAACTATTGTAATATTGTCTTTCTGTTCACTGAAAACAGTATTAGTCATCAAGCTGAACATTTGCAATTTATCATGTACTGTATAATATTAGGTGATGTGCTGAGGGACCAAGTTATTAGTTATACTGGTAGTAAGGAAATAGTCTCTATAAACCATGCCTGTCTTACTTTTACACAGCATTGCAAAATATTTCTGAACAGAGAGTAATTCCTGAACACCCATTGGCATTTCATTTAAAAATTGGGGAGGTGGATTAGCCACCATTCCTTATTAGGTGTGGACTCAATTTTCAACCCAAATCATTTATGGCATCACAGCCAGATAATGACAACTCTAAGCATCCAGTAAAGACTTTACATTCTATATAACCAAAGCAAATTAACTTTTTAGTCTTTAAATATGTTTCCTTGTCTTAAGAAATCAGTGGCAGTATCATGGAACTAAATTTGGTGTAGTGCCCCTTGATTACAACATTTGTTGAGGGACTGAGTGTCTGTGTGAAGGTGGGGGTGGAGTAGGTAGGAAGAAAGGAAATCTAATCACATTAATAGGACAAAGGAAATGTTCCTGACACTCCCACCTCCAAGGATGCCTTCTGTATTGTGTTACACCATATGGTTAAAATATCTCTATTTAAGGGAAGGTTTAAGGGTTATTACAATTGGTCAGACGAGATACATTTTTCAGCGCAGCTCTGATGCAACACCATTTCTGTTACGTGAACAGAACAAATGGAGCTCCTACTGAAAAACATAGTATCTGCTTATTAAAACATTATCCCCTCTTTGTGGTTCAAGACACTGAATTTGAAGTATGTATTCCGATAACATTTAATTCTGTTTTTTTCTTTGTTTTGTCAATGCCACATAATTCAAGTGTTTGCTTTCAGTCAGTCTGTGCTGCTCTTCCTTGACAAATTCCTCCTTGCTCCTTTGTAGTTCCCCCCACACAAGTTTTTTTTTTCTTAATTATGTAATAAATCATGGACTTGCCCAGTCCACAGAAAACTATGCCATTTTCAGCACATAGAAACACCAGTTACGTGCTCTGATCACTGCCTCGATGTTCCCAATTTAAGCAATCTCTCCTCCCTTTTACCTGTCAAACCCCTTGCGAGTGTCTCCCTGGCTTTTACAGGAAAACAAAATATACAGAAATTGCAAGATTGTGCTAAAAAAACAAAAACAAAAACAAAAAACCCAAAAAACTAAAGATACAACTGAAAGTAGAGGACTGGCTGTTGGCTGGGAGCAACACCGTGTTAGGTCAAACAGAAGAATTGACACATTGCACACAGTTTACTGTTTGGCATATATCTGCTAGAGCAATGTAAATTCCTAAAACAAAATGGAAAAAAGCTTGTTGTGCAAATGAAGTTATCAGCCAATATATGTATTCACATATATGACTAGCCTCCGATATGGAGACGGCACAGCAAAATAAACAATGGGCTGGAAACCTTTTTTCCTCCCTGAAATCATCCCATCATATAAACATTAAAAATAATTACAGTGAATCCACTTTATTGGCATCTCCAAAATCAAAAATTTACAACTTGTTACTATTCTTGATCAGCTCCATTAATTTCATGTAAACGAAGTGCATGTTCCAGATCCCTGACTCTCACCTCAGACAGGATACTGGGCAGTGGATCTGTGAAGAGGGCCAGCATTAGAGTATATGCTTATGTTATGGTACATTCACTGCACTAAAAGAAAGGGAATTACATTTAATCCCACTGTACGGTATGCATCACACTCCATGACTCGCACCTCAGACTGTATACTGGACAGGGTGTCTGGGAAGTGGATAAGGGGATGAGCACTACAGATTGCCAAAGAAGCCTTCCAGACCCTGCCTGATCAGCTATAAAAAACAAAAACACTCAGCATTGTCCCAAAACATTACTCCACGCAAAACTGGCTACATTGGGATTTATAGTACACTTATTGTCATTCTAAAAGCTACATGAAACTCTACTAAAAGAACATAAAGGTATAATCTATCTGCCAGTTCCTGGGACTGCAGAAGCTTTGAATGTTGTGGAGAATAAATATGTAAACCAAATGTCTCAATCTGTGATTTACAGGAGATCTTCAGTCACACACTGATGCCCAGGTTGTAAATGTGACCACTGAAGAGGTGGCAAATGATGACATTGTGTTGGGAACGTTCTGTTTACCTCATTTGTACTATTGTAGCAAAGAGCATACTCTGGGTACATTGCATTGTTTGTTGTGGGGGGTTGTCCCTCATTTTTATTGTTCATGTCCCTTATTTCTGCAACAAAAGATTGAGAGGTACGTTTCTGCATACATCCTGAGCTGACGAGCTCAGACATTGCATGACACACTTTCTGCTGTTGGAATAGCACCCCACTACTGGACCAAACCAGCATGAAGAAAAAAGTAATGGTGAAGCTGGGAAATTTTTACTTCTGGATTTGGAGTATGGGGAAATTTCTAGTCACATCAATATAAAGCTACGAGCATGCCAACAGAGGGATGTCATGTGCATATCTCTACCTTTACAAGCAATTTTGTTTACCATGAAACTGAGAACATTTCAGGTGCATTCCGGCAACAAAACCTGCATGTAAATGGCCCAGTATCTATCATCTCTGTATGCAGCGATTATTCTTAGTTTTTGCACAGGTGCTGAAGTTGCCATGGGGATGGGTGATGCTTGTGCTGCAGTCTGTAGTTAGTCTTGGTTTTGCAGGAAAAAAGTTAAATCCTCTTTGCATTCCTGAGGTAGAATATCTTGTGTGCATTCCAATGTCTTATTTAGTACTACCTCACCCCCATACTATACCAATAAAAGGCAGTTTTCCATAAGTCAGTACATAAATGTGAATATCTCCCCACACAGAAACACCAGTTTTGCATACCATAGCTCACTGGTTCTATGCCCACCGGAGCCAAATTGAAACACTAAACTCCCTGTGCTCTAGCTCCGACAGCTGTGAAAATGAGTAGATACAGGTGACCACTTGAAATGAGGTGTTGCATCTCTGCTTTTGTCGTCCTGTACAAATAAATAAGGCAACATACTGTATGTGTTATAAGTGCTATTTCTATACCAGCACTGCCTAATTAGAGAAGAAGGAAGCAATAACCATATACATAAGTCAGCTAGAAATAATACTGAAAAAAATTAGAAGAGCGGGGGACAAATGAGGACTGGGAAAGCATAGGGATAGGGAAGTACTGCATACAAAAACAAGGCAAACTACAAACAGCAACACAAGCAACAGCCATCTCCATGGCAACATCAATCTATTACTTTACAATTGCATTGCGGTTCTACTGACATGGTTTGCCTTTTCTACTTGTGATCCATACACAAATTTCATGAGGTACAGGCTACTTGTGTTACGTTGACACTAACACTGAAGGACAAAGTGATACTGTAACTACATGACATACAAAAATACATGTGGGCATTGCACAGGTGGACTGCACCTTTCCTATGGAGCTGCCTGTAGTCACTGCCCACAATGACAGCATGACAGAATTTGGGGACGGTGCTACACTGGGCAGATGACTTCAAAGCAAACATGTGCTGTTGCAATCAAATGGGTCAGTAGGTCAGATTCTAAACATACAGTACATAACAGTCCATAAGGGAAGTACTGACAGGCAAACAGGAGTGAAGATTCAGGCAACATTAGGGACCAATAATTTATTCGTGCACAGTACTTAGTGAGGGCACACTGTCTTAGTAGTTTGGGACACAGCCTCAGGGAGCATGTCCACATACATCAAATAGCACTGTGATGCACCTCACGCAAACAACTGTAGAACTGCACCACACACACACTCACATACATACATTATATATATGTATGTGTGTGTGCGTGCGTGCCCAGCCGCGTGTGTGTAGATCGTGTCTTTTCTGTATTTTACATGAGTGTCTCTCTCTTCCTTACTCCTTCCCCAGATATAAAGGGGTGCTTTTTTCTTATTTATTTAAATTCTTTATATCTTTGCAGCATACTCTTTGCAGTTTGTTAGATAATTCGGTAGCACGGGGAGAGAGAGAGAGGAGACAGAGAAAACTTTCTGGGTTTGAAACTTTCGACAGCTTTATCATCTCCTATACACACAGCTGAAAAAAAAAATGTTGCACCTACTATAATGGTGCTATTTTTATTTTCTTCTTTTCCTTAAGGAGATCAAGGAAAATACATGTTTTTCCAGTTTTTTTCTTTCTTTTTTTTGTAGGAAAGATGTAAAGGATATAAAGAATGCCTCTTATAAGATACAATATACAGTAACTTGACTAACAGGTACAATAATTAGGAGATGTATCAAACCATTGTCACATTTTTTTTAACACTGCTTCAATAATTATTGCTTCCTTTTTGGGGGGAGGGAGTTAATACATCTCTTTTACCTTTCTGCCATTTGAACTGGCCACAGATAAGTAGTGGGGTGGGGGAGGGAGAAAGCAGTGTCTGTCCTGTATTGCAACTGAGGGTCTCTCTCTCTCTCTCTTTCTCTCTCTCTCTCTCTCTCTCCCTACTCCCAAGTAGTACAAGGTAGCCTTTCTCTTGCTTATTTATTTTTATTATTAATATCTTTGTTTACAGAGTAATTTCAGCAGTTTAATATCTAATTTGGTACTGCAGGGAGAAAAAGAGAAAGAGAAGTAACTTTCTGGATCTGAAACTTTTGGCAGCTCTAGCCTCTCTGCTACACCCAGTGGTACACAGCAGCTTTAAACAATGATTGCAATCCCAGATTTAAAAAACATGCTGCCATGCTGCATTTCTGTTACTGTCCACTGGTACAGGTGCTGTGTGAAACTGCATTGTTCCAAACTAGCAGCAACCATATACATTTTGATACATGGGGAAGGCAAGGGACATGAAAAACGTTATGCATGCGTGGACCAAGTGGATTAAGATGCACAACGTAATGCATATTAAATGCTGTTATCTTAACTACATGGCCAACATCAATGTTAGAGCAGTACTTGATTTATGTTACTCCTTATTTCTTGGACCTTACTTTGCTTGCCTGATTTCTTTGTCAATGGTGAACTACTACAGTAGAGGCAGCAAATAACCCATTTCAGTCAGTCATAGTGGGACTCATGGATCAATAGCCACTCACTTATATTCCACTTTGGGAAACAGTCTGATGTATGAGTTCTGTTTGTCAGTTCAGGACACGAAATATCAAAGTTTTATTTCCATTTAAATGCCTGGCACATTTCTGTTTTTTTTTTTGGGGGGGGGCATTTTTCTTTTTTTTTAAAAAGGCTGTAAAGCTAAAAAAGCAGGTCTCTTATAACATACAATATAAAGTGACCGAGCACCTCTCTTTTCCTTACTCCCAAGTGGTAGAAGGTAGTCTTTTCCTGGCTTATTTATTTTTATTATTCATATCTTTGTTTGCAGAGTAATTTTAGCAGAGAGAGAGAGAGAGAGAGAGAGAGAACTTTCTGGATTTATAACGTTTGGCAGCTCTGTCCTATCTGCTCCACCCAGTGACATACACAGCTTTGGACAATGATATTATTAGCCTGTGCATGGGAACAGCTTCAGAAATATACATTTTGCACATATGATCATGGTGTTACTTTGTTTCCCTTCTTTTCCTTAGGGAGCTCAAGCAGCATAAACTATCAATCAGTTTCACTGAGCACCAGACAGGTACTTCTGTTCTGCTACAAAACTTAGTATTTTCCTGAGGTAAAACTTCATACATGACATTCCAAACCGTAATACCGACAGAATATGAGATGTCTGCCTGATCAGGTACATTAAGTAATGGATAACAAGACATGTCTATGGCATTCACAACATTAAATGCAGCAGATAATTACAGAAGTAATACATTGAGAAGAAAGGTAGGCAGAAACCATGATGACTTGACTGAAAGGGATTGCCTGTTTTTACCTGTGATAAGTTTTTTCAATTGTCAGTATACGCTACATATAAATTCCCTGTGCACCTCTGCTCTTCCAAACTGTGTGAACAGACACCTATAGGAGACAACAATTTCCAGTACAATGTTCCATTCCTGAGCTCCGCTGTTCTTCTACGCTATGTGAACAGCCATAAGAGACAAAGATCTCAGCCAACCTTTCATTGTACAAACATCTCCTCTTCAAGGTAGTTCCCCACCCACAAAAAGGTTCCAATCCTGTTCCTCCCACATAGGAGATAGATAGATAGATAGATAGATAGATAGATAGATAGATAGATAGATAGATAGATAGTTAATGAATAAATTGCAGCAATGGTACATGTAAAACAGTGTCTGACAAATGACATGATAAAACAGTGTAATGTGACTCACAGGTAGAATGGAGTGTGATGCTGGAGCACTCAGCTATTGCCTGTGAATTTCCTTGAAGAATTTTGATGGGTTTGCTAGTGGAATAAATGTTGATCATTGGGAATAATATAAAACCAAAGGAACATAATGGCAATAAAAGAAACCTACAGCTGTAATAACTGCAATGGAAATGTATGGTAATATTGCACAGTAGCTGGTAAGTACACAGTGATCTAGCATCTCTGCATGCAGACTTGATCAGGAGGATTTTGTTTTGGAATATTTTTATGGCATAGCTCACTTCACAAATGTATAGCTCTGCACTAAATATAGATGGAGATCTTTGAAGTGTAAAAATGATACAGTACCAGTATAAGATACAAAGTGACAACATACTGTTACATTGCATATTTAAAGCATCATGCACTGAGTACAGGAAACAGTTAACAGTAGAGTACTTTTGTATTCCTTTCTAATGAATTGGGCATGAGAATAAGATGTACACAACATGACAGCAATATGAACGTACATGTCTGTTGCAATGTGAGCATTGTCCCACAACATCGTAAGGTACACAATTTGAATAAATTGTGTTGTCACCTATTTTATAGACAAAGTGATATTGGTGAGAATCTCAGTGAGATTAATTGGTACCATGTACCCAGAGCCTACTGCCTTTAGCCAATACTGTAAACCACAATCATTGTTCCCCATGAACGACACCAGTTGTTTACTGTCGTAATGATCATGAAGAGGACAAATGGTTACTTGTAGTAATTTGCACCTGAAAAATTTGTATATTATGCAATTTTTATGATTATTATGAATTAATGAGCACTTGTCTATATCCCAAAACTAGGACTAGATAGGGAAGATGTAATGTCCATGGGACAGTGCCTATTTTCATGTACTGTGTTGTGTGAAGCACTGAGAGGGCTAATGCTGTAGGCAAGGTGGTAACTTGCTGTCTGATTCAGGGTGGGGGAGTTATACCGACTTGCAGGACAGTTAACTTATTTTCTTTTTGCTGCACTCCCACACCTGTCAAAGTGGTTATCAAACCACACATGCATCTGATAGAAAAACCTTATGTTGTGGTGCTGCAGTTGTGAACATTTTGCATGACTTCCATGACTCTATGACCATTTTTAGACCTTGTATACATTATTAAATCCAATTACCGAAAACCTTTGTGCCTTGAAATCTGCCACTGCAATACTACATACAGATATACAAATCAGTTTCATTACGCTTCCCTGACATTGGCTAGCACACTTAATTTCATGTAGCCACCACCTTCCTGCTTTTCTCATAGATCAAGCAAACAATATACATTCACTAACATTTACAGCACAATGCACTTTACATATAAAAAGAAACCCTTACAACCCCCTCAAGTCACAATGCAATGCTAAACCTGATGTTACAGACTCCCAGCTACAGCTGCTAGACTTTCTGTCTCTCAGACAAATTATTTTACATCCTTCCTGAGTAATACACAACTCCTAAACCTAGCAAGTATGTGTGACAACCATGTCACATTCACATGGCAACCCCTTATGCCTCAGCATATTTTTCGGACCTTGGTGATGTCATGGATCACATCACATCACCAACATTCACTGCTGAAGGAAAATTATCAATAACATTTCTTATACTCCTGCTATAATACACTAATAATGAAATTAGTCTGCATGGACAGCAAACTATCTGTTATATTATCCATGCTATGTGCCGGTTTTGGACAAAACAGTTCCTCCAAAACCTGCATCATGATGACATTACGTTGCTGTCATGTCACAGTAGGTGCAACTGTCTGTTCCTGGATGTTAAGCTAGATCACAAACATTGTATATCCCAATGTTTCCTATGTCTGTGCATCACCTACATTTACATACAGTACTGTACTATGTAGGTGGTTTGATTGTTCCTTACCTAAAAGTTTGATGTTACATTTCTAATATGTTTACTCAGAGCTGGATTCTTGTGAAATATGATTCACTGATTACTGTTTCCCAACAATGAAATATTGGAAGTGTTTGTGTTGGGGGGGGGGCTACAAGTAAACTTAAAATCTCCCGTTAGTAGCCACATAATATAGATCTTAATGTCATGATAATATTTAAATGCACTCAGTAATTTATTTATTTGTTCTTTGTTAACTGGGTAAGGTCCACTAGGCACAAGTGCCCGCATTCAGGGGTGACCCGGGAGCTTTATGCTTTATGCCTAATGCTTATTTTATCATAATATTATTTATTTATTTCAATGTACTGCACAAGTTTCACCATGAAACACGTACTATATTGCTAAGCATTATTAATTATTATTATTAAGTATTATTAATTATTGGCCACCACAACATTTTTATTTCATATGGGGTACTTTACATACTTTACTGGTTGTGCTAACCGGAGCTAACCAGGTCCATCTTGTAAATGAGCTTGCTCAACGATGTTCGCCTGGATAAAAAAAGATTTTGTTTGCTTGATTGATTGATTGATTGATTGTTTAGCCATTTGGAGCATGCATTTTCCAATTTGCAATCTAGAGTACTTTCAATTTACATTTCCTTGGCTGTCAATGCTTTATTTTCCTGATACTTAATTTCCTTAACACAAATCAGTTACATTTTTTTTACTGTTAGTATAATGACAGTTCGTTCTCCCAGATGTGTGTGCTGTTGTGGAACTCTTCCATTTACTATGTCTCTCTCTACTAGCATGACTATTGGTTCCATATTTGTTCAGGAATCTATCTTATAATGCCGATATCTTGACGTTTACCTCACCTCATAAAAAACTATAAAATGCTGTTATCTTACATAACTGGCCAACATCAGTTTTAGACAGGCAGTTGTTTAATGTTTTACAGTTGTACATCAACTCAAAGTAGCCACATGTGGGAGGGACAGACACAGAATGTGTATTTTCTGTATTGTGTCTGAGCAGCTCTCTCGCTTCTTTACTCCCTATTATTCATTCTTCATCACATAGTTCTATTTGACATTATTACATGTCTCCTGTGGTAAAGCAGAAATGCATGTCTGTCTTTAATTAATGTGCTTATATCCACATTCGGTCTTGCATTGACAGGCGAGAAATAAAAAAAAACAACTATATACAGCCAAAAGACTCAAGTGAACAAATTTATTTCTTTACATTATGCCATTCAATATTACATCTTGTTGACGCTCAGGTACAGGTAGTACAGTTAGTAGCACATAGCAAATGATCTCTAATCATGTATAAATACGGTAATCAGTTCATGTATGGGGGTGTCAGAGATAGCATTTAAAAGGAAAAAGGAAAACACAAGATTCCAGTGAACAAACTTATTTATTTACATGGCACCATTCAATATTACCTTTGGTTGAAGATCAGGTACAGGTAGTACCATGACAATTAGCTCTAATAAAGTAAGTCTGGAATTCATAACACATGAGGGGTTGTCTGTGACTGAGGTTTCAAAATGCAAAAGGTTCCTGTGCTACATTTCGAGGAAAAGCAGCCAGAATCACCGCTGCGAGTTCCCTTATAAAGGGACAGCATATTTATGCCTCTGAGTTTTGTTTTTACTTTCCACATTAAATTACTGTACATATAAAATGCAGTTACCTTACATACTTGGCAAACATTAATTTTAGAGAAGTACTTGGTAAATGTTTTACATTTCTGTAGCCACTCGAACAGTCTACATGGGGGGTTAAGGGGAGAGAGACCGTGTTTTTTCTTTACTATAAATATATGTCTCTCTCTCTTCTTTACTCCCCACTGGTATAAAGGTGCCTTTGTCTACTCTATTTGTTTTTATTAAGGTTATTGTTGGTTGCAGCAATTGTAGCAGGTTGCTAGCAAAGTCAGTAGCAAAGGGAAATGGACACAGACAGAGAGAGAAACAGAAAAGAGAGAGAGAGAGTTAGTTTATTGAGTTTCCAACGTTCACCAGCTCTCACCTCTCTGCCACACCCAATGACATACATCAGTTTGAAACAATGCTGTTAGCAGCCTGCAAGTAGGGGAAAGCTAATAGGAAAAGTAGGAAATGTTTTATTTTTTTAAAGGCTTACACCAAAGAATCCATTACTGTTACAATGCAAAAACGGACAAATAGCTGGCACCTCGATCCTGTACAAAATACAAACTGTTTCTTATCATACCATTACAAAGCACATCGAGTAAGCCTTGTAGACAGCATCACATCATGGGAGGGATACATTTCTTTTACCTTTCTGCCACTCAAACTGGCCACAGGTAAGTATGAGGGGGGAAGAGAAAGACAGACAGAGTCTGTCCTGTTTTACAACTGAGCATCTCTCTCTCTCTCTCTCTCTTCCCTACTCCCAACTGATAGAAGATGGCGTTTATCTCCCTTATTTATTTAACATCATCATGTTCAAAGCAGTAAAATTGCATATTTGGCTATTTAAAAAAAAAAACAGAACAAATGCATGCATAAAAAAGTGAAAAGCTAGGGTATGACTAGCACTGCATAGTCTGCACAGCTGTAATGTTACTTTGGAAACAGCCTCTGTCATCTCACCATGTCACTCTCGGTTTTAGCAGGTCAGATGTCCATAAGCACAGAGCAACTGACGTACATCCTTAAAACATAATGATATCAAAGATACTGTACAACCTATGAAAATATTTTTACACAACTGGCCAACATCAGTTTTAGACAGGTGGTTGTTTATTGTTTTACAGTTGTACATCCACTCGAAGTGACCACATGCTGGGGGGGGGGGAGACAGACACAGAATGTATCTTTTCTGTATTGTTTCTGAGTGGCTCGCATTCTTTTTTACTCCCTATTATTAATTCTTCATCACATACTTCTATTTGACATTATTACATGTCTCCTGTGGTAAAGCAGGAATGCATGTCTGTCTTTAAATAACATGCTTATTCCATCTTGCATTGACAGGTAAGAAATAAAAAAAACTATATACAGCCAAAAGACTCAAGTGAACAAACTTATTTCTTTTCATTATGGCATTCAATATTACCTCTTGTTGATGCTCAGGTACAGCCAGTACAGTTAGTAGTACATGGCAAATTATTTCTAATCATGTATATATATGGTAATCAGTTCACATATATTCAAACACTTTGAAAACAAGTTATAATAATTTCTATGTTGGACAGCAAGAATGTATTTGTTTTCTACAGAAGTGATCTATGTTTGAATTCTTGTTTTTGTTTTCATGCCAATCACAGTAAGTCACACACAATGTTCAGGATACATTTGAAATGTCGTTTATTAATAATTAATATACATCGGAACAGCGCTTTTGTAATGCAGTCACACTTGGCACGGTTGGCCTAGGGGGAGCAGGCAAGTGTTGCTGGATATGCATTTCATTCAGTCAGGGTTGAGGAAGTAGAAATGGGGCTCCTTTCATGCATGCTCTCACATCTGAGATGCCCTCTCCAGACTCTTGACTGCATCCTTGAGCTTTACTACCAAATCCTGTAAAGGGAAACAACATGGGGCTTATTTAATCAGTTGTTTTACCAAACCCTTAAGCCACACCAGCATCAAACTGAGTCCAAGAATGAAGAACAGACATAAGTAAATTGACAATCAAATTCAGAAAGTAAACATTTTACGTGCATAGTTCAATCAGAAATCGAACAGTCTCACCACTAGGCGGGGGATGTGTTGATTGGCATTCGAACTCCACTGCTTACTCCTAAATTATAGTTATTTATACATGAATTACATCACAAGCTGAAAAATACTTAAGTATGTGTTTATAGGGGCTCAGAAACAAATTTTTATTTGATACAGTAAACACTTTCATTTCACATAATAAAGACTTAAAATCACATTTTTAAGAACTCATGGGCTCTCTTTCCAGGACACTAAAAAGACACAATAAATAACAGAGCTGAGAAGCATTATTTATGGACCAACAATTAACTCTGCTCAATAACCAGTGCTTCAACGGAGAAATACATTTTAAACAAACACACATCACATTCTTAACATAGTAGACCCATATGTTATTGACAAATAAAAACAAACTAGAGGGCTTTATAAGGTAGAACATAATCAGCTTGGAATGAACCTGATACAGCATTACAACAATCCATGCAAACTAATGTTTTATTCACATACAGAAACAGATAATTTGCATTCTAATTTAGAGGCACCGCTGATTTGCTTAGATCATGTATGCTTCATCAGAAAACTGTTAGATCAATTCTTTCAAACAAAGGGTTCATGTGCTCTAGGAAACGGGGATTCCAGAAAGATGCAAGGTAGCTTTGGGTATCACTCTTCACAGCAATACAACATTTTAAATAGCTGTTCTCTAAAAAAAATACTTTACAATATTGCTATTAAATATTTTCTAAAACTTCAGACTGCCACATATGAGACACATCATGCCCAACTGCCTATTAAAACCTTGTTGGGAACATATGTGCCACAATTGTTTAACATGCTGAAATGTGCAGTGTCACCCACAAAATGTTTCCATAACTGGATGTTTTGTAGAGAACTTAGAAACAAATTATGGAATGAAATGATTCATGCACTCAAGAAATGGAGTTTCTGGAAAAATGCAAAGAGAGCTTTGAGATATCACTCTCCACAGGAGTATAACATTTTAAACAGTTGTTCTTTACTTCACAATATTGCTATTAAATACTTTCTAGAACTTCAGACTGCCAAATATGAGATAAATTATGTCCAATTGCCTATAAACCTTGTTGGGAACATATGTGCTACAATTGTTTAACATGCTGAACTATGCAGTGTCATCCACAAAATGTTTCCAGAATTAGACGTGTTGTAGGAATGAATGTGCAAACACATTAACAAATAAAATACACTTTTTTTTGCTACACCACCTGGTACCACTAACACAACATGAGGGACATGTTATTGTGGTCCAAGGCAGTCTGGGATTCAACCAGAACCTACAACAAAACAGCAAAACGTGCAGCTATACAGAACTGCTACATTGCACTTCAAACTGCATTCCACCTTTTAACATCTCCAAATTGCTTTGCAAGGTCTCCTACTTTTTAGGAGAAAAATCAAAGGCTGCAGTAGTGTAGGTAAGTGCCATATTGGGAAAGTGTCCAGCAGCTCGAGTAAAGTTTAAGCTCACCTTTTCGACTGTGTTTCTGAGGGGTTTTGGTCCCTTTGCCATCGATTCTTGAACCAGTTGCTGACCTGAGTTAGGGAAAGCCTGGTGATTTTCACAAAGTTTCTCCTCTCCTCCGGGGATGGGTAGCAATTCTGCTTGTAGAGTTCTTTCAGTGCATTTTGGGATTTCTCCTTGAAGCAATAGATCATCTCCTCTCCATCCCAGATGGTCCTAGGAAGGGGGTATTTCCTCCTCAGCCTATACTTATCCACAGTGCCAAATGTCCTATCCTGGGCTTTAAGTCTGGACTTCAGCAGTACAGGGCTGCTACCCCCATGTGCTGGTGTGCTGCATGCCATAGCATGCCAGACGTATTGGTAGGGAGGGGACAGAAATGGCAGGCATGCCCATAAAAAAAATATCTCCACTGTGATATAGTGCAGTGCTGCAGTCCATAGGGACAACATGGGTGGATTGCTTCTTGGGGGAGGGTTTCTACATGCAAAACGTCTGCAGGGCTCCACCCATGCAGCCGTAAAAAGGAAACTTTAAAGCAGAGGAGTGTGCAGAGTCAGTGAACAAGGGGGCCAGAATCCCCACAAAGCTAGGGGGGTCTGGGGGCATATATAATTATATTATAATTTAGTTGGAGGATGATTTTTAACAGGTGGGACAGAGGCAAGGGTAGCCCCCCCCACGCATGCTTATGCTTTAAAGATGACACAGTATCATACAAAATACTAGTCAAACCCCAAGTACATGTAAATGAAAGTCCCACAGGAATATCAAACATGAATATATACACTCTAATCATATCCAGGTAGTAATGGTTCTATGTCACATTGATGCCCATGTAATTTCACATTTTCCTGACACACACAACTGTGCCTTGTTTAAAAATTGTGCACTTTTAATGGTAGTAGCACATATATTGTAAATGTTTGCCAGTTATAATTACAGTTATTCCATTTATTTATTTATTTAAAAGTTTCACCAGGAAGGCATGCTGAACAATAGGGTTTGCTCTTCTCCCGGTGCATCCAAGGGGAAGGGATATAGGAGGAACAGAACAAAAGCACGAATAGTATAATTTGCCACTGAGGGCCTCAATTATGAACAAAATACAGATTATATGATGTATAAGATAGTATTAAGTATCAAGAACTCATACAAACATTTATCCAAGAGACTACAAATATGAACAAAATGCAGTTATACAATGTATAAAAATAGCGTAAGCAGCTAAGAACACATATAGACATTAGACATAACTTTGTGCAGTACAGATAATGAGACAACGTGTACAAGTCCAGAACATGAGACTCAGGTGCTGGTAAGTGCTAATTAAATAAGCAAATTTGGGGGGGAGCAAGGGGGAAGTGCAGGAGACAGTAATGAAGTAGCAGTAAGAAAGCTGAAGAGTTGGTGATGGGAGTGTGATGGGGTAAGCAGGGAAGGGGTGGACACCAGTTGTGCAGTTGATCCATGCAGAAGGGGGATCACCTTAGAGCAAAGGACAGGCAGCTACTGAGATGAGGCAGCAAAAGAGGTTTGGTTGGGTTAGAGTAGCATTGATTAGGGTTAGCTTGGGATGTGAATTATGGACAGGTGCAGTTTGAAGAGAAGAAATATAACAGGGTGGATGAGATGGATTCGTTGGATGAGGAGTGATGGATTTGTGGTGGGAGGGAGTTTCAGAGTTTAGGGAAGCGGTGTGAAAATGTTGATTGTCCTATAGAGGTCTTGCATCGAGGGACAATCAAGGTGTGGGAGTCAACTGATCTAAGAGAATGGGGGGGGTGAGTGAAAGGCAAAGGAAAAGTAGGAGGGGAGAGTGCCAAACCAGAATTTAGAGATGAATTTATCACGGTGGGAAAGTCATCTGTTATCAAGAGAGGGTAAGTTAAGAGAGTGATAGAGGTTGCAGTGATGGGTGAGGGGGAGAGAGTCCAGGGTGAAATGACAGAAAGCATTGAAGAGGGTATCCAATTTGGTTAAGGAACCCTTGGGAGCAGCACTGTAGACTATATCACAAAAGTCAAAGATAGGTAAGATCATTTTCTGGACTAGTTCAAACCTGGCCCGTAGAGGTAGACAACCATGGTATCTATAAGGGGCGTTGAGCTTTAGGTGCAAATTTTTCATGATAGCATCCACATGTCCAGCAAAGCTGAGGTGTTGGTCAAGCCAAACCCCAAGGTACCTAAATGAGGAAGTGTCCTCAAGTATAGTCCTGTCAATGGTGTGGAAGGAAGGAAGGTAGGTGGGGTAGCCTAGTGCCAAAAGTCATTGAGACAGTCTTCTTGGCATTGAGAAAAGTAGATGAGAGTTAAGCCAGTGTTGAACATTATTGAAGTAAAGTTGGAGCCTGGTAGCTTCATCATCGGAGGAGTGTCCGGAGGTGAACAGGACAGTGTCATTAGCATACATGTGTATGTAGGATGATGAACACACTGTTGGGAGGTCATTGAGGAAGATGGAAAATAGTAGTGGGCCAAGTACAAAGCCATGTGGCACACCGGTGGTAATTTGGAGAGTGGAGGATAGTGCATCAGCTATCCTGACTGATTGTGACCTACCTGAGAGGCAGACTCTGAACCCGTTTGTGGCAGAGTCAGATAGGTCTGCTGCAGTAAAGTTTTCAATTAGGAGGGAGTGGGAGACCATGTCAAAAGCCTTAGTGAGGTCAACAAATATGGCAGAGGTGATTTTCCCACTGTCCATACCTGTTAGGATAGAGTCAGTGAGTCTGAGTAGGGAAGTTGTGGTTGAGTGGTTCTTCCAAAACCCATATTGGAAGGGAGTGAAGAAGGAAGTTTCAGAGAAGTACAAGGAGGGTTGGAAAAGGACAAGATGTTCCTGGAGCTTGGCCAGGACAGAAAGCAGAGAGATAGGGCAGTAGTTGCCAGGAGAGAAAGAGTCACCTCCCTTGGGTAGGGAGATGATGATTGCATGTTTCCAGGTGGTAGGGACAGCTGCTAGCAAGAATGAAAGGTTTAGAAGGTCAGCTAGAGGTGAAAAGATAGCAGAAACTGATAGGTAGAGTAGTTTAGGGTTCAGGCCATATGAGGAGCTACCTTTGGAGGGGTTGAGTGCAAGGAGTGCTTCCAGAGCTTCAGAGGGGGAGACAGAGGATAAGGAGAAGGTTCTGGCTGGAGGGGGAGTCAAGGGATTGTTGGATGCAGTGGCTGGGCTATGGAAAATGGTGGGGAGCAAGGCTAGGAGGGCTGAAGCACATGATGAGAAGTAGGAGCTGAATTTGGTTGCGACTGCAGAATGGTCAGAGAAGTGAGAGTTATTTACCTTTAGGATTAGGGTAGGGAGTTTGAAAGGTGGGGAGAAAGAGACTGCACGACCTTCCATAATTTTGAAGGGTTGTTAATGTTATCATGAAAAATGGAGTGACAGTATTCTGCTTTGGCTAGCCTGATGGCTTTTGTGCAGGAGTTCCTGAACTTTCTGTATTTCTGAAGGTTTCTAGGCAGCCTGGATACTTTGTGGGCTTTCCACACAAGGTCTTGTGCCCTCTGACACACCAAAAATTCTGGAGTGACCCATGAGAGGTGGTTTCCATGGACTCTAGAGCATTTAAGAGAGGCATGGATATGCCAGACTTTAAGGAAATTATCCTTGAAATAGTTGAGTGCTTGGTCCATGGAACTAGCAGTTGCTACGGGAGACCAGTTAATCAGTGCCAGGTCCTGGTGGTTGAGGACCAGGTCAAGGGATTTGAAGGATCGAATAAGCAGAATTTTGTGAGGGACCTTGGGTCAGTGAACTTTACAGACCAGGAAGATCGGATGGCAGTTTCTTAGAACGTCAGGGAGTAGACCGGTCTGAATAACATGGTGGGGATGCGAGGTGAGGGTGCAGTCAATCAAGCAGTGGTTTGAGGATTTTAGGTTTAGCCGTGTTGGTTCTTGAATTAGTTGTGTGAGGTTTAGGACTGTAATGTCATTTCATGTTTTTGCTAGGGAGGAGGTCTGTCAGTTTAGATTAAAGTCACCCATTATATATAGTTTGCCAGCAGTTGCATGCAACATTATAGTAGCAATTAGCCCAGTAGCAACTGCAGTGTTTAGGCCAGGATGGCAGTAAATCCCAGCTACGTAGATGGGGACAGAGAAAGGCAAGGATAACCTTAGTAATAATGCCTCATATGCAGATGTAACAGAAGATGATAAGATGGTGGTAGTTTGGAGAGATAAGGAGGTGTAAATTGCCACCCCTCCACCTCTGGATGCATAATCTTGGCAGGAGAGGGGTGTAGCCTGGGATAGAGATGGTGGTATCAGGGATTTTATTGCTTAGCCACGTTTCAGAAAGGATGAATATGTCAGGGATCAGTGAAGCAACTAGAGGTTGACGCAGGTCTACTTTAGATAAGAGGCTCCTAATATTAAGGGGTATGAGTTTTAAGCCATGGCAGAGGGTCAGACAGACAGGGGTAGTGGAGCCATGGCATGAGTTAGTTGGTAGAGGACCAACAGTGGTGGCTGGACCTGGATTGGGGCTTATGTCACCAGCAGTAATGTGATTATTATGAAATGGATTTTATTACTTGTGTACCAAGGGTGAGAACCCTGGGTGATGTGGAATGGGGGGGGGTCCGGGGGTGGAGGCCGAGTTATTATTAGTTGAAGTAGAACATATGAATTTGGCATAGACATGAGTGTTGCTAGCAGGATGTAGGGGAAATGCATCCATTTGGGACTGGGAGAAGATGGGATCATTGTTAATGAGAAGTTAGGGACAGTTGCTACAAGGAGGCTAGGGTAGTGGGGGGCATAAGATGGCAGGTCTGGGGAAAATATAAGGGGACAGAGAGAGGGAGGGGGGAGAGAGAGAGTAGGAATGTGAGGGGTGGGCAGGGGGGAGTGTACGACATAATGATCAAAACAATACTAATACTGATTTGACAAATTAGCTTCAAAAAAACAGAGGAGCAGAAATTGCAAGGAGGTGATGGAAAATAACAAGCAGATGGTAAAGTCCACACTTGGAAAAAAAAAACACTGGAACTGGTCATGTGACCATGCATAGCTATAAAGGAAAGGTGTCAAGTAGGGTGGGTGGGCGGGAAGTTGGTGCTCTACATCAGCAGGGATCACTTGCGGCAGCTGGAAGCATGGGTGGGCTAGCTAAGTCAGCCAAGCCACACCATGGGTGGAGGATTTCTGTGTCCTGGAGGGGAGCGCCCAGTCAGGGGCTCCTGGAAGAGGAGAGAAGATAGAACGGGGCACAGGGTTAGAATTAATAGGGCAGTAATCGGTGGGCGGGGAGGGACAGAAGAGAGAAGGAGAGAAAGAGCAGGAGTGGGTAGAGTGAGGGGGAGGGGCAGTTTAGAGACAAAAGAGCAGGCAGACAGGTAGGCGAGGAGGCCAAGAGAACAGATTACAGTAACAATTAACTAACTGGCTAGCAATTACAAAGTCTGTCTAAAGGCAGCAGAATTAACAGGTATCTAAAAAGAAGATTCTGTTTCTAAAAGTAATATAATTATTGCACAAATAATATCAGCAAGCAAGTCCTTTTTATCTTAAAATCCAAAATTAGGAAATACAAAAAAATCATTAAGTCTTATATTTGGATTGTTCCATATGATACTGGATATGAACCAACCCTTTCACAAGAAAGGAGGATGGCAGATTGGCCATCTATGTTGTGAATTTAAATTCTGGGAACTTTCTGCCAAATTTTAAACACAGAAAATCATTTCCTTTAGCAAAAGGCTTTTTTTTCATCCTTTACCCAGGAGTGCCTTGAGAGAATGCCTAGCAGTAATGGTGGTGGTGGTGGTGGTGGATTGGAGAGAAGTGGAGTCCATAGGACATGGATCTAGAGGTGGAATTGAGGCTAGGAGCTGGGGCTGAAGGACAGCAAGACTGAGATAAGATGATGGCAGACAGAGTGGACCAGCTAACAGGAGATGGAGTATTAGAACTGCTAAAATCAGCAGTAGTGAGGAGTCCTGTCAAGGGGAGAGATGGATGGTAGGAGAAAAACTGAATACAACGTACAAGGAAAGTGGAAGACAGTCCAATGCCTTTACCTTGACTCCAAGGCTTTGGTGCCTCACTCTATGAACATTTATTGTCTCTTTTTATGTTTCACACCCTGCCATAATTTATTCATAACTCAGCTAGAAGTTAAGCTGAACAATAAGTAAACTAACCCAAGCATGATCTGATAGAAGACAAAATCTGAGTACATAGACTTATGAGAATATGAAATTAAGAATACTTAACTATTATTTGGATTGTTCCATATAATATATAATATATATCATATAATGTAAAACAATAATCCAAAAAATTATTTCTATTAACATACTTACAAAAGAAACATAAAACATTGAACTTTTGTTTTTTCTTCAGCTCTCACAAGCATATGCTGCACATAACTACGTGCACCCAATGAAAGAGGACGCTATTCTCAACCTGGCTACAGTGAAAGGAATCCAGACAAGGGAGCAAGCAAGACAAAGGGGTTGGAGATGTACATTTTTTAAAGCTTTTTAAGCTTTATGCAAGCTAGTTAGTGCCTGAAAGCCTCAAAAACAGTATTTGTTAATTTAAAAAAGTTAAAAACTAATATCTCTCTTCCTGCTGCCTGCTGGCAGCTACAAACTTTTGCAAGATGCCATTCTGGAATTACCTTTCCAGAAGGCCTTACTAACTCAAGAAACCAAGAACCCATGAGTTGCAGGGTTACCAAAATAAACCTTTTTAATCTGGTTATAAAAATGAAGGCGCAAATACTCCAAGTGTACATATATATACTTTTTTAGTTGATTTAAGTTTTCTGTTTCTTTATAAAAAAATGTTAGTTCCAAACAGCCTTCTAAGTTTTTATTTATAGAAAAAGATAGTTGATGCTGAAATACATATTTCAGTGCCCTTATGACACTGGATATTCACACTCATACTTTGCAACTGAATGTTTTAAATGGGCTATTTTTACAAAAATGTTTAGAGTATGTTTTTTTCTGAATCTGCTAAGAACTAAAGGTCACTCCTGTCTAAGACCAGGTGACTCTGTCCCTGCTTACGTCTTAGAACTAATGCTCCAAGATACAGGTGTAGGCCTATACAAAGATTGTTGTCACTGTGCTTTGAATGTTATACTGTACCTTATTAATTTTATTAGCTTTTCTGTTAAAAATCAATAAAAGAACCTATTAACCTGGTAAACAAAGAATGTATCTGTGACCCATATTTGCAGGGGAACAATAAGTGGGAATGCTCCCCCATCCCTTCCCCCACGACTATGGACTTAACTCTGGTCTAGCAGCCCCTGGGTGTGCCTATATTTGACAATGTACACCTCAGTCCAGCCTAGGCCTGCAAATAACCACCAGGGCATGGCTGGCACCAGTGCCCTGCAGTATATGTTTCTGTTACCTGCTACCGTCTGTACTATGTACCATGCTTGGCAACACTCAGTATCTCTGTATCACCAGCTGCTTTACTGCGTTATCTGTAACCATTTTGTAACCATTTCTGTAACTATTGTGTCTAATTGTTGCTATTGTCCCTGATGTCTCTGTTCTCAATGATGTGGAAGCTTTGTAAAGGAGTCTTTGACTCACAGGTTTGTTATCCGATATCTTCAATAAATAAATAAATAAAATGCTGAATTCAACACCAATTTTGAAGCACCTTAAAAAGACTAGGACAGTGCTCACTTTTCTTCCCAGAAAAAAAAAACATTGTTTTTTAAGAAAAGAAAGAATAAAACCTTGCTGCATTCTCAAATCTGCCCTGCCATAAACAACCTATGCCTTACCTTCAGTCTTGGGCAGAAGATTCCAAGTATCATTTTATTATTTTGCTCATTGTGTGGCAAAAATGAACTTTTAAGTGTTTACTCTCTAAGTTTATCATTTATACTGGACCTCTTAACTATTGGCTTAAAAATATTAGATATACTTTGAACATTTTCTGGCATTTGCCATTTCTTTATACTTGTTGATTATATATTTATGAGCAGCATTTCATAGATTGATTGTAATTAGTCTGCTAAATTGATAACTTGTAGTAGCTTTAGGAGGGAAACCTTAGAATTTCCAGAAAGGAATACTAGAAGTGGGAGGTTGAATACAAATACTATAGATAGGGAAAGTGCAAAAATATGGGGAAAACAATCCAAAAATAACTATATATTTGAAAGGGATTTTGATATTATAGCATCCAGCCCAGTAGATAATAAGAAAGATCATAGGGCTTCCATGGATATTGGTATAGCAGATGGGGGAGCAAAGAGCTTGAACCATAATGAACAAAAAACTATAATCCTGAAAATACAGCAAACAAGACAAAAGGTATAAGTAGAGTACATTCCCTCTCGAGTAATAAACAGATGGAGAAATAATGAATAGAAAAGTTGCAACTGTGGGACAGAACACAAAAAACAGAAGTAGGAAACAAAGTTAGTAGTAAAAGGAAAGATAAGAAAATGGAGACAACCCCACTACACAGACCAAAAAAATAATCTGTAAAATTTTTTTTTATCACCTATTAATGTAAATAAGACAAACAAATGCAATGCAGATTACAAGGCTAGTGGTAATCCTAACATAAACAAAACAGAAACTGAAAATGATGCTCTGTTAATACCCCAGTGGGAAATGGGGAGACTTCCAACATTCATGATCCCCCCAAGTTAGAATTATTTAATAGTAGTTTATTTCTCACACCCTTCCCCAGAGGATCAGGGCACCATTACAAAAAATAACACAACATATGAAACACCCACCTATACAGACTCTACTAAATACATAAATACATCTAAAAGAATCATAATAGCACATATGTATAGCTAAGCAACTCTACCTACTCCCCAAATGCTTGCATAAAAAGAAATGTTTTTCAACCATGTTTGAAAGCTTCTACCAAGAGGGCCTCCCTCAGAGTACTAGGCAACAAATTCCAAAGAACCGGAGCAGCTATCCTAAATGACAGTCCCTGGATGATTTTAATCTTGCTCTTGAGACTACCAGGAGGCCTTCTCTGGCCGAGCAGAGCAGACAACCTGGGGTGCAAGGGTGCAGGAGCTCAAACTGGTAGCCTGGGCCCTTGAACGTGTAGGACCTTGTAGGTCAGCAGACCCACTTTAAAGGAAATATGCCACTTCCCCGGCAACCAGTGCAGTTCGCACAGCACCAGGGATGCAAGACAGGATATAGAAAGACCTGTCAGTAGTCAGCCCACAGCACTCTGCAGCAGCTGCAGGTGTCACAGCGCACCTCCATTGGCCCCAAGGTATAAAGCTTAGCAGTAGTCAAATCTCAAGGTCACAAATGCATGTACTAGTGTGACCAAGTCATTAGGTGGGACAAGGGACTTAATCCAGCTAATATTTCAAAGATGATTAAAGTCACTCTGAACTACTGCTGCCACCTGGGTCTCCAGCATCAGCTCATTATCCAGAATAACTCCCATATTTTTCACCTTGGTGGAGGCTGATAACCTAGAGGGCTGAGCCAAAACCCAGTGTCCCTCTTGGAGGCCTCCACTCCCCCCCCTTGACTTGGCTCCACCACCAGCACTTCAGTCTTCTCAGGATTCAGCGTGAACCAGCTTGATGACACTGGTAGCCCATAGCATGAGTGACTGCGACTAAGCAAACCACAAAATGGTGACTCAGTCATGGTGCATGTCATGAGGGCTACCAATGAGGTAGGGTGACTGGATGGGGGTGGGTTCACATATATAGCGACAGGATGTCGCTACACATATGTACCCATGGGGGGTGGGAGCAAGCATGCTCACAGAGAGGCAGGAGGGTTTTTGAAGGGTGGTGCCACAGCGGGCTACCGAGATGGCTCTGTGGCATGGTGGGTGGGTTCATGGCTTAGGTGGACAGGGTGCTGGGTTTGGGCACAGGTACATTTATGTTGAGCCTGGCCCAAATTTTTTTTTTATTTTATGTTTTGCACACCACCACCACCACCCCCCCGACATGTACCCCCTGAAGTTGAGAATCCTTATGGGGGTGGGGCAGCCTCGCATAAACGTTATAATTGGTAGTCTCAGAGCCATTTTTGTTGTAAATGTGCCGGGAGTCACATCACCAAAATTGATTTTCAGCAATGTGACTTCACCTTAACAGCGATCGCCTTTCAGAGGTCGCTGTTATGAAATAGAACCATGACATTCAGACCTGAATCTCAAACACCTATTAAGCACATCAACTACATCCAATATCCCAGGTGCAAAAGACAGGTAGAGCGGAGTATCATCGGCATAACAATGAAACCCAAGCCCATACAGCCTAATGATCTTGCCCAGGGCAACATATACACTGCGAATAACATGGGCGACAGGACTGAACCCAGGTGCACTCCACAGGGCAGGGCCACTGGAGGTAAGGAGTAGTTTCCCAGCACAACACTCTGGGTTCTGTCCTTAAGGTACGACTCAAACCAGCTGTTAACTTTGCTGTTGAGTCCTACATATTCACTGAGCCAGTCCAAGAGTAGCCCATGGTGCACAGTGTCAAATGTTAATGAGAAATCAAGAAGAACATGAATTAGATATTTTAGAAAACTCCTACGGCTCATTAACAAAAACTCCAGATATTGCCCAGAAAGCTCAAGTAAACATTAACGAAATCTACATGCCTCAAAATAACCTTTCTGTCCATATGAATCAACAAGTGGAAAATATTGTTGTGGATGCTGAAGTTTTAAATAAACAACAAACACATTTATCAAAATATACATTAAAAGCCTTATTCCATCCCCTTGTGGCCAAAGTAGTCTTCATAGAAGCAACTACAGATATGAAATCCCAATTAGAGTTTTTTAAGGACAAAGTGTTAGAAACATTTGTAGATCTGCAAAATAAATTTACAGAATTCCAGGTACCCTAAGTTAAACAAAACATTTCATTCTCTGTAATAATCCTTCCAGATTCTCCAACTAATAAAAAGAAAACACGGAAGAAATGGAAAAAAAAAAGAAAACAATAAAATAAAAAGCAATAGTAATAAGATGACCAGTGAATTATAACCATATTGAGCACAGTCTCCCTCTCTCATCAGTAGGGAAAGAAAAAAATGAAAAGAAAGTAGTACAAGACAGAAAGATCTCAGGACAGAACAATAAAGCAGAGATTACAGAAAACAATAACATTGAGTTAGCAACATTGAACAAAGGAAAATTAAAGGAAAAATTAGATACATTAAATGGAGAGAATTACACACTTAAGCCCCCAGTGCAATCATGGGGAAATGAAAAGATAACTCGGAACCTTTCCATACCACATAACTTTATCGACAATATTACGGCAACCGGTCATTTACAGTGATCAAAACCGACAAAATGACAGGTCACTGTAATGGTCTTGTGAGACCCCAGCAAAGAACCAGCCAGTAACAAAGCAGAGAAAATATCATGGGAATAACAACGTGGAAGTTTCATCACATACCAAAACACTGTGATGGACAAAAGAAAGCCCAGCAAGAACGCCACAAAGGGTAACACTGTGCACAGCAATAGATCAGCCGAAGTGATTGCATACACCAGGAGCCATGCAGCGAAGAGTAGTCAACACTGCCTGCACCACAACACCACCAGCAGGGTGACATGCAAAACAAGCACACCCAACCCAGCACATGGTGCACCACAAGGCATCCTCCCGGAGGCAGAGAATAGAAAACCACAAGCCACCCACATGTGGAACAGCACAGGGAACAAGGTGGAGGATGCCTGTGTTGCACAGATGGAGATGCAGGATGCACAGGGTGCACAGAGCAATGGATGGCAGCTGAGGATGAGGGCTCCAGTGGCAGGAGATCAGAGTTCAGGGCCCAGAGGTAGAGGGGCCTGACAAGAAATACAGAGGTGGAGGGCCACACTGCTGCAAGAGGGACACATGAGTGTCCCGGCCACAGCAGGGGGTACAGGACATTGGGAGGGGGGAACAGGACCAGGAGGTGTGGCAACAGGACTAGGATGTAGGACAGCCTGCAGACACTGCAGCCCCACAGACAGCTGCATAGGTGGAGGGCCACAGAGGGGCATGGAGCCAGCCTGCACCTATGGGAACAGGCCCAGAGAGGGGCAAGCAAGAGGTGAGTGCACCGCCAGCCATACATTGGCCACTGCACACTGTGTGTGCCTGGCCCAACCACATACACACTGGGACACAAATAGGGCAGGGGAGCAGCCAGAATGCAGCTATATATAGGGCTAATAAGGTGCACCTATGTGCAGGGCGGGAGCTGGCCTGGCCAGTTGCAATGCATCCCTCACCCAGTAGTGGGCCCATAAAGCACTGCACACATAGGTAACAGTGGTGCATGTGAAAGCTGAGCACAGAAGCACTACTGTGTGTGAGGCTCGAGAGAGAGCTGTGTACATTGCCATGCCACTGACATTTGTGACAAGTCAGAAGGGGAAGACCCTACTGCAGCATGAGGGCTTCCTCTATTACAAGGAGTGCACCTTGGATGACAAGACATATTGGAAGTGTGCCAAATATTACAGGGGGAAATGCCCTGGCCATGTGCACACCGCAGGAAAGGAGGTTGTCAGGGCTGTGAACAGCCACAACCATGTCCCTGACCGTGGGGCTATAGTCATCCATGAGGCTGTCATTCAAATCAAGAAGAAGGTGGCACAATCAAATGAGACACTAAACCAGGTGGTGGCAACCTGCAGCAGCAGCAGCATACCAACCACTGTGGGTGGGAGGATGCCCAGCGTCCACCTCCTGAAGAGGGAGTACACCATGTGAGGATGGCCGCATGCCGGCCACCACCCCGCCAGCATCAGTAGAGGACCTCACTATCCCAGAGGTGTACAGGATGACACACACTAGTGCCCCCTTCCTGCTCCATGACAGCGATGATGCCTCCTGGATCCTAATCTACACTACAGATAAGAACCTGCAACTCATGTCATAATACATGACATGGTACGCTGATGGCACCTTTAAGACTGCACCATCACAATTCATGCACCTCAATACTATCCATGGGGTGTAATATTGCACAGTTGTACCCATTGTGCACATCCTGTTGTAAAACTAGACCTGGACAACATACACAAGGGTGTTCAGCGCGGTGAAGGAGCTGCACGTAGGCATGAAACCATCTGTGATACCGACAGACTTCGAGCAGGCTGCAATCAAGTCCTTTGCCACAGTCTTCCCGAATGCCAGCTAGCATGGCTGCTTCTTCCATCTTTGCCAAGCCCCATGGAGGAAGGTCCAGGAGGTCCCACAGACTATGTGGTGCTATACAGAGGAGGAGGACTTTGCACTCCATGTGCGCATGCTGCCTACCCTTGCCTTTGTTCCACCAGGGGAGGTGTCCACAGTGGTCGAAGTGCTCAGATTGTACGAATTATTCATCCAATATGATGAGCTGCTGGCCCTGATTGTAGACTACTTTGAGGACACCTGGTGGGTGGCCAATCTATAGCAGTGTCTGCAGGTTTCCTGTGTTTCCTGTGGACTCGTGGAGCTCTTATGAGTCAAGTAGGACTGGCAATGTCTGCACAAATGACTTTGTGGAGTAGTGGCACCGTGCCTTCAGCACCCTCACAGGTGCATGCCACCCTAGCCTGTGGAAGTTCATTGATGTCCTGAAAGTGGGGCAGAGGCTCAATGAGCTCAAGATTGAGTAAAGTATCATAGGACAGTATGTGCCACCATCACATAAGCGGTACAAGGATGCGATGGCCCACATCCAGCAGATCACCGGGGAGTATGGCACCTGAAACACCTATGACTATCTCCGTGGCATTGCACACAACTTCCAGTTGCAGGTATTACCATGCACATGCCTGTCCAGGTGCCCACACACCATGACACTCCTGCCACTGTTCCGTGTGTGGATACCTGTTGACTGCACCAATGGCACCATGCTGGTGCTGGTGCCTGTGACTGCCAGACACCTGTGCTGTGTGGTACTGGGTCACACCAGTGCTAGGGGTCCGTAGTGTCCCCCCGGGGGGGATTGTACATCTGCTGGGGGTGGAGGGGTACTGTACAACTGCTGTTGGGGGTGGATTAACCCCCTGTGCGGGGAGGAATGTACTGCTTCTGCTGTGGGAAGGAGGATTATTGCACTGTCTCTGCTGTGGGAGGGATGGTACTGCCTTTGCTGTGGGGGGGTGATTGTACCGCCTGCTGTGGGGGGATTATACTGCCTCTGCTGTGGGGGCTGTGTTTGTGCCTCTGCTGGGGGGGTTGTGCTGCATCTGCTGAGGAGGGTTAGGCTGCCCCTTCTGGGAGGGGCCACTGCCACTGCTAGGATGGTGGGGTGGCTGTGCTGGTGCTGTGGCTGTGCCTTGTCCTGGGACTGTGCACTATACTGGGGTGGCACTGTGCAACACATGTGTGTGGCTGAGCCCCACTGTGGTGTCATGGCATGTCATACACATGTATTGTGTACTGCCTGGGCACACATCGGCGGTGGGTGTTTGCTGTGCACATGGTGGTGGTCTGTCGGTTGTGTTAATGGTCTGTTGGGGGGTTGCACTGTGTGTATACATCTATTGTGCACATGTTATTAAACACTTTTAACCCACTATTGCCATGTCTGGTGGTCTTTCCTTCTCTGCGTACACCCCAGGGGTGTACACCTGTTAGTGTGTTCCTGTGTCCCTGGAGTGATGGCTACAGTCATGGCCACTGCAGCACCTACACATTTGTCTTGTGGCCCATGTCTGTCCATGTGTGCACACCCCAGTTGTGCCCCTTGCCCACCCGATGGACATTAAGGTCTGTGGCCTTGTAGCACACACATGCATGCATAGGTGGCAGTGTCTGCCTGCATGGCCCATAGCCTATGGTGTGTGATGTCCCTGATGGCACTGTGTCATGTGCCCCATGGAAGACCCATCTGCATCGCGGCTGAGCAGTGTCGCATGGTCCCATGGTGCCCCCACCCCCAGTCGTGTCCATGCCACACTCCACACATGCTGTTGTGTGTGCATATACAGACCTGTTGCATGGGTAGCATGCCATGGAGATCTGCAGCATTGAACAGCCACACCGTCCACATGTCCAGCCACATCCCTGTCCACCACTCTGTGTCTGTGGCAGGTCAGCTGCACCCCTTCCATGTAGGTGCCCCATCTGTCTGTACCATTGTGCACTGGGCTAATGTGGGGGCATGCAGATGTTCTGTGGCCACACTCCTGGCCCATCCATGTTGATGGGTGTGAGATCGGTGGTGTACCATGGACCACAGTGGGTGATTCCCACCACTGTGTGGTGAACAAAGTGGTGTTGCAGCCATGGGTGTCTGGCCATGCATTGGTGGCCAGGTGTTCCAGGGTTGTGGGTGAGTCCCCTATCTGGGGGGTGGCTGTTGTGCTTACAGCCCGTGTGGACCTCATGGACACTGCAGAGAACCTCTGGTGTGGTGCCCCCACACCCCACCCTATGGTATCCTATACCATTGTGGCACCCTCCACAGTGTGCATTTGCTGCCATGTATGGGCACTCTGTCTTTGCCATTGTCCCTGTTGCAGGGGTGTGTGGCCCAGCTCAGTGTCTGGCCACCTGCACCATTCCCCCATTCCTCCATACCTGTGACCATTGGGTGTGCCAGTCGCATCCATGCACTGGCACCTTGCACTGTCCCATGTGGTGCAGGGTGTACACCTTATTCTGGGTACCATCCCCATGCAGCTGCTACCATGCAGCACAGCAGTTCTGCTGCTGGCCATGGTCCACCTGTCCTCTGCCATGGCCCCATTGACCTGTGACACCTCTTTATTTTCCATGTGGGGGTCATTCCCTGTGTGGGCATCCATGCCTGATGGCACATATGTGGGGGTCCTGTGCACCACACACCCCACCAGTGCCCGGCCCCTGTTGTCATCCCTCACCATGCACCCCGTGCAGTGCATGGGCACTGGTGCCCATTGCCATGCTGTGCCAGTTGGCTTGTGTGTGCAGCAGGCAGTGTTTGCACCCTGCAGTTTGCTGGCCAGCACTGTTCCATCCCGCACTGTGTTGTGCCAATGGTATTGCAGGTGGTGCTGTTTTCCCCACTTTCTTTTCAGTGGGTGGTGTTTGCACCCTGTGGTTTGCCTGAGCTGCATTGTTCTGTCCCACATCGTGTTGTACCAGCGGCATTGTGGACAGTAATGTTTTCCTCGCTTTCTTTTCATTTGCGATGTTTTGTCCCATGATGTTCCTGGTCAGGACCCCCCGGCACAGTTTTTCCAGGTCTTGCGCTCCCTCCCCGAAACATCTCCACTATGGAGATGATTATCATAAAATCTGGGGGGCATGGGGGGTGCAGGGGGTGTGTCTCTGTGCAGAAAACACACTTGTGTTCCTGACAGTACAATGTGGATCACAATTGCGGTCAACATTGTGCCATCACTGTAAAGCTGATCGGCAGGTTTTCTGTTGAATCAGCTTGATGGAACCGAGCCTTTCTTATCAGAATACACTAACCATACAAAATAATGAAACCAATAGTACTGTTAACTTAAACCCTAAGAAAGGGAACGTCCATTTAAATTGTGAGTTATCAGGTAATCAAACCATCCTGAGAAAAACCAACATCTTGCCCAAGCAAAATGAAAATTGAAACTCATTGATCAATCCAATGGCAGTATTTTTTTTTCAAGCTGAGCTGGGAATTAATAAATCACAGGACTACATTGTTACAGTATTCAGATTATGATGACACAAATTTACCAGTTTATGTCATGGCCTCGAACATGGGATTTACTAAATAAATACAGTTTAAGTCAAAGAAATTATCTCATCTGGGATAGACATTGCTTCACCAGTAACTTAGAGATCGGTAATAAAATAATATCTAATGCAACTGGAGTCAGATTACATATATAACAGCAAGTTCTACAGTATGCTCTTGCCTCCCTTAAACTGAATTTCCCAAATGAAACAGAATCTCAGAACCAAACAGTGTGGGAGGAGAAGCCACACCCATACTCTCTATATTGGATTGGGCAAACTAAATAATGAGAATGAACAGATCCTAATGTCAACAATATGCTTTTTAATCACATAAATTATTAAAGTGACCTACAGTAGATCAAGGAATAGTATTGAAGGTAATGAGACAAAAATCCCCAACAGGGGATGGCCAAATTGATCTGTACTTGAAAGACCCAGCTCAGTCACAGAACATTCTTAAAAAATACCTATAAAATAGATCATTCGAGCATTCTCTTTACAGATTTAAATAATCTAGATGAATCGGCAGGAAACAACAAAAGAGTGTGATGACTGAAAGACATATAAAATGATTCTGTTTATTTGGAGAAATGTGGGTTTTGCTAATGTTTGCTTGAGCTTTCTAGGCCATGTCTGGAGTTTTTGGGGAGGAATCAAAGACTGGTAAGGGGAAAGTTAGGGGAAATTTTATCTCTTGGAATACACAGTTGCTGATCTTGCTGGAAAAATGATAGATCATGACTGGGCAATATTTATCAAAAATAATTTTGTCATTTGATTTCAAGAAACATGGGCACCTGAACATTTAGATATTAACTGATTTGAAGCTATATTTTTACCCAGCATAAAAACTGAGACATTTTGGAGACATTAAGGTGGGATGCTTATCTTTTGGAAAAAAAAAAGCCAGGAATCAAAATTGCAGAGATCATCAAAATATGTAACAAGTAAGCAATAATACCCTCCAGGGTGGGCTTTACTAGGAAATACTGGACCATCCAGGGAATTAATAGCCCCTAGAAGGTCTAGTATTTCCCAATAAAGCCGACCCTGGAGGGTATTATTGAGCTTAGAAAATGGGCACCGTAAAAAAAATAAGTTTAATAAAAAAATGTTACCAAAAATTTTTTTTTTAAATAAGTTTTGTAATAAAATAGTTCCTCTGCCTGCTTTATAATGAAGGACTTTAGTCCTAGTAGAGACACTGTAGTTATCAAAAAACAAAAAGTAAATTGTATGCAGTTGCCATCTCCACAGCAGGCTGTTTCTTTAGTGCTCCCCCTCCCCAAGAGTTTTGTTTACCGTCTCCACTTTCCTTTTGCTTTATTTTCTTTTCCCAACAATAATGCTTTTTTTGCCCTGTTTCTTCTAATACTGGGGCAGGGACAGGAGATGTTGCAGTTCCAGTCTTGTCTCTCCTCCTCCCCCCCCATGTCCCTCATCATGCTGATAATAAAATACATTTCACATTCCTGATGTTCCTGCAAAATACCTGAGGAGCTATGTTTTACTTTTTTTCCCCAATGAACTGTTGCTCATGGGTTTGAGCTGGATAGCTGGTGCGTAGCTGTAGAGGAGGGACAGAACAGCCAAAGCCTAAGATCGAGGAGCCAGGGAAAATAACAACATGAAAAGTGTTATATTGCTGTTTTTTCCCTGTGGTTTTGTGTATTTCTTTGCTTGAACTGAGAATCGGATGCTGCTGATTTATGAGCAGAGCTAGTTTTAATCGCATTGGTGGTAGCGCTAGGTGCGCGAGACTGCACTTGCTTTAGATGCCAGTATTCATGGATCAGGTGGGTGACTGGCTTTCTAGAAGGCAGAGTTACTTTTTTGTTGTTGGTAGGAATGAGGGTTGATCTTTGGAATGGGGTTAGGTTACAGGAATGAATGGCAGGAGAATTTGTGGGTAGGGTTTGTGCGTGTGTCTGTGTAGTGGGACACAGTCTGTTTTTCCTCTCGCTAAGCAAGAGAATAACATAGCAACTATCCAGTTTGAAAATTCGGGTTGCCCAATGATATGCTAAGTAATGGGGCACCCCAAATTTGCACTTGTTTTCAAGCGGGCTCTATCAGAAAATAAATGAATCTCTACTCAGCGTTTCAGCCAATCAGATTCATTTATTTTCCAAGGCCATTTTAAATAATACACATTTAATGGTATGATATTAAGTTTGTAGTAATGAACATTTATATCCCTCCTATGGGGTCATCACAACATAGTGATCAGATATGGATCACTATCAGTCAGGCACTGGAAGAAGCTCTTTTGAAATTCCCTTTTACTCTCATTTTAATGGCAGGTGATTTCAATGCTGGAATCAGTGATTTTGATAACACCGAATGGTGAGAAACATATGAGGATGTACTGTACTTCATTTCCCATGAAGGAAAAATACTGATAAGGCATCCAACAAAAAATGGGAAATGGTTGGCTGAGTTGGTAACAAACAATTCTTTACTAATATTAATTGGCAGACTACACGGAGATGAACCTGACAATGCCACATAGTTTGAGTCAAATGGTCAAAGCACTATGATTTCCTGATAAGCAGCTCAGAAAATTTTCCTATCTTCAAGTCACTCCATATGGAAGTGAGAGCAGAGCGTGACCATGCTTCATTATCGCTAGAAATTATGACAAGAAAGGAATATCTAGTTTCCCTCAACATGCCTCTACCTAGGTTTTTTAATGTTAGAGGAATTCACAGACTAAAAATGGAGGATTTGGTTCTAGATAGAATTAATAATGTTTTGTATAGTACAGAAACAATTGAAACATTTAACTGCATGTCTCCTGCAACAGAGAGGGTATCATCTGCATAGCAGTGGAAAACCCAAGGTGTAGCATCTGATGATGTACACTGCAAACAACATAGGTGAAAGTATTAATCCCTGGGGCTAACCACAGAGCTGGGGATTCAGGAGTGAGTCCCCATCAATACCCTCTGCATCCTGTCCCTAAGGAAGGGCTCAAATCAGTTGATGACATACCAGTGAGTCCACAGTACTCCCTTTGGTGATCCAAAAACAACCCATGGTTGACAGTTTCAAATGCTGAGATGAGATTGAGTAGAATGAGAATTGACCATTCCCCTCTATCTCTTGCCCTTAGGAGGTAATTATGTAACCTGACCAGTGTAGTCTCAGTACTATGCCTGGATCTAAATCCAGACTGAAGTGGATCATAGATGTTAAAAGCCATGAGATGTGCCTCAAGCTGCAAAGCCATTGTCTTCTCAATAACCTTTCCTAGAAAGGGAAGGTTAGAGACAGGTCTGAAATTTGCCAAGCAGTTCAGGTCCAGAGATGTGTTTTTCAGAAGGGGCCTCACCAGCACATCCTTCAATGTGCTTGGAAAAGACCCCTCCAAAAGGGAAAACTGGACTATCTCAGCAAACACTGGCCCCAGAAATCCCACACAACTCATTAGGAGGTGTGTTGGACCCTGGTCCAGTTCACAATAAGTGGGTCACAGCTCAGAGATCACCCCACATACCTCCTTCACTGATATCAGCCTAAACTCACCCCGACAGGAGGGGTACTTCTTGTTACAACTTGCTCTCCACTGGGTTGTGAAATCCCAGATGGGGTTATCTCAAACATGAGCAAGAACACCCTAACAGAGATGAACTGAGTAAACTCCATAGCCTGGAAAAGCTAAGCCAGTCTGTTTCTCCCCACTGCAATTTCCCTGGGCAAAAAAGTCTGCCTTCTTACAGGAGACTGCCCTCTGATGCTCACTGTAATGAGTTCTCAGAGCCAGTCTGTCCTTGTTGGTCTCAGACTTCTACCAATAATGTTCCATTATCTGGCTTATAGCCTTCATCTCCCTAAGGTCCCTGTCCAACCACGGGGATACCAAGAGGAAAGTCCTGGGTCATTTATGAACTGGTGCAAAAAACTGAGGGTTGAGACAACAGCCCTGTTACAGGCTACCATCACCTCCTCTGAGCCAGTCCCACAAGCAGCCATCACACCCAAGAGGTTCATTGCTGCCTGGAGTCCTGTAGGGAACAACCCCTTTAAAGGGTGGCAACAGACCATCTCTGCTGAGGGTGGACAACAAGGGGGGACCCTGAATGAGAACTTCACTGGGCAGTGATCCAACCAACAGACCAAATGTTAATCTCAAGCCCCAGTGAGAATACTAGGTCCAAGGCATGACCATGTGGATGTGTCACAGCAGTAACCACTTGTGAGAGACCAAGCAGTTCCATCAGCTAGAGGAAATCCTGCCCAAACTGAGGAGTGTGCTATTGACCCAGGCATTGAAGTCACCTAGAACTAACCATCTGGGTGACTGCAATACCCTCTTGGTGACAAACTCCAAACTTTTGTGCAGGAAATCCCTCTCATGCCCTTGAGGCCTGTACACAAGAAGAATCATGCAACCTGCACCTGGAGCCCCACACATGGTCATGCATTCAAATAACAAAGTAACTCCCACTGGGTACACAGTAAAGTTCAAATTGGATTTAAAACTGATAGCAATGGAAAAATGGGGTAAAAAGCAAATTGCTAACAAAGTCTGGAATTCCATGTGTGCAAATGTTATAAGTCTAGGAAATAAGATTCCAGACCTGGAAGCCATCATGGCAGATGCCAACTTGGATACAGTGATGATTACCGAGTCATGGTGCACAGAAAACCATGGCTGGTACATGGCCATACAAGGCTTTACTTTTTTCAGGAAGGACAAGGTGAGAAGGACTGGAAGGTGTGTGGTGCTTTATGTTAAGGAAAGCATAAACACAATGGAGATACAGGGAATACAGGGGGGCAGAGGTACTGTGAGCCACCCAGGAGTCAGGGAACAGAGTCAATATTCACAACAACATGATCCATAGACCTCCAGCACAGGGGGAAGTGTTGGATAAAGTACTATTGGAAACCATTGGCAAAATGGCAAAAAAGAGGAAGATGATGCAGCTGGGGGACTTCAGTCTGCCAGATGTAAATTGGAGCCTCCCAGCTCTGGCTTCAGCTAGAAGCAGGGATGCCCTGGACTCCATGTAGGGGGTGTTACTCAGGCAACTAGTCAGTGACTCGCACTTATGATGGGGCAATACTGAACCTGGTACTCACTAACAAGGACAATATTGCAGACATCAAAGTGGGGGACTACCTGGGGATCAGTGATCACAGTACAGTGTAATTCAAAATAATGATGACTGCAGAATTAATCCACACACAGGCAAGTGCCCTGGACTTCAGGAGGACAGATTTTATAAAGATGAGTGAATGCCAGTCCCATGCCATAATGGCAACTGGGTAACAGCAACCCATAAACAGGGTGCAAATCCCCCAGTGCGACAACTTCGAACAAAACCTTTTTCTGCAGGGGTCATTGCCCCCCACATCCTGCTATGTGAGGGGCTTTGCCACCCACGCCCCCCTTTCTTCATTATGCTAACTCCAGGGGGGGCATACTTCAGGAGTGTGGAGAACTGCCAGTCACCCAAAAGTGTCGGCACTGAGGTTCCCTTGCCCTCTTTTCGGGTTGCCATTCCTCAGTCACCATTTTAATGTGCTACCATGAAGGCCTCAGGGATTGCCTGGTGAGGGAGGAACTGCAGAGTGGAGAAACAGTGGGTCAAGCTAAAAGTTGGGGATAGTAAAGGCAACAAACCTCTGTATCAGGCAAGTGAGCAAAAGCAAGAGTGAAAGGAAACCGCTATGGGTCTCAAAAGAGGTGGCGGAAAAGGTAAAGGCTAAAATGGTTGCATTCAGAAGACGCAAGCAGATGCAAAAGGGGGAGGATAGGGAGGTGTATCAGGAGAAACAGAGGGAAGCAGGAAAAGTAGTAAGGAGTTCAAAGGCACAAACTGAAGAGGGAATAGCCCAAGAGGTATCAAAACAGGACAAGACATTTTTTAGGCATGTAAGCGAAAACAGGAAGATCAATGGAGCGATTGTAAGGTTAGAAAGGAAAGGGGGACTGTACAGAGAAGGACCAGGAAAAGGCAGACATCTTGAACAAATATTTCTCAGTGTTGAAAGAGGAAGAGGAAGGGTAGGTACCACAAAAAAAATAACAGGAGCTTTGAAGGGTGGGTGGTGGACACGTCTCCTTTTTCAGAAGAGAGAGTCCTGAAGGCACTCACTAATCTGAAAGTGGAGAAAGCGATGGGGCCTGACAGAGTGCATCCAAGGGTGTTGAGGGAGCTCAGATAGATATCGGCTACACCTCTGGCAATCCTAGTTAACAGATCACTGGAAACCAATGTGGTTCTGGAGGACTGGAGGAAGGCAGATGTAGTCTCATTTCACAAAACTGGTAGCAGGGAGGAGGCTGGTAATTATAGCCCAGTCAGCCTGACATCAGTAGTGGGAAACCTAATGGAAACACTGCTGAAGGAAAGGATTGAGGAATATCTTGAATCCAGTAGGTTACAAGGCCTGAGGCAGAACGGATTCATAGCGGATGTCATGTCAAACAAATCTGATAGATTTCTTTGACTGGGTGACCAAGGAATTAGATCATAGAGGAGCGGTGGACATGTGCTACCTAGATTTCAGTAAGGCTTTTGACACTGTTCCACATAAGATACTAGTAAGCAAGCTGGATAGCTTAGGGGTGGGTAATAAGGTGATAAACTGAGAAAGAAATTGGTTAAGGAACAGGCAACAGAGGGTGGTGGTAAATGTAGTTCACTCTGAGGAAGGATGGGTGACAAGTGGGGTTACGTTAGGGACAGTGATGGGACTGGTCCTCTTTAATGTCTTTTTAAGTGACATTGCAGAGGAGCTGGAAGGGAAAGTCTGCCTCCTTGCGAATGACACCAAGATCTTCAACAGGGTGGACATTCCAGGGAAGGTAGAAAGGATGAGCAGCGACCTGAGAAAGCTAGATGAATGGTCAAGGGTATTACAGCTGGGTTTCAATGCAAAATCATGCAAAATAATGCACTAAGGCCACGGGGTGGAGTGCTATTGATGACAACCAAGTAGGAATGAGACCTATGGGTAATCATATTGGAGGACCTAAAAATTGGCAGGCAGTGTGACAAGGCAGTCAGGAAGGTTAGTGGGATGCTGTGATGCATAGGAAGGGGTATCATCAACAGAAAGAGGGGGGTGGTGTTACCCCTGTATAGATCGCTAGTAAGACCCCACCTTAAGTACTGTTTCCAGTTCTGGAGACCACATCTCCAGAAAGAATAATTTCCAGTTCTGGAGGCCACATCTCCAGAAAGTCATAGACAGAGTGAAGGCAGTCCAGAGGATGGCAATTAAAATGGTGCAAGGTCTGCATCAAAAATCCTATGAGGAGAGACTGAAGGAACTCAATATGTACCCACTGGAAGAGAAAGAGAAAGATATGACAGAGACTTTTAAATACCACAAGGGGGTAAATAAGGCACAGAAGGAAAGTATTTTTCAGAAAAAAAAAGTGCTCAAGAATAAGGGGTCATGCTATGCAGCTGGAAGTGGGTAGATTCAGGAGAAATGTGAGGAAGTACTTCTTCACAGAAGGAGCGGTGGATTCCTGAAACAGCCTTCCAGCAGAGGTGGTGAGGTTGAAGACAATTGTGGGGTTCAAGAATGCATGGGATAGGCTCAAGGGAATCATAGTGGAAAGAAAAGGGGAGGGAGGGAGAAAGAGCTGTAGATTAAGTAGGGTATGCAGTGAGAATGTAGGTAGGAAAAAATGGACAGATTGGCTAGGCCAAGTGGCCTTTATCTGGTGTAACAGTCTATGTTTCTGGTCCTCATAACCCCGATATTCCCCCTCCCATTAGAACCCAACCCCCTACTGCCTACAATCGCACCTCCTTACAATGCCCACCTTCCTGCAGCACCTATATGCTGCTGCTGGCAGTGGGGTCATCGAAAAGGTGACAGTCCAGTAATTGGAATGGGGAGTAACTAAGCCTGAGGGGCCCCAGATGGGTCCAGGTCAAAACTGCATCAGAAGAATGGCATGGTCAAAACACATGCAGCACGGACAGCAAAAAATGTGTGCGGTGAAAAAATGCGCTAATATAAATAAACCAACTCTGAAACCATGCGTGCTGTAATGTCAGCAAGACTTTCAGCTGCACTATTCTTCTGATGCGGTGTTGACCAAATACCGCCCCAGACCCACACACACATTATCCCACTGGTCACACAACCACCACACAAACAACTCCCACTATTAAAAGTAGTCCCACCTAAAGGAGAGTCTGCACCATAGCAGAGACCTCCCACTATCCTAATCCTAAACCCTGAAACAATCACAACTCACAGTTGCACCAGTTCTAATACAATACATGCCTACTCATCCATACCATCAGACATACACTGATCTAAGGTATGACCTTCTTCCTAATGTCTCTTTCTCCCCAACCCTCCAAATAAAACCACCATTATAAATAAGTTCAAAATAAAATATGAAATAAGGAGAATCTACCAAATATAAGCAATCCAGTAATTTCAGGCTTTGTTTATATCCTTTTTAAAATATTACATTAATGCACTCAAGTCTCTGCTCCCACCAGAGAAGTCCAGCAAAAGTTTCTATTCATAGATATAACACTTTCTCACTGACATACTCTCAGACAGTCCCTTCACGTATACTTATCATCCATCAAATCTCAACATGTCTGGGATGAGTACTGCAAGAATATCAATAATGTAGTCTCGTATAGAAATTTAATCAAAGGAAATTTTACAGCTGGACTCAAAAAGTGGATATGACTAAAGTAAGAAATTTGAATTATGCCCAATGGTTCAGAATTAATAACACTTCTCATGTCCTGTAAGATTGTCTTCTCCTCCCATTACAGTCAGAATTTAGGAGAATAATCACATTAGCAAGACTTAAGCTTCTTCCATCTAGGTTCCTAGGAAATAAAAATAAAGAGGCTTTTAGTGTATCTCAAATAAATGTTCAGTTCCCATGTAACAAGGGATATACGGAAACATTATTTCATGTTGCTATACAATGTGCACTGTATAAAGAATACAGAAAAAGATATATAGACTCAATGTCTATTACTACGCAGATCATTTTCACGATATCTTGTTCTGCTGCATCCAGTGCTGGTCAACGAGGCAGAGACAATAGCAAAATGTTACATTGCCTTACCAAAAAAAAAAAAAAAGAATTGGTTGACAAACTAGCCTTGGTGGAGCCTAGTAGAAACTTCAGTTCTTGCTAACTGTTTGCCTTTTTGTGTAAAAAACATCCAGTGAAGCAATTTTCCATGGGAGTGGTCCCAAGCCACTATGGAGCTTTATGTGCAGTTACATGCCTGGTGGAAGCATTAGCTAATGGAGTAACCCCGCCTCCCCCCAATTATGCACCTTTGCTTATCTACTTCAACATACTTGAGAACCTCAGATCATTTTGCACAGATTCACTATAAGATGCATGCACTTTGCAAGTATTTTGGAAAATGTAGTGCACTATTACTGTCAAAACCTGTTATGGAGTTTTAGTTGTAAACACAGATCCTTTGTAAATGCTGCCATGAATAATTTCATTTTTGTTTTATTCTTTTAACCTGTAGATTGTAATGACTTGTATATTTTATACATTATGGTCGAACAATAAACTGCTTACTACTAAATTGGTCATGAAATGTTTAGCATCCCATTTTGTTCTGTTTAAATAGTTTTAGTTAGCCTACCAATAGTCCTCATAATTACTATTATTATATTTGTGCTGGGAATCTTGGTTGAATTTCGCTCTGGCTAGGGGACCTGAGCTGTAGACCGACCGGGGAACTGATCAGTGGGCTCAGGATCCTCATTGGTTCCCCAGGGGGTCTGCTGTTTGGTGAATCCCAGTGGTGGTTCCTTTCGCCGGAGTGAATATTTTTGGCTCAAGCCCCTAAACATAGGTTTCTCCCCCGTGCTTGCCTGCGGTGGATGTCGGCCTGGAAAGAATGGTTTGGTGATGGCTATCTGTGTCTGAAGATCTACAAACATGGTCAGATGTTTTTTCCTTTTAATTTCTGGTGGCCCGGATTTCACTAATAACTTTATAAACAGTGAGAGTGTTTATATTCCCGGTGCTGTTCAAGCAGTGAGAGGGCTTGGACATCTTCAACCTTCAATTATCTCCACTTTTGCACCCAAAACTTGTCTCATTTAAAGCTTGTCTGTCTAATTGTTCTGACTTTGAGTATACATTCTCCTTATGTTCCCTGGGGAGTAAGAGACCTTGGGGACCAAGGGGTTTCTGTCTTGGCCTCTTAGTGGGACTAAGTTATTTTAGGACTGAAGGACTCAAAGTTTAGGTTTTAATTTTATTGTTATTTGTTGGGTATGGGGAGTGTATTATTTATGGTTAAGTATTTTATTATTTAGATAAGTTAATATTAGGATTGTATTATTATTTAATTATTTGTATTGTTTTTGATATTTATTTAATTGTGTTTTTGGGTTATTGAATGCCTGGGATGCTGGCGTCCACAGTCGTGCACTATTCGTCCTCTGCTCTTCATGCCCTCCATCCTTTCTGTCCTCCTCCTCTTCAGTTTGACACCTTCTTATGGTGCAGGGCATTGGGTATTGCACGTAGGAGTTGGAGAGGGGGAGGGAGGTGCGAACAGTGGAGGGTGAGTGAGGGATGCCATCACATCAGGGTAGTGGGATCCAGGTGATGCCCTGGGGCGAAATGGAACCCAGAGTGTGGGGCACCATGTTTGGTTTCCATACCCAAGGACACTACTGAGTATAGTAGGCAGATGGTTAGGGCGGCCCGAGAGGTTTGTCCAACTCGGGCGGTGTTATGCAATGCCAGATCCATTAAAAACAAGACCGCAATTATTGCGGATCTTGTTGAAACGGTGGACCTGGCTTGCATCACTGAGATCTGGCTGGATGAAACTTCTGGCCCCATTTTGGAGGCTTTAATTCCAGCCGGGTACTCGGTGATACACCGCCCAAGATTGGACCGGGGGGGAAGGGGTTGCGGTCTGTTTTAAGACCGAACTAAACTTCTCGAGTGTACTAGTTGAGGAGGCAGAGTCGTTCGAGTGTATCATTGTAGCAGGTGGAGGTTGTCAGATTGCCCTCATCTATCGTCCACCCGGTGATGAGAAGCATTTCCTTCAGGAAGTGGCAGACTTCATCTTCGACATTTCATTGGAGTCACCTAGACTGATGGTTCTGGGTGACTTTAACACCTGGCTCAATGATGAACTCTCGCAATTTGGGCAGCACTTCCTCCAGTTAATGACATCTCTGGGCCTCTCACAGGTGGTTACCACTGCCACTCACAAACACGGTCACTCCCTCGACCTGGTCTTCCTCCTAGGGATCGAGGCCTCCAATTTGGGGGTGGAACGTGTTGTATGGTCTGATCACTACACCGCGGGGTTTCGTTTTAGCACCCCCCCAAGTAGGCCTCCCCCTGTGGAGATGGTCAGGTACCACCCTTTACGAGACATAGCTCTCAGAGGCTATCTGCGGTACTTGACCTATCGTCCCTCTCTGTGGCAAGCAGTGACCAAGAGACCCTTGTGCTGGCTTATAATAACGCCATCTTAGGGGATCTGGATGTGATTGCTCCAGTCTGAGTTTGTCCTCTTTCCCTTCACCCTCGATCCCCATGGTTTGATGGAGTTTTGAGGGAGATGTGGCAACAAGGACGAAGGTTAGAATGTCTCTGGCAGAAATCTGTCCTTGATGCCAACTGCCTTAGATTGATGGACCATTATAAAGTCTATCAATCCACAATCACCCATAAGAAGGCAGAGTTCCTTTCCAGGGAGATTGTGGCAGCGCAGAACTGACCAGCTCAGCTATTCCCTACTGTGGACAGACTGTGCAACCCAGCCTGTCTCCAGGTTCAGAAAGCGTTTTCACAAATAGAGTGTGATGACCTTGCTCATTTCTTTGCTGATAAGGTGGCCGACATCAGGGCAGGGCTCCAACCAGTGCATTCTTAGGGTATTGCTTGTGATCAGTATAAGGTCACTGTTCCTCGGTTTTCCTGGAGTACCTCCAGCTGCCCTGACTTCATCGATGTCATGCGGATCATCCACGATGTGCGCCCTACATGCTATAGTTTGGATCCTGGACTGACTTCCCTGATATTGGGTGGTCTTGATGTTATCGGTCCGGTCCTAGCATGGATAGTTTGGTGCTCCTTGGAATTTGGGGAGTTTCCTAACTCTCTGAAAGAGGCAGTAGTGATACCACTCCTGAAGAAAGCTACTTTGGACCCAAACTGCTACGCCAACTACAGGCCGATCTTGAACCTCCCTTTTTAAGGGAAGGTGATTGAGAAAGTAGTGGCAGCGCAACTGGATGACCATTTAACCATCCATGACATCTATGAGTCCCTCCAGTCTGTTTTTTGGAAGAGACATAGCACTGAGACAGCACTGGTTTGGGTGCTCAATGATCTCCTGATGGTGAGGGATCAAAAGAACTGCTCCATCTTGGTTCTTCTGGATCTATTATCAGCATTTGACACCATGGACCATGGGTTGTTACTTAGCCATCTGAGGTACATCTGTGGAATAACTGGATCTGTCCTCAGGTGGTTTACATCATTCCTCATGGGAAGAACTCAGAGAGTGGTATCTGGAATGTTTTCTTCAGATCCAATGTCTCTGTCTTGTGGGGTTCCTCAGGGTTTGGTTTTGTCACCCATGTTGTTCGCAGTGTACATGCTACCCCTCGGAGACATTGTAAGAAGGTATGGGTTGAGGTTTCATTGTTATGCCAATGATACCCAGCTCTACTTGTCTTTTGCACCTGACCAGGGTAGTGCTTTCTCGGTCTATAACAACTGTCTCAAAGCAATCCAGGAGTGGATGGATATGAGCTTGCTGAAGCTGAACTCGGGTAAGACTAAGGTGATGGTTGTGGAACCTGGTCGCTGGACAGGAGTTCTGGGTAGTGGGTCTACCTCCATACTTGTTCTCGGGGGGGTCCCTCTCCTGACCTCTAACCAGGTGTGTAACCTGGGGGTGATTTTTGATGAAGGGCTGACCCTGCAATCACAAGTGTCGGCTGTCATCAAATCTTCCTTTCATCATCTAAGGAATATCTCCAGAATTAAACATCTGGTTCCGTCCAGCGACCTCTCTGTTTTGGTTCATGCCTTTGTGTCCTCTCGCTTAGATTACTGCAATTCCCTATACATAGGGCTTTCAGGAGTGGAAATCCACTGCCTGCAGCTGGTGCAGAATGCAGCAGCCTGGCTTTTGACGGGATCATCTTGATCGAGTCATATTACACCGGTGCTGCGCGATCTGCACTGGCTGCCAGTTCAGTGGCGGATCACCTTTAAAGTTGGCTTGCTGACTTTTAAGGCCCTACATGGACTGGGCCTGGACTATCTGAAAGAGCTCCTGGTCCCCTACTGCCCTGGGCAATTGCTAGAGATACCTGAGGTGTGTTTGAAATCTTCAGGAGCCAGATCTTTTATGTTCGTGGCTCCCACACTATGGAATTCTCTACCTCATCAGTTATGGGAATGCACGACTGTGGAAAGTTTTAAATCAGCCCTAAAGACTTATTTATGGGACCAGGCTTATGGAAGTGATTAGCTGATTTGTACTAGTATGGTGATGTTTGATGGTTTTAAATGTTTTCTTGATTTGTTTGATCTTATTTGTATGGCACCTTGGTTTTTGAAAGGCGCCTTAAAAATAAAGATATTATTATTATTATATTATTGCTTGCAATAGGTTGAGGGGGTAAACCACATGTTGGATAAGTTTAATTGTTCTGATCCATCTTTATTTAAAATTCTGTTTTATAGTTGTAAATGTAAATTTATCTTTTCATCATATACCTACCGTAATATCAGTTTTATAAATGAAGACATATGGTAGTGTTTTATGTCATGGCACTCTATCCCCACCCCCTTTCTTTTGCAAGAACAGCTTTTGCCACACAATTTTTTTTTTTTTATTATTCCAAATAAATTCTTGGAACAGTTTATGTAGTTCATTGTACCAGTCATCTGGAATGGGCATTATTGCTTGTAGCATATAAGAAATTATTGGTAGCGCCATCATTTTAAGGGCATGTATTTTACCCCATATACTGTAGATAGTAGGATTTTATTTCATCCTAATAATTTCAATTTTACTTCTCTATTAAATGTATATGGCTATATTTGTACATGTCATTTGTGTTTGCTGCTATTGTTACCCGTAAATAGTCAATATAATCTTTTTTTTATTCTTATATTAAACATGTGTAAAAGACCCTTGGAATCTTGGTTATTCATAGGCAAAATCCCCAATTTACTTTTGTTAATTTTATAACTAGTTACTTTTGACAAATGAGATATAATGATTTTCACTTCCTTTACTTATCTATTTGAGAATCTAATAATGATAAAATGCAATCTGTGTAACCTCTTAACTTTATTTCTCCATTGTTTATTAAGATACCTTTTATTGTGTTGTTACTTCCTATTTCTTGTTTCTTGTAGTTTATCTCTAATGCTAATGCAAATAAAGTTGATGAAAGAGGGCATCCTTGCCTTACTCTTCATAGATTATGTTGCATGGAAAGAAAAGCATATACAGATTGTCAGACATTAGTGAAAATAGGAAACATTATTACTGGCAATGTATCAACGTCATATAAAAAAATTACTATTTCAAACTGTTGCCAATAAGAGATATGGGAAAGAGCTCCAGAAGAAAAAAAAAATTAGAATGAAATATTACAACATTATAATCAAAAACATGGAATTTTTGCTGGGCTAATAAGCAATGCAGCAAAAAAAATTAAACATCAATATAACAAAACAAAACATAAGTGGTCATTTTAACTGGGTTTCAAACATACAGTCAATGGAAAGAACTGATAACTTCGACAATCAAGTATAAAAATACAAGAGATAAAGCAATACAGTATAAGATATTTAACAGGGTGTAATATACTCCATATAAATTACATAAAATTTCTAAGTCAACAGAATTAAAATGCTGGCATTGTAAGTCGAATAATGCTAATTTTTCTGTATGTTCATGGGCTGTAAATGTATTAAAAATTGGTGGGGAGACGTTTTCATTATTCTTGAAAGAAAAGGTATAACATTTGAAAATTAGATTGTAAAACAATTCTACAGGGTAACATAGATGTCAGACAGTTAAATAAAAAAGAAATAACTTTTTTTTTGCACTAATGACTACAAAGAGAACCATATTAAAATACTGGAAAGTAGAAATGGAGAATAAAGTATTCTCTTATGAGGAATGGAAACAGCAATTTATTTCATCATTGTATGATGGCTACTTCTTCCTAAACTGTAAAGAGTATTAGAATATTTATAAGATGAATGTGAACCAATGATCCAGAGACAATTTCTTTTGTCAAGGATAAGGAGTATTTAGCTTGTTTGTATAGTAGATTACAAATTATAACATAAACACTTATTTGTACCACTGGTGCTCAAAAGGAGAAAAATAAGTAATATAATATAAAAAATATTTATAAATCTACAAAATTAACTTTCAGCAGCAGTGTAGGCTGAGACCACAAATACACAAATCTGTGGTGCATATACAAATACAAATTGAGCATGATAGCAAGTAACAGGTATTTATTGTTCAAGTTAAACAAGAGATAGACTACATCAGAGACAACCCCAGCACCTGAATCCAACCTGACTCTTCAGTAGAAACTCAGTATACAAGCATTCAGATGGCTGCATGCTGAGGTGGTAAGAGGAGGGTTTGTGCCAGTCCCCATCTGACATTCTGCCACTATTTCTATGGACTTTTACAGTGAGTAGAGTTCTGGACAGAGGGTGGAGGTTGGTGTTTGCTGAGTAGATGGTCTGGGCCTGGGAGTAGGAGATGTCATTTTACAACTGGATCAGGGTGGGAGGGGTTATCATTGAACTACCTGGGTGCATTTCTTTTCATGACAAGGGTCTGGGTATGAGAGGGTACCATTAGCCTATCAGGGTAATTTAGTGATTTCTTTTCACAACAGGGATGGGGTGGCTGGGGTTGCCACTAGACTGCCTGGGATTTATACATTAGTGTATGGGGATCAGGTGAGGTTGGGGGCAATGGTCAAAGCTGTTCCCAAGGCTTCCATGCATACATACATATGCATGGAAGCATTATGTAGAGCTGCTAATGACCATATAATGGAACACATATACCCTTCAGCACCTTGTATCCCACATGTGGCCATAAGCATGCTGGTTTCTGAATATGGCACCAGGGACAATGGCACTACTCTGTTTGGAATAGGTTATCATCCTTTGTTCCTGTGTGTCTGTTGCCAGCAGGGAGCTGTGGTGCACCATGCATATCTGCTTTGGACTGTGCCACCACAGCTTGATATTCATACTTACTGGCTCATGAAAGTATCTCCCTAATGACTGTGCACTATTCCATATGGCTCAATTGGTTGTGTCTGAATAAAGGGGCCATGACTGCTAATGCATGTTTACTGTGAGGCTGCTTGCTCAGCTAGTATGACTGGAAGTTTCAAATGTTGTTTTTCAAAAGCAAAAGACAGTGTACTTAATAAAAATGACTGAAACACTGACATAAAATGAAAACCAGGCACTGAGGTGATCAATAAACATGACCCTGTTCTTCAGGTGTATCAGTTATCTAACTTTGCATTCTTTCTTCAGTTTACTCCAAAGCAAGTGCAATTGCTTTTGGAATCAAATGTGTGTTGAAAAAAAGAGAAATACTTACTAAAATGTAAATGGGCTCTAGAAATATATTTTGGCTAATTAAGAGCATCCCACTGTAACTTCTTAGAGTATCAGAACCATTCAACTTTGCTTCTTGTTTCCTGAACCCTAAAAAGTTATGATGAGACTATCTTGATTAGCCAAGAGACATCATCTGAGCCCCATTTACTTATATTATAAAGCAAGTCAGAAATATTTTATTTGTATAACACAGATTGCTTCCTTTGGGGCCTGTCAGTAATTTGGGTACTTTATGTTAGCTTTGTTAATATTAATGTTGTCTTTTGTATTAGTCAGTCATGCATCAGTTGTGTAGTCTGTGTAGTTGCACAGTCAGTGGACTGTAGTACTAGTTGGAATGTTTCCTATACAGTTCTTCAATAAGGCACCAGTACACATGCCCAACACACACTCAGGAGTCCCTGACATGAATGTCTTCATCTCACACTCAGCTCCTTAACATGCTGCTCAAACTCCATTTCTCTGTTTCTCCTGCTGCCTGTGTACCATTCTTGTGGTTGTATTTTACCAACCAGAAAAATGTACTGACAGCTGAGACCAGGCCATATATTTTCTGGGGGGAGGCAATTTGGATAACTGTCAGACAGCGGAGTCACTGCAGCTGGCAGCAACATTCAAGAAGTTCTGGTCAGAGCCAAAACAACTACCAATGTTTTAATGTGATAAGTAGTACAAAATTAATGTGTGGCCTGATTGTACTAGCCATTTTTATGTTTGCTTGCATGCATGTGCAAGAAACATAGTGCCATCATCCGAGTTTTCGGAGGTGTGGCAGCCCTCTTCCAATTCAGTCAGTGTGTTTGCAGGCACGGCCGCAGTTCTCCAATGCCTGCTGGAGCTGTCTATGACAGCTCCAAAATGCAGTGGAGTACAGTTGAAAGGGGGAGCTACGCTTCAGTGAGCAGCGATAAGATATCGCCTGCTCATGTGTTCTCCCCCTACACACACACACACACACACATGCATACTGCGTGCTCACCCCCCCACGCACACACTGTGTAGCTGAAGGGGGTGCCCAATCCCGCGTCGGCTGTGCTGTGCCCCCCCAAGCAGAGTTACATATGCCACGCTGGGTGCCCACCCCAGCATGGCCAATACATTAGAGAGTCAATGGGGTGCCCAACTCTGTCGGCTCCACTGTTCCCCATTACAGGGTGCCATGCTGGGAGCCCACCCCAGCGTGGCAACAGATGCTATTGCCAATGGGGTGCCCAATCCCCCATTGGCTCGGCACCCCCACCAGCCATCCTTGTGCCACGCTGGGAGCCCACCCCAGCGTGGCAAATGTCCCGCCGTCATTTAATAAAAAAAATACCTGAAACTTAAAACGGGTCCCTCGCTGTCTCTGCCCCCACCCACGCCACCCACTGTGCACCACACCTCCCCACACCCCCCTCACCCCATACTTACCTCCGGACTCTGGCGACGATCTTCGGTGGACCGGGAACACGTCTGCACTCTTCAAAGCCGACCGCGAACTGAGGAAATGCCGGTAAGCTGTATAATGGGATAGATAGGGTTTTTTTCAACTTTGCTGCATATCTCAGCCATTTTTTGGAATTTTTGCACCAAATTTTCAACATGGGGTTTTTGAGACCCCTTCTCATGAGTGCTCTCACTGTCATGGCGTTAATCAGGCCCGAAGGGTGATTTCGCAGTCACTGCACAAAATCACCTTTCGGGACTGAGTAATGAAATGATACTGCCACTGTTCATAAGGTGGGCTCTCAAAAAGCCTATGTTGAAAATTTGGTGGAAAAATTCTGAAAAATGACTGTTTTACGAGCGTGCGTTGCGCAGTTCCTACGCACACTCGTAAGTTTGCAAATTTTCAATATTTTCACTCCAGATTTTCAACATTGCCATTTTACCACACCTCCTTATGTGCAGTACAGCTGTCATTTTTCACATCTTGCCCAAAACGTGTTTCTGCCCATGTAGCGCACAATGGCGCAGTCGGTGTGTGAAATCAATGTATGGGACACATTAAGAAAATCACAGTGACACTGTTAATGAGCAGAGGTCTTAAAATGGCTATGTTGAAAATTTGGTGAAACAATTCCTAAAAATGACTGTTTTTCGAGCGCTCGTTGCGCAGTTCCTATGCACGCTCGTAAGTTTGCAAATTTTCAATATTTTCACTCCAGATTTTCAACATTGCCATTTTATTACACTTCCTTATGTGCAGTACAGCTGTCATTTTTCACATCTTGCCCAAAACATGTTTCCGCCCATGTAGCGCACAATGGCACAGTCGTGTGCGAAATCAATGTATGGGATACATTAAGAAAATCACAGTGACACTGTTCATGAGCAGAGGTCATAAAATGGCTATGTTGAAAATCTGGTGAAAAATTCCTAAAATGACTGTTTTATTTAGCCGCTATGCTATGCAGTTCCTACACTGTAAGTTTGCGAATTTTCTATATTTTCACTCCATAGATTTTCTACATTGCCATTTTATTACACTTCCTTATGAACAGTACAGCTGCCATTTTTCACGTTGCCTCAAATGTGTTTCCGCACATGTAGCGCACAATGGTGCAGTCAGTGTGTGAAAGCAATGTTTGGGACAGATTAAGGAAATCACGGTTACACTGTTCATAAGCAGAGGTCTTAAAATGGCTATGTTGAAAATTTGGTGACGAAAGTCCATAAAATGACTGTGTTACGAGTGAGCATTGTGCAGTTTCCACGCACCCTCGTAAGTTCATGACTTTGTAATATTTTCAGTCCAGATTTTCACCAGTGGTATTTTTCCTCACTTCCTTATGAACAGTACAGCTGTCATTTTTCACAACATGGCCGAAATGTGTTTTCACACTTTCAGCGCAGAGATGCGTGGTCGCTGTGGGAAATCATTGTTCGGGACAGATAAAGAAAATCACAGTGACACTGTTCTTGATCGGAGGTCCCAAAATGCCTGTGTTGACAATCTGCTGTAAAAATTCCCCAACCTAATTACATTGCGGGTGTGCGTTGCACAGTTTCTATGCACGCTTGCGACTTCACCGTTTTTTTTAATATTTTTACTGCAGATTTGCAACATTGCCATTTTTGACACCTCCCCATGAACAGTACAGCTGTCATTTTTCACATCCTGTTCGGAATGTGTTTTTGCACCTGTGGTGCTAAATGCCTTAGTCGCTGTGCATAAGCAGCTTTCGGCTAACAAACTGATATTGCCACTGTTCATGAGGTGGGGGTCACAAAAAAAACGTTGAAAATTTGGAGTGAAAATACCAATGAATGCCTGAGGTCTTAGGGTTTCCAACCATAACGCTCCACCCTGTAGAGAATGACAGGCATCAGGGGTGTGACTTGGGATTCTTGCCTGTAATGCTCATATCATTCCACATCCTGCAGCCAGTGAGAAGCATCGAGGTATGCCTTGGACTCTTCGGCCCCAAAGTTCACCCCATTCTCCTATACCGCACCCATCTTACCATATTTTATGATGGAATGCGGTGCGCATAAGGGCCAAAGACCCCAAGGCACTCCGTGACACTTGTCAGTGTCTGCAGGGTAGGGTGTGGTGAAATGGCGTGGCCATTATGCCTGACGACCCAAAGGCACACCCCAATGCCTGTCACTCTCTGCAGGCTGGTGGTGGGGTTGGCTTCAGTTCAATACTTCACTGCCATTTCTATTATGCAGCTCTGTAACTTCTACACTACCAATGCCAATGCCAGCAAGCAAACATTCGGCGCTGACAAATGCTTGTTTATCTTTGTGCTGTGCACTACCAACAGAATGTTCACAAAATCAACATTGAGTCAGTTACTCACTAGCATATCTGTTGTGCCTTGGACCCTCTTTGCATATTGACAGTACCTTCATAATGAAATAATGGCACTGTAGATGTGCAAGCTGATGATAATTGGTGTTTGTTGCAAGGGGACTGAGCCTGGCTCTTGTGCAGTGAGCTTCCAACAGTTTCTGGACTGTGCAGTGTGGGGATGTGGCAGGTCATGCTTTGCAACAGGATGTTGTGCCACATCCCTGCAACTCACAACTCAAAAACTGCTAGGGTGCACTGCACACGGTCTGGTTCTGTTCCACCAGCTCTAATTATTATAACAGCATGAATGTTGACAGATAAGAGACAAGTCCTCTCTGTGTGCTCTGTATGGGAAGGGGGCTAGCTGGGACTTCATGCAATTTGGTGGTGGAACATTGGGGCTCTATACTTGATGTAGATACTGGGGATGGCAGTAACAAGTTTGCTCAATGAGGCTGCATACCAAGTTTGCCTTGGGGCACCACAATGTCTAAGGCTATCCATGCATACCCTTTATCTGTTTGACCACATGCGCAATTCCCTTAGCAGAAGAATTTAGTGACTAGAGCACAGGCTTGGGAACCAGAAGACCCAAGTTCAAATCCCACCACAGCTACAGTCTTCTCTTTTATTTACATTTTTATTCCTCTGTGGGCTTAGTCCCTTGGGCCAGGTAACAACCCAGACCCAGCACTGACCTTCTGCCACGCTGAGGAATCTTCCTTCTCTTAGCTACCATTTTGGATAACAACTGTCTGGCATCATGATGCCATTTTTGGAAGAAGAGGAAGAAGAAGAAGAAGAAGTGTTTGCATTTATTTAGTGCTTTTCATACAAACTGTATCCAAAAGTGCTTTACAAGCAATGGGACTGGTAGTGAAGTAATTAAATATATAGTAGCATCCATTTCACACATTGACACCCACTTAGTGCCTTAGAGAATTGCCTTAACTGATTCTCCTACCACCCCACTGGCACGTGCCCATTAGTGGCTTTGCACATCCAAGCAAATACCTGTGAAGTAGCAAGCTCTCAAGCCCACTGCAGGGCCAGTGGGTCAGCAAACTGTTGCACCACTTTCCTCTTGGCTGGCACACAATACTATGGACAACTTTCCAGGCACTGGGCATTTTTATACCAGCATTCTGGTGCCACTCGCAAACCCACGTTGCTGGTACACAAGCAGTGTGTGCTTTCGCTGGAACATTGGATTAAAATAAAAACATTTAAATGTTCCTACACTGATGAACCACATGATATCAAGACTGGGCCCCCAACTGGTAAGACCTTGCTACGACCAAGGGTGTCTAAGGTGAAGTCTAAATGCCCATTTTACTCACATTTGCTCAGCCTGAGAGATGCATTCTGTGGCTGAGTACCATGAACCCCTACAGCATGGAGGTGGGGAGATAAAATTCCAGTTCTGCTGATTTTGTATTCAGTTATGAGCTTCCAGGTGCTTGGCGTACCAGGATGGGGAGGTGGCACTTTCTTGGTCTGCCTGTACTATACTAGCTCCACCTCTCCCCCACTACCGCCACCATACAAGAGGGAATTTCAGCTCCTCCACCATCTGTTAAGGAGTTCAAGAAAAGGCTATGCATTCATACCCTACCACAGTTAATCATAATATGGTTAATCTCAGTGTACTGTATGTGCCTTCCTATAACAAAGAAACTGCTTAGAAAAGCTCCATTGAGTTTCTACTGTATTCAGTATCCATTTAAATAGGAAGGAATACCATTCTCCCATACAGTACACTCAGCTGTATCTGATTTTGGAAGTTGATTTACAACTTTAGGCATGAGTAACTTGGCCATTTTTAGTCCTATATTAAACATTAAAGTACAGTATATGCTTCTTGTATTTTCTGACTTTCTTTTTTCATTTTTAAATTATTTTACCTGCAGTTTTGGCCAAAATATCCCCGATCTGAAGATGCCAAGTCTGTATCACAGGGGTGTGCTCCCTGCAATGATGGTAAGCCCAACTAATGTAACAGGCTACCAAAAGATAGTCAGGAGACAACCTCTATCCATGCCTAAACCTCCCACAAAATTCAGTCATATCTATGCTCCATGAGACTCTATTTCCCACAATGTGACCAAACTGACCACACATTTTCTCCTACCCTACCACATACTGCAGTGCCATCCTGATCCTTGAAGAGCAGCACACACAAAGTCCTGGCTTGGGAGAGGGGAGGCAGGATTGCACCAGCAAGGATAAATGGATTGATTTTTGTTTTTTAAGAAGCAAAGACAGAGTGCAGGCTGCAGGGGAAGAAGAGATAGAGAAAGAGAGAGGATTGGATCAGTGAATGGAAATGGAAATTTTTTTATGAAGGAAAGACAGAGCGTCAACTGTGGTGAGGGGGGAAGAGGATTAGACTGGTGAGGAGAAATGGATTTTTTTTAAAGGAGCAAAAGCAAAGTATTGGATTGGGGGGGGTTAAGAGAGGATCGGCCTGGCAAGGAGAAATTGATTTATTTATAAGACACAAAATCAGAGTTCTGGCTGGGGAGAGGCGAGAGACAGAGAGAGAGAGAGAGAGAGAGAGGAACATATTGGTGAGGAGAAACAGATTTTTTTTTGTAACAAACAAAAACAGATTGCAGTCTGGAGAGAGCAGAAAGAGAGGCTCAGACTGGTGAGGGAAACTGATTGTTTTTAAGAGGTAACAACAGAGTGCTGGCTGGGGGGATCAGACCTGCAAGGGTCAGCAGAGACTTTATGGCTGAGTATGTCTGGTAGGAGGAAGGGAGGACAGAGAGAGAGACAAAGAGGAATCACAGAGATCTCATGCATAACAATGAGGTGATGAGATTCCACTATGAATGCAGAAAGTATCTTCATCAATTCCTGTAGCATGCTCCACTTCTCTCCTCTCCCAGCAATGTGTCATAAGGTGCTTTTACATTACAGCTTACCTGGTGTATTGCTATCTGAATCGGCTTGCTCCACTCTGCACCACTGCCCTTTTCTCATACATGCTGAGGCTGTGCAATGTTCGCCAAAGGCCATCCCATGTTTTGGGACACTTCTGGTAGAGGGGTTGATGAACGGGAGTGGCACCGGTGCAGGTGAAACAGCATTTTTACATGTTTGCAAAACACAGTTGCACTGGTGCTCTCTGCTCTCCATTCCCAACAAACCAGGGAATGCCCTTTGCCACAGCAAAGCTGCTTGCAATGCTCTGGCAGCTCTTTAAACTGCTGGATCTGCACTGGTGAACTCATCTGCACTGCTGGCACTGGTGCAGATCTGGTAGTGTAAAAGCCCCTATCGTGAGAGTAGAGACAGAGCAGCAGAGAGGTATATGAGGTACAGGATAGAAATAAAGTAAGAGGTGAGAAAAAGTAGTTTCAGATAACAGTGAGAGAGAAAGGAAGTAAACACAGTGATTTCCATTTACCTGCCCCCTGACCTGATAATTGTAGCGACATGCACTTCCTCTGTAGCTTGCTATTACTGGTGGTTTTCCATGTTGTGGCCATTCATGAATTTCACAGTACCTACATCCCTGGACTTTCAGGCTGCTATTTTTCTCCGTATCAACATCCCCATTTTGTCCATTCCTCCATCTGGCAACCAATCATTCCTTCCCAGGCTCCTAGTTTCTGCAGGTATAGACATAGCTGATGGAGTGGAGGAGATAGTGTACATATGCCCTCAACTTTCAGCTTGCACATTTTTATTATCTATTATTCACCCTCTCACATCTACCTCTGACTGTTCAGCCATATGGAATGAGCAAGTGACAGGTTGCTCGGGGTAGTTGACTGCACAAGGTGACTAAGCATTTTGACTGCAGGGTCATCCAAGATCCTCCCTTCATTTCTGTTTTCCTCCCATCCCAACTGTTGACTCTGCCCCCTGCCCTGACTCAGTGTGTCCACTGGCTCCTGGAATGGTATTCAACAAACCCTGCACCTAAGTGCTCAGTATAGCTTCCAGGCTTGGTCTGTTTCCATGCTCCCATCCACCATTTTGCATCCATCTAACAGGTTGGCCAGGCTGGGGGGGCACACTGGCCAGTGAGCCCATAGAAGGCAGAAAGAATGGACATAAATGGACTCTGAGGGTTGCATTGCATCAATACATGCAAAATATTGCTACTCAGTAACCTGGCTGCGGCATTCTCTATGTCTGTTGGTGGCACAAATTATCACAACACACACACACACACACACACACACACACACACACAGAAAAGACTGTTTGCTCTGTAGTCAAGTAAGTAACTTACTTTAAACATACACACAATAAGTGTGACTGTCCATCCACTCTTTCTCCAGGTACAGACAACTCAATCAGCTGCCACAGAGAAGGACTGTGAACTGGCACTACTGGTGCACTTGTGTGGAGGGTGGAAGAAAGTGCTGCTGAGAGCGACTAACACTGTGATGGGGACTGGGAAGAGGGAGGTTGCCACAAGTTACAGGGATTAATGGTTGAAACTGAGGAGAGGAAGGGGGTTGCTATGGACCAGGCAGAGGGGGCAGTTAGATGCCAGGGAAAGAGAGGCTCTGACCAGCAAGGAGAAATGTATTTATTTATTTTTTTTAGTTAGTCCTCTTTACCTTGGCTTTCCGGTCTGCCTCATGTCCAGGCATCCTGTTCCTCTGGCCACCGTCCAGTCCTCTCCCAGCCCAATGGAGCCCCCATTGCCAATTACCCCATGGCTTGCCCCCCATGGCAGGGCGGTGGAGAGTCCCCGTCACTCTCCAACCGAACCAGGATCCAACAATGCAGAGATTCCCCCTGATCAGGTGTGCCATAGACAGCCATCAAGCCACCGTGACTGTTCCACCATGTTTCCCTTTTCTGTGGCAGTGTGAGTGGGGCATGCAATGACTCCAAGGTGGGGGTGCGCATGTGTCCGCACGTCCTCTTGCCCGGCATCGTGCTCCAACTCACCCCTCCAAGCTCAGTGCCAATGCACCCTCCCCCAGCCTCCGCTAGGGGACACAAGTGTGCCAGCAACTGAAGACCCCCCGTACCCAGAGAGAGAGCAGTCCCATGGATGCTCAATCCCTCGCCGTCCTTGCCAATCCCCAGTGACCCAAGTCCATTCCTGAATCCAGGTCACCGGTGTAGAGCGAGGTGTGGCAACCAGCGCCTTAATACTCAGTACCACTGGGCTGGCTGAGAAATGTATTTCTTAAGAAGCACAACAGAGGGCCGGCTGGGAGTATCAGACTAATGAGGGGAAATGGATTCTAGAAATTGACCCAGAAAGTCAGAGGTCCAGCCAGGAGGAGGAGGATCTAGTGTCCCATGGACTGCTCTCCTCATCCAGAGGGGTGGGTGGGACAGCATGTGGTGCATTCCTGACCTATGGCAGAGACTGGGGGTTGCAGCAGCCAGAGCTCATGATGTTGGGGGGCATGCCGGATAACAGCACTTAGGCACCATATGTCATTGCACATCATGTCTCCCTGAAGAAAACATGAAAAATGCCAGACCACAGTATAACACCCCACCTCACTGGCCCTGCACCACTACCCTAGACACTTGACTGGAAACCGAGCTCAAATGCCTCCAGGAATGGCTCAAATCCACAGCCCCACGCTGGGGGAGAAGCCAGGGAGGAATACCGGCAGAGATATCTGCCGGGAACAGGACTCTAACTCTGTGGAGAACATGCCTGCTCAAAGGCCCAGCCCTGGGAGGCAAGCCAGGGATGATGTAATTCCCGGGGGTGGTGGGTACCAGGGCGGGGGTTGAGCCCCATGTCGGGATCTGGCACCAAAAAGCATATAATAAAAAAGAAAAGAAAGGGATTGTTTTTTACAGAATCAAAAACACAATGGCCAGCCCAGTTGTTCGGTGGCAAAGCTACCACCTAGCACATTGGTGACCCAGGTTCAGAAGCAGACTCAGGTTGCTGGGGGTCAGATTGGGTGGAGAGAACTGAGCACCCAAAGAACTGCTTTTCCTTCCCAGTTAGGGGAGAATCACCACTCTGCCATCAACTGACACCAGCGGAGGCCTGGTGGCAGTGCAGGCATGCATGATGCATAAGGAGGGATCTGTGGGACAGATGCAGTGTGTGTGCCTCCACACAATATACATTCACATTCATAGCCCAGCAAGGAAGAAACCTGTGAGAAAAGAGGAAACATGGTGGAGCAGGCATGACTGATTCCCTACTGCCTGCTCCCAGCTCACGCAACCACCCAGAATGTCAGGCCCCAGAGCTGGATTAGCATTTCTGGGAGAACAGCACTCCCCTTCCTGGTCCCGCCACAGGGGATAATCTATGGGGGAACATCGGTGGTCAGATAAGTCCTGGTGGAGGTGGTTGTTGGTCGGGGGGCAAGGATGTGGCTTACAGCTGTCTTCTTAGCCACAGGAGGATAAAAAAACATTATTGAAAAAAAGAATAACAGATAATGGGGGAGATTTTAATGTGGTCCATTCTCAGGATTTGGATTCTACCCATCCCTGGAATTTCAGAAAGTCTCATACCCAAATATTTATAGAAGATAATTGTTCACACCTTGGGATTTTAGACATCTGGTGATGGCTTTTCCCTTAGTAAAATGCTTATACCTTTTTTTCTCACCACAACCAATCCTATTCCCAAATTGATTAGTTCTTCACAACAGTTGAACATTTTCATAGGGTCCTATGGCACTAGAATTCTGTCTGATCATCACTCACGTCTTTTAAAAGTACAATTGGACAAACCACAAAAATGCTCCATTTGGAGACTGAATCTCTCTCTTTTGAAAGATAGGCAGTTTTGTAATATGATCTCACAAACAATACCAGAAATAATACAGGAGAACTCTATACACCCAGTCTCAGACCTTATTTTATGGGACACATCCAGTCATTTGGGGGAGATTATTACATATGCTTCTAGAAAAAAGAGAGAAAGGGATAAGAGATACCATACACTTATGGAGCAGTTCACAGTCTATCAATTATGATATACAACCAATGATAAAGTGGTTCAGGAAAAAATTAAAGAGACAAAGCAGCAGCTGCAAGAGATAATTGATTCTAAGGTGTAGTGGCAGCTGTCCTTTTTAAAACAATCTATGTATGAGGGAGGCTCTAGTGGATCCAGGATTCTGGCCTGCAAGCTTAGAGCTCGATGTACAGTACTACTGCCTGTGTATTGAAACTCCAAGACCCTGTGACAAAACATCATGTTCATGATAAATCATTAAAATTACATATATTTCAAAACTTCTATCAGTCGCTTTATGTGGCCTCTCCACCGTTGGATATAGGCAAACTGCACACTATATTTCAGAATTTGAAACTCCCCAACTGTCAGAAATTCAGAAGGCAGTCTTGAAGGCTCCTATCTGGCTTGTTGAAATAGAAGAGCAAATTAAAGTTGCAAGAACCCTAAAATGCTCTAGGCCTGATGGCTATCCTACAGAATGGTATAAGAAATGTGCCCCTTTGGTGCTCCCCACCTTGCAACAGATGTACAAAGCCATTGCTGCAGGTCAATCTCCCCATCCACCATGGGACTATACAATTATTGCAACTCTATCCAAACCAAACAGAGATCCCACCCATCCTTCCTCATACCACCCTGTTTCAATTCTAAATGTAGATTATGAATTATTCATGGCTATATGGGCTAAACAACTTGAAAAGATACTTCCTACTTTGATCCATTTTGACCAATCAGGTTTCATTCATCAGAGGCTCACAGTGGATAATATCAGGTGTGCATTACTTTTTAAGGAGCTTATTCAGTTTAGACAAATCCCTGCAGCCTTTTTGAGCCTCTATGCCGAAAATGCTTTTCATCGGGTGGTCTGGGATTTTCTTTGGGCCACCCTGTCAGCATTTAATTTACCACATACATATATTTCCTGGTTACAAATGACCTATGCTTCATCAAAGGCATTTGTTCAAGTTAATGATGCCTTGTCATCCCCAATCCATCTGCAAAGAGGCATTAAACAGGGCTGCCCATTATCCCCTTTGCTCTGTGACCTTTGTACAGAGCCCTCAGCTCAAGCCATACAGCAGGAACCAAAGGTGGCTGGTATATAGATGGGCCATGAGGTACACAAAATCATGTTATATGCTGATGATGTTCTTCTTAGACTTTTAGATCCAGTATCCTCCATACCGGTACTGTGGCACATATTGGACCAGTTTGCTCAGCTGGCAGAGTTCCAATTGAACTTACATAAAACAGAAGTTCTTCTTAATCATTATTTTCCTTCTCCTATCTGAAATGGTTATTGCAATTAAAATGGTAGATTACAAAACTAAAATATATTGGTGTTCATATTCCATGTCGCTTAGAAAATTCAGAACTAATCAACTATGAACCTTGATGAACACTATTCAGCAAGACTTACAGAAATTGAGTATTTTGCCCCTTTCTTTCTTTGCTTATATTGAAGTCAATCAAATAAATATGCTCCCCAGACTTCTATACCTTTTTCAGTTGCTTCCCCTGCTCCCTAAGACATTCTGTTTTCATTTATGGAATAAAAGTATCAAAATTTATTTTGGGCAAGGCAATGTCCCAGAATCCACCTCTCGATTTTACAACTTTCCCGCACAATGGATGGGGTGAATCTCCCTCATCTTTTCAACTATGTGAGAGCTGCTCACCTCCACATAATATTGATCTGGTTATCCGCTGAATATAATACCCAATGGAAACAAATTAAGTTTCATCTTAGCAACCTATATGATATAAATCATATTCTCTCTGCTACATTAAAGTATAACATTCCATTGTCACATTTTACTGTTTTTACTAGGAACATTGTCAAAGTATTGTATTTCTTTAAACAACTTTTGGCTTTCCAACAGGATTTTTATTATTGTAGAGTTTTGGAGGTTAATGAAAACTTCCTCCCATCCCAAATGGACTTGATGTTCCGTTGTTGGCATCAGCTCGGACTGACACATATATACCAGTTTTTGGATGCCCATGGGGTTATTCCTTTTGAAACACTGCAGACTGAGTATGGGCTAACAGGTAGAGAACACTACCATTATTTACAAGTTAGGACATATTTGCTTCACAAACATAAATTTTACACTAAATTACGGCAGCAGTTACCTGAGATCATGAAAAGGATTCTGGATGTGAAGAGAAGGTCTCGCTGAGGTCACTTCATAGGAAACTTCTATAAAACCCTCCAGCAGTCCCTGATGGGCTCAACTGACAGGTGGAACAAAGAGTTTAACATTACACTGGACTATACTTGCTGGATTGAGTATGCTTTATCTGTCATTAAAATTGCATATTCCACACAGTGGCGAACATTTGCCTGGAAGAACGGATATAGACTCTTTCAAACCCCAGCTGTTCTAGTAAAATATATGTTGGAGCCCTATGGGTCTTATAACAGGCATTGTAGAACCAACCCAGTAGACCACAGACATATTTTTTGGTACTGTCCAATGTTGGCTACATTCTGGGAACAGGTCTTACTTCATATAGAAGAATTACTTGTTGGTCCTTTGACTCTGACCCCAGAGTTGGCCCTTGTATCAATTCTTCTGAGTGGCATGTGATTATCGTCTTGCTCCTCCTTTTTATCATACCTATTAACCACAAGAAAAGTAATTACAAGACACTGGATGAAGCCAGACCCACCATCTATAGAGCTTTGGCACAGTATCATGAATAAAATATACCACAACGGCCACCTCTTACAGCTGGCACAATTGTGTTTAACCATTCTGCCCACTATAATCAGTGGTCATTATAGCCATCTGTGCCATTTTGACCATGTTCAGTCTACTTGACAATGAACATTACAATGTCTAATGGTGTTATTGCAGATTTATTCTTAACAAACACTCATTTATCAAGTACAGTGTATAGTACACTGCTCTGCAATCAAAGCTTTGTTTATTTTAAACTTTAAACTTTATTTGTCTGAAAAACAAGTGCTAAACAGTGCTAAAAGTTCATGTGCCACGATGGCAATGTTCTTTCTTTGATCCAGTTAGTCTATGACCCTCTCTCGCATAGAATACACAAAATGCTGCTTCATGCAGTAAATGATCCCCATGTCTAGGGGCTGAATAAGACAAGTGGTGTTGGTAGGAAAGAAAACTAATCTGATGTTCCTTAGCCCTGTGACATGTGGATGCCCGGAAAAGTTATCCAGTGTTAGAATAATTTTTTGGCCCTTTAGTTTACAATCCCATGCCTTAAGCCACTCAGAAAAAATATCTGCAGTCATCCAAGCAGAGCGATTAGCCCTGTATGAGACTGGAAGGTGATTCACCCCACGAAAGCAAAGTGGATTTTGGCTGTTTCTGACAACCAGTGGTTTGTGTTTCTCAGAGCCATCCATACTGCAGGTTAACAACACAGAAATTCATTCTTTCTGGTTTTTTGCCCCATCAGTTGGTCATTCTTAAAGATGAGAGTGCCATATCCTACACATCTGTAGAAAAGGCCCATCTTGTCACAGCTGAAAATGTTATACGACTCGTACCCCTCCAATAGACCAGGGAGCACATTCAACAACCATTGTTCAGCACTGGTGAAATCGGCATTTAGCTGTTCGCCATGTGCTCGGCGAAAGCCAATGCTGTTTCTTGCCTTCCACAGTTGCAGCCATCCATCTGAGGGATTAAAATCTTCTCTCCCAAGTGCAGTGGCAATTTGTTTGGCTTTCTGACTTAAGAGAGGGCCATTTATGAAGGCATTCCTGGTGCAGACTTTTTCAAACCAGTGCATCAGTGCCTCCTCTACCTCCTCTACCTCACCATCCTTGCCTTCTGTCTTGCCCAAAGGTAAGGGGGACCTGCAGGTGGGCATGGAAGGGGGCAAGAGGAAAGGGGAGGAGGTAGGAGGGGGGTGATGGTGATGGGAATGCCGTGTTGGGGTGGACTGGAGAGGTGGGAGCTGGAAGGGGGAGGAGGTCAGAGAAAAAGGCTTGACTGGGGTAGGGAGTAGGGTGGAGGCTAAACTGGGGGGAGACGGGGAACTCAGTTATAAAAGGTATGACAAGAGAGGTAGGGTGGCTAGGGGTTCTCTTGTAGAGGGTCTGGAAAGAAGTCAAGGGAAAGTGGTCTCGAGGAGTGGGAGGTGAAGGGGGCTGGAAGGGAGTCCAAAAAGGATGTGTACAAAAGATCAAGGGAGACACTAAAGTTCTGCTGCTGGGGGACTCCATGATCAGGGGTATTCATTGGGTGGGGCAGGGTGAGGGAAAATACAGTCCAGTTAAGGTAGTCGGTATTTCCGGTCTGACTGTGCATAGAGTGAAGTTCATGGTGTATGAGCTGGCTAGGAACTGTGGAAGATCACTGGATTTCCTAATGCACCTGAGAAAAAAAATGATATTGAGGGGAATGGTGTGCTGAAAATTCAGGCAAGGTTCTGAGAACTGGTCAGGGTCTGTCATGACAATGGATGCACAGTCTCCTTCTCGGAAATCCTGCCAGTGCCAAGGGCCACTGTGGAGAACAAACAGAAGATCAGGGAGATTAATGACTGGCTTGGGCAGTGGGGTGAAGCACAGGGGATTGGGGTGTTGGGAGACTGGGGGGGAGTTTAGGAAGACAAGGGACTGTATGCCCGGGATAGGCTTCACCTAAATCTGGTAGGGAAGGAAGTTCTTAAATGGGGGATGACGGATTTCATTCAGGCTAGATGGAGTTCAAACTTGTGAAGGGGGTAGGGGGGACTGCCAGACTGATCTGGCCATCCATACTGCCCAGTAGGACTGGCCTGCAACCCCATAGAGGGGGGGACAGATGGTACCCTAGGGGAGAAGTGTGGACAGATGTATGAAAGATCTGGGGAGGATATGGTAAAAAGAGGTAGGGACAAGGGTAGGGAGGTGGCTTTAATAAATGCCAGGAGCCTAGGGAATAAAATGCCTGAGTTCCAGGCCACGCTGTTTGAGGGTGGGGTGGATGTAGCAGTGGTCACTGAAACTTGGGCCACCCCGGGCCATGACTGGGACCTTAATCTGAGGGGTACCTTGTGCTGAAGGAAGGACAGAAAGGTGGGCAGGGGGGAGGAGTAGCAATGTTCAATTAGGGATAACATCGAGATTAGTGGGAGGGAGGAAGCAGAGGGCAACGTGGAGGTCCTATGGGTCACCTTGTGAACACCCATAGGAGGGAAGATCAAGTTGGGGTGGTATATAGGGCCCCCAGGACTAGCAGAGGACCTGGAGGATTGCCTGTTGGCTAACATTAAGGGGCAGTGTGGACTGGAAGGGGAAGGAGTGATGTTGATGGGGGACCTTAATATGCCAGCTACTGATTGGGGTACTATGACGTCCACTGTAACCAGGGAGCAGAAGCTGCTGGATGACTTCCTGGATGCATTCCTCAATCAGCAGGTTATGGACCCAATGAGGAAGGGTTATATCCTGGATGTGGTTTTAGCAGATGGGGATCTCGTACCAGATCTGGTTGTGGAAGAACCCCTGACTGGGAGCGACCACAACACAGTCTGGTTTTAGTTTGGAGCTTAAACTGGGGGGATCATTCAAGGACAATGATAGTTGATTTTAGGTGGGGGGACTTTCAGAACATGGGGGAAATTCTCAAGGGGCATTTGTGGGAGATAAAACCAGGTTTGGACGTGGAAGGTAGGTGGGAGATCATAAAGTGGGGGCTACTGGAGGCCACCAAGACCTGTGCAAGAGTGAAGTGCAAGGGTGGTAGGTCTCATAAATCACGCTGGTGGACCAAGGAGGTCCAGGAGGTGGTAAGGGAGAAGAAGGCTGCTTACAGTAGGTACAAAAAAATGAGAGGAGAGAGGGATAGAGAGAACTATCAGCTTGCAACCAGGAAAGTCACCAGAGTGGTGAGGGGGGCAAAGGCCTGGAAAGAGCAGAGGCTGATGCAGGGGATATGGGGTGGGGAAAAGGAGTTCTTTCGGTATATTGGTGAGTGGAGGAAGGCCAAGGGTCAGCTCAGTAGGTTGAGGACAGCTGGGGGGTGGGTAGAAGGGGCTGGAGAGCAGGCAGAGGTACTGAATGACTACTTTGCCTCAGTGTTCACTATGGAGTAGGATGGGGAACTTCCAAAAAAGGGGTTGAAGGACACAGAAGGCACAGCAGACCTGACTATTGTGGTACCTGCTGAAGAACAAGCCACTGGGGGAGGTAGGCCAGGGGAGAGATAACAGGCAGATTCCGCTGAATGGGGTGGGGAACAGATGCTGATAGTCCTATTGGTTGGGTGTGGGTAGCCCTCCAGTCCCTAAAAAAGGATAAATCTCCAGGGCCTGATGCTAATTATCCCACAGTACAGAGAGAGTTGGCAGATGGTTTGACTGCACCATTGATGGATCTCTTTAACTTGTCGCTCCAGATAGGAAGGGTGCCAAGGGATTGGAAGCAGGCACATGTTGTGTCCATCCATAAAGGGGGATCGAGAAAAGAGCCAGGAAACTATAGACCTATCAGTTTGATGTCGGTGGTGGGGAAGGTAATGGAGAGCATACTTAAGGAAAGGCTGAGAGGATTCTTGGAGGAGATGGGTTATCTGGATGACCAGCAGCATGGGTTTGTGCCAGGTAAACATAGAAACATAGAAACATAGAATTTGACGGCAGATAAGGACCACTTGGCCCACCCAGTCTGCCCATTTCTCTACCTGATGGATAAGCTGCAGATTCTAGTTAATGAACAGCTTACTTCTTCCTGCCCCCACTAGAATTGCCTTATGCCTGTCCCATGCATTCTTGAATTCTCCCACTGTTCCTGACTCCACAACCTTCTCAGGAAGGCTGTTCCATGCATCCACAACTCTCTGTGAAAAAATACTTTCTAACATTACCTCTGAGCTGTCCCCCTCTATCTTCAAATTGTACCCCCTTGTTCTTGCACATCTCTTCTTCTGAAAGATACTGCCCTCTTGTACCTTGTAAATTCCCTTGAGATGCTTGAAAGTTTCTATCATGTCCCCCCTCTCCCTCCTTTCCTCAAGGGTATACATATTAAGCTGCATTAGTCTCTCCTCGTATGTCTTCTGGTGCAGACCCTGCACCATTTTGATTGCCCTCCTCTGAACAGCCTCCACTCTGTCTATGTCTTTGCAGAGATGGGGTCTCCAGAATTGCATGCAGTACTCCAGATGGGGTCTCACTAACTGTCTGTACAGAGGGATAACAAATTCCTGTTTTCTACTGTTGATGCCTCTCCCTATGCATCCCAGTATCCCCCCAGCCCTCCTTACTGCCTTCTCACATTGCTTGACCACCTTTAGGCCATCTGATATAATTACTCCGAGGTCTCTTTCGATTTTTGTTGTTGTTATTAACTCACCCCCCATTGTGTACTCTTCCCCTGGGTTTTTGTTTCCCAGATACATTACCTTGCACTTCTTTGCATTGAATCTGAGCTGCCACGTATTTGACCATTCCACCAACCTTGCCAAGTCCCTTTTCATTATTTCCACCCCACCTTGTGTATCAACCTTGTTGCAGATCTTTGTGTCATCTGCAAAGAGGCATACCTTTCCTTCCAGGTGCTCTCCAATGTCACTTATAAAGATATTAAATAGGACTGGTCCCAGTACCGAACCCTGCGGTACCCCGCTAGTTACCCTCCTTTCTTCACTGTGGACTCCGTTTACTATTACCCTTTGTGTCCTGTTGTCCAGCCAGTTTTTTTTATCCAGGCTACCACCTTGGGACCCACTCCAAGGCTGGCTAACTTGTATATTAATCTTTTGTGTGAGACTGTGTCGAATGCCTTGCTAAAATCTAGGAAGGCCATATCCACATCCCCTCCCCGGTCTACTACTTTGGTCACCCAGCCAACGAAATCTATTAGGTTCATCTGACATGACCTTCCTGCTGTGAAACCATGCTGCCTTGGGTCCTGTATCCCACTGGCCTCTAGGAACTCTGCAATTCTTTAGTTCAGAAGTGATTCCATCATTTTCTCTACCACTGAAGTCAAACTAACTGGTCTGTAGTTTCCTGCCTTTGCCCTGCTCCCACTTTTGTGAAGTGGAATCACATTTGCCCTCCTCCAGTCCTCAGGTACCACTCCATCCTCCCATGATTTGATAAAGAGAGTAGTCAGTGGTGTTACTAGTTCTACCCTTAGTTCTTTTAGTATTCTTGGGTGAATCCCATCAGGCCCCATTGCTTTGTACACCCTCAGTTTCAAGAGTTCTTTCAAAACCCTTTCTTCTGTAAATGGACTGGTATCGACCCCCCTATTCATAGTTTCTCACTTGTTTGGTTTAGGCACCTCCCCCTCCTTATCTGTTGTGAATGCCGAGCAGAAATATTCGTTCAGTATCCCTGCTTTTTCACTGTCACCCTCTGCCCACATTCCCTCCCTTTATTAAGTCTCTGTATCCCTCCCTTGGTCTTACTTTGCTCCCTAATGTACCTATAAAAGGTATTATCCCCCTTCTTAACAGAGTTGACTGTCTTTTCCTCAGTTTGTGCCTTTGCTATTCTGACTGCCTTCCCTGCCTCCTTCTGCTTTAACTGATAAAGTTCTCTGTCCTGCTCCTTCTGTGTTTCCTTATATTTCCTGAATGCTATCTTTTTCTCCTTAACCGTCCCTGCCACCTCTTTTGAGAACCATAGTGTTTTTTTCCTTCGTTTTGTTTTATTGATTTGCTTCACACAAAGGTTTTTGCCTCTGTGATGGCTGTTTTGATTATTCCCCATTGTTCCTTCACCCCTCCTTCTTGCCCATTTGCTAGCGCTTTTCTAAGACACACTCTCATTTTCCTAAAGTTAGCCTTCCTAAAGTCCAGTACTCTTGTTTTTGCATGGCTTGACTCTATGGCTGTGTTTACTGTGAACCACACTGTTTGGTGGTCACTTGTTCCCAGATGGCTACCCACTTCTAAATCTGAGATCCTTTCTCCTTCCCCATTTGAGAGTATCAGGTCTAAGATTGCACCCTCCCGAGTGGGTTCCAACACTAGCTGTCTGAGGCATGTCCCCTGTAGGGCATCAAGAATGACCCTGCTCTTGGATGTGCCTACAGCAAAGGCACTTCAGTTAACATCTGGCATATTCAGGTCCCCCATCAGCAATATCTCCCTTTTTTCTGCCATTTTAAGGATGCCTTCTATCATTTCCTTGTCCATTTCCTCCCCCTGAGATGGGGGTCAGTACACAACCCCCATGCGGAATGTGGTGCCATTTCCTGTCTCCAGGGTGACCCATAGTGACTCATCAACTTCCTGTTTACTCTTTAGTTCTGTTACTTTAATCCCTGCCCTTATATAGAGAGCTACTCCTCCTCCTCTTTTGCCCACCCTGTCCCTCCTGTAGACTGTGTATCCTGGTATGTTGACTTCCCACTCATGGTTCTCTGTGTACCATGTTTCAGTGACTGCCACAATATCCAGGCATCCCTCTTCCATCAAGGCCACTAGTTCAGGGAGCTTGTTGCACAGACTGTGGGCATTGGTACTCGTCACCTTCCATTTATTTTTTTATGGCCTTACCCCGTTTAGCCCCATCCCTGTCCTTAACACCTTTTTCTGCATTTATCCCTGTCCTGCTTTCTACTGACCTTGCTGCCTTGGTATTTACCTCTCTAACTACTGCACTTTATGAGGGGAGGCTGGGATTTCCCTGCTCCTTTTCAGTGCCTCCCCCCTTGGCTAGTTTAAATGCTTGCCAATGAAGCATTTAAACCTGTCACCTAGGATCCTGGATCCCCCCCCGGACAGATGCAGACCATCGTGCCAGTATAAGCCTGCATCCCTCCAGGTGACTCCCCAGTCCCCAATGAAGCCAAAACCCTGAGCACCACACCAGTTTTTCAACCATTCATTGAATCCCATGGTGTGGAATACCCTAGCATCATCCTTGCCATGGACAGGCAGCACCTCCGAGAAGGTTACCGTACATGCTACTTGTCTAAGGCCCCTCCCCAACTCCACAAACTCCTCTTGCACCGCTCTGATCCCATTTACAGCCAGGTCATTTGTCCCTAAGTGGACAATGATATCCAGCTCCCTCCCTCATGCAGTTGCTCCCGCGATCCTGAGGATTCGCTTCCTGTCCCCCCAAGCTGTGGCACCAGGCAGGCACCTTACCTCCCTGTCCCCTTCCTCCCCCATGTCTACACCCCTAATGATTGAGTCCCCCACCAGGAGTTGTTTCCTTCCCCCATGGGGTCTTGTGCCACACTCCTGTGGGTCTCCTTTGTGGAGGTTCCCAGCATCCTCCTTGGTCTCCACTGCAGGTGCCTCCATAGAGGAACCACTCTTTGCCAGAACAGCATATGAATTGTGGAGAGCTACAACTGGAGGGATGCTCTGTTCCACCACCCTCTCCCTCCCTTAGCCCACCTTGGTCCAACCGTTCCTTTTTCTTGGCAACCTCTGAGGTAACGGTGGTGGCCCTGGGGGTCCCTGGATGGGGAAAAGGTTTCACAAATCCTAGCCAGGTCAGCCTGGAGACAGGCAACCTCCTCCCTCAGACCAGAGAGGTACCTGCATACAGGGCAGCATCACAGCCTCCAGAATGTCTCCTGGAATACTGCTGCTCCACAGCCATTGCACTACACCACTCCCATCTTGACTTATTTTGTGTCCCCTCTCCTGTTGCTTTGTATGATTATTGTCTCCTCCCCTCTATGTATTTTTACACTTACTTTCCCACTGCCTATGTGCCCTTACAAATCTCACCCTTCCTGTTCTGGGACAGGAACTTCCTGTAGTCTTCAGTAGTCTCCTTCCTCCATGCTTGGATTCAGACCTCCAGCAGCCAGGAAGGGGGGATAAAGAGTTATTTTAATTTTTAGGTAGATCATGTCAAACAAACCTTGTAGAGTTCTATGAGTTGGTGATATCAGCGCTCGACAGGAGGAGACCAGTGGATGTACTGTTCCTGGACTTCAGCAAAGCATTTGATTCGGTCCCTCACAGAAGCTGGGGGTAGGCCCATTGATGGTTAGGTGGATTGGAAATTGGCTTTCAGGTCACACTCAGCGGGTAGTGGTTGGAGGAGAGGTTTCATCTCCTAGGGAGGTCATAAGTAGGGTCCCACAGGGATCAGTCCTGGGGCCACTCCTGTTTAACGCCTACATCTTCGATATCAGGGAAGGTATCGGGTGTGAAATGAGTCTTTTTGCAGATGACGCTAAGCTGTGGGGGTGGTGGAGGGGGAGGAGGGGAGATTGGCCCTGCAAGAGGACCTAGATACTCTGGATAGGTGGCCCTGCACCTGGAAAATGAAATTTAACTCCCTCCAAGTGCAAGGTGCTACACCTAGGGCAGGAAAACCTCAACTATGTGTACACCCTGGGGGGGGATGAGTTGCAGGCCACGGCAGGGGAAAAAGACCTAGGAGTCTTGGTGGATGTTAACATGAAAAATTCAGAGCAGTGCAGGAGGGCTGCAGTCAGGGCAAATAGGATGCTGGGATGCATCACTAGGGGGATTACCTCAAGGAACAGAGAGGTGATTTTGCCACAGTACAACAGCCTGGTGAGACCACATCTTGAGTACTGTGTGCAGTTTTGGAGGCTGCACCTAAGAAGGGACATCCAACTCCTGGAGAGGGCTCAGAGGAGAGCAACCAGAATGATCTGGGGCCTGGTGGATATGACATATGTGGAACATAGAAACATAGAAACATAGACTTTGATGGCAGATAAGGACCGCTTGGCCCACCTAGTGTGCCCATTTCCCTACCTACAGGATAAGCTACAGATCCTAGTTAACCAACAGCCTATTTCTTCCTACCCCCACAAGAATTGCCTTATGTCTATCCCATGCATTCTTGAATTCTCCCACAGTTTTAGACCCCACAACCTCCTTGGGAAGGCTGTTCCATTCATCCACCACCCTCTCTTTGAAAAAATACTTCCTCACATTTCCCTGAGCGGCCCCCCCATCTTTAAATTATGTCCCCTTGTTCTTGCATCTCTTTTCTGAAAGATGCTACCCTCTTGAACTTTGTTGATTCCACTGAGGTACTTAAAGTTTCTATCATGTCCCCCTCTCCCTCCTTTCCTCAAGGGTATACATATTAAGCTCCTTTAGTCTCTCCTCATATGGCTTCTCTTGCAGACCCTGCACCATTTTAGTTGCACTCCTCTGGACTGCCTCCATCTTGTCTATGTCCTTGCGGAGATGGGGTCTCCAGAACTGGACCCAGTACTCCAGATGGCGTCTCACCAACTGTCGTTACACAGGGATAACAACTTCCTGTTTTCTGCTGGTGATGCCTCTCCCTGTACATCACAGTACCCCCCAGCCCTCCCTACTGCCTTCTCACATTGTTTGCTAACATTAAGGTCATCTGATATGATTAACTCCAGGTCCCTTTCCCTTTTTGTTGTTACTAACCCCCCCCCATTGTGTAATCTTCCCTTGGGTTTCTGTTTCCCAGGTGCATTATTTTGCACTTCTTTGCATTGAATCCAAGCTGCCATACTTTTGACCATTCCTCCAACCTTGCCAAGTTCCTTCTCATCCTTTCCATGCCTCCTTGTGTATCAACCCTGTTGCAGATCTTTGTATCATCTGCAAAGAGCATACTTTTCCTTCCAGTCCTTCTGCAATGTCACATATAAAGACATTAAAGAGGACTGGACTCAGTACTGAACCCTGCGGTACCCCACTAGTAACCCATTTTTCTTCAGAGTGGACTCCGTTTACAATTACCTTCTGTGTCCTGTTGTCCAGCCAATGTTTTATTCAGACTACCACCCTGGGACCCACTTCCAGGCTGGTTAATTTGATTGTTAATCTTTTGTGTGGGACTGTGTCAAATGCCTTGCTAAAGTCTAGGTAGGCCATGTCCACAGCCCCTCCCTGGTCTCCTGCTTTGGTCACCCAGTCAAAGAAATCAATTAGATTCATCTGACATGACCTTCCTGCTGTGAACCCATGCTGCCTTGGGTCCTGTGCTCCACTTTCCTCTAGGTACTGAACAATTCTTTCCTTCAGAAGTGATTCCATCACTTTCCCTACCACAGAGGTCAAACTGACAGGTCTATAGTTTCCTGCCTCTGTCTTGCTCCCACATTTGTAAAGGGGAATCACATCCACCTTACTCCAGTCCTCAGGTACCACACCATCCTCCCATGATTTGATAAAAAAGATAGTCAGTGGTGTCACTAGTTCTCCCCTTAATTCTTTTAGAATTCTGGTGTGAATTCCATTAGGCCCCTTTGCTTTGTCCACCTTCAATTTTAGGAGTTCTTTCAAAACCCTTTCTTCTGTGAAAGGACTGGGATTGACCCCCCTATCCAGAGTGCTTCCGTTAATTGGATTAGGCACCTCCCCCTCCTCCTCTTTTGTGAATACTGATCAGAAGAATTTGTTCAGTATCCCTGCTTTTTCACTGTCCCTCTCTACCCACCCACTGTCCTTTCTATTCTGCCTCACTATTACTCCCTTTGTCTTTCTACGCTCCCTGATGTACCTATGAAAGGTTTTACCCCCCTTCTTAACTGAGTTGGCTATCTTTTCCTCAGTTTGGGCCTTTGCTATTCTGACTCCCTGATTGGCTGGTCTCACTTACCTGAGACCGGAGCCCTTGAGACGTACGGCTTAATGTAAGCCTGCATCTTGTACTCGGCTCCTAATTTATATATTTTAATTTAGCCTGTTCTGCTCGGCCTGTGTAAATTAACTTACCATTCCCCCCCCCGCTGCAGTTTCTCTCCAATTGTATGTGCACTGATTCATTGCTAGCTCTGCAAACTTCCCCTTGATTTTTCGTCCCACCCCGTCCCCTCCAGGCCTCCTTTAAGTGCACACAGTCTCCGCCCACTCCTATCTGATGTTTCAATTTATTGGTTACTTACTGTCAGCAACTGCCATTCCTCCCATCCCCTTTTGCAACTAAGCTTGCTAGCAGCTTTATTTTATTCTGTCTTGCTGAGGCATACCATTTTGGTACTTTAGGTTTGCTTATTGTTCACTATCCTAGCCTGTCTTGCTGAGGTATCCCATTTTTATATTTTATGCTTGCTTATTGCTCACTATCATATCCTGTCTTGCTAAGGGAGTTGATAAAGGTCAGGTGATCTTTCTAGTACTTAGTCTGCTCCAAAGTAGTAGCTAAGAAATGCTGCCCCCAGTACTACTGTATAGTCAGGTGAACTATTTTCTTGTTTACCCTGACAAGGAGCTGTACTTAAGGAGTACTGCTTCAGGCTCCACTGCCTATAGTACTATTCTGCAGGGATTAAGAAATTCTTCTCCATTGAGAACCCCTTCTCTTGCCAGCACTTGTAGTGCCCATTGGATGATAGTCTCATACTGAGGGCATATTACCTGCTTCTATGCTTGTCTTTGCTCATCTTATATGTATTGGACCCGAACGTGAATCAAAAAATAACTCCAAGAGTGGAGAATGGCTCTCTTTTTATATTGTCCAACCGGGACATTTCCTATCAAGTAGAAGAATTTGTATGTGCTCTAACTTCCCATAGCCCACTGCTGGTCCTTCACCTGCACTGGCATACATGAATTCTCCTAGAGCCTGCCCATAGGGGTACACCACTTTCTGCATAGTCCCCCCCTACTCCCATTGACTCTCTCAGTCAGGTTATTATTGTATGCAGCATCAGGCAAACTGGGAACTAGCCTCAGAACTCCCTATACTGCCGCAGACAAATCACGTAACCGAAAGAAGACTCAGCCACCCACACTTCTCCTAGAACTCTGCAGGAAACTCTTGTTCCTGCTTTTACTATGCTCAGCAAATGTTGAGCTTAGTCCAGGCCCTCTGGCGCCCATGGAATCCTCAGCAGAGCTACAAAGCCTCAAGGGTCTTAGATTCTTGCATGATAATGTATGTAGCCTATTAAAAAAATCACTGCTGTTCAGGCCTGGGTATATCATACTGCTTCAGTTGTTCTGGTGATTATGGAGTCCTGGCTCTGACTGGCGACCAGTAACAACGAAGTTAACATCCCTTCCTACTCTTTGTTCAGAGCCGACAGGCAAACCAGAGGTGGTGGGGTAGCTATTTACATCAAGGATAAATTACCTGCCTCCATAATTGAGTCAACCTCTGTTCCAAAAGAATTTGAAAGCTTGCCATTAAAGATTGAAATTGCTACCGGTGTCTCATTATGTATACTAGGATGCTACAGACCCGCATCAGCTGGACTACAGTTGGTAAAACATCTCAGAAACATCCTGGGTTTGGCATCTTCAGAGTATATCATACTAGGGGACTTCAACTTAGACTGGCTCTCCAGTGCATCCACCTCACTTAAAATGTTCTGTGATCTCCTTGGTTTGTCACAGCTAATAAACAAATCTACTCGTCCTAACAAACTCAACCCTAATAACAGTACTCTCTTGGATATCATTTTAGTTAACAAACCCCATTTATTCTCCCATGCTGGCATCTTTTTCTCTGATATTAGTGACCATTGCTTCATTGTGTGTGTAAGATCCACTCTTAAATCCACAACTGCACCAAAATTCTCCTTTAAAAGGTTCATACGCAACTTTGATCTCCATGGATATATATCAGAGCTAAGAGACTCCATGCGATGGCAGGACTTCTATCTGGCCAAGTCCCTGACTACGGCTTATGATATTTTCTCAGAAATTGTGCTAGGGGCTCTCAACAAGTATGCTCCAATAGTAATAGTTTGTGCCAGAAACAAATCCCGTCAGTGGTTTACAGAAGACCTGAAAGATGCTTTGTGTAGTAGGGATGTACTCTGGAGAACTGCTAAGAAAACTAATTTAATAAATGACTGGAATTCTTTCCAGAGGGTGGGGAACCTCTGCACCAAAATGGTCAGAGAAGCCAAAGCTAATTTCTACCGCACTCAGCTGGAGAGCTCCTCAAGAAATGCCTCCAAATTCTGGAGGACGATCAAAGACATTGAAGATCACACCACTGTTAATTCCCTACCTACTAAATTATTGATCGACAATACTGTCATCTCTGACAGACCATCTATCCTCAATGCTCTCAAAAATCATTTTGTCACTGTAGGGCTAGCCTTTGACTCCTCTCCCTCAAATATCCTCCGCAAACAACTTGGAATGGATACGAAAGAAAAACCCATCTCCAGTCCATCCTTCTCTCTGCAGCCTACCTCCCTGAAAGAAGTCAAAGATCGTCTCGTTCAGTTGGACACTAGGAAAAGTGCTGGGGTCAACCTCATTGACCCGTACTTCTTAAAGGTTGTCTACCGTGTCCTCGCAGTCCCAATTACTCATCTCTTCAACTTATCCTTGTCCCAGGGTGACCTACCGCCCATTTGGAAAAATGCACTTGTGGTCCCTTTGTTTAAGTCAGGAGATCCTAGTGATCTCAATAACTACAGGCCAATCTCCCTACTTCCAATCCTGTCAAAGATGCTGGAGAAAATAGTGCACTCCCAGCTTCGGAAGTACCTGGAATCAGAAAAATTGCTCAACCCATTACAATCCAGTTTTAGAGCACAGCACAGTACAATCTCTGCTCTAGCCAAGGTGACAAACGACTGGTAGATTGAATTAGACAAAAAAAAACTTGCGCAGTTTTCTTGGACCCTAAGCAGGTGTTCGATACCGTGATCACAGACTGCTTCTGTAAGTCCCTCCAGAACATTGGTTTGAGATTCCCTATCCGCAATGGTTCTCAACACACCTCAGGACGACTTAAACAAGGCAGAAGGAGGTTTCCATCAATCCCTATTAAAATTGTACTGCAAGCTCCATTCTTGATCCCTTCTTCACCATTATAATAAAACACAGATGCCCCATCAAAAAAGCACAATACACCTATTCAGGATGATCAGTACTCTATGCTAGTAGCCACACCCCACAAATGTGGCCTAAAAAGCCCTTCAAAATGAATTTAATCTGCTGCAACATCAGCTTATAAACCAGAAACTGCTCCTGAATGCAAAAAAAAAAACCAAAGCAATGTTCCTCTCGCCCCTTCACAATGCACTAAATCAATTGCTGGGACACTCCAGCAGATCACTACCATTCTAGGTGAGCGGTTGGACTACATACCAAAGTTCAAGTACCTGGGGGTCTGGTTAGACCATAGACTTACTTTCACAGATCACTTAGAAGAACTAGCAAAGAAACTTAGACAAAGACTTGGTCTGTTCTTTAGGATTAATAATCTCACAAGAGATGCTAAACTGAAACTGGTTCAAACTACCTTTCTTTCCCTATTGGATTACGCAGATTTTCTGTATAATCAGGGACCTGCAGGTACCCTAGCCAAACTCAATACGCTTTATCACAGAGTCATAAGATTTATCACAGGTCTTCCTTACTCAACCCACCACTGTGCATTGTACATGGCAGTGGGATGGTCATCCTTGCTTACAGACAGCAAAAAATGCTGCAGTTTGGTTGACATACAAAGCTATCTCATAAACTGCCCCAGTATATCTCTGTCTGTTTACCTTTTTGCACTCTGGGGAAGTATGCCTTGAGAAGTACCTCATATACCTTTATGTTTACAAAGCAAAATCTCTCATTGGCAGAGCAGCCATCAGCTTTGTGCTCCCTCAACTGTGGAACAAGCTGCAAAAAACTTTTAAATTAACTCACCCCATCAGCCTAGCAGCTTTTAAATCTCTATATCTACATCATAATGAGGAGTCCTGTGCCTGTCTACCCTAAATAGTGACTCCTATCAGTCCAAGTACACTCTAATTCCTACTGTTAAAAGACTGATCCCATCTATAATCGACTCTTCCCTCTCCCCTTTTTCTGCCCCCCATATCTTTCCCTTCCATGTTCCTTTGACCCTGGTTCCAGCTCTAAATTCTCCATACCGTATCAATATACATCTTTTTATATTAGGCTTCATTTGTGTTCAGTGCACCTGATATGTATATTTCTTTACTTATTTGAAAAATTGTGTCCTACCCAAAACTAGCTGTATCTTCTGTTACAAACATATACTACTGTCAATGCTACCTGCTGATACTTTGTATATACTGTATTATTGTAGATCACTTTATTTTTATTATTATTATTTTCTTGTGTGTTGCATCCCATATATATTGTCCCTTGTTCCTTGTTGACAAACCCAGTCCACTTCGAAAATGAGCTTGCTCAATGGTGATTGCTTGGTTAAATAAAGACTTTGATTGATTGATTGATTGATTGACTTCCCTCCCTGCTTCCTTCTGCCTTAACTGGTACAGTTCTCTGTCCTGCTCCTTCTGTGTTTCCTTATACTTCCTAAATGCTATCTTTTTCTCCCTAACCTTCCTTGCCACCTCTTTTGAGAACCATAGTGGCTTTTTCTTTTGTTTTGATTTGTTTATTTGCGTCACACAAAGGCTTGTTGCCTCTGTGATGGCAGTTTTGATGTTTCTCCATTGTTGCTCCACCCCTCCTTCTAGCCTGTTTGCTAGTGTTTTTCTAAGGCACTCTCCCATCTTGCCAAAGTCAGCCCTCCTGAAGTCCAGTACCCTCACTTTTGACTCTGTAGCTGAGTTTATCGTGAACCACACTGCTTTGTGGTCACTTGTTCTCAGATGGCTACACACTTTTAGATCTGAGATCCTCTCTCTGTCCCCATTCGACAGTATGAGGTCCAAGATTGCTCCCTCATGAGTGGGTTCCAAAACTAGCTGTCTGAGGCATGCCACCTGCAGGGCATCAAGAATGGCCCCGCACTTGGAGCTAGAGAAGCTCAACCTGTTCTTGCTGGAGGAGAGGAGAGACCGGGGGGACATGATTGAGGCCTTCAGGTACCTCAGGGGAGTAAATAAGGAAAGCCAAGATACGAACTTTGGATTGAAGGAGGGTGGAATCACCAGAGGATACAGGTGGAAAATTGAGGGAGGTAGGATTAGGGGGGAAAAGGAGGAGGAGGTACTTCACCAAGAGAGTGGTGGAACTGTGTAATGTGCTGCCCGAGGAGCTGGTACAGGCAGCTACGGTGGAGGAATTCAAGAGTGGGTGGGACAGGTATAGGCAAGGGGTGAAGCAGAGGCTGGTTTGCCCAGAGGGGCAGGACTTGGAGATGGAGTAACAGTGGAAAGAGACAGATAGAGGGCTATGGTACCCAATCAGGGTGCTGAAGCATGAGCAGACTTGATAGACCAACAGGCCTACTCTGCTGGCATCTAGTATGTTAGTATGTTTATGGTCTGGGTTAGAATTTTTCTCCCATCTATCTAGCAGCTGTTCTTGCTGCTTGAAAAGATCTTCAACAGTAGACTTGGGAGACTGAAATGAAGAGCAAGCTCCTGCTGGCTCATCTTGGGTAGCTCCTCAATTTTGTTTAAAATCTCAACATTCTGGCTAAGGGACATGGCTTTATGCTTCCCAGCTATTGCAGCTTCAATTGCCTTACAGCACCAGTAGCAGAGACAAAAGACTAAGACTGTGAATGAAGCAAGAGGCAGGTGAGCTCTTTTTATCTATTTGCAAATTACAGCTAACCGCCACTGACAGCTGCTAATTAACTTCTGTGGCTGTGAGATAATTAACTGCAAGACAGGTTCTGGATGCTGTTTAAAGGGTGATAATTGCCCGATATAGCAGGAACAAATAGAACGGTATAGCTGATTGTTTTAACAACCCTTATAATGGGGATGGCAAATGGTTCTGAACTTCTGCTCGATAAAAACGGTTGCCCATTCTGTCAGTGGTCACAATAAGTAGCACCCACTGTATATGGAAAAGTTAACTGCTGTAGTTCATGATACACAGGAGCAGTTTAATATGAACTGGAAGAGGTGGGTACTTTATTCTTTTATGGTGGATATAGAACGTGTTCCCTGAGAAAGATTTTAAAAATAAAACCCAATCTGGATTAAAAGAAAAGGGGGAAGAGAGTAAGAGAGGGAAGGGGAGAGAGAAAAAAGGAAAAAAAAATGTTCTCTCTTTCTTCAGTGGGACTGTGTAGACCGTTTCCATCATTTCTAATACTCCTAGTAATATGGTGGGGTGGGGTCTGCTGCGGGAGGCTGGAATTTAACCTGTTGTATAATCTTGTGACACCTAGATCTGTGATGCTAATTTACTTTCCCATATTCTAACTGTTGAAATATGGGTTACATAGAAACATAGAAAGTGATGGCAAAAGGGGACCATATGGCCCACCTAGTCTGCCGTTAAGTCTGCCCCCTTTCCTTTAACTGCTATTCAGTGTTATGGTGCCCTTGTACCTATCACATGCATTCTTGAAGGTTCCCACTCTTTTTCCTTCCACCACTCCCAGTGGGAGGCTGTTCCATGCACCAACCACCCTCTCAGTAAAGAAGAATTTGTGTGTGGTGACCCTGAATCTGCCACCCCAGCTTCATGTTGTGTCCCCATGTTCTTGTTTGGTTCTTGAACCTAAACAGGTCCTGAAACTGCACCTTGTTTATTCCTTTGAGAAACTTGAAGGTCTTGATCATGTCTCCCTTCTCCCTTCTCTGTTTCAGGGAATACATGTTCAGGTAACTCAGACATCCGTCATATGTTTTGATGTACAATGTGCAGTCCTTGTATCATTTTTGTAGCTCTCCTTTGCACAGTTTCTAATCTATCTAAATCTTTCTTTAGGTGTGGTCTCCAGAACTGGACCCTGTACTGCAGATGTGGCCTTACCAGTGATCTATAGAGTGGCAGGATGACCTCTTTTTTTCTGTTGGCAATGCCCCTCCCAATGCAGCCCAGCATACCGTTTGCCTGAAGTGCCATTTTTTCATATTGCCTGGACATCTTCAGGTCATCTGTTATTATTATTCCCAGATCTTGTTTCTGCTTGGTGGATTCCAGTTTTACTCCTCCTACAGTAGGTAGTATTCCTCCCTTGACTTGAATATATGCTATGATGGAATCATATTACAACCCCCGGTCTTGTAGTTATAGTTTTGAATTATGAGCTGTGTACCTTTTGATTGTATCACTTACTGTATATAAACTCCTTTTTTGCCTTAAAATGAATACCAGTGTCTGTATTTTAAGCCTCAATAAAAAAACATTAGATATATATATATATATATATATAATGAATAACCAACAGTGCTAGCTGGGAAGGGGGAGAAGACTGAACTGGTAAGGGGAAACAGACTGTTATTTCTTTTAAAAAGCTGAGTGATAGTAGCGAAGGGGAAGAAAGGATCTGACTGGTGAGTAGGGTGGGTGGGACAAATCAATTTGTGAGCTGGTGGTCAATTTGACCACTACCTTTCAAAAGCTGATAGCCAAAACAATATTATTAGTGGCATCCTTTTTAGGGACTCAAAAATCATTTTTTAGTCAGGTAAGTATGTTGGCCAGTAACTTTCAAACTCTGGTAGCCAAACCAATTTGTTTAGTAGCCATTGGCCACCTGGCTACCTAATTTGTCCCTCCCTGCATGAATAACATAGAAACATAGAATTTGTCAGCAGAAAAGGACTGCTTGGCCCACCCAGTCTGTCTAGATGTTCCCTGCTAAATCTGCCTCCACAGACCCTACCTGGACTCTGGCAACCCTCCATCCTCCCTGCCTTTTCACTAATGTTCCCTTACATCTATCCCACACATGTTTGATGTCCCCTACTGTTTTTGACTCTACCTCTTCCACTGGCAGTCTATTCTGGGCATCTACTACTCTTTCAGTGAAGAAGTACTTACTTAGATCCCTCTTTAACTCCACCCCCCAGATTCATTGCATGTCCTCTGGCCATGGTGTTCTTCCTCCTCTGAATGAGACTCCCCTTCTGCACCCTGTTCACCTCTGTGAGGCACTTGTAGGTCTCTATCATGTCCCCTATTGCTCTCCTCTCTTCAAGGGTGTACATGTTACACTAAGACCAAATCTTGGATTTTAGGATGGTGGACTTCAGGAAGATGGGTGAAATACTAAGGAGCCACCTGGTAAGCATCAGAGCAGATATGGGGGTGGACCAAAGGGGGTTCATCATTAGGGAAGGAATACTGGTTGCCACAGAGGAGTGCATTAGGCTCAGAGGAAAGAACATAAGGGCCAATGTGCCCAGCTGGTTCAGTTCTGGGGTCACCCAGGCAGTAAGGGAAAAGGGGTTAGCCTATAGAAAATTCAGGAAGACCAAAAGACAGGTTGAAAGGGAATATTACCTAAGGTTGGCTAGTGAGGCAAGTAAGGAAATCCAGCGAGCTATGGCACAGTCAAGTCAAGTTTGTTGTTCTTCCAAGACATATTAGTTTTGGACATTACAACAATATAATACAATAAAAATACAATAAAATATGCATGGCAAGGTACATGTCATGCTCATAATGCAGATATACAAAATCAACATTATAAATAAGACATATATACTGTATATAAAGATAAATATGTGAACAATTATGTACAATGAGCTAGCTGGAGGAGCTATCTCCATAGACTTTTCTTAGCGCAAGGTATCTTTTCTTTTTTAACTAATCCCAGAAGATGAAAACTTAGCTGTGATTTCTACATCTTTTTTAACCATAGAATGCATTAAAATAAATAGTATGCCATAATCTGTGTTTGCGTACTTAAGCAAGAAATCCTTCAAAATGTTATCCCTCTAACAATTATAGATAGGGCATTGAATTATAACATGGAATAAAGTCTGCCGAAAACCTCAATTACAAGTACGTTTATAGTCTTGGGGAGAGCCATACATAATTTGTTGGTTGAAATAAGTATATTTGGAGGTAATGATACCAAATATGGAACATGTAATTAATTTCCATGTGTTTGGGTCTGTTGGTAGCATCAGATAATCCTCTATAGCTGAGTCAATTTTATTTTGGCTATATCAAGGGGCCTGTTTTTGAGATCTAACTTCATCTATCTGTCTTTTCTGGGCTAAAGAAAATATTTTTTGTCTTACTTTGAATTCTATAAGCTGAGGAAATTAATATGCCTATGTGATAGTCATTCCAGAGGTGTATGGTATCTATGTTATTCAGGACTGAAGTAAGCACAGTAAATCAAGGAGAAGAGAATCCATTTTTGAGCCATTGTTTCTTTTTGATTAAACAGGCTAAGAGAATAATATGGAATAGTTTATCATTTTTAGCCAGTATGAAACTAAGTGCACATTTATTATGTATGCAATAGGATATATTCAACTCTGATCTAACTACAGAGTTAGACATGGAGAGAGGTACCTGTAAAATAGATTTGTAATAGTAAGACAGTGGGAGTTCCAAGTTAGGAATATTTCTAACTCCCCAGACTTTAGCTCCATATAGGAGGAGAGGAGTAATTTTAGCCTTCCCAGCTATAACAGCAGGTACCACTGTAAAACCTCCAAACTTAAAGTTTAAACATTGAAGAGCATGTGAAGTCCAGTGGCCATTAATGGAGAACTTGATTCCCAGGTAAACATATGAAGATACTACTTCAGTACGATTTCTGTCCAAAAAACAATTGGGTGTTGTGTTCTGAAAATCATAACTGTGGTTTTCTTAAGGTTGATCTTTAATTCAAGTTGGTCACATGTAGCTTGTAATTGATCTATTTTATGTTGTAAACCTACTAGAGAGAGTGAAAAAAGGACTAAATCATCCGCATAGGCAAGTATATGAATGTGCATGTTATTACTTTTAGGAGACTGCAAGGGTAAAGAGGTGTCAAACTGTAATAATGAGTCGATGTAGATGCTAAAGAGTAATGGAACTAAAAGTCATCCCTGTATTACTCCTTTGTTAGTTGTAAAATATTCTGAGAGGTTCCCCTTATTGTCATATTTAATGGCAGAGAAAGTATTAAGATAAAGGAGATAAATTGGTACTAGTAGATCCAAGGTAAGGACAATATAATATAATATATTCCAAAGGGTTTCTCTAACTACTGAGTCAAATGCAGCAGTGAAATCTATGAAGAGAGCACACAGTTTCATTTTTTCTAAGAAGTCTATATTTTTACAGCAGATGAGCTACAGTAAAGATGTTATCTATAGCAGAAAAACCATACTGAAACCCAGCTTGAAATTTAAAAAGTGGGCTAAAATTGTTTACCTAAAATTGAAGTTTATCAAGAAGTATCCCAGAGAATATTTTACAACTAATATCTAATAAGTTGATGAGACGGTAATTAGAGGGTACTTGAAATGAGGCTTTTTTATGTATGGGAACAATTATGTTTTTGGTCCATGATTGAGGTATGAACCTCATGGTAAGACAGGCATTGAACAAGTTGGTTAAATAATGTATCCAATAGTTGTTATGCTCCTTATACATTTTCCAGGACCTGGTGCTTTACTATTAGCTAATAGTGATGTTGCCTGTTCCACATCACCTAATGTGATGATTAGTGGGTGATATATGTTGACATGCATACAAACAGGGATGCTATTATTGCTAACTATAGAGGTTTCTCTGTTAAATAGTTTGTTTTTTTAAATAAGAGACCCATGTTTCCTTAGGGATATAAATGGCTAATGTAGGCAGATACGATTTAACCCTTTTTGCCACCATAAGCCAGAATGACTTTGAGTCCTTGGTTGCAATGGTTTGATGTATGAAGTCCCACTGTTTCTGAGTGAATTCAAACTCCTTTAATGCAAGAAACTTTTTATAGCTTCTCCTGGCCATATTTAAGTGTGCAAAGCTAGCCTTAGTAGGGTTCTTTTTGGTGCTCCAAATTAATCTCCCCAGTTTCTGCCTTTCCTTAATACATTGTGCATCAAACCAAGTATGAGAAGTTGGATTCTTATTGTCAAAACGGTACATTTTTGTATTAATCAATTGGAGGCAAGGCTCTAAGTGTTTATGAAGACATTGGGTCAATGCAGAGCCCTGGGCTAAAGAGAACAGCAAAGATATTGGAGAGAAATACATTACTTCGATTACCTTTCCTTTGTTTTAATGTTGAAACCTAATTTTGGTCTACCATATTAAGCTAAAGATGCCAAGGGGTTATCAGTGTCCTTGAGAACTTGATTATTTACTGATGAATTAACTGTCAGCATTAAAGCTGCATGGTTGGTTTCAGGTCTCATGAGTATGTAAAGTTTTTTTTTTAAATGATCATAGCTTTCAGGAGAGATGAGAAAATAATCTATGACACTTTGGCCATTGGGAGAGAAGAAGGTGCAGGAACCCTCCTGGTCACCATTTACTCTGCCATTAAGTATCAACAGATTGTTAATAGCAATGAAGTCAATGAGGTTCTTGCCCACATCATTAGTAATACTATCAGATGAATTCCTTGCAGTAAGGCTCCCCAGATTCATTTATTTATTTAGTTTTTGTTAACCAGGTAAGTGCACTAGCCAAAAAATGGCTATTTTCAGGCATGACCCAGAAGAGTACAGGGCAAAACATACAGAAAACATTTCAGAAGTACATGACAGCAATACATAATAGCTTAGTTTTTAACCACTTAAACATAGATAACAGCAGATAACTAACAGAACAAAAGCAAGCAGTATATGCATACAGTAACAATGGCATATACAACATCATGTAGGATAATACAGCCAAATAAACAAGTAATGGAACGAGTCATAACAGAAAGGATAAGGCACCAACAATAACAGTGCACAGTGCATGTATCACCACATAAAGGATACAACTTAGCTTAGAGTTACACATAAGAATTTCAAATGAGGAAAAAAGCAGGAGTAGGGCAACAGCTGAAAAGTAAAGTAAAGGGGAGTAGATTAGTGAGGGCAAGTATATTAGGAGGGGTGAAATGGAGGCCAAGGCAAGGCAAGACAGAGGACAAGCGCAGGGTAAGATAAGAGGAATGGGGAGAAGAGAAGGGGGTGAGAAGGTATTTATAAGAAGCAGGAGATTTTGAAAGTACGGTGATCAGGATGAGGCCCTGGCGGACCTACCGGCAGGTCAAGTAGGATCAAAACAAGTACAAGGTTCAGCCAGAGATAGGTATCATCAGAGCCCACTTTTGAAGCAATAGTGGGATGCAGATTGCCTTAGATCCAAGGGAAGAGCATTCCACAGCAGAGGCAAAGCATATTCGAATTCCCCAGTACCTTTAGAGGTGTGACACCTGGGTACCCTTAGTAGTGATTTATCAGCTGATCTCAGTCCACGGAAGAAGGTATGGGGAAGTAGTAGCATTGCTAGTGAGGTAGGGGTTTGCAGCCTGATTATGGAGTCAGACAGAGAGCCAAGATAGTATTGTCTGGTTGCAGAGGGAGAGAGCCAACCAAGGTCACTATAGAGCTGACAATGATGTTTAAGTCAAGGGGAAGATGATGCATAGTGACAGATATTTTTGTAAGTGATGTCCTATTTCTGTAGCAAAGATTTTTGGGCAGCCGCAAGGATAGGAGCACAATATGTCAGGGTGGGGAGCAGAATCCCCCCTGGCAATGGCCAGATTAGCAGATGGTGTTATCATGTAGCTAGTTTTGTAGGCAACGCCCAGTTTATTATTTACTGTTTTGCAGGTTGACTGAATGTGGAGACTTAGATCAAGTGATTGGTCAAGCATAACACCAAGATGCTTAAAGGATATCACAGACTCTAGTTTAGTCCCCCCTCAAGGTCATGGACCAACAAGAGCGAGGGACACGCCCTAAGTTTAGGGGCAGAACCTCAGAGCATAGTTTTAATTTTATTGGCATTTAGAACCAATTTATGGTCGCACAGCCAGTTCTGAATGCTCCTGAAATCAGTAGACAGAGATGAGTTGAGGCAGTCAACATTTGCACAGCTGGTGTAGATGACAAGATCATCAGCATTGAGAAGAGCTGAGCAGGTTGTAACGGCATCAGGAATATTGTTGATAAAGAGGGAGAATAGAAGTGATCCCAGAACAGACCCCCAGGAACACCAACATTGATTGTAGTGCTGTTAGATACTGCAGAGTTGAATTTCACTGTTTGGGTCCTGCCAGATAAATAGCTGCTATACCAGTTCACAACAGGAGTAGAGAAGCCCAGGTTTTGGTGTGGGTAGACAGGAGTAAGAGGTGATCCACCAGATCAAAGGCCTTGGTGAGGTCAATGAAGACAGCCCCTGTTAGTCTTCCAGAGTCCATGTTAGAGAGAGTATCCGAGGTGAGTTTTGCCAGAGCAGTTAACGTACTATGATTTTTCCTGAAACCATGCTGAGTGTCAGAGAGAAGATTTGAAGTTGCAAGGAAGTCAAGTGTTTGGGCGCAACAAGCTTCTCCAGTATTTTGCTCAGGACTGAGAGAATCACTATCAGCCTGTAATTAGTAATATCCCTCTTATCCCCCTTTTTAAATATAGGAGTAATCCTAGCAATTTTTCAAAGGTCTGGCACAACACCACAAGAAAGGGATAAAGTGTAGATTTTAGCCAGTGGAGAGGCAATGAGATGAGCGGCCAGCTTCAGCAAGCGGGGTTCAAGGGAGTCAGATCCTGGACTAGTGTTGTCAGAGATTGATTTCAGGTGTTTAAGTACCTGCAATTTGGTTATAGCCTTAAAGTAGAAAGGCAGAGACAGAGGAAACCCTTTAGAAGATGAAAGGGGTCCACCGGTTTGCTAGAGATTGGGGACTGAGATAAAGTAGACGCAGGTGGGAAGGAAGAGGTGTATAGTGAGAGATCAGAGAACATCCTATTGAAGGCATTCACAATGGTATTAGAGTCATTACAGTGAGCTCCATTGAGTATCATCTCTGATGGGGTAGTGGATTGAGATGAACCAAGAAAAGTCTTTACATAGGCCCAGAATTTCCGAGGGTCACAGGCTGAGCTGGATAGCAGCTTCTGGCAGTACTTGCTTTTGGCTTGTCTTATACATTTTTTTTACAGGAATTTCTGTGAGCCCTATAAGTATTGAGATCAGAGAGCAAGCCAGTACATTTATAGTGCTTCCACAGTTTATTCCTGAGCCGCAGCTCAGCAAGCAGGTCTCTATGGAGCCACCTAGTTTAGTTTCCTCTGACCCTCCTAGTGACTTTAGGGGCATGCCTGCTCTGAACAACACTGAATTCACTTAGAAAAACATGTAAGACATCCTCCACTCTTCATGCATGATAGACTTCAGACCAGTCAGTGTTGGAAACATCATGAAGAAAAGCATTATCATCCATGACTGTAAAATTTGTGAAGGTGACATTGCGAGTTGGAGGAGATGGTGGGGCACCTGAGGCCCAGATGCAGAAAATTGGAGCATGGTCAGCTATTGCATCTGCCGAGATACCCGACTTGGTCACATGCTCCAGATAATTTGTAAGTAGCCAGTCTATAAGGGTGCCTAGTTTGGGCAGAGTTGACATTCTTGTGTGCTCAGTTATTAGCTGGTATAGGTTATAGCTGTGCACTAATGCCATCTAGGTGCTGTGAGTAGGTCCTAACCAGTTTAGGTTTATATCCCCCAGGATTATGGCCTCATTTAGATTGACAGACTGTGATGTTTGGTTCAGGAGGTCCTGGACTCCAGCCAAATTCCCAGATGGAGGGTTATAGATGCAGATAATATGTACTTTCTTTGCCCCAAGTGAGACTATGGCATGAATGGATTCACACAAAGTGGGTGAGGCCTGGGTAGGGAGAGGTGTAATGCTGAGGTGGCTCTTGTGGTAGAGAGCCACACCACCACCATGCTTTGCCCCCGGTCAGTCTCCATGGATCAGGGAGTAATTTGGTACAGAACACAGAGAGTTATGGATTAGAGGTTTCAGCCTTGTTTCAGTAAGACAGAGTATGTCTGGATTATAGACTTTGATCCACACTTCCAGTTCAGCCATGTGGTACTTTAAGCTTCTAATATTCATGTGAACCATGAAGAGTCCTCTTTTTGTTCACCCAGATAGGTCAGCAGCAGAGAAGCAGGAGAGAGGGCCTGGATTAGGTTCAACATCACCTGATAGCAAAAGCCCTAGGAGTGGTAGGAATGGGAGCCTTACAGAGTAATAAGTAAGGGGAAAATAATGCTTCACTCCACTTACAGAGGGCAAGAAGTACATAGTATGTATATCCATTTTTGGAGAAAAGGTATTGCCAAGTAGATACAGGCCAGTATTTCAAAACTAACAGGTTAAAGAACCCGAAATCCCTAGGCACATGAGAATTATGGTTCTGGCTGCATGGGAAGGATAATGATAACTCATTTACACAGAGTAATAGTAAGAGGGAGAGGGTGACCCTTAACACGTGGTAGCAGAGCATTATTTTGCCATGGGGGGATAGGGTGAGAGCACTAACTGGTGGCATAGCTAGCAGGCTGCACTGTTTATTCCAGAGGGATGTCAGGAATATAGACAGCCATTAAAAATATTCCCTGTTTGACCTACAAAGTATGTGAGTACCAATGATAGCAGCTGGGGTACAACTGTCTCAATTTCAGGACAGCACTACATACAACTGTCCCAGTTTCAGGACAGCACAACTAGAGATAAGAGGATTTATCAGAGTAGTAATGGGGTAGGTACTATGTTTGGGTTTGAAAAAGGACACCGCTAAAAAAACTACCCAAAGATATGAGACTAAATGCAGCTATGCAAGTGTACAGGACTGAGTTGTACTAAGGCTAACAGAGAGTGAAGAATTGATGCACCCCTAGTGGCTACACAGTATAAGTGCCAATGGGAATTCGGGCACTTTGCCATCTGACTAAGAAGGTCCTATATAGCTACAGGTCCATCCAGGGTGGTTGAGGCGGGGGCCAAATGGGGAGCCAGCGCAAAGTGCTGGCTGGAGGAAAGTCTTGGAGGAGCAGGGAAAAAGTCTCAGTGCCTGCTGTGGGTGTCTCTGCTACCAGATCAGCAGGACCATGGCAATAGCTGCTCAAACGCAGAGGTCCAAAACCCCAGTGGGCTTTAGGATACCTGAAGAGAGAGGAAGGGTGAGGGGTTTAAGTAAAAATAAGTAGGGGGGTGGGGGTTCCAGTAGACAAAAGAAACACAGTGGGCAGAGAGATAAGTGAGGAGTAGGCAGAGGGGGAGCGGGACAGTTATGGGACAGAGAGAACAACCTTGTAGAAATGTAATAATTTTTACAGCTGTACCAAATCAATTCATTTTGGCTGTAAATTACTAACAAGACTTAAATAAACCTCTGTAGGTAACCCTAAAATAATGCATTAAAGAACACTTGTTAATTATCCCAAAAGAAGCTGTAATCACAGTAGTTTGAAATAGCTTAGGGTTCCTAAGCTAGGCACCAAAAAAGGCACGCAGAAACCAGGGATTACAATTTGAAATGCTTAGTGGCCTAACAGGGAGTACACGCTAACAGAGGAGCAGAAACTAAAAATGGGCACACTTCTTTCAAACTAGTCCATGGCTCAGGCCCAACGGCACTGGAGAATGGAGCTAAGAAATGTCCCAGGGGGTTACACCAGTCCATGCTGTTCACAGGAAAGGTTCCACCAATCACAGTCAGGGCACCCCCTTTTAAAATTCCAAGGTGTTTAAGTGCCAAAAGATATACCTTGTGGATTTTACATCTTCACTGGCCCAGTGCTGCAGCGAGCAACCAGGCTGCTGGTCCAGGTTCAGGGCTTGAGGTTCACTGACAGCTCCTTCCATGAGGAAAGTCCCAGAGGAGCGAGGGAAAAGTCTCAGCGTCTGCCATGGGTGTCTCTGCTACCAGATCAGTGGGACCACAGCAAAAGCTGCTCCAACGCGGTGGTCTGAAGCCCCTCTGGGCTTTAGGATACCTGAGGGTAGAGGAAGGGAGAGGGGTTTAAGTAAAAATAAGTAGGGGGTGGGGGGTTCCAGTAGACAAAAGAAACAGGGCGGGCAGCGGGATGAGGGAGGAGTAGGCAGAGGGGGAGTGGGGCAGTTACGGGACAGAGAGAACAACCTTGTAGAAATTAAATAACTTTTACAGCTGTACCAAATCAATTCATTTTGGCTGTAAATTACTAACAAGACTTAAATAAACCTCTGTAGGTAACCCTAAAATAATGCAGTAAAACACTCTTGTTAATTATCCCAAAAGGAGCTGTAATCACAGTCGTTTGAAATAGCTTAGGTTTCCTAAGCAAGGCACCAAAAAAGGTGCGCAGAAACCAGGGATTACAATTTGAACTGCACAGTGGCCTACCAGGGAGTCCACGCTAACAGAGGAGCACAAATTAAAAATGAGCACACTTCTTTGAAACTAATCCATGCCTCAGGCCCAATGGCACTGGAGAATGGAGCCAAGAAATGTCCCGGGGATTTACACCAGTCCGTGCTGCTCACAGGAAGGGTTCCACCAATCACAGTCAGGACACCCCCTTTTAAATTCCAGGGTGTTTAAGAAGCAAAAGATATACCTTGCGGCTTTTACGGCTTCACAGGCCCAATGCTGCAGTGAGCAACTGGACTGCTGGTCCAGGTTCAGGGTTTGAGGTTTATGGATGGCTCCTTCCATGAGAAAAGTCTTAGCGGGAAAAAAGTCTCAGCACCTGCTATGGGTGTCTCCGCTACCAGATCAGCAGGACCACAGCAAAAGATGCTCCAATGTGGAGTTCCAAAGCCCCAGTGGGCTTTAGAATACCTTGCGGCTTTTATTGCTTCACCTGCCCAATGCTGCAGTGAGCAACTGGGCTGCTGGTCCAGGTTCAGGGCTTGAGGTTCATGGACGGCTCTTTCCAAGAAGAAAGTCTCAGAGGAGATGGGAAAAAGTCTCAGTGCCTGCCACAGGTGTCTCCACTACCAGATCAGTGGGACCACAACAAAAGCTGCTCCAACGCAGAGGTCCAAAGTCCCGGTGGGCTTTAGGATACCATAACATTGACAAATTATCAAATTAGCTATACGAAAATTAAAATCATCAGCGAGAAGTACAGTGTCTACCTGATGTTTTAAGAAGGAATGAATCAATTTCCAAAATTAATTTATACCAACTATCATATTGCTAGTTTGACTGGTGTTTGGGAGGGATATATAAATTCACAATGAGAAGCAACATATTATTCCGTTTGATAATACTTAGAGCTCTTTAGTTGGCGAAATGTGGTCAATAACCTGAATTCCTTTCCTTATCTTAACAAAAGTAGTCAGCCCCCCTTTGCTGTAACATAATGCTTATTTTTCACAGCTGGTATATAATATGATTCATAACCATTAATACTGTATAGTACCTTATTTTCACTGGTCCTAAATATTTGCTATATTAGCTTAATGAAGTTTATCAGTGAATATGTGGGACCAGTGAAAAATACAGCACCGTACAACACAGCACTAACTGTAGCTGTGTCCAGCCCCTTCCTCGACCTGTACCTCTACCTGCTCAAGAGTAACATCACGTTGGATGGTTTCTTTCAAACCCCTCACCCCCACCACACACACACTTACATCTGTATTGTTAGTCAAGTATAAACCCATTACACAAAACTGCAGATTTACACAGAAAGTTAAACTGTGCAGTTGTGTACTGTAAATCTCAGTATTACCTACAGGAAAATGCAAACAGACCTTCCATACGCATTCCCAATTGCAATCTCACTTGATCTCCCAGTCGCACTCACTCCAGCTTGCACTCAAAATGTACAGTATGAGTATTCAAAGCATCTTTATTTTTTGTTCTCTCCAAACAAAGAAAAGTAATCCAGAAAGAAAAGTAATCCAAAGAGAATCAGTCAAACACTAAAAATGCTGCTGGCGTTCATGGAGATGCCATGCCACACTGCGTGGTTCAGTGGGTGTTTCCTGTGCACTCAACATCTGCACCGCGTACACAGAGCTGACACTTACTTGAGATAGTCTGGTTAAGACATGTCTCATGTGCCTCAGCTATTCCAGCCTCCACAAATCTTATACAGTCCTCGCTCCTGGTACAGAGCTCAGTGAATGAAGCCACCAACCACTGACCATGTTTCTGCTTCAGGTTTTGAAGTTTTAAGTCCACTTTAAGTTCTGGTTCTCCATAGGACAGCTGCTCAGCCACCAGTTCTGCATACCAGTTTGTAAACCTCTTTTTTTAGCATATCCTTGAAAATCTTATTAACTGAAATGCCAAGAAGTTGAAGTAGGTCAGTGCATGCTGCAGGGATATACACTGGTATAAAGTTCAGTGCTTGTAGTGTGTCCAAAACCTTTGCTGTCGTGTGTGCTCTAAAGAGATCCAGTAACAATAGAGTTTTCTGCTCATTGGGAAGAGGCAGTTGGTGTCTTATGTGGGCAAAATAGGGGACAAGGGCTTGCTCAAGATACTGGATTACTGTGTCCTTGTTAGCCCAGTGATTTAAAGAGTGGCTAATGATCCAGTCATTCAGAAATTTATGACCCATGTGACAGGCCTTCATTTCCCTTTGTAAATGACCTGCGGGGGCAAGAAATTGCCAGCCAATGTGCATGCCAGCAACAACGAGATTTGTCGCTTGTCTCCCAGTCCAGTTAGTGCAACCTTTTTAGAACCTGTTGCTGCCATGGTCCACTCAGAGACAGGGACCATGGCAACATCAGTTTCATTTAGGTTGATCACTAGTTCTTTTGGGATCAGCTCCTGTGCACAGGCTTGGCTTATTCTGTCAAAAAAACCAGCCTTAAGCAAGTTAAAATTGGATGGGGTTTTCCTACAGGCTTTTGTACCTTTTCACCTGCTGAAGCCCATACATCGCAAAAATTTCCAGGCCCACTTGTGTGTCAGGTTCAAGTGTCCACCATTCTCTAGGAGCAGTTGTGGTGCATCTGCTTTAACTATGCCCAGACCTACAGCTTGCACCACCCTGGCATTAACAACAACCCTTTCAGAAAGTAAGCTGTTTACAGATTTTTTATCTCCTCCTCCAAATCTGTAAGTAGCATAGTTGAGTGACCTCTTGGTTTTCGAGGCAACACTGGGGGGAGTTTGGTCTGGTCCGGTGTCATTTGCAGCCTCAAATGGTAATCGGTCTTAAATTTACATATAGTGCTCTCATTCATGATTGTGCTGTACTTACTATTGTAGAAATGGACAGCAGACATCACCCCATTCTCTGCTGCATACCTCCCAAGTTCAAACCTGACCTCCACACTGTAGGACTGGTAGGTTGATGCCCTTTTTCTTTTGGCAGGAGGTGTGCTCGTTAACTCACGAGCAACTGATCTGGCAACATGGGTCTTGATGCCAGAGGATGTGGCAAGATTTTCTGCATCCACATTTGCAACATCCAGTGGATATTGTCATTTCCTTTTGCCATCTCCCATGAGTCTGGTAAGAATGGACATAGTGGTGCTGGAACTTTGTTTCTAATGTGCGCATCTCTGAGCTGCAATGTTAGTGTAGTGGCGAAAAACAGTAAAACCAGATGTGATACAGTTCTTATAGGAGTAAAATCACCTGATCACTACAACACTAAATCAAAAGAGTTTGAATGCTTGTGATCAGCTGACAACGTGAAAAAAAGTCAATGCAAATACATGGTACTATACAGTAAATAACTGTTGTGTTGCCCAGGTTTCCTAAAACAAAAGTACTTCAAAATTCTGAACAAAGTTAATCCAATCAGGGTCTGCGAGTTTATTCTGGAGACCCGCAATGTTCCAGGAAAAAAGGTTGGCATCCCCTGTCTCAGAAGAATCATCCAGAGAAACAACACTTGAAGAGTGTGACAAAAAAGCTAGTCATAAACTATCACCAGGCTCCCCATTTATAGTGGGAAGATATTCCAACTCTGAAATGGCCACCAAGTGAATGTTGTCCCTGTCCAGCTTATACATATTTGATAGTAAAAGGTGAAATAGTTCATGAGATTTAATTATAAGATCTATTTGGGTCTCGTTATCCTCCATATGTGCCCTTTTAACTCATTGTCTCCTAGCAGACGCCTGTAGGTGTCAGTAAAATACACTGTTGTGTCCTGTCGATGCCTACAGAAGTCAGCTACTGACTTCCTGTGTGCCCTGGCAACGTCTGGAGAAGTCACTTACAGTCTGCTACATTATATATTAAAATATATAGTATATATTTGACTGCATAGCACCGTTGGAAAGATAATTTTGTGCTGAACAACTTTGCCACTGATATTTTGTGTATATCATGTATACTTTAGGAGTTATTCATATTTGTTTATGGTATGGTGTGTATTTCTTATGTTGCCTGTTTTAGTGAAAACATTTTTTTTTTTTTGCTGTTTCAACCAGCATTTGAAAAAAAATGAAATTACATATTATTCCTTGCATACCACCACTGGAAATGTAATTTTGTGCTGAATAACTTTGCCACTCATACTTTGTGTCTAGCACTTACGGTTCTTGAGCTATTAGGATTTGTTTGTGGCATGCTTACTATAGCTCGATTTTGCTTAGAAAGGTCCAGGATTTACTATTAACAGCATACAGGAGACAAGTGGTGCAACTTCAGAGAGCTCCTGTGGAGGCAATGAGTTAACTGACTCCAGACTGGGGGGGGGTAAGTAATTTCAATATTTAGAATAGTAGCCAATAAGGTCTGAACACAGGATGCCAACATATTACTATTTTCCCCCTCAATACAATCTATTCCAAAAATAGACAGGATCTTCACGGGGTCCTTCGTGTCAAAACTCCAGTTTAGTAGGGCTAAAGTAGAGCAAATCATTTTTGAGGAGAAAAAGGTACATATTTTATCTGATCTATATGCATGTTTCCAAATAGTGGACCAGGTGACAGGGGAAGACATGATAATTCCTAGGGTATTAAGCCACTGTTGTTTTGCCCAGATTTGTTTTGCAATGTCCATATTTGGTAGTATGATGTATACAGGATTAGTGGAAACTGACTTATCTTGATAAACAAACATAACAGAATCAGCGACCAAAGGTAATTCCAATTCAACTCCAAATAGGTGGGTTATTAGATCAGACAATGTCTCCTGAGTTTCATTGGATTTGGTATAAATGTTCTCCAGTTAAAATATTACTTAATTTCCTGTAATTATAGTTTGATTTTGGATGAGGGAACTTCACTTCTCTATTCACTATCTGTTCACTGGTCTGTTTTGCAGAGATCTTATCAGTGGTGCCCACAAGGGGTGAGGCAGAATTATTACCAAGAGGCTCTGCCTTAGGAGGGGTCGTTCTTGCTGAATTTGCAGGAATTCTAGGCATGTTTGATACGTTATTTTCATTTGAACCAGTTCTTGGCTGGATAATGTTTACATGATTGTTAACAGGAAAGTTTGTAGGATTGGGGATAAGTAACTCAGAAGCTTCTTTGCTATGAGTGGTGAGAGGAGTATTAATGATTTTCCCCTAACTCTTCCTTGTTCATTTCTTTTTTGTTTGTTTTTTTTGGAACGTTACCCTTCTTTTTTGGCTTTTTTGGGGGGGAAAGGTGAATAATTATGGAAGAAAATGAGAGAATTCTGGTCTTTCCTTTGAGATTATCCCTGTCAATGGAGTCTATCTTTTCTAAGAGTTCAGAGAACTTTACAGTAAACATAGTGGGCAAGATCTCTATATGATGTTTAAGTTCATTGAAGGCTTCCAAAAGTACTATATTAGCCATAATGGGGTGAGCAAGGGCCTTGATTGTGTATTTAGACACAGTGTCGGGACATTGTGCTAAAAACTCAGAAGCTAATTTAATTTTTTCCACTTCACCATCTAACCTTTCAAAAACTTTGGTTGGTGATCCTGCCAATATTGAGGAAATCTCTGACTGAGAAGAAGTGGAAGCATCACTATTGGTAAGCTGTAGCGGACTGAATAAATCCATCTTGATTGGGTGGAGTGAAATTTCAGCTCCTTGGGCCAGATTCCCCATTATCAAAAATGAAAATACTTAGATTGGAAAAAATCCAACGCAGGTACACAAAATCAATAGATTTCTTACAAAAATATTCTTACGAGGGTAGACTGCATAAATTAGGATGACATAGCCTTGAAGTCAGATGGAAAAGAGGGGACATACTATTTTACTATGACATTATGAATGATCCACAATTGATGCTGGAATTAGATTTAGATTATAAATCAGACAAATGTAATGTCAGAGGCCATCCTCTACAGGTTAAAACATCTAAGTACAAATCTAATAAAATAAAATATTATTACACAATGAGATCAGCTAACCTATGGAACAGGCTACCGGAAAATATAATTATAAGCCAAGATAGAAACAGTTTTAAAAGACAACTGGACAATTACATAGCAAATGGAAGTAATATGAATTATATAATGTTATAACAGAGACACTTCATGGGCATCAGCCTTTTTTTCTGCTCTCAGCTTCTTAATGAATCTTAGTGAATCTCCTCAGATGGAATAACAACAGATTCCTCTGAATCATCAGGGAATTCTATATGTAAGAGTGAATTGCCCCTAGAAAAAAATAATGATTGATACAGTATGTTTTTCAATGAGGCAAAATAACCTGTAATTTTCGCTTACTGATTTTGTTCAGTTTTAGAGGGCATTACCCTTTTGTTTATTTGTTTTTTCTTTAGTTAGGGGAGGTATAGAGGGTAGATCATATTGTTTTGAAATCCCAGTCTCCAGTATCTCCAGAGGCTCCTGTGGGTAACTACTAGAAAAGTTCCCATACCCTCCTATTTTATGTGAACTCTGTGAGTTGGTAGGCCTAAGAGAGCATGGGTAGCCTCTGACAGACAATAATCTTCTCTAAAATCAAGTGTTACTTCCTCCTTTAAGTAGTATGGTAAATGGGGTAGCTTAACCAAGTCATTGGGAGTGGAGGATGATAGTGTTAGCGCCTGAGAAAATACACAGCAGTTCTTCCTTTTTTTTTCAAAGGGAAAGTCTTACTTAGGCCCTTGCCAAGTTCTGTACCATTTTTAGTACATCTTAAACAGAGTTTAGTAGGAAGTGATTTAGAGCAGGAAAAAAAATTACAAAGATATAACAATTAATTCTGAGTGCCTTACTGTCAATCAATTATTAACAAGTGTTTACCAGCTATCTATTTGATCTGATGTCTATAACAAAAGGAAAATAAACAGTGAAAACAGGCAACAACAGACAGCAAATGAATAGGTCTAAGTGCAAAAACAGGCTGATCAAAAAACCGTATACTGGTAGAGCCCTTTGGATAATTGTAGAAGTAGTTAAATTTTACCCAGTTTTCCTGTTAGAAATCATGAGACATTTCCAGCAGTCGCTTTGGATGGAGTCAGTTTCTGGCTTTGCAAACTTTTGGAAACTTGAAACAATTCTTTGTGGACAGTTTCATAGGCACAAAAGTTTTCTTTTAGACGTTGAACGTGGAAGAGGTACTCCCAAAAAAGATTGTGAGGTGGACAGAGAATTATCCCCAATGACATTCTAATTCTTGAAAAGGGCTTCACTATGGGTGAAAAGATATACAGTGGAATCCACTTTAATGCACACCCATTTTGCATGAGAAAATGTGCATTTAAGCAGAAAGTGCATTTACCCAAAATTGATGTTTTTTTGTTTTTAAACAAACCAGATGAGATACAGGGGGACATGCACATGCGCATAAATGTTTATTTCCTTTATGCCCTCATTTAGTCAGTACACAATGATTTACCATTATTAAATTCAGTTCAGTGCATATATTATTCATTAATCACTGACGTAATTATCAATGACTACCTGAATCTCCCCTGAATCACCTCCTACATTTGCTGTTCCAAAAAAAGATGTAATTTTGCTTTGTTTCCTATTAATAAGTGTGAGCAAAGCACCTGGGCTTCTTTGGATTTCCTGACAATAACTGGCCTGATTTTTTTCACTCCCAGTCTGGCTGCAACAGAGTAGAACTGAAATTCACTCTCTCATGCTTTTCCCCCAGCTGCTGGATCCGATTTAAATGAAAGTGACCCCTCAGGTGTGGCATGAAAATAAAGTCCAGTCTCATCACAGTTGTACATACAGTCTAAGGGATAATCTTTAAGGAGTTGAGGTAGCACTGTGGACAGCCAGGTATCTGCAGACTCACCATCGGCATCCTTTTTTTCTCCATGACAGCGTTTAAATATGATTCCATTTCTTTACTTTCAGTGGGTCAACCATCCACTGGTTGCTTTAAAAGTAAGCCCCATTTCAGAGGCCAAGTCACCTGCTTTTTTAGCCAAAATCAGACCACTGACAGGAGTGTCCATACTTCATGCAGCAGAGAACCATCGCAAGAGAGCTGCCTCAACCTCCTTGCTTCCCCCCCTTGTCTCTGTTTGTGGTCCTAGTTCTCTGAGTGCTCCCATTCTGCCAACAGTCTGTCTTTGTTGCGTACTATTCTAGTGATTGTGGACACATCCACATCTAATTCCAAAGCGACACCCAAGCGTTTTACATTGGGTATCTCTAGATGCTGGAGCACAGAAATTTTCTGGCCGAGCATAAGTGTTACCCTTTTCCAATCCATACTGCTTCTGGTGCTATGGGGTGTGTGAGTGGATAAACTAGTCAAGGTGTAAAATACTGAAGCAAAACTTAATTAAGATAGTAAAGCATGTCATTAGCAGTTTCACATACTGCGGGCAACATCGTGAAAACCATTGTGCACTTAACAGGTACTAACTACATTGCAAGGCATGTGTTAATTACTAGGAATTCTATGTATTGAGCTGAAATGTGCTTTAATCCAAAGTGTATATAAGTGGATTTTTTAACATTGGAGATATGCAGAAAAAAACGGGGATTTTAAAACTTGTGCATTAAAATGAAATATGCACATATCCAAAGTGCATTTAAGTGGAATTCACTGTAACAGGAGTAGTATTGGTGATAAAGAGGATTCAATTTCAACAAAAATAAATCAGCAGAAGCCGAGGAGTGGATTCACTTTTAGTAAAAACAATGGTAAATAGTATATATATATATATATATATATATATATATATATATTTATATATATATATAGATATATATATATATATATCTCTATATATATTATAGTGGCACGGTAGTGCCACTATAGTTAGAGTTGAGGAGCCATTTACATGTTAAATCCAAAATTTTGCACCTTAATAACTTTGCAACCATTTGAGAGATTTGCCTGAAACTTGGAATACAAGATTAAGGCCCATACGCCTTGGGATCTGCCAAGTTTTGTACCTGTCACATATGTGATCTGCTCGCGTGTTTACGCTTTTCTGGAATTTTACTGTCGTCTCTACAGGTCACACGGTTTTCACGACCAGTCCAAAATCTCCAGGGAACATGCGGCCATGGTCCCCGATGTGTTTTTTGAAGATTTTGTGAAAAAATATTAAAATGGCTCAAAAGTTATTCAAAAAACAAGTTCCCATTATAAGTCAATGGGAAAAGTTAACAAAAAGTTTGACAGTGTCGCAAATGCAGTTTTTACTTTTGCAAATTGCCCTTTTACTGTCTCAAATGCACCATTTTGTTTTCAGTTAGCGATCAGAAAAATGCTTGGCATTTAAAATTGGGACCCTCTAGCACCATCATTCTTTTTGTATTCACCTAGTCAGACCCTGAGGATGCTAGCCATGTCTTTATTTTGGGCTAAAACACCCCAGAAATATGTTTTTCAAGTTTCTGGAAAAAGTAATTTTGCAAAGTAGTGTCGAACATGCGACACTGTCGAATGAATTTGCAAACGCCTTGGCAAAGTTCGACAGTACTTTTCCAGGGTGTGTGAAAATAACAGCACTTCTTTGGCACTGTGCTGCAAAAGAACGGTTTGGTGTTTTGGGCTGAAATTTGGAAGGAATACAGCCGACATATCACAGATGTGACTTGCAGTGTTTTGTTGAAAAAATATTACATGGCGGCAAAGTTACGGCACTCCAAAGTTGACGCTTTTTACCATAGGATAACATTACGACATTTGCCGCACCTTTCAGGGCCCGTATCTCAGAAATGGTGCGAGATACGGACTTTTCGTCAAAAAACTGCTTAGCCCCCTCAAGGGGCTAAGTACAAAAGTAGCCAGGAAAGTGATAATTCATATGACTTTTACATTTTTTTCTATGTAGTACGTTTCCTGAGATATAAGCAATTTACTATTCCAAGTCCTCATTTTCTGTTCCAAGAGTCATTATTTTGCATACATTCTTTGTACTCACTGACTTTCTCTATGCAGCTTTTGGGGAAAACCAGCCTGTGCGCTTACATTACTGTTATGATTACTGTTTCCATTTGCGGTTCTGTACCTGTTTCACTTACCGTTCACCTCTACGCCACCATGTGCGTTACCCTTTGCATTTTCATTTGTGGTTGCGTTTGCATTGTTTTTAACATTTCTGTCTACAGTACTGTTTCTCTTTGTGTTTCACTTTGCATCACCATGTGCATTACGATTTGCGTTTGCGGGCACAATGTTGCTATCTGAGAAGACATCACGTGGTGGGGGCGCGGGGCCCGACGAGCCCCATGCTCCCACTACCACATTACGTGGTGGGAGCGCGGGGCATGCTTCTGCTGCCGCATTATGTGGCGGGAGCACGGGGCATGCTTCTGCTGCTGCATTATGTGGCAGGAGCGTGGGGCCCTTCACCAGCGCATTACATTCACTATTTCTCATAATCATTCTCAAAAAGAAGGGAAATTAGAGGCAAAAAACTCCATTTACTGCATCAGTTAGGGTTGTTCCACAGTGACATAAGTGAGGAAATTTGATGTTAGGGTTGAAACCCCCCTTTGCACCCCTCCAGCCCACTCCCCAACTGTTATCGGGGTGCGCGTTGGGCTCATCAGTCCTGACTGTCACCCCATTCTCCTATTCCTCAGCTTCTTTCCACATGAGATGGGGTGAGAGTTAGGGCTGTTATTTCACATTTAGTGTATTTCAGTACTGTTTCTGTTTCACTTTTGTGTGGTGGGACCGTGGGGTATGAAGGGCCCCGAAGTCCTGCTGTTGTATGATATTCGGTGTTGTTATTGCTGTTAATGTTTTTGTTTTGTGTGGCAGGAGCTTGGGGCCTGAAGGGTTCTGCGCTCCTGCTGCTGTATAACATTTAGTATATTTCAGTACTGTTGCTCCTGTAACTAGCACATTGTGTATTTTACAGTACTGTGTATCTTTGTGTTTTGTGTGGTGGGAGCATGGGGCCAGAAGGGTCCTGCGCTATTGTCAGTGTATTACATTCAAAGTATTTGTGTTTTGGTTTGTACTACATGTGCATTAACATTTGTGTTTGCTGGGATTGTGTTAGTATGCGTAATGACATCATGTGATGGGAGCGCAGGGCCCGAAGGGCTGCGCTAATGCTGCTGTATCATGTTTAGTATATTTCAGTACTGTTTATGTTTGTGTTTTGATTGGTGGGACTGTGGGGTTCGAAGGGCCCCACAGTCCCGTCTTGTGTGACATTCAGTGTTTTTCAGTGCTGTTTATGTTTGTGTTTTGTGTGGCTGGTGCATGGGGCCCGAAGTGCCCCACGCTCCTGCTGTTGTATCACATTTACTGTATTTCAGTACTGTCTATGTTTGCATTTTGTGTGGCGGGAGCGTGGGGCACAAAGGGACCTGCGCTCCTGTCAGTAGTACATTTTTTATTTAACAGTGCTGTATATATTTGTGTTTTGCATGGTGGGAGTGCAGCGTCAGAAGGGCCCTGCGCTCCCACTGCTGTATCACATCTAGCATATTTCAGAACTGTTTATGTTTGCGTTTTGTGTGGCGGGAGTGTGGGTTTCAGAAGGGCTGTGTGCTGCCACTGTTATATCACATTTAGTGTATTTCAGTACTGTTTTTTTTTTATGTTTTGTGTGGAAGGATCACAGGGCCCTTGTCACTGTATTACATTCAGTATTTTTCAGAATTGTTTATTTTTGTGTTTTGATTTGTGCTACCATGTGCATTAACATTTCTGTTGGGGGACACTGTGTTAGTATGTGTGAAGACATCACGTGGCCTCCACCCCCCTGAGCAATACTGGCACACAGAGAGACAGACACATATGGAAGTAGGGAAGGAGAGCCATGGTAACAGGAATAATCACAGACTTGCTGCATGTTTAGTGAAGAGCCACAGGCAAAGAAGGGTGATGCAGATAAGTTGTACAACTTACTGATTACAGATAAAGTGTAGTTAGCATTGTTGTCACTTGGATGGCTTCAGCCAGCTAATGTTTCTTCAAACTGCAACACCAGGTACTGGATACTTAGAAGAGACCCACAGCAGAGATGAGTGTATGGACATCAATGGTAGACATCAGTGATCTCAGGCAGGGCCGGCTTTAGGGTTTGAGAGGCCCCCCAGCAGAATTAGTGAAGGCACTGGGCTTCTCTACTTGGCCCACCTTTAGCCAATGTGTTTTACTGAAGACCCTAAGTGCAAGATTTTATTTGTGGTGATATTATAGGCAGGGAAAATTGGGCAGACTAGGCGGGCCAAGCAATAGTTATCTGCTGGCAAATTTTATATTTTTTTGTTTCTACATATAGCTTTAGTATAACTTAGTAGTATTAAAAAAAAATTTAGGAGCACACAGCAGTCAGTTCTTTTGGCTGTTCTTACCATCCCATCCATTGCTGCCTATCCACCTCATATTGACTGGATCATAGCTTGTTGAGGAATTTCATGACATAACCAGAAGGATCTATACAGTCCTTTACTGATGTTTTAAAAATATGTTAAGGTAAAAAAATGTTTAAAAATGAATAAGGTAAACTCCTCTGGTTGGGGGCCCCCATGAGCAGGGGCTCCCAGCAACCGCAGAGTTCGCTGGTGCCTAAAACCGGCTATAATTTCAGGGACACTCAAGTTAGCACAGTTAGTGTTTGTGTTGGCTGAGACAGGTAATACCCCCTCCCCCAAAGTTTGTACTGCATCATGAGTACCGATGCGCAGCAAGACTGAGGCAAGCAACATCAATGCCACACCTCTGTAATTGTTGATACACACAACTTAGTACAGTGCTGTATCACATTTAGTATAGTTCTGTATTGTTTATGTTTGTGTTTTGTGTGATGGGAACATGGGGCCTGAAGGGCCCCACGCTCCTGTTACTATCACATTTTTTCTTTTACAGTACTGTTTCTGTTTGTGTTTTGCATGGCGGGAGCGTGGGGCCCGTCACTGTATTACATTCAGTGTTTTTCAGAATTGTTTATCTTTGTGTTTTGATTTGTGTTACCATGTGCCTTGACATTTCTGTTTGGTGCCACTGTGTTAGTATGTGTGAAGACATCACGTGACACCTATTCCTCCTGAGCAACAGTGACACACAGAGAGACAGACACACATGGAAGTGGGGGGAGACCCATGGTAACAAGAATAATCTAAGACTTGGTGCATGTTAAGTGAAGAACCACAGGCAAAGAAGGGTGATGCAGATCAGTTGTACAGCTTCCTGATTACAGATAAAGCGTAGTTATCATTGTTGTCACTTGAATGGTTTCAGCCAGGCAATGTCTCTTCAAACTGCGACACCAGGTACTGGATCCTTAGTAGAGACCCACAGCAGAGCTGAGGGTATGGACATCAATGGTAGACAGTGATTTCAGGGACACTCAAGTTAGCACAGTTACTGTTTGTGTTGGCTGAGACAGGTAATATCCCTTCCCCCAAAGTTTGTACTGCATTATGAGTACTGATACGCAGCAAGAATGAGGCAAGGAACATCAATGGTACAGCTCTGTAATTGTTGATACACACAACTTAGCACAGTTAGGGTTTCTATGGGTTCACCCAGGCAATTTCCACACGTGTACCAGTTACTGATCCTGACTGTGCATTCATAACTGCATGTCCTTAGGTAGAATGTCACACAGCTCTCTAGACCAGGTACTGCACTCTGACTGTAGAGTGACTGTAGATGTAAGTGCGGTACATGGTGGTTAACTTAGTTAGGAATTACAGGAGATCTGTAACTCAATGTATGAACACCTAGCCCACATATTGCATACTTTGGCCCAGATATTCAAAAGGGTTGCACCATGTGCAACAGGGTTGCGCATGCGCAAGTCCAAAACTGCGCCATTTTGCGATATTCAGAAGGAGGCAGTTGCGCCCGAAAACATGCTGACAACAAGCGCAATGAAAATGAGGCATGCGCGGCGAAGGCGGATCCATGCATAAAGACCGCAATGCGATATTCAAAGACTTGCACGATGCACAATAGCGGCACAGCCGGAAATTCTGCACTAGCGGAAATGAGCCAAAATAAAAAGGCTCAAGGAAGCGGTGCAAGAACGCTACCAGGCTGCCAAGTGGGGAGAGAGAGAGAGAGACAGAGACAGACAGACAGACAGCAAAGGGCAGGCAAGGAAAGTATGTCCCATAGTCTGTAGAGGCCAGCGGGGGGTGCCCGGTGCAGTGGAAGTAGCAGTCAGGACAGTGGGGGTAACACAGCAACACCAGCCGGGGTCAGAGCCAGGAGATGGACAGTGCCAGTTTCCACATGGAAGCTGTAATGAGGGGTGAGAATGCATGCTGCATGGGGGCGTGGCCGTGGAAGGGGCCCGTCGTGATCGCCCCGACAGTCGATACCGTGCCCGCATCAGCTTTGAGCTGTACACAGATGTAGAGATCATGGGCCAGTACCGCCTGAACAGGGCAATACTGAGACGGCTCTGTGAGCTGTGCAGTGATGTGATGCAGGCACCCTCACGACGGAGTCACGCTCTGTCGGTGGAGACCAAGGTGACAGCCTGCATTTGCCTGCTCGCCACGGGCACCTTCCAGAGGCTGACAGGGGACACCACAGGCATCACACAGTCGGCCACGTCACGCATCCTCACCCAATTCCTCAGCACACTGCTGCCACATGCTGCGGAGTACATCCATTTCCCCAGCACCACGGCAGAGCATACAGCAAACATGCAGGAGTTCCACAGGGTAGCACGTATGCCTGGCATGCTAGGGGCCATAGACTGCACCCATGTGGCCATCCGCATGCCACCTGGCCCCGATGGCCACGCATATCGGAACAGAAAGGGATTCCCTAGTGTCAACTGCCAGGTGGTGTGTGATGCCACTGGGCGCATAATCAATGTCTGTGCCACACACCCTGGTGGAGCACATGATGCCTTCATATGGTATCAGTCTGCACTGTGCCATCGATTCGAGAGTGGGGACATCCTCACAGGACATTTAGTGGGTGAGTACACATGTATGGAATGCAAACTCTGGGCAAGGGTGGGAATGCCACAGGTGCCATGGTAGTGGCACACAGGGAGATGGCCAATATGGACCTGAACATGACACTGATCTCCACTATCTCCGCACAGGTGACTGCGGATACCCACTCCATCCCTGGCTGCTCACACCATACTGGTGCCCCATGACCCCAGCACAGCTATGCTATAATGAGGCACATGCCGCAACACGTAACATCATAGAGCGGGTGTTTGGGATGCTCAAGGCATGCTTCCGATGCCTAGACACCTCCGGTGGTGCCCTACAGTACAGCCCCCAAAAGGCCTGTGGAATATTCCTGGCCTGTTGCATCCTGTACAACATGGCCAAAGACCATGGGATAGCCATACAGGTCAAACAGGGGGACAGCGATGGGGACACCAGTGGCACCGGTGATGATGGTGATGAGCAGCCCCCCTAGGATGGAGGGACCCCCGACTGATCCGGCAGGCCCAGCTGCACCGGAACACCATCACAGAGGAGCACTACGCACAACACAGGTAAGTCAAGGGGACATGTGCAACCAACACTGTCCATGCGCAAACCACAGGCACACAGGGGAACACACCAGGGGTGCATGACGGTCAGGGGAGTGGAAGGGTCCAGGCATACAAACACACCATCAGGGAGGGGTGAGCACTCATATGGACACACACACACACCAGGCACAGAGCATACATGGGTAGATGCACAGCACTGCAGAACCGACATTGCTAACACACAGCACCACCGACCACCCCCACCACCCGTACTGTCCAAGTACATGTGTCAGAACCTGGGCACCCTTGCACCTTGGTGTACAGTGCAATGCAGGCATCATCATGCACACGCACCTGTGGACAGCAGTTGGGAGGGTGTGCAGGTGGTCCGTATGTCAGCGTGGTGAGCAGAGCACCCAGCAGTGCACTGCCCACCATGACACACATTGCACACATGGCAGCACCAGACAGGGCCCGCACTGGGAGACAGCTCAGTCATGTAGTACTGTCCCATGGCCACCGCGGATGCATGGGCGGCCCTGCCATGACTCAACAGCATGGGCAGGCTGAGCAGGGGCCACATGGGGTGGCACTGTTGCACCACCAGGGGTCCCACTGCATGAACGCGACCTTGCCCGCACAGGGGTCTGCAGCATGCCGAACAAACCTGCACCAGGGGTGCTCGGGATGCCCACAGCAGAACCCGGCATCGACAGGCCTGGTGTCGCACGATGCCAGGAACGGGGAGTGGAGAGTGCACTGTGTGGGGTGTGCGGTACAGGGGCACCTGACTGTGTGCCCAATGCATCCATGACAGAGACCACTGCCTTGGTCAGCCTGTCAATGGCAGCGGTCACATCCGTCTGCATACGGACCAGCTCGGCTCGGTCCCGAGCACACTCCCTGCTGTGCCACTCCACAGACACAGACAGTGCCTCCACGGACCTTGCAACCCACATCTGCAGCTGTACTGATTCCTGCAGCAGGCGGGTGTGCTCATCCAATGGGTACTGTGCCCCAACGGCATCCTGACCCCCGGGGTGTGGACGGTCCTGATGCACAACACCCCTTGAGGGTGGGCACTGTTTGTCAGGACCAGGAATGGGCGGATCAAAGGGCAGCGGACATGTGCCACTGCTTGACACTGTACCCCCAGACCTGGTGGGTGACTGCTGCTGCTGCCCCTCCAACCACTGTGCCCCCGGGTCCACTCGTTCCACCGCTGTGCTGGCAACAGTGCCAGACACCTGCACAGCCACTGGTGCTGCCCCACGGGTGCTGACAGGCACAGCCTGGGACTGTGCCAGCATGCTGGTACACAAGTTGGAACCAGACAGGCCCAGGGGCACATGCTGGCCTGCCATGTGTCTGTCATGGGACACACAACCATCACTGCCCATTGCAGGCCTTCTATCATCAATGGTGCAGGTACGTGCTACTGCCATGGTCACAGCATGCTGGCATGCTTGCATGCCAGACTGCTGAGACACAGGCTGTGCACCCCCCGCACCCGTATCACTGACGCCAGAGTTTGCGGCCCAGTGTGCATGCTGCTGCAGTGCCTGCTGGCTGGTGGTGGAGGTGGATGGACCTCCTCCATGTCCAGCAGGTCAGCATCACTGTCTGGACCCACCACCACCATCTCCTGAAGACGAACAGGATCTGTAACAGAAAGAGAGTACATGTGAGTGCATGTGAACAACTGCCCCCCCAAACACCACCACCATGTCATACCGTGCAGTGATGGGCTTCCACCTGTCTGGAATCCTCCGCCTGGTACGCCCTCAATGGCACTCAGCTGCATGGCTGCGACCAGTGTCTCCTCAGTTGGGGTCAGCTGCAACACCACTGGCGGGCCCCCGCCAGTGCCAGCACATGCCGCCCTGAAGGCTGCCACCTTCTCCTTCAACCTCCTGTGGTCTGTCCCCATCTTTTTCTTGCATTCCTGCATGGAGCGCTGGTGGCTTCCATGCAGGTTAATGGCCTGAGCTACCCCCTCCCATGCAGCTGCACGGGACTGAGGGGTGCCCCTCCGTCCACTCAGCACTGGCTCCTCATCCAGGTAGGCCTGGAAGAGAGCCTCCATCTCTGCTGCTGTAAAGTTGGGCCTTCTCCTACGCCCACCGTCCTCACCCTCACAATGACTCTGCTCGGTCATGGCGATCTGTATGGGGGAAGTGGACACCTGTCACTGTGCAGTCTACAGCATTGTCCCATGACCATCATCCTGAACATCACACAGCATGCAACTCACCTCTCACCTGCAGTAACCGAATCTGGCCAACGCAGCCCAATGTCGCACATTTATAGTGCAATACATGCAAATTAGGAGTGGAGCAACTATAATGACATGCAAATCATGCCACTGCGCCCTTGAATGGCTGATCAGATGATTTGTCGGCTGAATATCGCGAATCTGCGCTTTGCGCAATACGGAAGAGTCAGCTGAGCCAATGGCACAGATCTGTGCCTGTGTGGTACACTGCATTGTGCATGCCCAGATAGCTTACATAGGCGTCTGTCATGCTGCTGATGTGCTGAGCGTGATCGGCAATTCAGGCCATGGCCACCATTGTGCCAGTGGCGCTACAGCAATGGGCACTATATGGCGCTGTGGCACTACTGCGCAATACTCCACTGTTGCACTGGTACGCAGCTGGTTGGTCACACAGGATGCCTATACGTCAGATGGCGCTGTGCGTAGCCTTGCGTCATTGCCCATGACCTTGTGTGTGACCTTTGCCCCCTGGCACTGTTCACCTGCCATGTGTACGTCCCTATTGCGCTGTCTGGTGACTGCTATGTGTAGTGATGGCGCTGTTCGAACAGCGCGATTGGAGCCTGTGGTGGTCTATTGCACAACATCTCCACGTGGGGTTATGCCGCAGCTGGGCACCATATTGCCTGCTGTAAAGTTGGTGCCATGGCTAGGAGGAGGGCGGTGTCCTGGAGCCAGCTTGAAGTGGCCAACTTGGTGGCCCTAGTGGAGCCCCACTATGGGGCACTTTATGATGAGGCTCCCCTCACCATTGCCCGGACCCAGGTGTGGCAGCAAGTGGCCACTGACCTGGTGGGGGTCACTGGACGGTGCTGGTCAGCTGAGCAGTGCCGGCCCCGGTACAGTGATCTCTGCCAGAGGGATTCTGATCTGCTGGATCAGCTGTGGTCACGTGCCAGGTGGGGCGTGGTGCCTAGGCCAGGTGGGTGTGCCATATATGCACCTGTATTATCTGTAGGGGTGTGTGTGTGTTTTGGTGGCTGTGCATAGGTGATGGCTCAGCCACGGTTGGCTGTGTCAGTGTGTGCAGTTGTGAGATGACTGGGTATGGCTGTGTGGGCAGGCACTGTCACTGGGGCAGAGGGCAGTCTGCTTTTGAGTCACACTGATGTTTGTCTCAACATATGTCTCCCACAGGCCCGGGATGTGAGGATGCGGGGCAACAGTGAAGAGGGCCATGCCAGGGACCCGTTGCCAGCAGGGTTTGGAGCCCACCAGCAGCAGCAGTGCCAGCAACAGCGCCAGTCGGAGCTGCTTGAGCAGTGTGAGTATCATGACTTCATGGATGCTATTGCATGCTGGGGGGGCCAGTAGCCATGCACAATACAAACATGCAAGAAAGGGGAGGTCATAATTCCACTATACAAGACACTAGTGAGGCCCCACCTGCAGTACAGTGTATATTTCTGGAGACCATACCTACGTAAGGATGTAGAGTGGGCAGAGAAGGTTCAGAGGAGGGCAACAAGGATGGTGCATGGCTTGCATCACAACTCCTAGGGAGACAGGTTGAAGAAACTGAACCTGTACTCCCTGGAGGAGAGGAGGGAGAGAGGGGGATATGATTGAGACATACAAGTATCTTACAGGGTGGAACAGGGTGCAGGGAAACACTATTTTGAAGTGCAAAAGATGTTCCAGGACTACAGGGCATGGGATGCAGCTGGAGGGAGGACGATTCAGAGGAAACATCAGCAAGACTTTCTTCACAGAACGGGTGGTGTACAAGTGGGACACCCTGCCAGAGGGAGTGGTGGGGGCTGACACACTCACGGGTTTCAGACTGCACGGAATAGACATAACGGAATTCTTGAGGTCGGGGTAAGGGGCGACAGACTTCTAGGTAAACAAAGTAACTTACAGGCTGAAATGGACAGACTGTGTGGGCCATAGGCCCTTATCTGCTGACACTGGCTATGTATCTATGTCTGTAGGCACGACACAGGTGACATGCATCACTGTCCGGTTTCACAGCACATCTGTGTATGCATCACTGGTGGTCCATGCATGCACTGGGCACATAGCTGTGTAACTGGCATCGCACCACGTTGCCACGTCACTTGCCAGCCTTGTTTGTGCTGTGATGGACATGGGCAGTGTGTGTGTGTGCAGTGGTACACATAGCTGGTGCCACCTGTTTGTGATGGCCATGTGCATGTTCACTGTGGGTGGGTGCATGCCATCACAGGTGCGGGACATTGGGCTATATGGCTTGCAGGTTGGGTGGTGTTCAGGGTTGTGGTCAGTCACAGCCATTGACTGTGTTCCCATTTTCCTAGGCCTCGAGGTTCTCCAGAGGATGGCGAGGGATGTCAGGGCCATCCGACAGCTTGTGGCCCAGAACAGCGTTATCCTGCAATCAATTCACCACCATGGCGTGCGGAGGAGGCGGCAGAGAACTGCAGGACACTCGGCAGGAGGATCGGCCCGGTCTGGCCCATGACCTCTCTACCCTTCCCACTTCTCCCATCCCTACCACCCTGCCTCCCTCTCCAGTTTGTCATCCCTACCCTTGACCAACCCTACCTTGTACCGTCCCCCCTTGTAAATAGTTGTACTTGTTCTTGATAATGTTTGTTGTTGTGAAATACATTTTATATTTTATACGAATAATGTGTTGCTCTCTGATTTGCAGCTGCCTATGGGTGCTCAGTTGCAGAGTGTACACATGCCATCTGGGCTGGTATGGTCCTGGGTATGTGTGTGTGTGTGTGCGTGTGTGTGCATGGGGAGGTATCTCCAGCATGGCAATGACTTTCGGTTGGTCTTGCCATCTGCTGCCACCCACTGCTGGGTGCACAGGGTGTGTCTGGTTTGTAGGCGTCTGTGCTGCATGGGGTTGACGTGTGCTGGGGGGATGCATGGTTTTCTGCAGTGCCAGTCACTGCACATAGGTGGTGTCTTGGGATCATAGTGCAGGGTGTGCTGTACGTACGGGGGGCTGATGTGCACTGTGGTTGTCAACCCCCTGTGTGTGGCACTCTCAGCCTGCCAGTGGTTGTGCTGGGGTGTCATGGCTCTGCTATGCTTTGTTGGCTTGTCCCCATGGGCAAGTAGATCATCCGTCCAACCCCCAGTGATGCTGTGCTTGGGGTGTGCAGGTGTGGTGTGGGTTCTGCAGTGTGTTCCTGTGCCCATGAGGTGGCATGGCTGGTGGTGGGCCCCAGCCTGCCTCCCTGGATGTGCAGTTCCATTGCTCTGGGGGCTCTGCTTGTGCTATGGCACCTCTGGAATGCTCAGCTGGGCTGCCCTGGTTGTGCCATAGCGCAACATTTCGGCTCAGCTTCTCCTTCCTGGTTGCGCTATGGCGCAGTATGTGCGATATTCAGACGTTGGTTGCTTGCAAAATTTGTTCTGCTCCATGTTTGAATATCGCACCTGTTGCGCATTTGCACAACTGGTTTGTGCTTGCTCCTGCTGTTGCGCTCATTTTGAACGCAGTTTGAATATCTGGGCCTTTGTTGACAGTACAGAACAGAAAAAAACATGGAAGTGAACAGTGCGATACAGGGAACTGCACTTCCACAGCACTTGCTGCATCCTAAGTAAACAGTTACAGGAAAAGATAGGCAATGTAAATCAGTTGTACAGCTCTCTGATTACAGAAATAGTCCAGTTAGCACAGTTGCCACTTGAATGGATTCAGGCAGGAAATGTGTCTACAAATGTGACAGTAGGTACTACATTGTAAGTGTAGATACAGAACACAAGTCAGGGAATGCACATGGTAGTGGACATACACAACACAGGTGAGGGTTTGTACATCAATGGCACACATCACTGTTTGCAGGGAAACTGAAGTTACCTTAGTTAGGATTTGCATGGATTTAGGCAGCTACAGCTACTGCACCTCTGAAAAGTTGTAGTGCATTATGACTGGTTATCTATAGGAACCATAGGGGACTGGAGGTCTAGGGCACACCTCTGTAATTGTAGGTACAGTGAAGTTACCACAGTTAGGAGTTGCAGAAGCTTAGCCAGGGACTCGCAGTAGACATAGCAGTGACTGCATCCTAAGAGTATCGTCACAGCTGCATAGTGTTAGGTAGTGATGTGCGGCACCTTGCTGCAGTAATTACTACACGCTGAATGTAGAGGGACAGAAAAAGTAAGTGCATTGCAGACTTTTTTACATCTTAGGAATTATGGGAAGTGTGACATGCAATGTGCCACATCATTGCCTATGTAGTGGATACTGAGTGGACAGCAGAGCAGCCAAAAAAATTCATGGACACATAGCTGTGGCACTATTTGTTGCAGTTGATTTGCATGCTCAATAGCAACAACAGTTATGTTCTAACGTCGTTATGCTATTATCAGTAAAGACTCAACACAGGTGGTTATGTTTTAAAAAAGATTTATTGCCAATTGGTGAAACAGAAAAAGGCCCAAATAAGACTGTATTAATTTTACAAAATCAGTCTCACAATACAATCCTTGTATGTGTGTAATCATTGCTTGGAATATATGTAAATGTGTCACATTTATAGCGACTAGATTATATGAATTGAAGCAAGTATGTGATATTGTAATAAAGTATAGAAAGAAGGTAGCACAAGAAGGAAATTTGTACTATATATTATGATTGTGTTACAGGGCACACATCTTGAGGTTAAGTGTTTGCTATCCCTGCAGTGTTCTCCCATCTTTGGTTGGCGGGGTTGTTATCTACCTTCTATGCATATACCTGGTTCTTTAATAGCTGGTCACTGTCTTTAAACAGGTTTTCTGTGTTTACAGTGACGTTTAAGAGTTCACTACTCTTTGTGGGAAGAAGTGCTTTCTGACATTCCTCCTGTACTTGTGACACTCAAGCTGAACCTGTGGCTCTTCATTGTATATTTGCTACTGACCTTGAGGAGACTTTGGCTAAGAATATTATCAGTTTTTAAAGTAGTTGAATATTCTAGTTATGTGTCGTCCATTACTTGTGTCCTATGTTAATAAAGGTATGTCAGGATCTTCTAAGCAGTGATTACACACATGAAACAGAAATGTTTAGTTGTTATTGTGTGACTGATAATGTGGATGTTCCTGGGGTGGGCGAAAACCATATGCTAAGTGTTTAAGTAATAGAATATAAAAAAAAATCTGATTTCAGTGACATTAGATTACTGGCATGTTCAGTTAAATATTTAATGATATGTCACTGACTAGGCGCATATGGAAAATTCCCACCCGACCCCTCAGTAGAGGCGATCATAAATATTGTCAGGAACAGGTATGAAGTACGCTGTGATCAGTAACAGTGTCTGATTTACAATTGTCAACATTGTTAACATAGGTTAGAATTACTTGTATGACAAGTACAAAAAATGTCATAATGTTACAGGAACAAAAAACATTGTTTTCAATTGTTACATTGGTTTCTATGTTACATCTGAACTAGTAAGTAAAGAACGTGCATGGTATGCTGTCTTTATCAAAGATATGGTTCATTGAACTTAAACAGTATAGTACTGTATTATATGTCAAACATTCATTTGTACTTTACTCCTATACTAATACTTTTAGTAGAACAATAAAAGTAGTTAGCAACAATGGCAAGGTGGAATAAGAATGCAAATATTATTTACAAGTAATTACAAAGTCATGGCAAAGTCAGTTAATGGTAAGATGCAATCGTTTGGTATTTACACTTGCTTCATTCAACTTGTATTATGAACAAAGATTGTTATTTTTACATATGTACAGTATCAGTATAACAAATAAAGCAGGCATAGTTCAACACTGTTGCATGGTGAACGAATGATGTTGTTGTCAACATGTCAACAGCTAATAGACAAAAACAAGTGGTGATAGACAACTTGTGACAGAATGCACCGTTTGGTGAATGAGACATGTGTTGCTCAGTTGTTTATGATGGTAACTGAGAACTTTTCTTTATCTGCAGAGAGTAATAGATAAAAACTGGCAGCAACTTCTTATTATGTATGGGTATGATACAGTAACAAGAAAAGATATGTACAGAAGAGGAGATGCAGGAAGGCCTCTGTTTTGAGATATACAATCTTTGATGGACATGTAAGCATGGTTTCTCTACTGACTGAATACTGCTGGTACCGATTGAAGCCACTACAACAATTTCCATGTTGTCACTGGTCCACACAAGATCTTAGATGTCATAGTGCATGAAATGTGTCTGCCAGTATAGCATTTTGTTGAAATGCTATGGTTTATTGAGAGTCGTAGACTGGAAACAATTGTAGTGAACTACGACTGTTTCTGTCACAAAGTAGTCATTTAAAAAATGTAACATGTTCTGACCTATTCTTCTGAAATATGAAGGCCATCATAATTCTTCAATATTAGAAGATATGCATTTCTTAAGTGTCATGGCAGTCTCTGTTTAAAACTGCTTGTAGAGTCGTTACACTCTACCCATTCACTTCTGTACCTTAGTAAACAGGTGTTATGGCCAGAATGCATGGATTGGCCATGGTGATAGATTATACTGTGAGTGTCAAACACTGATTGGTTAAAGACTATTCTACCAGCTGTGTAATCTGTGATAGAGTGTCAACTCTGAGCCCGTTGGAGTCAAACCTGTACAACATAAGCAACAGACATTGAGATGAACTCCTGAGACGTATGGACTGAGTGCATCTGCCTCCACACCTTTTACAGGAGTGAGCACATTGAGCATTGGTAAATAGCTGTCAAAATTTGATACTTTTGGCTTGAGGGACAAAAAGAGTAATCCACAGCATGTCTTCTGTGGTTTCATGCTGTGAATGGCCACATGAAACACATACATATTTGGTTACATATGACAGTGTGAAGTAGTGGTGCATTGGGGTGTCATCTTCATCCAAGTTGTTTATGACAGCCATCATAAACTCACTAGTGTCTTGCTGTATGTCAGCAGCAAATGTAGTACACCAGTCATATGTACCTAACACCTGTCGTAGTGGTGTTAGTGACTGTACATTGTTAGACTGGTCAGAAGTCATGTTGACAATCTGCTTCAAAGTGTTTAATATGGTATTGTCTTGTGAAGCAGATAATGCCAGCTCAAAGTGTGGCATGTGTAGAAAAACTTGCATAGTTGAGTTAGCATAGCAGTTCACTCTAGTGCTGTTGTCAAAGACTGGTACAGCAGCTACACCAACTGATTTCTGATGAATTGCTGGCTGTGAATGTTTGCTTGAAGCTGTGACCTTTGTTGAACTCTCTTGAGTTGAATCACTTCTGGAAGCTTGTGGCTGTTTGTTGACACCTGTAGATTTGACTGTATGATGTGAGAGAGCCAGATATGTAGGCAGTGGTATCAAAGACATTTGTGGCTGATGTAGAGTACGTAACCTGTTGTACTCAAGAATACATCGCTTGGTAGCTCATATTTTCTGAGGTGCTAGAGTTATAATGTGCAACCCAGAAAGACTGCGGACAGTGAAAGTGCCATGTAGCTCATGCCATCCTTGAAGATGTCTGTACCTATGTCCACCATTGCTGAATCCAAACTCAAGCCCTGAGATTTGTGAATGGACACAGCATATGCAACACATAATGGAAATTGTTTCCTGTTTACATAGATATCCTTAAATACCTGGAATTTGATGCAGGTCCGTTCTATGTGTACAGGTTGTTCCATGTTGTCAAAGTGAACTACAAGTGTCTCGATATAAGTCTTCTGGACATTGTAAACAAAGTCAGTTATGTTTCCCATGGCACCGTTTACCATGCCTCGTTCAACATCTAGATTACATTGCAGCATAATACATGCATTCTTACAAAGTGTGAGAACAGCTTCTAGGCCAGCTGTGCGTGAAACATCTGACTTGAATTCACTGAGTTGTTCAGTCATCTTTGCTACTAGGTTGTGACTAAGAATGACACCATCAATCTGTATCAACAGCATGCAGAGTTAGAATTTGGTTTTCTCTCTGCAGCATTAGGTGTTGAACTCAGTGCATTTCTTTAGTCATGGCATCAGCCACATATTATGTCCCTGTAGAGTATACATCACTGAAAACCATTACATGCTGTTTCTATAGATGCAGTATCTACTTTGATTCTTTGATCGTTTAATATATAAACATGTTCTGGTGATAGAGAACCTGTGTAGAGCTTCATCTAAGAAGAGTGATTTGTAAGCAGATCACCACTTTGGTGCATGTTCTCCACAACTTCAACATGGGTAAATAATTCCAATGTTATAGCCTGCAATGCAGCCAGAATATTCTTAGCTTGCTTGGCAAAGGAGTTGTAAATACATGCTCTGCATTGACTGGCAAGCTGTAAAAAGGTCTCCCAAAACAACAATCACTTTTGCCACGAAATGGTACTCCTCGTCAGTGTACCTAAGATCTCCTGTGAAGCGTGAGATGAATACAGGCAAGCATGACATTGGAGACCATGCTGATTTCATCAATGATGAGTAACTTCATCTATGATTAAGGGGTCATGATTTACCAAGTCGAAGGCCTTGGAGAGGTTGAAGAAGGCAGTGCCGACACAATCCCCTTTGTCTAAGGCCATGTGGAGTTCCTCCATTATCTCAATTAGGGTGGTGCTCATGCTGTGCAGTTTCCTAAAGCCATGTTGTTCAGCAGCTAGGAGATCATGTGCCATGATGTATATTCACGAGCTGCTCGCTGACTATTTTCTCTAGGATTTTAGCAGGGAGAGGACAGAGATGGGCCAATAGTTTGTGACATCTGTGCTGTCACCATTTGAACACTGAAGCAATGTTGGCTTGCTTCCAGACAGCAGGGAGGGATCCAAATTGAAGGCAGAACTTGAAAAGAGTTTGGGTGGGATGAGACTGCTCATCAATAACCTTTTTAGCAACTTCATGTCCACTGCATCAGGGCCAGCTCTAGTTCTGGAAGTGGACTTAGAAAGTATTTTTACTGTATGCACATTTCCATTTTAAAGTAGAATTTAGGTCTCTCAGAAATGGAGGGGGTCACCAAGGGCTGGTAGCAGTAGACAGGGTCCCTTGGAAAGGCCTATACCAACACTGGTGAAGAAGGAGTTGAAGGACTCAACGATGACTATTGGGTCTGTTGTGAACAAGTCATTGACTTTTAGGATGTTCAGGATATCACCATTTTTTCTGCCTAGGACTCCGTTGATGTTTTCCCATAATCTCCTAGGATCATTGCTGCATTCCTGTAGTCTTGATTTGCAGCAATCACTTTCAGCTTCCCTGATAGCTGACTTGCAGTGGTTCCTCTTCTCTGTGTACTTTTGCAGCTGCTGGTTTTTGCTCAAATCTCTATACAGTGCCCAGTGTTTGTTCTTATCTTTGAAGAGAGCTTTGAGTTCAAGGGTAAGCCAGTGATTGGTATCACCTCAGATTCTTTCTTTTTTTAGTGAGGCAAAGCTGTCACATGCATCTTGGAAGGTCATGAGAAGTAATCAAAGGCAGTGTTAATACTAGGAATACAATCAAGGCATTGCCAGTCAATTTGGTTGAGGTAGCTTTAAATTCGGTGATCCTCTCCTCCTTGATGTTGTATGCGTAAACAAATTTTGACAAAGGCTTCTGCCTCCTGGCAGACCAGGAGCCAAGAATTGGGGAGTGGTCACTAATTTGATCATGGAGCACTTCCACTTGGGATGGACTGTCTGGGTGAGACACCAGGATCCAATCTATAAAGGTTTCAGTTAGTCTTTTATAGTTGATCTGTGAAGGGGACCTGACTACCTGGCTGAGGTAAAGGTCAGCCAACTTACTTTGGTACTTCTTGGAGTGAGGGGAGAGCCAATTTTTGTTAAAGTTGTCAAGGATACATTTCTCATTATTTTGGTTCAGGCTATTAACTTGCTCAATAAAAGAGTCAAGTCCAAGGTCAACCACAGCTGGAGGGATGGAGATAGCCACTAGTATCAGGTTTTTGCTTCCTTGGCAGAGCCCAATATTGGCAGCAAGGAACTCACAGAATTGTTCATTAGCTTAGTTGGGGAGCAAGGAGGCTTGCCGGTGATCCTTGATGTAGAGAAGCCATCCTCCACCATGCTTACCAGTATGGTCTATCCTTAGGAGGGTGTAGGAGGGGAGGGCAGTTTTGTTGTCTGATATCTGATTTGTCAACCAAGATTCAGTAACCACCACCACTTCAGAGTTTTTGGAGAGAGTAGGGGTTCAAACTCAGTGAACTTGAGGAAGAGGAGGCAATGCAAGTTTATGTGCAGGCAATCAATAAACTCCTTATAGGTATTTTGTAAGGGCTGAGGGGGTAAGGCCGGTATTGGGGTGGATGGTGCCCAGTAATTAGGGCTGGGCGAAAGTTGTGACTTTCGCTTTAACAGAACTTTCATAACTTTTGTAGAATTTTACAAACTTTCACCTTTGGCAAAATCAGAAAACTTCCAAAAGTGTTTGGTGAATTTTCACCCTTTTCCGTGGAATTTTATCACTGAACTGTGGAATAAACACACTAATTGGGGAATTACTGCATTAATTCACATTTCATGTGATTATTCCTCAGTTCAGTGATCAGTTCTGCATCATCCCATTGGGGAAAAAAACTTACCTGATGTCCAGTGGTACCCCCAACCCTTCAATTGCTCACCACCGCGTAATTGTTTCCCTGGTATCTAGTGCGCCCCACCCTCCAGCCACTCACCTCAGTGGTAATAATTAATATTGTTTCCCTGGTGTCTAATGGCACCTCCCCCACACTCTGATCACTCACCCTGGCCATAAATATTGTTTTCCTAGTGTCTAATGGCACTCCCCACCCTCTGATCATGCTCCCCAGCCATAAATATTGTTTCTCTGGTGTCTAGTGTCACCCCGCACCTTCTGATCACTGGCCCAGCCATAAATATTGGATGCCTCATATCTAGTGTCATCCCTACCATCTGATAGCTTTCTCTGGCTGTAAATATTGGTTCTCTGGTGTCTAGTGGCACCCCTATGCTCTGATCATTCACACCAGCCTTACATATTGTGTACCTGGTGTCTAGTGGCACCCCCGGCCCTCCAATCGCTCAGCCCAGTCGTAAATATTGTTTCCCTGGTGTCTAGCAGCACCCCCAATCATATGCCTTGGCCATAAATATTGTTTCTCTGGTGCCTAGTGGCATCCTCCACCCTCTGATTGCTTGCCCTAGCGTAAATATTGTTTTCTGAGGTTCAGTGGCACCCTCCCACCCTCTGATTAATCACCCTCATCATAATAATTAATATTGTCCTTGAGTTTGTGTCTCACACCACCTGCCACCAGGGTATACTATCCTGCTCACCTCTTCCATACATAGTCAGCCACTGGTCAGAAAATGGGGACTGGGGATCCCATACAGTGACAGACACAGCCCTGTCTCACCACCTCGATGGTGGTATATGGTAATGACAGGGAGCACATGATTTATCGTGGCACTCCCTGTCATTACATATGGTGGCCAGCCAAGGTGGTGAGAGAGAGAGCTTTGCCAGTTGCTGCAGGGCTCCCCAATCCCCATTTTATGATTCAATGACTGACTGTGTATGGAAGGGGAGGTGACAGGCTGGTGTACCCAAACTGGTATGGGCAGTGTGGGGGAGGGCTACTAGACAGCAGGGAAACAATAGTAATTATTACAGCTAGGATGAATGATCGGAGGGTGGGGGGCTGCCACTAGACACCAAGGAAACCATATGGAGTGATTGATCAGAGGGTGGGGGTGCCACTAGACACCAGGGAAACAAAATAATATGGGGCCAGCAATACATAACACAATTAATGCTTTCATTCTGCAGTTCAGTGACTCAGTGAACTGTGGAATGAATGTATGAATTGCTGAGTAATTGCATTAAACTGCTGAAAGAAATCCCACAGAACTGACCTCTGACAGTGTTTAGTTCTGTGGAATTTTTTTCCACAGTTTAATACATTAATCTCCTCCGCTCACATATTTATTCCACTTTTCTAAGTCAGAATTTCAGAAAAGTTGCTAATTTGATTTCTGAACTTTCTCAGAAGTGAAAGTCCAACTTTGTGCAAATTCCACTGGCGGAAGTTTTTTCCAACAGCTCTAGCAGTAACAGGAGAAGGTGGTTCTATGTCACAATAGCAACTGCAGAACGATGACTACAAAGTACTGCGAGTGCACTTTGCCAAAACCTAAAAATGGTGATGTACACTATACCTCATATAAAATTCATTGCTAATCCACATGTTCTACCCAGCAGCCCAACATTTACTTATTTTTATGGGGCTATGCCCTGGACCCACCCCATATTTAATTAACCAACCCTGGGGGCGATCTCAGAGAGGGGGAGAAACAGGGGAGAAGGTTAGGGGCAACCTGTGAGCTTGGGGTAACAAACTCGGGGAACAGGACTGGAAAAAGACACAAAAAAAATTAACGATCCCATAAAATATTAAAAAATTGTCAAAACCCATGCCTAGTCCTGAACCCAAGTCCACAAACATCACAGGCAGACACTGTAGCCACTGCACCAGACGAGCAGCTTGAAACTGCCTCACCCAACACATCCCCATAACTAACTCTGCGTATCGCTATTTCACTTACTATCTCTATTTCACTCACTATTCACCCCCCACACTATGATTTCACTATCACTGTGCCCACAGGTGCTCAGACTGAGTCACTCAATTTGAGTTGCCCACATAACGGGGTACCGGAGAAGGTAGATGGGAAAGTTCTGCATTATTGTAAGGGAGTGCTTGATTTCCCATCTGAGTCTGTTATTACTTTAAGAGGCCTTTCAATCAGGCCAAGCACTCCTGATAACAACCCTCATGTTGCTTAGAGTGAGCAAAGATACTTGAAGATAATGCCCTAGGAGAGACAATGCAGGCAAGTGGTAAACAAGGGCTTGGGGCATAGCCTGCCATGGGCTACAGGGATCCGAGAGGGTGCCAAGCCTATAGTTAGCTGCAGATATGTTGCAAAAAGATTCTCTCAAGGGGTTGGGCAAGGCATTAGCAGGGCCTAGTGTTAAGTATGAGCCTGGAAGAAGAATATGTTATCCAATGGGTTACAAGACCCAAGGCAGCATAGTTTCACAAGGGGGAGGTAATGTCAAACAAATCTGATAGATTTCTTTGACTGAGTGACCAAGGAACTAGGATCAGGGTGGAGTGGTGTACATGGCCTACCTAGATTTCAGTGAGGCATTCAACACCATTCCACACAGGAGACTAGTAAGCAAGCTGGGTAGCTTAGGAGTGGGTTCAAAGGTGGTAAACTGGATAAGAAATTGTTGCAGGGATAGGTGACAGAGGGTGGTGGTAAATGGAGTTCACTCCAAGGAAGGGAGGGTGACAAGTGGGGTGCCTCAGGGATCAGTGCTGGGACTGGTGCTCTTTAATGTCTTTATAACTGACATTGCAGAGGAGCTGGAAGGGAATATCTGCCTTTGTGGATGACACCAAAATCTGCAATAGGGTGGACACTTGGGGGCGGGGTGAGCAGAGACCTCAGAAAACTAGGGGTGTGGTCAAGGGTATGGCAGCTGGGTTTCAATGTGAACAAGTGCAGAATAATGTACTTAGGGAACGAAAACCCAGGGGTGGAGTACAAAATGGGTGAAGTGGTATTGATGACCACCAAGCAGGGTGATCATATTGGATGGCCTAAAGGTCAACAGGCAGTGAACAAGGCAGTAGGGAGGGCATGTGAGATGCTGGAGTGCATAGGGAAGGGTATCACCAGCAGAAAGAGGGAGGTGGCGTTGTCTCTGTATAGGTCACTGGTAAGACCCCACCTGAGTATTGTGTTCAGTTCTGGAGATCACAGCTCTGGATGGACATAGACAGAGTAGAGGTGGTTCAAAGGAGGGCAACTAAAATGGTGCAGGGTCTGCATCAAAAGCCTTATGAGGAGAAACTAAACACCTCAATATGTACACCATGGAACAGAGGAGGGAGAGGGGAGATATGACAGAGACCTTTAAATAACTCACGGGATAAAAAAGGTACAGGAGAGGAGTATTTCTCAGAAGAAAAGATGCTCAAGAACAAGAGGACATGCTATGAAGCTGGAGGGGGGTTGATTCAGTAGAGATGTGAGGAAGTACTTCTTAAACAAAAAGAGTAGTGGATTCCTGGAACAGCCTTCCAATGGAGGTGGTGGGGCCAAAAACAGTGGTGAGGTTCAAGAGTGTATGAGATAAGCGCAAAGGAATCATACAGAAAAGGAAAGGGGGAGGGAGAAAGGGCTGTAGATCGGGCACAGTCTGATGTAATAGTGTAGGTAGGGAGAAATGAGCAGACTGGATGGGCCAAGTAGACCTTATCTGCCATCAAATTCTATGTTTCTAAGACCCAGAAGAGGGCCACCTCTCTGGTCCCAGTAGTTATGAGTCCTGACTCAGCTACAGGGCCATAAGTTAGTTTTGTAGGTAGACCCACCCATGCAAGATAAGAGTTCAGCCTAGATGGTGGACAATTAGATGGAGAGGTAGTCCCCGCCGCTATGGACCACCAGATATGTATGCTTACCTCTCTCAATACGGGCTACCTTGAAAAATGAGGACCACGATACAATAATATTAGGCCATCCAGCAGGGAGGATTGCTCGCTCACATTTCAGGGAAGACAGTTAAGATGGGGAACAACAACCATTTTAGGGCCACCCAGATAGGAAGGGCCTAAACAGTTATATTGGGTCACCCAGATTGGGAGAGTTAACCAGTCAGAATATGGGAGGAACAACCACCTTATTAGGAGCACCCAGATAGGGAGGAACAATAGAGCAAATTAATAAGGTGCCACACAGGGAGGGTTACTCATTTACTGTTCAAGAACCAACAGCCTCAAAGATGATAAGGAGGAACCCTAAGGCAACAATGTTAGAGCCACCAAAATATGGAGGTATGCCAGCCATGATTGTGGGGAGACCAGTCAAGATTATGCAAGATTTTATTATTTAAAAAATAATACTCCAAAAGAAAAGTGTTAGAAGTGTACCTTTTCAACATTTTCCCTCATTGAGAGGGATATTTTTTTATAAAATAGTACCTCCACCAACTGTTTAAGAATGCTGGTTTAGAATTGTAATGTATCATTCCAGTCATTTTGCAGTGCTAGAGGATGGAATTCCTTTTAATTTTATTGATAGCTTTACATTGAAAAGCACGTATGCCGCCCATCGCGCAGCGGTTGCATTTCCACTTGTGATGCTGGCGACCCAGGTTTGGAAACAGACCTGGGACACCAGAGGGCCAGCTGGGGGGAGAAGGCTTGAGCATCTGACTGCATGCCTTCTCCCAGGGGGAAGGGAGGGGATGCAGTTTGGCACCTGCTTGCTCCAGGCGGAGGCTGGGAGAACAGCAGTGTGTTGGACCCCTCTGACTAGAGGGAGTGGTGGACGACGGTGTATGCCTTGACGTCGGGGGTAAAACCACGCCTGCGGGGAGAAAAGCAGAAAAAGCTCCCTGCTTGACCGGATGACAGCCACCTGGTCTCCCACTACCACAGAAGTCCTGGTTGGCCCCTGAAGACCACAACAGCAGCACCCAGGGGGCCAATGAAAAAGTGTGCTGGCCGGCCCCCACTGGCTCCTTTCCTCTTGGAGGAGGGGAACCCACCCAATGAAGGGTTACATTGGGTTACCCTCCGGGGTGGCTGCAATATGAGGTGGTGGAGGAGATGGGTGGCTAGTAGCAGAGGCGGCGTGAGTTGCGGGGCCCATTGGCGGCCCGAAGGAGTGGTTGACGGGAATGGGTGGAGGAAAAAAAAACATGTAAATTAATGTATCAGAGTGGATTACAGCATACAATATAAAGATATGGTAATAACAAGATATCTCACCCTGTCTGTGTTAAAACTGAGAGGGTTGATTGCGATTAAATTTAAGTACCAATAAGCAGAAATAAGGCTACTGCTTTGCACAGCTCACTGGCACATATTGTGCTTTAAATTTGTATAATACTAAACAACTCTAAGTTATATGGTGCTAGGCTTCCCATAAGCAAATACCAACATTATATTTGGGCTCTAGAAGTCCGCTATCCCAGTAATATCTTATATTAAACAAAAAACTACCTGACCTGTGAACTATAAACTTCTTTCAGAACAGCTGATAGAAACTGAGGCAACTCAGATTCAATGCAAAGAAGTGCAAGGTAATGCATCTGGGAAACAAAAACCCAGGGGGAGCGTACACATGGGGGGTGAGTTAATAACAACCACAAAAATCGAAAGAGACCTAGGAGTAATTATATCAGATGACCTAAAGGTGGGCTAGCAATGTGAGAAGGCAGTAAGGAGGGCTGGGGGGATACTGGGATGCACAGGGAGAGGTATCAACAGTAGAAAACAGGAAGTTGCTATCCCTCTGTACAGACAGTTGGTGTTACCCCATCTGGAGTACTACGTGCAATTCTGGAGACCCCATCTCCGCAAAGACATAGACAGAGTGGAGGCTGTTCAGAGGAAGGCAACCAAAATGGTGTAGGGTCTGCACCAGAAGACATACGAGGAGAGACTAAAGCAGCTTAATATGTACATCCTTGAGGAAAGGAGGGAGAGGGGAGGCATGATAGAAACGTTCAAGTATCTCAAGGGAATTAACAAAGTACAAGAGGTAGTATCTTTCAGAAGAAGAGATGTGCAAGAACAAGGGGGCACAATTTGAAGATAGAGGGGGGACGGCTCAGAGGTAATGTTAGAAAGTATTTTCACAGAGAGGGTTGTGGATGCATGGAACAACCTTCCTGAGGAGATTGTGGAGTCAGGAACAGTGGGAGAATTCAAGAATGTATGGGACAGGCATAAGGCAATTCTAGTTTGGGGTAGGAGGATGTAAGCTGTTGATTAACTAGAATCTGTAGCTTATCCATCAGGTAGGGAAATGGGCAGACTAGACAGGCCAAGCAGTCCTTATCTGCCATCAAATTCTATGTTTCTATGTTTCTGAACTGTAAACTTAGAGCATTGCAAACGGGCTCCTCAAAAAAAATATTTTGTATTTACGACTGAAGGATAGAAAGAAATAGCAGCATGGCCCCCAACTTCAATTTTAACAGTGCAGATTCACCCCACACTTAACAATTAGGGTGAGTAGTGAGCCATGGCTGTCAGCAGAACTTCACGGTCACCATCTTAGCCCCCACATCAACAAAGTGGCACCCGCATGATTTAAACACGTGATTTAGACTGTGTCAGTGGCTCAGCATGTAGCACGCTCACCTCTGAGGCCGGGAGATCAGAAGGCTGTGGGTTCTATCCCCATGCCAGGCACTTGCGTTAATATCCCAATACTGACACTGTAGTGCAGCATTGGGGGGGTGCTGCACTCCTGAGGTGCCGTCTCTCGGATGAGTCGTTAAACCAAGGTCCCATCTGCCTGTTCTGGTGATAGTTCAGGTGGATGTTAAAGATCCCATGGCACTTTCAAAAAAGCAGGGAATTTCCGGTGCAATGGCCAAATTCCTCCATTCACTAAAATTACCACCAACAGCTTAATCTGGTTCAAGGTCAGTTGGCATTCATCTGTATCCCCTCCCTGGGTCGTGCCTGAAAATAGGCAGGATTTGTCTAGTGCACTTATCTGGTCAACAAAAATAAATAAAAATCATATCTCATTTTGTAATTAGAGCAAGTTGAAAGAGAGGACACCAGCACTTGACACGCTTTGAAAATTATGGTACAAACCATATAGATAATTGAATCTCCCAACTCACATTCCATAGGGAAGATGTGCGTGAAGCTGGCTGGCTCGCCTCCACTGAGTGCTTCACGGAGTGGGATGACTCCATGAATGTTATCTCGACCGCTGCAAAGTTTCTAACTTCACAGCCCAACATAAATTTCACAAAGTTGCGAAGCTGGTGCGAACTTGATAACTTTGCAGGTGAAGTTGCCATGCTGAACTCCACAGTGGCTCACATTACATCAAGGGTCATAATTCAGACTGCAGTCTTCTTGTGCCATGTGACTCCTTATTAGAGTGTCTTGGAAGAAGGATTAGCTCCTGAGAGGAAGCTTGTTTTCAAGTCTTTAGCTTACTGTTTTTCTGTATAAAAAAGCACTCAGCGAACATTGATTTGTTGCCTAACATCTGTAGATTGCTTTTTGTCCTGAAAAGTCTTTTTTGGAGGAGTTTTATTATCTTATATTTGGCACTGTAGCCTCAGTTCTGTGTTTGTGCTGCTGTGCTTTCTGGGCCTAGTGCTTTCAGCCAGTGGGGGAGGGGCAGTTGCTTACTTTGCCATTGTTGCTTTTAAGAAGAAAAGGCAGTATTTTTGCCTTCTCATACTAGTCTGATTTTTTTTTTGTTGGTGGTATATTTCTACTTAGATAAGAACTTAATTTTTTGTAGTGTTCTGCTGTGTAAATTAGTACAGTTTTATTCTTTTATCTGTGTCCTTTGTGCCTCCTCTTTTTTCCATGTTTAATTTTCCATGTATGGAAAAAATATATTGAACAACAAATTGAGTAGAAGAGCTGGTGCTGTTAAGTGTAAAATCTGTGGTGGTGGATATGGAAGAGTGCAAGGGTGAGGGGTGCATAATAGCACTCCTGTTCAGCCACTTCCCAGGACACCTTGTTTTTAGTCTTGAGCATCAGAGGAAGAAAGGAGGGTAACTGATACTGTAGTGGTTCAATTGGTTCACTGAGGACGGACAGCCATAGAAATGGGAAGTACTGGTGGATATCATCTGTAGGAGCAGCTGATGCAGCAGCACCCACGCTGAAGACCACAACAATCAGAATCGGCATGCCTTGCATGGTAAACATGATCATTTTTTAAAGCATAATGCCAACACCAGATCAATCAGAATCAGCATGCCTGATATGCCAAACACGAATTTTTTAAATCATAATGCTACTACCAGATTAAATACAAGAAGCATACGAAAGTACGCAGCAGGAGAAATTTTTCTTTGGGCATAATGTCACACCAGATTGATTGTAGAGAAGCATGCCTGGTATGGCGAGCAGGAGAATATTTTCTTTCAGACTTGAAGACAAGGCCACACACCAGATTAGGTGGAGGTGGGGCAGGGTCTGCCTCTGAACATCAGGGGAGCAGATAAGGACCACCAGCCAGCAGTGCCAGTATCCAGTCCAGTTTGCCATCCAGCCAGTCCCTGTGCTTATTCAGGGCAGATTGACTGACATCCTACTACACTCTAGATTGACTGGCCTACGGACTCTTGACTTAATCAAACACTCTGTCAAGTGGTCTGGCCTCAGTCACTCTGCCATGCACCCGGGCTGGGGACACTGGCATCATCCTCATTGTGACGGTGATGCTGGCCACTGCACTGCCTCCTCCCCACACCACCACTGCTTGGGCCCAGCAGGGGCGCACTGCTAGCAGTGTCCCTTCCCCTACCACCATCAGCCTTGTGCCTCTCACAAATCTCTTGTTGCAGAATACTGAGATGGGTCTGCTGGCACCCTATGTCCAAGTGGCTGCCCCTCTCCAGCTCACACACCCAGCCCCCATGGATCTAACAAAAGACCAGAAAAAAAATGTAAAAAAAAGCACAGAAATATTTTTTTTTTTCATTTTTCTAAGATAAGTACAGGGAAATTCAAGTAACTAATGAATGAAAGATAGGACGATTTGCAAAAGATAAGACAATAAGAGAAATAATGTAGAAAGCTGCACAGAATACTTGAAAACACTGGAATAAACTGAAAGCAATACAAACAGAAAAGTGTTAGAAGAAGAGAAGAGTCGAAAAAAGAAATATAGGCTTTTCAAGTACAAAATTTGATCCCAAACTCCTGCAAAACTCCTAAAGCAGCTGATCTCTCCACTTGCTTTCACAGCTGCAACTTAGACCCTATCCACAGTAACACTTTTTCCATGTTTTAAACCATCTTCACTGTGTTAACACAGTTTAAAATTACTGCATCCTGATTGTAGCACAGTAAAACGATGCTACAATCCATATTCAAAAACTGTGTTAAAACCCTGCTGAAAATTCCCATAGGTCTTTGGAAATATGGAACAATCTGTGTAGTAAAAGAAGGTCTCAATGAGTACTACAACACTAACACATAATACCCCCTGACAATTTCATGGTGTAAGCACAGCACCCCAAAATTACCTCCCAACTTCACCATGGTGCCGAATCCACAGTTCATGTCCAATAATCCACACAACCATGCCATGTTTCAGACAAATCTGATAACAATTGACTGAGTTATGCCCAAAAAACAAATCACTTTTTTGCCACATAAAATCAACTGCTGGGAGTAAGATGAACACATAATATATTTTTTTCTTTGAAGCGAGCCCGACAAAAGAAAATTAGAATGAAGCAGAAAAATCACTTTCCAGATTGCTCGGATTCCCTTAACCCTGCTCAAAGCAGGGTTTTAGCATGTTTTTTGGCTAATGCAGTTGCCTTAAACTATGTTAACATCAGTGTGGATGCGAGCTGTGCAGTAATACAGTTTAAGGTAGCCACCACCATATCACAATCTCTGGTTTCTGGGCAGCCAGGATGAAAAAAAAAAGACTTACAGGCATTATCAAGCTCACAGTGAGCTCCCGAACCAAAACATGTAATTCTCCCCTAGATCCATTGCTGCTCCTGATCATGAGTATCCCAGCATGCATTGTGACACCTGCAATGCTTTGCAACACTGCTGCAATCATGCCTGGGAATTCGAACAGGAAAGTGACAGTGTCAGAGCGCAGTGTGGACACTAGGACAACCGTGTTAAAGCACAGAAATAAAAAAGATTTTAAAGACGTTTTGTGGAATTGATGCCAGTGGATGGGGCCTTAGAGAGGTTGAGCAGACTCACATGCTGTTCTGGCAGCATGTCACCTCATTTGCATAGAGGCACCAGCAGAGACTCACATGACCTGAACATGAGTTGTTTTGCACTTTCAGTCAATCTGTACAACTCTGCAGAAAAGCAAAGTTGCACATAGCAGGAGAAGTCCACCTGTGAAATTCGAACTTTAGGCTCGGACTTCGCACTAAGGCAAAGTACAAAGTTAGGCAAAGTTGTAAGGAGGTGAAGCTGGTGACTTTGCATTACATCCACTGGTGAAATAAAACTTTGCTGCATCTCTATATAGGAGATCCTATTTAGAAACGCATATTTACGCCTGCCGGATGGTGCTGAGGGTTGAGGTGCTGGACTCCACACCTCGCGCTACGCTGGTGACCCAGGTTCAGGAATGACTTCTGGTCGTCAGGGTGTTGGTATCAAGGGGGTGGGAGGAACGAGATTAGTGTGCCAGCAGGCTGTTCTCCTCTTTCCGGGGTGGTGGGGGCGGCTGTCAACCCTCCCAGGTTATGTTCTCACCGGTGGAGGCTCGCTGGGTAAATATAGGTGGAAAGGGTGGCAATATGGGTGGACAGAAGGAGCTGAGCTGGCTTCCAGTGTGTGTGCATGTCTCCACATGCATGTATAGCTGTGTGCCAGGGCTCTGGGAGGGGAATGGGTGAAAACCCAAGAAAAACTCTAAAAAGTCTAAATCTAAAAAGAAAAGAATACTTACTCACCGGCATGTATCCTGCCTTAATTCTAGTGCCTCCTGCCTGAGATCCAGCCCCCTACTTGAGCAAACAGCAGTCATAAGGATCACAAACAGTATATTTTATCCCTATGTAACCCCTAGGTGGAGTTATCCTGTAGGCTACTACCCCTGCCTGCGTGATTAAGCACAGGTTGAATGGCCTGAGCTCGGTGAATGGGGTGCCTCCACCCAAGGAATGGTTTTGGGGTAACGTAACTGCTGTTGGTATAGTCTCCGATGCTATAACCACCACCAACCCTTCTAGTGGCCCAAACAGTTCAGTAACAGAATATTCACATTTACCATATGATGGTAATGATATGCTCACACCTTGCACTTACCACCAGAGCTGGATCTTATGCAACTGCTCTGGAGACCCCTGGAAAACAAGACCAGTGATGCAACAATACAATAACAGTACTGTATCTCCACCAAGAAGGTACACACTAGCTGAATTAAATGGAAAATGTGAGTAAGGGTGGGGCATAAATCTAGTAAGGAATTAGGAATTTTGATGTATTTCAGGTTGATAAAGCATGCACTGTAAGTCCCTCTGACATAGTCCCACAACCCTGGGTACCGAGTTGTTGAACAGGCTAGCCTGAAGTGTTGCCCGGGGTAGGTAGGCCAGCATTGCAGCTGTTGTTGGGGCCCTTAGGAAAGAAAACAATTAGCATGTACTCAACCCAAATATTTATAATCCAGAGCTGGATGGCTCAGTCCATTGCAATAAACCCAAACACAAGAAAATCAGATGACACATAAATTATTGTAACTTTTGTTGCAGGGAGCTATCCTGTTTTATACTCACACTACCCAGACCAGGATGCAGGACAGGTGGTGTTGTACTGGATTGCCAGGGGAAGCAGGGCCTACATGACTCACCATGGTGGTTGCTACCTGTTCGATGGTGTTGAGCAGGGGGCTGAATCCCCGAGTGGGTCTTTCACTGGAATGTCTCTGAATCAGGAGCAGCAGCCTAGGCTGAGGTGGCAGGACCCAGGCAGAGCAGACAGTTCAGATGAGGTCCGTGATGAGTGCTGGAACAGCCTCCAGCTAACATAACAGAACTTGCTGTGGGGAACCAAATCGTGACCCACGATACACATTCAGCACACTTATAAGAACTTAAAATATTTTGCCACAGTTCGGATAAAGTCCGTTTGCAAATTGCAGGTTCTCTGTGCAAACCTTTCAATCTGAGGCTCACTTCAGTACCTGGCAGACCGATCGCTTCTGGATCAAGTCTTCAGTCCACTTGCAGGCAGTAATAACACACTTTTTTCTTCAGGTTCAGGTCTTGATCAGATAATCAGACAAGTCCAACTTTCACTCTCAAGGCAGTTCTTCACTCTGGAAGACGTGACAGGCAGGCCAGCAGAACCTTCCTGACGATTCTCCTTTGGCTCCAAGAAGGAGCAGCAGCTCGATGGCTCGAGCTGTTCACTCTACAAACTCCAACTCACAACTGACACACTGCTGCAGGCAGTTCTGGGCTTTCCCAGTAATTCAAAAATTTCAGTTGACTGGGGGAACTGCCTGTCACAGAAAAGGCTTCCCCTCCAGGTCCATTTAGGTGCCAAACCTTAAAACTACAATTGCTACAGAATTTCAATCCCACAAGACCTCTGTAGGCAGTCTCCATTCTAAGTCCTCTGAGGTTCAATTGGTCCAACACTGGCAGTCCAGAACCAAGATGGTGGCTCTTATGCAAAGTTCAAACTGCAATGAAAAGCAAGTTAGACAAGCTCCTATATTTATTATTACAGCAAACAGTAAATAATCACAGTTTCTAACAGAGCTCCCTCTATGCAAATAGCAACTGCAGAATGGAGCAGAAATATAGACTGTCTGGCTGGTCACTAGCCTCAAATCACTCGGACCCAGCCCAGACTAATATTCACACACAGCATAATGGTTACCTTAAAGAGACAGGCAAGGAGGCTTACTAGGGCATTTCTCATGCAGGCAATTAAACTACTGGACACAGAACACCATTCCTAACAGTGGGCATTAGACAAGCCCAGGAAGACATTATAGGAACCCCTGTTTGTTGGGAGGTTACACCTATCTCACATTTTTACCATTTGCCAAGCTTTACAATTAATTGAACAGTAATTCAAACCTAGAGTTCAGTACCTCAGAAGTATTGATTAGAGCACCACTTAAACAAGCACAAAGAATTAAGAAAAAAGAGGACATTTATGTACACTGCATTAAACTTAATCTCCTCAAACAAGTCAATATTTTAATCACAACATTCCTCCCAGCCATCTTTATTTTTAATTTTAAGAAGTAATCAGAATTACAACCCTCTAAGTCAGAGACTCGTTTACAAAGGCTCCTCATCAGGAAGACAAATACATTAAAAGCAAGCAACAGAAAACAAAGTAAATGAGTTCAAATAAAAGCAAACAGTCAAAATCAAGGGCTGGTTTCGAAGGCCCCATGTCAAGGTAAATTAACAATAATAAACAGACATAAACAATAATGTGGGCTATGAGTCAAACGAAGGGCAGAGTCAAAAATAGGCAGACTGACAGGAGTAAAGGCAGGGGGAAACTCAGCCAGGACAGTCACAGCTGCAGGAGGAGAGGAGGTGGTTCCTGAGAGCAGTTTTAAAAGGCCCAAATCTTGGTAGGGAGGTGATAGCAACAGGCAGGGAATTGTACCAGGACAGGGCATGGTAATGGAATAACCTCTCTGCAAGGGAGGTCCTATCTCTGGGGACTTGCAGAGGGGAGTGGACAGCGCTACGAGTAGATAGGCTTATGATAGAAGACAGACCAGGGGGAGTCAGACCTGCAGTGATTTTTTTGGTCAAAAGGCAAGATTGATAGATAAGTCTTTCCACCAGATTAAGGAAGTTGGAAGGGGAATACAGTGTTCAAGTATGGGAATGACGTGGAGAACCTGTAAGCAGCCAGCAGGCCTTATTGTGGGATAGCTTAATTTTGTGCAGAGCAGTGTTGTCAGTGGCACCATAAATAACCAGACCTTAATCCAAGAGGGATAGTACCGAGGATGAGAAGTCCAGCCTTAGTGTTTCAGTGGGGAGACAGTCATTATGGCAATGCAGTATGCCTATCCTAGAGTTGATGGCAGAGGAAAGGGAGCGGATGTGGTCATGAAAGGATTGGGAGGGATCAAAGAGAATGCCAAGATATTTGAAGGAGGAGGTTTGTTCAAGGGGGAAGAGGGTACTAGATAAAACCCGGAGTGGATAATCTTTACATTTACTCTGGTTATGCTCAAAAAGCATGGTTTTAGTTTTCTTTAAGTTCAAAACCAGCCTGTGGTCAGAGAACCAGCATTCAGCCTGAGTGAAGGAGTCCTGCAGGGAGTTTTGTAGGAGGAGAGGGTCAGCGTGTGAGTCAAAAGTCAAACAGGACAGCGCCATCTGCATAAAGTAGAATGTTTCCAGTACAAGCAGAGGGGAGATAATTCATATAGAGGCTGAAAAGCAAGTGTCCTAGGATGAAGCCCTGGGGAACACCGGAACGAGCCTGTCAGGGGCAGGAGATGGTAGACCTAATTTTGACACACTGGGTGCAGGAGGAAAGATAGCTGGAGAACCAATTCAACACACCCTGTGAGAGGCCGAGGGGTTGGAGAGAGGAGAAGGGAGTGGTGGACAGTGTTGAAAGCTTTCGGTAAGTCAATGAAGACAGAGCCAGCAACATGACCTTTGTCAAGAGCAGTGTGAAGGAAATTGGAGAATTCAATAAGGGCAGCAGTGGTGCTGTGTGCAAGACGAAAACCATATTGTTCATGGCTGAGGAGGTTATAGGTCGAGAGGTAGTCAGAGAGCTGAACAGCCACGATTTTTTCCAGAGCCTTGGAGAAAGGGGGAGGATGGAGACTGGGCGATAGTTGCCGGGGTAGGTCCTATCACCAGATTTATGAAGAGGGGTGATCACTGCTGTTTTCCAGGCAAGGGGAAATTGACTGAGACAGAGGGAGCAGTTCAGCAATTTGGTAAGGGGGTTGAGGACAGCATCTAGAACCCTTTTAAACAGTTTTGTGTCAAGGGAGTCACTGCTGTGACCCATGCCCTTAAGTCATCTGAGCAGGTAGGGCTTTGCTTCATGAGTGGAGAGGGCCTTGAAGTAGAACAGGGGGTGAGCAACTGGATCAGGGTGGGGATGAGACTGGGTTGAAAAGATTTTGAGGGAGGACAGCCGAGAGGTCAGGGAAGGAACTATTTAAGCAGTCAGCGATAGCCATAGGATCAGTAGACAAGGTGCTATTAACGAAGAGATGGGTGGGGGGAGGTCACAGCCTTGCCATTAAGTTCCTTGATATTGTTCCAGACATTACAGGACGAGCCCCAGGAGGAGGCAAGGGTGGACCTGCAGTGTTCAGTCTTGGCTTTATGGATAGCCCAGGTACATTTATTTCTAGCCATACAGTAAGCTTGCCTGTCTGCAATCCTACCAGATTCAACGTCTCTGTGCCAAAGGTTGTCTCTGTGGCACATGAGACGAAGCAGAGATGGAGTGACCTAGGGAGATTCATGGTCCTTGGAGACAACTTTGGAAAGTGGAGCGAAGATTTGCAGGCCTTGTTGAAAACTTGGATAAAATAGAGAAGGGCGGAGTCAATGTCAGGGGCATGATCAATGAGGGACCAATCACAACCAGTAAGGTATTCTTTTAGTTGGGCAAGTTTACCAGGGCATAAGATACAACAAATGGGCAGTTTGGGTGGAAGCTTAGGCATCACGCATGACCAGAAGAAAGTGATAGGGGCGTGATCACTGAGCACATCAGGGAGCACAGCAAGGTTGGAGATCTTGTGGGGTTTGTTAGATAGAACAAGATCCAGTAAGGTAGAGGTACCAGTGGCCAGGTTAGATCTGGTGGGCAGAATAACAAGTTGAGTAAGGTCTAGGGCAGCAGCAGCATCCCTAGCCTGGGAAACCGAGTCAGCAAGCCAGTTAATGTATAGGTTGCCAAGTAAGATTTGCTCCATCTTGGGGGGCAAGGAGGTAAGATGATCAAGGAGGGATTGGAAGGCAAGGTGTTGGTGCCTAGGTGGAATTTAGGATGCAGTAAGATATAAAGGGGCTCTAGAGGGGTCAGGAGTAAGTTTGAGGGAGATGGCTTGGGTGCCATGACTAAGCTGAGGGGTGGGGAGGGCATGTCCTTGGATTGAATTGCAGAGGTATATGGCACAACCCCCACCATGCTTAGAGATCTGATCCTCCCTAAAATGCAAATACCTAGGGAGGGCAACAGCAGCATCAGGGGTGGCCTTGGTAAGCCAAGTTTCAACAATGGCCAAGATACATCTTCCTGCCGCTCAATTTCTGGCAGTCCTTGACCTCCACCCATTCTGCTTCAATTTTCTATGCAAGCTTGCCTACATCCACTGTGTCTGTATACAGGTAGGTCTGTTCACCATAATGAATCTGAGCTTCACAAGGAAGATTAAAATGTATTTATGTCTAACACAGTAAAACAGCATTGCACTGCCCAAAAAGTAATTTTACACTCTGAGCTGCATAACTCATGTCTAGAAAAAACAGATCATGGTTCATCATCAGTTAATCCTCCTGGCCTCTGAACTGCTGCCAGTATATGATCCCTTTCCAACACATTTTAAATATTATTAGGATAGTCCTTGGCAGGCCAGACTCACTACTACGCACCACAGTGTTACCCAATAGGCTTTAAGTAACTTTACTGGGTTGTCCTCCTGGTTGCAGAAGAGTTCTTTTGTTAACCAATTTTGTAAGACTTAGAGGTCCACTCCTCCAACTCCTCTAGTCACCCAGTAACACAAATGTGGGTCTCCTGTGCAAGATTCTCAAGATGCTGTAGACATAATTTCACTACTGAGCTTTCTTTGACTAGGCCTGCAGCTGACTGCTGCACTCACTCTGTCATGCAGGTATTAAACATACACACCAACTCTGATTCAGAAGGGCAGGCCTATATGTGGCTTGCAGTTATGTAGATGGCAGTACCATTGCAGTGTGAGTATAATAGTTTCAGCAGCAGATCTAGAAATTGTTCAAGGGGGTAGCAGTTTTTCAGTTCTGCATATGCATATAGAAAAGCATGCACTAACAGATCATGCTATCTAAAGAGGTACCATGCATGAGTACAGCAGAGCCAGCAGCAGTGCAAAGCAGTAACATGCAGTAAATGACATGACACAAAATATTGCAGTAAAAAAGGGCTTCATTGCCATTGAATTACACTGTTCCCTCAAGCACACTGCAAGATTTTTGTGATACACTGCAACAGTACTGTGTTGTGTCCTGGCAGATGCCACTGTACCTTTGGTTGCAAAAGTGCAGGCCCCATGGGGCCTTCAGTCTACAGAATGCAGGCCCCCATGTGGCCAGCACTTCCACAACCACACATACGTATGCACGTAGTATGATATACACACACAGGTGTGGCTACATAGGTACAATCCCATTATGCAGCCACAGATACAAATCCATGAATGTAGCACATCAGTGCTACTGCATTTGTGTCATTTGCAAAAAGTTGTATGTAGTTTGTCTTACTTGATGGTGGATGACTGTAGTTATTTGTGTGGTGTTATCCTTTTGCTGCTTTGGTGGGGCAGGGAGTTATGGTTGGAAACACTAATGCCATATTTCCCTACTTTTGTTGCATTAAGTTGAACCCTAACTGGTGCATCAACACAGCTTTTGACAAAGAATTTCCTTTCTTTTTGAGATAGTGGAATTGTATCCTCATTCATGCCAGTCCCGTCAGGATCTGCATGAGCAGATGCACATGTGCAGGGCCCTCTTGGCCCTGCATCAAGGGATGACTCCATCTGCCTATGGAGGTGCAGAGCCCTGCTGGTCCTGCACTTCCATGCAGCAAAATATGTCAAATATTCATGGGGCTATCTGAAGGGCTGCAGAAGCTCAGGACCCTCTGGACTCAGCACTTCCATGGGGCCACAGATACATATGTACAGGGCAAAGATTTAATCTCAGCCAATGCACAGGGTTCTCTGTCACCCACTAGGGCAGAGGTGCAGGAGTCTATGCTAAGAGAAGAGTTGTCTTCACTATATGATATCTGAGCCCATGCAGGCAACCCTGCACCTTCCTTTCCTGGCTGGAGGAGGGGTCACATAACACTGCCATCCCCAGCCCTTGCCCCATCCAGCTAGTTGAATAGGCTCACTGGTATAGGAATACAAAGTACAGTACAAACCACTTAACCCCAGGCGTGGTTAATGGGATGTTCGCTTTATGGGGACGTCCACGGTAATTAAGTGGCCATGTATTCCTATGGGCAGTGTTGCTGGTCAAAGGAGACAGGGGAGCCATTTAATTGGGATGATTCTGAGCCATCCTGTCCCAGAATAGCTGCTGCTAATCTCCCTAATCCTCTTTGGTGCCTGCTTAACACCTCCCAATAAATTCACAAGAGGAAAGTTTAATCCCTTTATGTTCCTGCACTGTTCCACTAATCATGTTAGCACTGAGTTAACACCCAAATCCCTAGTCAGCTAGTGAGAAAGGAGGACAGACACTATGTACCTTTTCATCTCATGTTTTTTTTCATAGCCCATCCTCACCCGTGACTGCCATTGCCACTACCCACTCCAGCAAGTGCTGTTTCTGGTCTCTGCAAACAAATAAAAGCCACCACTCTGCTCTCTCACCCTCAATTGATTCAGCCTTAAAAAAAAAAAGGCCGTGGCACATGCAAACTGCCATCCTCGCTCCATGTAAAATGGTGCCACTCTGCTCTCCCACTCTCATTTGATTCAGCCTTAAAAAACAAAACGAAAGCCATGGCTCAGAGCAAACTGCCTTCCTTGCTGTCTTCCTCACTCCTTGTAAAAATGAAAGAAATGAAACTAAACAAACTAAACAAATCCAAATTGGCAGCTCCTTGTGAAATGTGAAATGGAGCACTGCAGAGGAAACTATCAGCAGTGTAAGAGGGATGACAGGCTCCTTCGTGTTTCTAGTTTCTCTTTTCAGTTAGGGAGTGAATTAATGTGGGTGGATGAAAGCCTTCTTAGTGGCTGTGCTGCTCAAGTCATGGAGTACAGAATGACAAGGGAGGCAGTTCGGGCAAGAGTAAACACGTGTGATGAGTAGAGAATGACAAGGGAGGCAGTTCAGGCAGTTCTCCTGGAGTCACGGCTTTGTGTCAAACTGGCAAAAATCCTCACTTCTGTTAATTGGGGCGGCCAGTTAATCAGGGACGAGAAGCCTGCCACCAGGCCGTCCCAACCTGTTGCTTCGTTGTACTACCCATTGGGGTAATGTCTGGCATTACACATAACATTTCTTAATTTTTTTTGTTTCTAATTTTGTCCACAAATTTTCAAGATGGTAATTTTATAACTCCCCTTATAAACATGACGTGGCATCCACCATATATTGGACACAACATAATTTTGCACCACAACTGTGAAAACATGTCTCATCCAAGATTCAAAAAAACGATACCTGTCATGTTTATGAGGTGGTGTGAAAAAATGGCTATATTGAGAGTCTGGAGTCAAAGTATTGAACATTAATGAAGTTATGGGTGAACATTGAAATATTTCCATGTTCACATTATACATGAATCATTACTACATTTGTACACCAAATTTTCAACATAGCCTTCTTATGACCCCACCACATGAAACCGGTAGGTGAAAATTTTCAAAACCTTGCCAAATATCATTTCGTACACAGGAGCAAAAGCACATTTTGGCCAGGATTTGACAAATGACAACTGTCATGTTCATGAGGTATTATGAAAAAATGGCTACCTTGAAAATCTGGGGTCAAAATATTGACAATTACCAAAGTATGAGGTAGTGTAGACAAATTTGAATGTATGATCATAACTTTGTTGCTGTTAATATTTTGATTCCTAGATGTTCAACATAGCCTTCTATGGACGCTTCACTCATGATCCCGGTAGGTGAAAATGTTCAAATCCTGCCTGAAAGGTAATTTAGCGCAGGGACTGTAAAATTACCTTTTAATCTGGATTTGAAAATTTTACCACCCTTGTTCATGAGGTGGGGTCCCGAAAAAGACCATGTTAAACATTTGGTGTAAAAATATTTAAAAATGGTGAAGTTATGAAAAAAAGTTCAAACCCTGTTGAAATTTATTAAATCCTGACTTACCTTATTTACTCATATTGCAATTGCTGGTTCCAGAAGCAAGACGTGTCTTTGATTAGAGTGAATCTACATTGTGTGACATATTCAGGTGAGTGAGGGTGTGTGTAGGGGTGTGGGGTGGTAGGTGCTGAGTGGGGGGTTGGGGTGCAGTGGCCGGCAGTCTTGGGAGGTCAGATTGCCAGTGGACCATTTTCTTTATTGTAGGTTATACAGGGGACCTAAGCTGACACTGGGGATTGGGCACCCAAGTGTCAGGATGAACTTCGGTGGCACCAGGGTTGACCACTGAAATGCCACCAACTACACACTGCAGAAGGTGGGCAGGCTATACATAAAATAAATAAAATAACATTGGAAAGGGAGGTTGGGCAACCTGGAGGGGAGGGGGGAAGAAAGACATGGTGCCAGTGGTGGACACCCTGATCCACTTAGTAAACATTAGATAGATAGATAGATAAATAGATGGATGACACAGAAACATAGAAACATAGAAGTTGTCGGCAGATAAGGACCACAAGGCCCATTCAGTCTGCCCATTTTTGCTACCTTATGAATGTGCCATTGGCCTTTACTCTGTCAATGGCCTCTTTATTCATACTCATCTGTATTTCTCCCTTATGCCTATCCCATGCCTGTTTGAAGCCCTGCACTGTATTCATATCCACCACTTCTTGAGGTAGGCCATTCCATGCATCCACCACCTTTTTCATGAAAAGAACTTCCTCACATTATCCATTACTCCCGCTAATCTCATGCTGTGTCCTCTTGTCCTGCTATTTTTCTTATATTGAAACATGTTAGACTCTTTCACCTTGTTAATGCCCTTAAGATATTTGAATGTTTTAATCATATCACCTCTCTCCCTCCTTTGCTCTAGGGTATACATATTAAGCTCTGTTAATCTGTCCTTATATGTTTTCTGATGCAGTCCCTGCACCATTTTGGTTGCCCTTCTCTGGACTGCCTCCATTTTGTTAATGTTCATGTGCAAGTGCAGCCTCCAATACTGCATGCAGTACTCCAGATGAGGCCTAACCAGTGTCTTGTAAAGAGGGATTATTACCTCCCTCTTACGACTTGTGATACCCCTACTAATACACACCAACATCCCCCTAGCCTTACCTACTGCTTTAGTGGTCTTCTTGAATGATTTCAGGTCATCTGTGATGATGATGCCCAAGTCTCTTTCTTCCTTTGTGATTGCCAGCAACTCCACTCCCAACCAACAGGTAGCTTCAGGGTTTCTCTTCCCTATGTGCATGATTTTGCACTTCTTTGTGTTAAACCCAAGTTGCCACTCTTCATACCATTTTGCCAGCTTTTCCAGATCTCTTCTCATTCTGCCCACCCCATCTGGATCATCTACTCTGTTGCAGAGCTTGGTGTCATCTGCAAACAGGCAAACCTTACCCTCCAGTCCATCTGCAATGTCACTGATGAAGATATTGAAGAGGACTGACCCCAGGACTGATCCCTGAGGTACCCCATTTGTGACTTGCATCTCTTCTGACTGTATACCATTTACCACCACTCTCTGTTTTCTGCCCACCAACCAGTTTGCCACCCAGTTAATCAACTAATGACCCACCTCTACCCTTCCTAGCTTATTAATCAATCTTATATATGGAACAGTATTGAAAGCTTTGCTGAAATCAAGGCAGGTGACATCAACTGTACCCCCTTGGTCCACCACTCTGGTTACCCAGTCAAAAAAAATCTATGAGATTAGTTTGACAGGACCTTCCTGTTCTAAACACATGCTGTCTTGGATTCTGTGCTCCTTTGATTCCAGGTGTTGCACTATCATTTCCTTAAGGAGTGTCTCCATAATCTTGCCCACTACTGAGGTAAGACTGACTGGGGGGGGGGAGAGAGAGAGAGACATCACCAGCTCACTGCTCTCACTCAAGCCAGCAGTAGTGCTCCAGCTCCAGCTACAAAAAACAAGAAAGTCTCACTGTTGATCTCATGAAAAACAGTTCTTTCACTTTATCTCACAAAAGAAGTATAGTTCGTTTGTACAATCCAGTGATAGCCTGCTGGCAGTTGTCACTCAACTCAGCAGCAGCACTCCAGCTGCAGCTGCAAACTCAAGAAGTCCTGCTGCTGATCAGACATTGTTGAGCTCATGAAAGAACCGTAGTTCATTCATATAGAGTTGTCGCTAAGCCCTCGCTAAGCCTTCCACCAAGGTTTTGAGGGATGTCTCAAAACCAAATTTCATGGTCATTTTTCAAAAGAACAAACTCCAGAAATGATCTAAATGAGACCTGTTTAGCTAGATTCATGTGTTTGTTTTTCTCCATGGCATCATTTTTATGAGTTTTAAATTTTTTTAAGTCAAAAACAAGACAGTGTTCATAAGAAAGAAGATTTTTTTTCTTCTGAAAGAAGAATTTTGGCTCATGAAGAATCTCCTTTCATGAGCCAGAAATTCTTCTTTTGCATCAGACATATACATGAATGACCCCACTGAGCATGTTCTGAACTGCAATATCTAATCCTGATGTCTTGAGAAACAATTAATATTTTTCACCACCCCCCAAAAAAAAATCCTCTTTCTAGGGCAAGACCCTTCTTCCCTGAAAATTTCATAACAAAATTTCAAACAATCTGGCTGTAGGTGAGAGCAGAAAAATGGCCAAACCCGCAGATTTTTCCACATTATACATTATTCAGATATCAGAATGTAGACATCGAACTGTCACAAAACTTATAAAATCAAGTGACCTTGCCCCCTAGACTGCACATGCAACATTTCATGTGATTATGTTGAATGGGGCAACATTATTAAGATGCAGTGTTAAGGGTTTAACATTAGACACCAACACAACCCTAATGTTATATATATATATATATATATAAGAGGCAAAAAACTCCGTTTAATGCATTAGTTAGGGTTGTTCCACAGTGACAAAAGTGAGGAAATTCGCTGTGGGGTTGAAAACCCCCTTGAACCCCACCCCCCAACCGGCATTTGGGTGCGCATTGGGATCGTCAGCCCTAACTCTCATCCCATGACATGTGTAAAGCAGAAGTATAGGAGAATGGGGTGAGAGTTAGGACCCACGATCCCAATCGCATTTAATGCTGGTTGGGGTGATGGGGTCCAAGGGGGTTTTCAACCTAACAGCTAATTTCTCACTTTTGTCGCTGTGGAACAACCCTAACTAATGCATTAAATGGAGTTTTTGGCTCTAATTTCCCTTCTTTTGAGAATGATAACGGAAATAGTGAATGTAATGCATGTGCTTCACGGCCCCGCCTCATACATGATGTGTTGTGGCATACTAACAGGGACAGCAACACAAACAGAAATGCTAACAGTGGCGCACATGGTAACACAAGCACGAATGAGAACAGAAAGGGTAATGCACATGGTGGCGTAGACGGGAAGGGTCTGCCACGTGATGTGTTGTCACATAGTAACATGGTGCCTGCAAACAGAAATGTCAATGGGCATGGTGATGTAAAGTGAAACAGTAAGATAAACAGTACTGTAGACAGAAATGGCAAAAAATAACAGAAACGCAAGCACAAATGAAAACGCAAAGGATAATGCACATGGTGGCGCAGACGTCAATGGTAAGTGAAACGGGTACGGATCCGCAAGCGGAAAGGGCAACAGTAACAGTAATGTAAACGCACAGGCTGGTTTTCCCCAAAACCTGCACTGAGAAAGACAGTGAGTACAAATAATGTATGCAAAATAATGAGTATCGGCGCAGAAAATGAGATCTTAGAATACTAAATACATTATATCTCAGGAACCGTACAACGTAGAAAAAAAATGCAAAAGTCATATCATTTACAACTGTCCTGGCTAATTTGGATCTTAGCCCCATTAGGGGCTAAGAAGTTTTCCAACAAAAGTCCATATCTCGACCGCTTTCCAAGATACAGGCCCTGAAAGCATGCGCAACGTCAGAATGTTATCCAAAGGGGAAAAGAAAAGTTCGAGCACCATAACTTTGCCTCCCTGTAATGTTTTTACCAAACTACTGAAAGGCACATCTGTGGGCTGTTGGCTGTCTTCCTCAAATTTCAGGAAAAAGACCAAACTGTTATTTTGCAGCAGGGCTCCAAATGATTTCTGTTAAGTGTCGGGCGTAATGTTATCCTATGGAAAAAACGTCAATTTTGGAGGCCGTAACTTTGCCGCCATGTGATATTTTTCACCAAACTACTGAAAGGCACATCTGTGTACTGTTGGCTGTCTTCCCTCCAAATTTCAGGAAAAAAGACCAAACCATATTTTGCAGCAGGGTGCCAAAGGATTCCTGTAATGCTTCAGGCGCCGTAATGTTATCCTATGGAAAAACTGTCAACTTTGGAGTGCCATAACTTTGCCACCATGTAATATTTTTTCAATACAACACTGAAAGGCACATCTGTGAGATGTCGGCTGCGTTCTCTCCAAATTTCAGCCCAAAACTCCCAACGGTTATTTTGCAGTGCAGTGCCAAAGAATTGCTGTCATTTTCCCACAGACTAGACCAAATTGCCTAATTTTATAAAGCTGTGAAATACTTTGCGACACTTTCTGTGAGCACGAAAGTAATTTACGAAAGTACTTTTTCCAGAAATTTGAAAAACGTATTTCTGGGGTGTTTTACCACAAAATAAAGACATGGCAAGCATCCTCAGGGCCCGACTAGGTGAATACAAAAATAATTAGGTTGCTAGAGGGTCCCAAATTTAAATGCCAACCATTTTTCTGATCACCAACTGAAAACAAAATGGCCGATTTGCGAAAGTAACAGGCCCATTTGCGAAAGTAAAAATGCATTTGCGAAAGTGTTGAACTTTTTGTTAACTTTTCCCATTGACTTATAATGGGAAACTGTTTTTGAATAACTTTTGAACGTTAATATTTTTCTGAAATCTTCAAAAGGCACGTCAGGGGACCCCAGCTGCGTTTCCTGAAGATTTTGGGCCGGTCCGCAAACTATACGACCTGTAGGCACGACCACAGAATTCCAGAAAAGCGAAATGCGTGCACAGATCACACTTAATAACTCCACAGCCGTATATCTGACCAGTACGAAACTTGGCAGATCCCAAGGCCTATGGTTCTTGATCATAAATTCCAAATTTCAGGTAAATCCATCAAACGGTTGCAAAGTTATTAAGGTGCAAAGTTTTGGGGTTTAACATAAGTAAAACACTCAACCCTAACTATGGTACTTCCCCGTGCTACCATAATATATATATATATATATATATATATATATTCTTTGCAAAAAACTGTGTTAATGCACCAGTTAGGGTTCAACATAATGCCACAAAAGTAAGGAAATGTGGTATTAGGGTTTCAATCCCACCCCCCAAAGCAGCAAAAGGACAAGATCACACAAGCAACAACAGACAGCCGTCATCAGGTAAGACAACATACAACTGTTTCCAGATTATACAAATGCTGTACCATTGATGCACTACCTTCGTGGATCTGTATCAGTGAATGCATAAGCTCAGGCTGTACAGGATCCTGTGCTCACGCATCCACACCTGTGTATGTATATTGTACTGAATGCATAAGTATGTGTGGCTACAGAAGTGCCGGCCCCATGGGGGCCTGCCCTTCTGTAGACAGAAGGCCCCATGGGGGCTGTGCCTCTGCAACCAGTTACTCTTGCATGCTATACAAGGTATCTTGAACAATGTCTACATCTGCTGCTGAAACCATTATACCCAAACTGCAACGGTACTTCCCTCTGCATAACTGCCATGAGGGCCTGTACTTCTGAAACCAGAAGTTGGTGTGTGTGTTTTAGACCTGTGGCTGAAGAGGTGCAAGACCCTCAGGGTCCTGTACTGCTGCAGACAGAAGTACTGTTGCAATTTTTGGTACTACAGATTTTGTGGCACCTGCATTTCAATAGCCAAAGGTCAGTGTGTATATCTTACATCTGTGGCTGCAGAAGTGCAGGTCCATCAAGTATGTGTATATCTTACAGTGTACTTGAAAATGCATTAAGCAAAACATGAAACATTGGCGTTCAATTGGGAGGACATGCTGTTTGTCTTTTTATCTTTTTTATAAATAAATATGTTTATTTTTACAACATAACCTATTGATTCAGGTTGTCAGTCTGTTGCTGTGCAGCCCAAATTTTGCTACAAATTTGACTTGAATAATCAGAGCTCCAGCTTATTTTTCATGTAGCCACTTCTTTAGGTGTTTGGATATCTTACAGTGTACATGAGTTCCTGAGGCTACATTAGCACTGGCTTCCACATAGGGGCATGCACTTCTGCAGACCAAAGAACTCTTATAATTCAGGTATTGTTAACTTATATCTGTGACTACATGGGCCTGTGTTTCTGCACACTAAAGCAGTGTTGCAATTTAAGTATCATGGATTTCTATCTGCAGTGTCAAGTGAGTGTGCATTTCTTACAGCGTGCATGCCCCAGATACAAATCCACATCAGTGCTACTGCATTTTTGTCATCTAGAAACAGTTAAATGTTATTTGTCTTACCTGATGATGGCTGTCTGTGGTTGCTTAGAAACATAGAAACATAGAATTTGATGGCAGATAAGGACCACTTGGCCCACCTAGTCTGCCCATTTTCCTACCTAACAGATAAGCTGCAGATCCTAGTTAATCAACAGCTTACTTCCTCCTATCCCCCACTAGGACTGCCTTATGTCTGTTCCATGCATTCTTGAATTCCTCCACTGTTCTTGACTCCACGACCTCCTCAGGGAGGCTGTTCCATGCATCCACAACCCTCTCTGTGAAAAAATACTTCCTCACATTACCTCTGAGCCGTCCCCCTCTATCTTCAAATTGTGCCCCCTTGTTCTTGCACATCTCTTTTTCTGAAAGATGCTACCCTCTTGGACTTTGTTGATTCCCTTGAGGTACTTGAAAGTTTCTATCATGTCCCTCTCTCCTTCTTTCCTCAAGGGTATACATATTAAGCTCCTTTAGTCTTTCTTTGTATGTCCTCTGGTGCAGACCCTGCACCATTTTGGTTGCCCTCCTCTGGACAGCCTCCACTCTGTCTATGTCTTTGCAGAGATGGGATCTCAGAACTGCACACAGTACTCAGATGGGGTCTCACCAACTGTCTGTACAGAGGGATACCAACTTCCTGTTTTCTACTATTGATGCCTCTTCCTATGCATCCCAGTATCCCCAGTCTTCCTTACTGCCTTCTCACATTGCTTGCCCACCTTTAGGTCATCTGATATAATTACCCCAGGTCCCTTTCCATTTTTACTGTTGTCAGTATCTTACCCCCCATTGTGTACACTTCCCCTAGGTTTTTGTTTCCCATGTGCATTACCTTGCACTTCTTTGCATTGAATCTGAGCTGCCATACATTTAACCACTCCTCCAACCTTGTCAAGTCCCTTCTCATCCTTTCCACTCCATCTTGTGTATCAACCCTGTTGCAGATCTTTGTGTCATCTGCAAAGAGACATACTTTTCCTTCCAGTTCCTCTGCAATGTCACTTATAAAGACATTAAAAAGGACCAGTCCTAGTACTGAACCCTGCGGTACCCCGCTAGTAACCCTCCTTTCTTCACTGTGTACTCCATTTACTACTACCCTTTGCGTCCTGTTGTCAAGCCAATTTTTTATCCAGGCTACCACCCTGGGACCCACTCCAAGGCTGGCTAACTTGTGTATTAATCTTTTGTGTGGGTCTGTATCAAATGCCTTGCTAAAATCTAGGTAGGCCATGTCCACAGCCCCTCCCTGGTCTACTACTTTGGTCACCCAGTCAAAGAAATCTATTAGATTCATCTGACACAACCTTCCCATTGTGAATCCATGCTGCCTTGGGTCCTGTGCCCCACTGGCCTCTTGGTACTCAACAGTTCTTTCCTTCAGATGTGATTCCATCATTTTCCCTACCACTGAGGTCAAACTAACTGGTCTGTAGTTTCCTGCCTCTGTCCTGCTCCCACTTTTGTGAAGAGGAATCACATCTGCCTCCTCCAGTCCTCAGGTACCCTCCATCCTCCCATGATTTATTAAAGAGAGTAGTCAGCGGTGTCACTAGTTCTACCTTAGTTCTTTAGAATTCTTGGTGAATCCCATCAGGCCCCATTGCTTTGTCCACCTTCAATTTTATTAGTTCTTTCAGAACCCTTTCTTCTGTAAATGGACTGCTATCAACCCCATCTTCAGAGTGTTTCTCTTGTTTGGTTTAGGTACCTCCCCCTCCTCTTCCTTTGTGAATACTGAGCAGAAATATTCGTTCAGCATCCCTGCTCTTTCACTGTCACCTTCTACCCACATTCCCTCCCCTTTATTAAGCCTCAGTATCCCTCCTTTGGTCTTTCTTTGCTCCCTAATGTACCTATAAAAGGTCTTATCCCCCTTCTTAACAGAATTGGCTATCCTTTCCTCGGTTTGGGACTTTGCTATTCTGACTGCCTTCCCAGCCTCTTTCTGCTTTAACTGATAAAGTTCTCTGTCCTGCTCCTTCTGTGTTTCCTTATATTTCCTGAATGCTTGTGTGGTCCTGTCCTTTTGCTGCTTTAGGGGATGGGGAGTTAGGGTTGGAAACCCTAATGCCACATTTCCCTACTTTTGTGGCATTAGGTTGAACCCTAACTGGTGCATTAATGCAGTTTTTTGCAAATAATTTCCTTTCTTTTGATTTAGTAGAATTGTATCCTCATTCATGCAGATCCCAAAAGACCTACTTGAAGAGATGCAGATGCACAGGGCCCTCTGGATAAGACTATGCCTAAGGAACAATGGATGTCAAAGTCATGTATATGGTTGTCTGGTGGGCTGCAAGTCATGTGTGCCATAGATACAGACACCCAGGGCAAACAGCTTATCTCAGCCATTCCTCAGGTACCTTTGCCACCCCATGGATGCAGAGCTTTAAGGTCCTCTGCCAAGAGAAGAACTCTCTTCACTATATAGTACCTGGGTCCATGCAGTCAACCCTGCACCTTTCCTTCCCTGACTGGAAGGGGTGGTGTCACATGACAGTGACACCTCCCCAACCTTGGCCCATCCAGCTGGCTCAGTGAAATTGCCACCAAACTCAGCTCACCAGAATGAGATTATAAAGCACTACCTGCTGGGGTAAAGGCTGGCATTACACACAATGGGCTTGATATTAGAAGCTGCCTGTGTCAGATGCAGCTTGCAGCAGATAAGAGGGCTACATCTGGCACAGCTGTGGTAACCACAAATGTACTGTTCTAGAAGGTTGGTGATTTGTGCCAAACCTTCTAGAATAACCATAATATACAGCCTGCAGCTGATAGATGGTCACAGTTGGGGTCCTGGTGTTAGTCCTGGGATGCATCTGTGGACATCGCACTGAAGGATACCCAGGTGCCCTAAGGGCAGCAAACCCGGAACCCAGGCACAGAAGGTCAGCTGATGAAAGGCTTTTACAGGGGGCATTGTGTGCGGTAGTGCACTGTCCCAGCAATGTTGGTGCCCATATGCTAAGAAAGTGAAAGAGCTGCCGTGAGCAGGCTAATGCCAACCCCTGCCAATCCCAATATTGCCACAAAGTGGTGGTGGTATAGTGCCCCTCAACTCAAGGGGACCTGATCCTTGTCACCGTAGTGAAAAAGATGTCGGTCCCAGTCCATGCTCTCCTCAGGCCCTTAAAGTGCCCTAACACATACCAAGGGTTGTACCTGGTGGTCTGTAGTGGCCCCACACTCCCACCCCACAGGCAGTGTTTAACCACCCCAATCCCCCATCCATGACCTGCTTCTGCAGCTGGCACTTCCCTCCATACACCACTCATGGGCCAGCAGCAGAAGCAATCGCAAAGACCGTGTAAATGTACAGTACCACTTACGCGGTCTGTGAGATTGCATTCTGCTACTCATATATAAAAACCTTCAACTAGGCCCTAAAACAAAAGTTCATTAAATTAAACAAAATAAGTAAGTAACTTAATGTTATTTACACTTGTGGGCCCTCCTTACACACATACACAGATTTAAAAAATCAAGTATCATTCAGAGTTTCCATTGCTGGTGTTTCTTTGATGACCATGAAAAATCCCCTTGCTATCACTACCAACCTGCCAGAGAGCTCCCTGCTCCTTACCTGGCAACAGATGAAACTGAGGTTCTGGATCCACTTGAGGCCCATGTGTGTGTCTGTGTGTATATGCCAGTGGAAATGTGAAGAATTTTGAATTCATGTATTCCATGTTACCATTCTGTATGTGTGTGAGGGGGAGCATTCTACTTCTGGAATAATGCAGAGCTTTGGATTCTTCCATTCTATGGTAAACAATCACACAGTGTATTGAATGCAAAGAAAGACAGCTGACTGATAGATGAAAAACATCTGTGGAGGGACTATTTTACATTATTTAGCAACATTTTATTGTGGCTTTGAACACGTTTTGAGAGTTAAATTTTTAAAATTTGCCTATGGGCTCATTTTATATAAGCAAAAAGGCACTTCAGGGATGTTGGATGTACTAGGTTTACCCATGGTCAGGGGCTGAAGGCACTCGGCTTCGTCTTGTGCCTTGCAACGCCCCTGACCATGGGGAAAACCCAGTACAACCAACACCCTGCCGTGCTTTATTACTTAAATGTTCATCCTCACAATCACACAACAGAAGGCCTCAGATGAAACCAGGGCTTTTGTTTTATCTGTAGCAGGTTAAATAGCAGAGATTTCCTAGTAAGCAGGTGTGGGGATAGGAGAGGGATTTTAAGTAACAAGTAAAGAAAAACACCAGAAATTAAAAGTGTAAGTACTGTGGTGCTTCATTTTTAATTTATATACAGTATGTGTGTGTAAGAAAAATTAACAGGCAAACAACATTTAATTATTATTGTTTTTAATTTAAGGCAGTTTTATTTTTAGCGCCCTAGATGAAGGTTTTTAGTGACAAAAGGTAACAGCCATGTTTGGAATGGCAATCAGGGGTGCGTGGTTAGTATTGATTTTATTGTGACGAGCCTGCTGGATCTTTTTCTAGTGCTGCTGTGCTGAGATAACAGCACTGGAAAAGATGTCTCTCAACCAATCAGGTTTCACGATTTTTAAAACCCATTTTGTAATGCTTATTCAACTTCAGTGTTTGGACATTAAAAAATCAATTGGTTCAACAAGAAACATACAAACAAACAATGATAGAATTCATCACACTGTTTGTCATTCTTGCGTAATAAACATGATTTCATTTGTCTCATCGTCATGGTGTATTTCTTTATTTAGAATCAATGCAGCTTCAGCACACTATACATATCAGGATGGCCTCTTTTAGAGGCAAGGAGGAGATATACAGGGACCCACTGCCTTTCAATTTTTTTTGGCCCGTCCTTTCAACTCATATGTAAGTTTCTCCATTGATAGGACTTTTAAAATGAGATTGTACTACATTTTAAAAGTTGGCTGCTGGTGAGAGACTCAGCTATTCTTATGCATTTCCTGGTAAAGATTAATCAGATATGTACTACTCTTGTATAAGGGTTGCAATTATCTCCTACCATGTATTGTAGTGTAGCACCTTACCTCCTGCCACATCTACAATGACCTGTGTTTGGTGATGAGCATGGGTTTTTGGGGGTCAGCCGTGGGGGGTGGCTGGGAGAGGATTGAGCAGCCACCAGGCAGCTCTCCTCTCCTGGGTCAGAAAGGTTGGCTGTACTGGCTGTTGGCTAACACCATATGGAGGCCTGGTGGTAGCCCATAAGAGAGCCAGGAGGCAGATGTTTGTCAGAGAGAGGGGAAAGGAGTCACGGTCTCAGGACTCATATGTGCCTCCATGCACATGTGCTCCTCAAGCAAGCCACAGCTGGGGAGAGGAGGGAGGAAAATCCAGGAGGAAAATGGAAGACACACTGAGGGTGTATGATGCCTGCCCACTGCACCCCCACCTGCCAAGTCACCATGCCAACATGTGGCAACAGATTGGATTTCAGGCATGGTGGAGGAGGATGGCCCACCTCTCCTGCACAAGGTAAGCCCCAGGGAGGCGGTGGATGGTGGAGGGAGCAGTGAGGTGGCAGAAGGGAGCTTCCCACCATGGCCTGGGAAGATACATCTGATATGGAAAAAGAAACACAGAATTTGTCATCAGAAAGGACCAGTAGACCCATCTAGTCTGCCCTATGTCCCTGCCTATTACTACTCCCCTACCCTATTTAGTCTCAAGGTCTCGCTCCTCCTTTCCTCTACTTATTTATTATGCCCATGTCCTCTAACATGCATGCTTGAAGACCCCAGTGTATTCACTCCTACCACCTCCTTTGGCAGGCTGTTTCAGTCATCTACCACTGTTTCTGAGAAGATCACATCACTTTTAAAACTGCCGCTCTCAAGTTTCAATGCATTCCCTTGTGTTCTGGTGCTCCTCCTCCTCCTCCTCTGAAAGACACTTCCCTACTGCATCATATTTACCTCCATGAGGTATATAAAGGTCTCAGTCATATTCCCTCTTGCTCTTCTCTCCTCCAGGGAGTACATACTGAGTTTCAGCAATCTCCCCTTGTATAGCTTCTCATGCAACCACTGTACCATTCAAGCTGCCTTCCTCTGGATTGCTTCCACTTTGTCAATGTCCTTGTGGAGGTGTGGCCTCCAGAACTGTACACAGCACTCTAGACGGGTTATTACTAGTGAGCAATACAGTGGCAACACCACTTCCCTTCTCCTTCTAGAAATCCCCCTCCCTGTGCACCCTAGCATCCAACTAGCTTTGCCAGTTGCCCTGTTGCCTATTGCCTAGCCACCCTGAGATCAGATATCATTACCTCAAGGTTCCTTTCTTGCTTGGTAACTGTATCATACCCCCCCACCACCACCACAATCATATATACAGCTCCCTGGTTTTTCCACCCCAGGTGCATGACTTTGCACTTTTTGGCACTGAGACCCATATGTCACCCTTAGACCACTCCTCTAGTCTTCCCAGATCACTTTGCATTCTCTCCACCCCTTTCTGTGTGTCCACTCTTTTCAAAGTTTTGTGTCATAGGTAAAGAGACATCTTCCCCTCCAGTTCCCCAGCAATGTCACTCATGAAGACATTGAGGAAGAAAGGACCCAGTACTGATCTCTGGGGCACTACACTGGTCACTGTCCCATCCCCGAGTGAGTTCCTTTTATAGCCAGCCTCTGTCTCATATCTTTAACCAGTTTGATACCCTGCTTACCACCTTCTCCCCAACAACTAGTGTGCTAATTTTCTTTATTAGCCACCTGTGTGGCACAGTGTCAAAAGCCTAATAAAGTCCAGGTAGGCCACATCCACCTCTTTAATCTGATCCAATTTCCTAGTCACCCAGTCAAAGGAGTATATGAAATTTGTTTGACATGATCTCCCCCCTGCTGCTAGTGGCCCTGCAGTCCACTTGCCTCAAGGTACTCCATCAGCCTGTCACTCAGCAGGATCTTCATTAATTCCCCCACCACTGATCTGAGAATGCCTGACCTGTAATTAATAGCCTCCTCCCTGCTGCCACTCTTGTGCAGAGAGACCACACTAGCCCTCCTCCAGTCCTCTAGAACTATCTTCATCTCCAATGAGATGTTGAACAGTGTTGCCAGAGAGATGGCTAGCACCATGCTCAGTTCCTTTAGTAGACTTGGATGAATCCCGTCTGGCCCCATCGCTTTGTTTTCCTTTAGGGATTCCAATTCCCTTAGGTCTCTCTCCTCTGAGAATGGAGTTATGTCCACACACCCCTCCCCCAGGGTACCTGCTGATAAAGGAATAATGCGACAGGGTGTGTCATGCTGGGATAGCATGCGCCTGGGGGTTGGAGCGCGAGGCATGAGCTGAGTGCGTCAATGCCCAGGTGGGATTATCAAATGACACACACCCTGGAGTGCATTATTCTATTATACAATGGCTTGTTGTTATATATAAAACAAAAAATAATTTTAAAGAATGTTTTTGTTAGTGTGGAAAAATATTTTTGTTTCTCAAGAGAAGATGCAAACAAGAGATCATCATCATGGTGGTCATCATCCATATTGGTTCACAGTGATGAGACTAGACCTGCGGCATCAAGCTGGGATAACGCTACAGGTCCAGCCCAAACTGACCAATCAGAGACCAGGATTCTTTCTTGCCATTGTATAATACATGTTATTCAATTCCCTCCCCACTGTGAATACTGAGCAAAGTAGTCATTTAAAATTTTAGCTTTTTCTTGAGCTTCTTCTGCAGTCTCTTCCCTGCCCTTCTGATCCTCACTATCCCTGCTTGCTTTCATCTTTTCACACAGGTACCTGAAGGAAGTCTTATCTCCCTTTTGACCTCCTTGGTGATCTTCTCTGTTTGTGCATTAACTGACCTCACCCTCCTTCCTGCTTCCTTTTGTTTATCTAGATATACTGTACATCCATGTCCCCTTCTGTCTGGGTCTTTCTATATTTCCTAAAAGTTGTTTTCTTCCTTGCTGCCTTAGTCACCTCCTTCAAGAACCATTGTGGCCACTTCCCTCTCCTACTCCTGCTTACTTCCAGCACTGCCCCATCTCTAGTGGGTTCCATAACCAGCTACCTGAGAAATGCCCACTGAAGAGCATTAAGGTTGACCCTGCTTCTTGATGTAACTGTGGCCAGAATGTCCCAGTCTACATCAGGCAGATAAAAGTCCCCCATAATCAATGTCTTCCCCAAACTTTATTAAACTACTCCCCCTGTGTATACCACCCTACCCAGGTAAAGTATGAGATCCACCTCCCAACTTTCATGTCCTCTCCCCATTACTAATGCTTTACCCCTGGAATTTATTTCTGCTGGGCTTCTCCTCTTTGCTGCTCCTTTTGTGGAGATTCAGATCCAGTTTGAAAATCCTGCCTACAGAAATTATCTTGTGATTTATAAGGGGGTGTTAAACACACACACACACACTCCTACACACAAGAATCCATATATTGACTATAGCACAGTACATCACCCCCGCTACCAGCCATCAAATGGTTGGATAGCAATAAAGTGATGCTAACTTCACCACCCATACCACCCACTCACACACAGCCAAATGCTGACATTATCACATGCACCACTATCTACCCCACCATCCAACCATAACCTCTCAGTGGTCAACAAAATGCTTAGGACTGTGACACATAGCTATTGCCCATAGCACTCCCCAGCCTCCAAGACAGCAGCTGTTCAAGTATAAGACAATGTTGTGGTGTGTGCATCCACCACAAACACACACACAGAAGAAGTCTTCCGTAGCAGATTTTGACAACTGCATACCTCCCATCATAGTCAGAGAAGCATTGGCTATTTATAAATCATTGCAGAATATGCATTACTACTAATTAATATTAGTTCAGGTTCATTGACTTCAGATGCTGATTCAGACTCTTTACATACAGATAGTGGCCAATTGAAATTGAAGTTATGTCTGGAAAATCATCACGTTCCCATAATAACGTTCCTGAATCAAACTGAGCATCAACCTCCAATTCCAATTTGAATTTACAGAAGCCAAAAAGTCAAAAATGAATAACATGGAGGGGGCAAAAAGATTCAGATCAAAGCAGAAATCTGAGAAGCTCAAAGAAACAGAGGAGCTCCAAATAGTTAATTTAACCAATAAAGAGTTAATATCTATTCAGATAAATGTGCTCCAACATGGACTCAGTTTTGTACCAATCTCTAAAGTTAATAGGTTCAGATTACAGGCTGAACTGTACAAGTTTTCACAAGATTTGGTTAAGGCACCATTTCCTTAGTCAACCTGATTCCACTGAGCCATCAAATGAGTTGAGTTAGGGCATTATTATATTAGGCTATTACTTTCAAAAAAAGCCAGGAATTTGGAAAGTTTCTCAGTAATCTTTGTCAGGGACACTATGAATGTCCTGGGAAATTTGGAGAGGTTACTTGGTCTAATAAGAATATGTGTATAAATACTAGTATCAAAAGTTTGTGCACATCTATTAATTGTGAATTTGGTTTACATGCCACTGAACACATGCTTCTTATGCTTGACTTGCAAATGTTATTGACCCTGAATTTCTACTTCTAGGTTTAGAATTTGTCCTCAAGTATAACTATTTTGTCTTTAACAACAAATTCTATTATCAGAAAAATGGAACAGCTATGGGTACAGCCATAGCACCATCATACACAAATATAGTGCTTACATGACTAGAACAGGAATTTATATATTCGGACCGTAATCTTTTATATCTAAATGGTACCAATATGTAGATGATGTTATTTCTGTCTGGACAGGTGATGAATCTGATGTCTTCCTTTTTTGCTGAATGGCTTAATGATAATCATTGGGAACTTAAATTTACCCCTAGCTTGAATTGAAATACAATCCAGTTTTTAGATATAGTCTTGGAAGGTTATGATGATGGGTGCATAGAAAGCCAACTGCTGGCAATTCATTATTAAGGGAAAGTAGTGCCACCCTCAAAAAAATGATTAATAATATACCTTACAGTCAATTCCTTAGACTGAAATGTAATTGTTCAAACAAAGAAAAATATAAATAAGAAGCTAAAAATCTGATTTTGCACCTTCAAGCAAAAGGATATAAACTGAATGTAATAATGCAGGCCTATGACAAAACAGAAAAAGTCGATAGCCAAGATTTGTTAAGCGTAAAAATTAAAACTTCAGCAAAGGAGATCCTATCATTTTGTTACTGAGTTCACTAGGATTTTAAAATATGTGTCAGATATTGTGTGTTCTAACTGGAAAATGCTACATACCAATCCAATATTGAAGAATATTATTAGAAAGAAACCTAAAATTGCACTTAAGTTAGGGGGTTTAATAACAAGTATCCACTTTATAGCTGACAATCACCCTAGCAACAAAATAATGGGACTTTTTTGTGTGGCAACTGTAATGCCTGCAAGTATGTAGTTGGAAGTAAGGAATTAAAATACCACAGTTGGACAAGAAAGTAATAATAAAAAGTGTTTTGAATTGCAAGAGCACCTATGCAATATATGCTATCTGGTGCTCATGCAATAAATACTACATAGGTAAAACCACTAGGGTGGTTAGAACACACATTTAATTAGGTCTGTACATTCTGATAGATGCAATAGTACAGTTGGTTTACATTTTAAATCAGTTCACAATGGTGATACATGCAGTTTTATATTTGCTGCATTTGATGGATTTGCCCAACTTCATAGAGGTGGTGATAGAGTAAAGGTATTAGGCAGATTAGAAGCCAAATAGATATTTGGCTTAGGCACTCTAACCCCAGATGGTTTGAACAATGAACTGAATTTAGGAGTTGACCTATAACCTGCATTATTCAATTTCTGAAATCAAATTTATGTGATCATGTATATTATATGTATTACCATTTATTATTTTGGTCAGATAATCAATTTAGTTAGTGATAACTTCCCATAACTGGCTAAATTTTGTTTTCTAAAATATTTTTGTTTTTAAAATATATTTGTCTTTATAAATTGTAACTATGTTAAAATCCTAATTATGAAGTTGTTACTTAATGGATCTGAGGCTTGCTTTCAAGGGACACCCATGTCATCTTACTATGTATAAATGAGGCATGGGCTAATGATTTTTACCAATTTAATGGTACAGTAGAAGCCACTTAAAGGGGACGCGGTTAAAGGGGATGTCCACTTAATTGGGACGATCCCCTGTGCACCAATTTTTGGCTATCAGTTATTCAATGGGACCAGCTTCTGTTTAATTGGGATGGTCCTGTCACTTAATTGGGACAAATATGTAGTCACAGGTGTAGGAAGAGGTGCTGAAAATGTAATCGAACCTCTTTAAGTGCTTGATAGAGTGCCTGCATTTAGCTGTTTCACATTCCACCTGCCGTCTCTCTGGAGTGTGTTTAGCATGTCTCTGAAGTATGTTTGGTTTGCAGGATGGCATCTACAAGCAATAACAAAAGAATCAACCTCCCACTGAGTCAGAAAATAAAGTTATTGAGGCTTTACAGCTGCCCAACTCCTCTCTCTCAAAAGTTGCTAAGTGAAGCAAAGCAATTTTAAAGTTCAGTGTGCTGCTTTCACCAATTAAATAAAGATTAAATCAAGAACCAAACCAAACACACTTTTACAAAATGGAGCTGTAATCATAAAAGTATTGGTATCCAATACTTTGATGTTTTGTTTGTTTTCTCTGTTTTGTTCATTACTGTAACATGTGTGTGTGTCTCATGAGCAAAGTCTTTTCTGGTTGTGATGAAAAAAGGCTGCTTCTGATAAAAGAGATGGTCACTTAAAGGGGATGATAGGGCATCCACAGAGGTGTCCCATTTAAGAGAGTTCTACTTAATTAAGGGGTCTTATTACCTGAAGAAATTAATTGATAATGCAGGTATTTAAACCAGCCCTTCACTGATTACATCATGCCTGACAAAGTGAGTTTGTTCACAAATCACCAGGTTGATCAGTCCACCACCTTAGTACTTTAAATCTTACTTTTTCAGCCAGTTCTGGAACAGTGTCACACACTATAAGGAATTTAAAGTTGTGGAAACCTGAATTGTAGCAAAAGGCTGTGAGTTAAATTTGCGTGTCCCTGTTGCAACTGCTGTCCTATTCAGAAATTCCAGTAAAGACTATTTTTAACTGCATATATTTGTGCAGAGTGGTCTACTACTTGGAAGTGTAGGAGGCTTCATGAAGCTCAGCCACCTACCTCTGTCCCACACAACCACCTAGACCACCAACCTGATTCTGGATGTGAGTCACGGGGGAATGGCCCTATGGCCTCCCTTCCCAGCCCAAACACAGTAGCAATCTGGAGGGACTTCAGGTTCGGTGGGTCTGGGGGAGGTGAGTGTGAGATGTGGGGAGGCAGATGTGGGTGAGAGCCTGTATGCATCAACAGCCACATCTAAAAGCTTTATGGAATGGCAAAAAAAAGTACTGCGATATGTATCACAATAACTAACACACACACACACACACACACACACACACACACAGAGTAATGGGCTTGGCCAGACAATTACAGTAAACCCACTAAATATAGGTAATATGTAGAAGGTCTCTTACCTGGGTACTAGGGAGTCAGAGGTTGGAGTCTTTAGGGGTGCGGTCCATTGGACCTGTAAAATAAGATATGGGACAAAGGTCACAAAGTATTCCTAGTTCTTAGGAGTAGATCAGAAGGATAGGATATGTTAGACATAGAATAATACTTACCTGATTGGGAAAAGTCCACTTCCTGTCAGACCTGTTAAAATAAAAGAAAAAATAGGTTCATATGGAAAAATACAATAGTGAGAGCAGAGGCAGAGAACAGAGAGATCGAAAGGGGTGTTGGACAGCATAGGAGAAAAAAGGGTGAGCTTCAGATAAAAAGTTACAGTTAGGGAAAAGTAGGAAGATAGGGATATAGAAAAGGAAAGAAAAGTAATAAACAGAAAGGAGAAGAAGAGAAGAGAAGAGAAGAGAAGAGAGAAGAGAAGAAGAGAAGAGAAGAGAAGAAAAGTGTTGTGGGGACCATGACCCAAACAAATAACATCCCCCTTAAGGGGTGGCTGGCTACCTGTCCCTGGACTAAGACACAGATATGGCACACTGATGAGTCCAAATGAGGATGAAACATGTGTATGTGCCTGCTGTTCTTAGCCTTTGCTAGATGCACTGTGAGGCCTTCTGGCATCATGCAACTCTGCTTAAAGCTGAGCCAGATCAAATTATCTATGGAATTTGCATATGTTTCCCATGATGCTTTGCATTATTGGGAATGTGCAATTGTGTTTTCTTTAACTCACTAATCATCCCTAGATGGCCTACTGGCCAGCAATTAATTAATTAATTAATTAATTAATTATTAATGTATTTAGCTTTTGTTGACTGGGTAGTTGCACTAGACAAAAACATTGCCTATTTACTGTGTTGACTATTTACCATACACTGTATTGTATTGATTGTAACTGATATTGTATTGACTGTAACTAGTATCCTATAACCATGTCTCTACACTGTAACCAGGTCTGTACACAAAGGTGTCTTTTGCAAATGAGTGCTGATGCAACATGATTGTATACCAGTTCACATATTCATGAATAAAATACTACTGCTACTATTTTCAGGCATGACCTGGGAAAGGTACAGACAATAAATAGACAGCATGTTACAAAGACAACAATAAATAATATACGAAAATACATGTAACTCCTTTCCCAGGGGTTACTAGAATCCCACTTAGAATCAGTGGCAGGTAGGGAGAGGCAGCTTGTGAGATGCCATTTAAATGGGTTTCACACTGTCACACTCTGTGTTCAGTTTCAGCTGAGCTGGAGTGATGATATCACCTTAGAATTCTCACAGCAGCATAAGCCCCAATGGAATGCTTGCTCTAGGGTTAACAGTAGAATGTGGGTAGATTGGTCACAATGAGAGTTGGAGAGGAGTCAGTGAGGAGGAATGCTGCAGAGTGCAGCTCCTCAGACTCAGCTCTGAAAGAGAGCTACCTCAGGGAAAAGATGTTGTGTGTTCTCACCTAGAGAGGAACACAGAAGGCCTGTAGAAGAAAGTGGTAGAGACCGTTTCTAAAAGGTTTTCCAGTGCCCCATCCCCTTAGGGATGGGGAGGAATTCCAGGATTCAGGGGCAATCCCCTGGTCCAGCCTGGAGAGTGGTGAAGCTGCCTAGAGTTGTTTGTTCTGTAAGTACCTGAGACTTTCTGTGCAAAAAGCCCTGGGGCACCTGCATTCCTGTGGTGAGTTATTCTCTGACAAAGGGACTCTAGTCACCAAGACTATGTTTCTAATAAAAGTGTCTGCCTACTTTGGGGTCTGAGGGAGACTTGCCAAGTACAGAACTTTTAGACTGTGTATGATTTAAAAGCATCTGCAAAAGTGGGGGTCTAGAGTAAAGACATAGCCACATACAGAACTTTCAAATTCAGGACACCTCTGTAAAGTGAAAAGTAGAATGTTAAATGTGCAAAACATTTCAGGAGAGCATCTACAAGAGTGTATCAGAGAAAGGTGTTGTAACCAGATGAATGGCCGAGTATAGATTTGGGAGCAAAAGGTGGAAGACCACCCATCTGAAGTAACCAGGTTTACCTCTCCGGGTTCAGTTTGGGCACCTTTGTTTTCCCTCAGCACATTTGGCCAATGCCTGAGGAAAACACCCAGACTTGGGATTTTAGATTTCCCTGTGAGCCAGAATGTGCTCGTGGGTGGTTTAGGGAGCCCCCATTAACCTCCATGCAATATGGAAAAGTGTCCTAGTACTGGCCGGGGTGCCAATTCGAGGGAAAGAAGAGAAGTGTACCAGTTCAGGCCATGTGTGCCCAGATTCATTCAGAACCTGAGGGTTTGCTGTGTGTGTGTGTGTGTGTGTGTGTGTGTGTGTGTGCTCTGTACCTCAGTAATCTGCATTACCAGTGGAAGTAGTCCTGTGGGGGTCCATCTTTGCTTTGTTTATTCTCTATGATGTGAATAAAAGTCACAGTCTAGAATCCTAACCTGGTTTGGACATTACAGTTATTGCTTCCAGTGTCTGGATTTACTTGGGTGCCCCTGACCAGAAGTACAAACCTAGCATAATGCTGAGCAAACATTTTCTCCCAGGGACCCAGGTTGATGACCATGCTAAATGGTCTCCCCAGGTGTGAGCCACGTAGTTGCCACACTCGGTTTGCCTGTCTGAGGATGGCAGGCTACGAAGTAGAAGTATGGGTCACTAGAATTGTGTTCGTAGTGATAACCTCCACCCCTCTCAGTGGCACCTTGGTTAGAGAGGAACTGCCCTGCTAGTTGAACAATGGGGGCCGGTGGGGGAAGGTTACATATATAAATCATTATCATAGTACAGGCAAGTACAAGAGTGACATAGTCAACATTCAGCATAATGTAATAACAGAAAAAGTTCAATTTCAGGAGTGCAAAATTACCAGGCAGTTAATAGATTAAGCGTGAGGTAAATACAATAAAAGGGATAATTTACATGCACATTTATCATTAGATATGAGAAACTTGCGAAGTTCATTTTCAAAAGACTTTTGAGTCTGAGAGCATCTTAGAGTCCTAGGAAAAGAGTTCCAGAGCTTGGAGGCAAATGCTGAGAAGGCCTGTTCACTCATCTTGGAAGTACATTTTGGGACAACCAGAAGTGACCTGTCTTTGGACAATAAGGGGCAATCCTGCGTAGTTCTCTTTAGGATGCTGGCTTGGGTAGCTGGTGTACCTGTTCTGATAATACTATCAATGGTACAATCAGCAGTGAAAAGGCAGTAAGATGATGGGGAGATCCAACCTAGTCTTGAGTACAATGTGCAGTGTTGAGTCAGCCTGGGCACAGAAAGCACAAAGCAACAAATGTTGTAGCTGATATTTCATTGATTTAGGACCCATTTGTTTGCCTTTAGGCAGGTTACCAGCCCAGGAGAGAGAGACTAGGTCATTAGACACCCTGGGCTATAGCGAAAATAGTGGCTGAGGTTAGAGCATGCCTGATTTTATATGCAAGACCTAGCTTTGTATTAACTGTCTTGCAGGTTGTAGATAGGTGCAGATGAAAGTCAAGGGCAGGGTCTAAAGTGACTCCAAGGTATTTGAAGAAGGTGACTACAGCTAGTGGGGAGCCATCAGAACAGTAAACGATAAGGGCAGAGAGACAGACCCTGGTTCTGGGAGCAGAACCAAAAAGCATAGCATGTGCTTTTTTTAGGCGTTCATAAGGAGTCTGTTGTGAATTAATCAGGTCTGAATACATCCAAAATGTACATTTAGTCTCGAGTTGACTTCCAGTATATCCACAGCACAAATGTGCAGGACCATGTCATCTGCATAGAGTACAGTAGAGTAGAGCAGGAGGCAGCAGTAGTGGGAAGATTATTGATAAATATAGTGAATAGCAGAGGATGAAGTATGGATCCTTGAGGGACTCCAGTGTTAATGGAATAGGCTGGATTTCACTTGATTAATTTCAACAAACTGCTGCTACTCACTAAGGTAACTTGCAAACCAGGAGTAGCAGAAGATGAAAACCCAGGGTAGACAGTTTGGGTGGTAGTAAGTGTGGTCCACAAGATCAAACACCTTGGTTAGGTCAATGAAGACAACCCAGTGAGCATCCCTTATCCATGGCCTTTTAACATCGTTTGTTAATTGGATGAGGGCAGTGGATGTACTATGGGCTTTCCTAAAACCATGTTGTGTTGGGGTAATAGATTATGCAACTGGAGGTGTTCTGTTACTTGGGAGGCCACACGTTCTCCAGGAGATTATCAAACACAGAAAGAATAGCAATGGGGTGGTAATTATCAATACACTTGGGGTCTCCCTTTTGTGAATAGGCACCACTCTGGCAACCTTCCAGAGCTTAGGTATAGCCCCGGCAGAAAGTGACAGGTTAAGTAGCCTTGAGACTGGACCAGGCAAGTGAGGTGTCACAATTTTGAAGAACCTAGATATGAGACCGTCATGCCCTGCACTACCACATGCTGGGATAGTTGAGGCATAATACCTCAGCCTTAGTGACAGTCCTAAGTTTAAGGGGATGGGGTCCTGGTTTCTCTTCAAGAGTGCAGGGTTCAGGAGCTGTACTAGTCTGTATAGAATACTTGGAGAGGTTAGTGAAATGTGAGTTGAAAGCATTGGCAATGACTTCAATGTTATTACAGTTAATACCATTCAGTGCCATGTCAGATATGGTAGGATTTGTGCCCTGCCCCATGAAAATCTTTAGGTGGCTTTAAACATTACATGGGTCCCTAACACGTGTCTGGAGGAGCTGTCCGAAGTAATTACTTTAGCAGTACAGATTGCTTTTTACAGTCATTCTTTTGCCTCCTGTATTCAACCCAATTAGGGATAGGCTTAGTTTTTTTTTTTTATAAATCTTGCCCAGGCTTTGTCCCTGGATTTAAATGATACAAGCAAGTCCCTGTGCAATCATCTTGCCACTGCTTCTGTGATCCTATGCTTTATGAGAGGAACATGCTTGTTCTGTAGGACCTGAAGAGTGGAGACAAAAGAAAGTGAGAGCATTGTCAATAACAGATGTCTGATATAGGGAGACCAGTTTGTCAGGTGTAGAGTCATTTAGGGCTCCATGGCTCAGTTTAGAAAATCCCTGACTAGTATCTCTTTTGGGGTCAGTTTCTGGGTATGGGCATTCCATATGCAGAAAACTAGTGAGTGGTCATTGATGGAGTGAGGCAGAGTGCCAGCAATACGGTCCTTTTCTTTTCTGTTTGAAGAATCCAGTCAATAAGGGACTGGTGATTGCCTCTTAGTGACACCCTAGTAGGGCAAGTAATAAGCTGAGTTTGTATAGCTTCCAAGTAAAGAGTCAAACATACCAGCATTTTCCCAAGCCAATCAAGACTGAAATCCCTAGTAGGAGAATTCATTTTCCCTTTCAGGAGGCCAGATATAGTATAATGTCAGTTAACTGATTACTCCACTTTTAGGCGATAATAGACACATAAAGATATCATTTTGCATGTTCACAAGAACCAGTACAGTGTGGAGGGCTTCACATGTGCATTGGGCCTTGATAGTTTGTGGAGTGAGTTTCAGATGATCTTTAAAGTATATAGCAACTCCATCTTCCCCCTTACAGGAAGGGTGATCAGTCCTAATGAGCATGTATCCTGTTATGGCACATAGGGAGTCAGGGATTGTAGGCGCTAGCAGGTCTCTGTCAGCTCCACTCAGCTGATGAGGGGTTGCTAGAGATTCCAAGGTGATGTTAAAATCTGCTGGGGCCCGGCTTATGTTATGCCCCTCCCTTTGAAATTCTACCCCATCGGACTAGGGAGTGTACAACTGTGGGGAGTTTTAAACAGGCTCTTAAATCCTTTTGTGGGAAAAGGCATATGGTTTTACTGTTCATTAATTTGCCTTTGTGTGTTTTATAATATTGCTTTTGTATTTCTGTTTTGTATTCTTGTATTTTTATCTTATTTTATTGGAATGCACCTTGACATTTGAAAGGCGCAATATAAATAAAAATATTATTATTATATTATTATTAATATTAACTGTATGATGTCAGGGAAATAGTGAGACACCCAGGTCAATCTCAGCAAAATTGGCCATAAGGCTGCATACATTTAAGTGGGCTACTTTGAGCCCCTTTGCGGTAAACCATAGGGGAGAGCTAGTGGGATTAGTAGAACTGGAGGGACCTGGGTTAGACTCTATATCCCCAGATAAACAGATACAAAAAAGGTGATGCCAGACCTCAACAAAGTATTTTAATGGTGGACATCCCTGAGGCACATAAAAGGAAGATTTCAATATGCAGTGTGTTATTAGTGAGATATGGAGTTGTCCAAGATACCAGATACAATAAGTGGGCTTGTCCTCCTTTACCATTAAATTGGAGAAATAGAAAGTGCTGTCATTATAGAAGATATGCCTATCCAAACAGCAAGATCCCTGAGTGAGGCTATCCATAATAGCTAGCAGAGCTGCTAAAGTAACCCCTATATAGATAGATGAGTAACATTTTCAGCAGTATAACACAAGACCAAAAATAAAATGAACTAATATACTTTTAGTCAAAAATAAAACCTTAGGCTGTGTACACATTACAGTATCATGTTGAAAATCATTTTAAAAAATGTTTTATGACTCACTTCAATATTCTGTTCACATCACTAGGTACCATGTTAAATTCTAGTAGCCTTGCATCTGAATCATGTCATTTGAAATGGTTTTAGTAGTGTGCTTGCTAGCATGGTACCCTGGTGTCTCCCATCAGCACCCATCTCCAAACAGCACCACAATCCAAAAACACAGAACGCTTGCCTGTCTGCATTAAAAGGTAAAACATTTTAGCATTGTAAACATGTTTAAAACCGTGTTTAAGCCTAGGTAGCTAGCAGAGTTTAAGCAAGTTTTTTTTTAACACATTTGCAAACTGTGACAGAGTGGACGCATACCGTTTATCTACTTCTTAAACCATTTTAACCATGTTAAAACATTTTAAGAAGCCTAATGTGTACAGAGCTACAGAGACAGGTCACCCTGATAAAGGTGGACAAAGTTAACCCCTTTGGTGGTCAAGTTTGAATAGCTTAGGAATACTGCTACTGTTTGTGCAGCTCAATCCCCATTGACTTGCATTGTGCAAGTGTGCACACCTCCGCACAAGCATGCTAACGTGTCTTGCTTACACCAGCTGGTCAACACACTCGGCTCTCAACATTTTCTAGCACACCAATTCAGGATTACACCTTGTCTTGCTGATTTTAGCCCCTCAAGTAATAGGTCTAATAATTATTATTATGATTATTATTATAATTACATTTTTCATACATCCAGAAGTTAGGGTTTGATTCCCACAACCCCAACTGGTAACAACAAGCAATAGGGCTAATAATTTTACATTATATAACACATTCAGAAGTCCTGGGTTTGATTTCCCGACCTCCATTTGTGTGATGTGTGACTCTGAACACGTTTTTTAAATCATCGCTGTAAAGAAAGTTTAGCCCAGGAAGATATTGAGCTAATTATTATTTTTACCTCACAACTGTTATTTGGCACAATTATATTTCTCTTTGGCACCATGGCTTATCGGAGACCATTAATCAAGAAACAAAATAAGTCCTGCAACAAGGGTGATGAGGCTCTCCCCCATGGTTCCTTTTGCCCTTATTGTGTTGCTGAACACCCCAGCCAGTTCTCAAGCCTAGGGAGGGAGCAACTGGTTCTTAATTGGCAGTGGCACCAGAATTGCAAGATATTTATTTTGTAGCTCTGGAGTGAGTTTGAGCCCTGATGTCCTGCAGGACATCCACGAGATACACCTGACCCCAATAGGGCTCCTCAGGTCAGGGGACACATCCAGGCATGTCCAGGTGTGGCGCAGCAAGCTAGGGCTGCAATAACTGATGTGCAGGCAGACCCTGACCCAACCTTTTGAAGGCCAGGATAACAATTACTGGGATCTTGGGAAGTTCCTGAACTTAACGTAAAAAAGAAAAAAAGAGCCGAATCAGGGTTTTTTTCCTCCTGATTCATAATAAGCCCTTGACTTTTTGTATAGCTGAGGCATGTAGTCCCTTACAGCAGTCTGCAGAGATGGCAAATGTCAGTCCATCTCTGTCTGCATCTTCTTTGGCTACTATGTCACCCAAAATTATTGAGCAACACTGGGCAGGTGTGGATCAGAAAAGTGTCTTCCCAACCATGCCATGGATGTTCCTTTTAAGGAAAATGTCTTGCAGGTGGGAAGTTCCTCCACTGGAAGACACCGCCCTGCCTATACAGTAGATGGCTCTGGCCCTATCAGTCTTTCATGTTAAGGGGGTGAACACCGCATGCAGGAGGGGTTTTGCCTCTGTCAGCACACAACCATGGTATGTCTTGTAAGTATTTTATTGGCCAAAGCCTTCAACATGTGGGTCACTACCCTGGACAGTCTCGTTCCACCTTACAGAAGGAGCGAGCCTTTTTTGCAATTCATGGCCATGGTTCCACCTTCCAGGTGTTATTCACTGGAGAATTTTGTGCAAGACCACTCGGCCTATTTCATTGTTTTTGACCATGAGGGCCATGTGGCTTGTTATTGGGACTGGTTAAGCCTCTTAAGATAATCTGTTCATCTTCCCCTTGAGGGAGGTCTATGGTTTGATTTCACCCTAGATACTAATAAAAAAAATGCTGTGAAAAGGGTTTTTTCTCCAGTGTCAAACAACTGTGCAAGAATATCATAACCCAATAGGGTCAAGTTAACGGCGGGCACAGACAGTTTCTAGGGAGTTCCATTCCTTTGGAAACTAGCTCTGAGAATGGAGGAACCTACTCAGGTAACCAGGTCACAGTATCAGAGGAGCACTGGCCAGGCATTGTACAGGAGGTGCATCACCACAGCATGGTGCCTCACAAGAGAGCACATGGTCCATCCATGACTCCTTTTCTTGGTGATAGATTAGAGGAGTTTTCCTCAAGTTGGGCCAGAGCAATGTCAGATGCCTTACTAGGGGTCACTTCTCCTCCCCAGTTTCAAGGGTGGTGGGAAGGCCAGATGTCATTAGAGCTCCTGGCTCTTTTCCCTTCAGACTAGAGTACAGATCCCACTAGTCAATGAGTGAGTTCAGGGATCCTGCTCATTTTATTTTATGGTCTCCAGAAGTTAGGGAATTGTCAGTTTTTTCTTAAATTCAAGAGCTTGAACAAATTTGTGCACCACAACCTTTCTGGATGCAGTCCTAGAGGTCAATCACTAGGCTACTCAGTCAAGGGGTTCTTCTTAAGCCCCAGTACAGCTGACAGATGCCTGCTGCCACATTTCCTACATCAGTTCTACTCAGGGTATCTCAGGTTTTGATACTGGATCAACCCTCCAGTATAGGGCATGTCTTCGCCCGAGCATCAGCCCCTCTGAGTTCCCTTAAAGGTGTTGGTAGTCCTGGTGGTTTAATGTCTGTCCTGACTGAGTGACCTGCTTATTCATGCACCGATTTTGTCCTTAGCAAGAGGTCATTACTCAGCACTCTAGATATGCCAGAGTCTCATGGCTAAGCATGAACCAGGAGGGAGAAGAGCTCTCCCAAGCCATCTCAAACCTTGAATATCTGTTGGTAATTTTTCAGCACAAAATCAAGATGATTTTTCAGCCCTTTTATTTATTTTATTATGTAATTATTTATTCAGTTACGGATTAACACCTATGAACTAGAAGCTTATTTACATAGGTTCCACATCAAGGTACATAGGCAAATAAAGAATACACAATAAAACAATAACAAGCGAGCAAGATAGTCATACATGAAGTTTACAATAGATAGACAATACAGTAGTAGTCTTTGAGATAAATGTAGTTCCTAGAGTTAACCGTTATGTGTTACAAAAGTGGGGAAGGATAAGCTGCCTGGAGGGTTTGTCAGAATAGGTGGAGGGGTGGGTGGAGGGAAGTAGAGGCAAGTGAAGGCAGGGATACAAAAAGGAGGGGGAGGAAGCAACCAAGGGCTTTGTCAATAAAAATGGATGGGGAGGGGTAGAGGCGGGGTAAAAGGGGTAGTTGGGTGGGGTTACTGCGTACATGTAGGAGGCAGAGGATTCTGGAGTTAGGGTGAATAGGTAGAAGGGGAGGTAGGAACAGAAGGGAGCGAGGAGGAGAAAAGGAGGGGCATAGAGGTACCAGGGAGAGCGCATGAGAGGTTAGGAACAGGTGAGGGGGAGGGGTGTGGGAGGAGAAATGGAGAGGTAAAAAAAAATAAAAGGAAATAAAAGACACTCTGGAGGAAGCTGCTGAGTGGCTGAGAAGACTGTAGTTCTTGGACTTAGCGAATCTTGCTCAGCAAGCACCCTTATGCCTTTTTTCCCAGGAAGGTGACTTTGTCAGAAGTCCGCTGGTTCACTGTAGTTTGGTCTTCAAGATAGCCATTGACAGTGTAATCCCGTCGGCTCACTTTCAGATGCAGCCTATTCAGTGGGTATCCGTAGGCCTGGGATCCCTCATCGAAGGATTATCAGCCTGTTTTCCTTTTACTCCTTAGCCTCACTCCCTGAGTTAGTGAGTGGATGTGCAAGATCTGAGCAAGTTCCACTATAACTTTCAGAGTTGATTCCCACAACAAATATCATCCTAGACAGATGGGAGGCAGGTCAGAACCATTTTCCCACTCAGGGAACTTAGTCAGTCTATGAACAGCATCTCCATACAATGTTCAGGAGATGGAGAAGGTCCACCTAGCTTCCCTTAGTTTTTATCCATGAGGCTAAACATGGCATGCATTTGTACATAACCATTAAGACACGGGAGATGTTTCGAGAGGTTGCCAACCTTCAACAGTTCACCTGGCAGAGGTGTTGAACTTTGAAGCGAACTGGTTAAACTGCAAAGAATTTTCATCCCGTGGAGTGGAGGTTGATCCAGAGGTTTTTGAACTCCTGTGTAACTGATTTGGTCAACTTCAGATCAATCTGTTCACATCCAGCTGCAATGCTCAGATCCAAGAAGGTTCTTCAGTCTTTTTGGTGTCCACAGCTGGAGGCAGTGGTCACTCTGCCTCAAGAGTGGACCTTTAGCAGGGCATATTTTTCCTCTACTAACTCTTTTTTCCAATGATTACCAAGAGAATAATAAATAGAAACAAAAGAAACTCTGGAGGGAGCTGCTGAGTGGCTGAGAAGACTGTAGTTCTTGGACTTAGCGAATCTTGCTCAGCAAGCACCCTTATGCCTTCTGGTGTGAAAAGACCTGCTAAGGGTCTCTCTCTCCCCCCCAAAAAGATCAGGAATGATGCAGCTCATGCCTTGGCTCCTGACAGGAGGTGGTCATTGTAGCTATCAAAATAATAAAGATATACATATATATATATTTCATCATTCGAACATAACCTTTGAGCACAATGCTCTTTTTTCAAAGGTTTCTCATCCTGACAGGAGGACAACACAGAAAGATAGTTACAGAGTATGGGTGCGCAAGTACAGAGACAAAAATACAAGAAATAACAGGAACTGGTCTGACTATTTACAGTTGTAAGCTATCTCATATAGAGGTACAGCATATTGCAGTTAGTATAGCCCAAGGTACATGGTGAGTGCTGTGGGTTTAAGAAACTAATTTAGCAGGAGGTAAAGCAGCCAGGGGAGGCTATATATATATATATATATATATAGGATATGTAGGGGTTCAGTGTGTGATAATGCATTTATCTTACACAGTTTCCAGTCACCTCAAGTAACCTCACAAGTGCTGAAGGCACGAGTGAGAGTTACAAGAGATCACTGGAAACTGTACAAGATAAATGCATTATCACACACTGAATCACTGCATATTCCATTTATGCAATAGGTTTAGATGTTGTGTGAACATTTTGATTTCAGTAGGTGTAAATAATTTGTCAATCTTCTATTATGTTCCTAATTGTAAAAAATATATAAGGTATCTATAAATGAATCACCACTCATTTTGTAGATACTTTCGTACTGAGCAATTTTCGTGCTCACAGTACCATGCTATCTTTTTTCATTTTAAAGTTTTCCCATTTGAATATGGTTAATACCGCTTCTGAGGCCGAACATTCTAAATGAATTCTGAAGAGATTTGTAACATAGTAACTGTGTGGATAAATGGATACTATGGTGATAAATAAATTTTTCACCATAGTATCGTAGATAAATGGTTTTATAATGTATGGTAGAACGTTGTTATGTGGTGATTTTCATCTTTTCCCCATGTTGTTATGCTATCGATGTGACGTAATTAAGTTGTTAACCCATCGATGGTATATCACATCGATGGCATAACAAAATAGAATGCTGCCAAGATAAACACTCCACTGCTCCAGCGCATCACAGTCTTTCACAGTACTCAGCAGCATTCAAACAAAAACGGCGGTTACTCACTTGTTTGCTTAGTTCTTCTTTTACTTTTCTCGTCAGGTACCTGGTGATCGAGAAGAGTACCCTCAAAGCATTTCTATCCTCAAAGCATTTCCTTCTGGAATGGGCCATTTCCTGTGTCTCTTCCGGATGGCACACTGTTGACGCTGACCCATTTTGACCCCTAGTTATAAACTTCCTAGTCGCATGGGACGGCAATTTTTTTTTTTTATCGTGTAGCATGTTTAGTGCATTTCTTATTTTAAAACCTGTTACCAATGGTATTTTTTAAAAGTAAAAAAGTACATCAGTGACTGTGTTTTAATTAAATGTGTTTTGGCAACTTTGACACCACCGTGTCCACGTCTTCACTCAGGTAAACATTTAATTTGTTTTACCTTCCTATTTTTGTGAACTATGTGCCTGGACTGCTTCCCCATGCACTATAAAAGACAACGTATGGGGAGCAGTTAACAACCTCATTGAATTCTCATCTTGAGTTACCATAGTTACTGAAAACCTCTCGAGCTGCGCTCTCGAGGTTTACAGACCATGGTAACCTCTCGATGTGAATACAACGCGTTGTTAACTGCTCCCCATACATTATCCCCCATATTCTACAGTTTTATCATGACCCCTGTTGCACAAATATATATATATTTCCATGAAATTTTGTATGCACAATTTCCACTGGTTAGAATGGGTTTTCTGTCAACTTGGCTAGCACCAAGACAGTTTGGAATTTTGATCTGCAATTTATAGGGTAGAAAGGGCTGACCCCTGCTTGTTTGGTGAAAAATATGAATCCATTCCAAAGTTATTTAATTTCAAAATTTTGAATACTTGGTTCTGAGCATGCTCAGTAAGCACCAAAAAATAGCTGTATGAAACGAAAAAATAATTCTTTTCATTGTATTATATCATCCTTTTTTGAGGAAATTTTTTTTTTTTTGTATGGCCACCATCTTGTTTTTAGTTTTGCTTGAGAAATTCAGATTTGGAACCTCCCCCCCCAAAATGATATTCTGGGGAGGAACCAACACATATAGCTTGCTTATCTGGACCCCCTTAACTGCATTCTGCACTTTACTTCCCGAGAAATGCCTTTTAAAATGTGTTGTTTTTTAACAACATTGAAATTCTTCTTTTGTATCATATGAAAAAAGATCTTGTTTTGTATGACAACTCATGAAAAAAGATCTTTTTTCGTATGGGAAATCAATATATTTCAATGGGATTTTCAAGTCTGGAGCATAACTTTGTCATTTTTGCATATTTTGACACCACATTTTCAACATACCCTTTTTGAGACCCCTCATCATGAACAATGGGGTGTCATTTCACAAATCCTGCCCGAAATGCAATTTCTCAGTTGGTTGGCGAAATCACATCTTGGGTGGGATTTCAAAATTTTCACCATACTTGTTCATGAGGTGGGGCCATAAGAAGGGTATGTTGAAAGTTTAAGGTCAAAATATGCTGAAATGGCCAACTTGTGCACATCAGTTGACATTTCACTACATTCTCTCATAACTTTGTAAATTTCAATATTTTCACTCCAAATTATCAACATAGCCATTTCTTTACACCACCTCATGAATGTGACAGCTGTCATTTTTGAAATCTTGCCCAAAATGTGTTCTACTGCCACTGCCATGGAATTATGCTGCAGTGGTGTGGAATGACATTTTGGTGGGGATTTGACAATTTTTACTATTGGGTTGATGAGGTGGGGTAATAGAAAGGTTATGCTGACAATCCAGGCCCTGCGCTTCCCCATAACTATATATTTATGCATCCATGCAGGAATGGGAGCAGGAGAAGGAGAGGGCCCTGCACTTCCACAGGAAAATAAGGATACCATTATACTATCTCAAAAAGTAAGGAACTTCTTTGCAAAAACCTGTGCTAATGCAACATTTAAAATGAAAAAAAATAGGGAAATATGACTTTAGGGTTTCCAACCCTAAAACCCCAATGCCACCCCTAAACCAAATAAGGGGTGGAGTCCTCCTAGGGGTTATCAACCCTAAAACTTGCCCCATTCTATACTCTCCAGAAACATACACACCTAATGGGGTGAGCTTTAGGGCTGACAAATCCTAGGAAGACTCTGCCCTGATTTGCTTTAGAGATGGCATTGGGGTTGTAGGGTTGGAAACACTAAAGCCACATTTCCCTGCTTTTGTCATTTTAGCCTGAACCCTAAATGTTTCATTAATGTAGGTTTTGCAAAGAATATATATATGTATATATATACATACATATATAAATTTTGATGTATGAGTGTGATATGGCAAATAATATTGTCATTCCTGCAAGTGAGCTCTGGATATCTCACAAGTACCAAAGGCATGAGTGAGATATCCAGAGTTCACAATGTAGGAGTGACAATATTTGCCATAGCACACAATCTACATCATGTATTCAATTTATATAATAGGGCCAGGAGTTTCAGAAGTATTAGTATGTTATCTTGTGTTCTGTTCCTGTTTATGTGTTTGCTCATTCTGTGTGAGTTTTTCTGAATGGGCTGGCAGTGTTACAAACTCTGGGAGACAGATGAGTGTGTCTTGCAATGCTAAATGAGTTAGTTTTGGGTAGGAGTGAGAAACAGACTATTTTGTGAAACTGTATTCTTTAGAAGTCTGACTGCTGTCAAGCTGAGAGTATCACAGTAATTGTAATGGGATGAGAGGCAGAGTTTGAGGAACAGGTGAGTGTTTTTAGTGGTTATTGAGTTAGCTGCAGGCAGCAATGAGGAATAGACTGTCCTGTGAAGGTGTGCTCTTTATAATTCTGGCTGCAGTCAAGTTAAGAGCATCACAGTAATGAGCTGGAAGTTAGAGTGTGGGGAATAGGTGATAGTGTTTTGTAATGCTGAGTTAGCTGCAGGCAGCAGTGAGACCTCTCATGTAGTTCTGCATTTGTGTCTATAGTAACAGCACAGGTGTTTTTTGTATGCTGAGAGGAAAGCTGCCTAGAGTAATGATATCAGTGACCTTTGTGTGACCTGTGTGTGTAAATGGCTGATATCATCACAGTAGAGCAGAGGGTAAAAATATCACACTGCAGTGGATGATACACTGTTTTATCTCATTCATTTATCACTCATCCCTATTGTATAAATATATATACAGTGTATATTTATATATATATATATATATATATATATATATATATATATTATATTTTATAGTGTACTAGTAAGTGTAGTATAATAAGGTTGAGTACCCATTTAAGGATAAACTCTAAATTTGGCACCTTAATAACTTTGCCACCATATGATGGATTTGCCTGAAATTTGGCATGGATGGAGTGTGTGTTGCCTTGGTCCTTCCCCTACTTGCATGTACGTGTGTGTATGTGGTGGTGGTGGAGGTGGGGGAATGCTCAGTTAGGGTTTTCAACCCTAACACCAAATTTCCTCATTTTTGTCGCTGTGGAACAACCCTAACTGATGCATTAAATGGAGGTTTTTGCCATATATATATATATATATATATATATATATATAGTAATATATATATATATATATATATATATATATATATATATATATATATATATATATATATATATATATATATATATATATATATATATATATATATATATATATATATATATATATATATATATACACACACATACACACACAAATATATGTATAGTTTTCCACGAGAAAAACTACTTGATTCCTTGATGGCTGCCAGAAATCCTCTATGTCTGCAGCCTACACTCCCGTAGGGGCCACCTCTCTCTCGTACCTTGGGCTAGCAGGTAAAGTTTTCTCCTTCAGCCTTTTTTCTGCAGTTTTTTGGTTTTCTATAAGAAGGTGGAGAGGTTGACATTGAGTTCAATGAGAGGCCGGGTTCTGCTATTGCAGCCTGGGGTTTTATGGCTTAGGAACTCATTGGCATGTGTTTGTAGGACACACCTGCTGTCCTGATCTGGTTTGTTGTAGGATCTTTTGGGTTCTGAATGCTCTTGGCAAGGAGTTTTCTAAACCCCTCCCATACACATCACTGGATGTGTTGTTTTACAGGTTTCCTATTAAGGAGTCATACTTTATGAAGCATAAGAACAGGTGGTGCTCAGAATGGTGTTCATCCCTCAGGTGATCATTGTGGTAAGCTATGCCCCTGCCAGTCAGATGTATAGATATATGGTGTTATAGTTTGTGTATGTTTAAACTGCCACAAGGAAAATGGATGAACGGGGTCACATAAAGAGAGAGACAGAGAGAGACTGGATTTTTTAAATATTTGACCTTCCTCTGACCTGAGGGGAAAGCTTGCTGGGCAGGAAGCCAAATTATTTCAAGGGCTGCTCAACAAACATATGCCAAAATCCATTTGCCTGTATAAACCCTGCACTTCAAGGGAGAAACTTTTGGTTCCAGGAAACTGTAATAGTAGATTACATCTTATGAGGTGAAAGTACAGGAATATCCTTTCTGGCAGACCTGTGTGAATTCTCTTACAGGTGTCAAATGCATTACCAGTAAGACAGTGAAACATCAAAGGCAGCCAGAAAATTGGGTTATGTGGAAAGTGGAAGAGTGACCTCTACTGGCCTAAAAGAGAAGGCCACCCTTGGGATCAGACAGAGTTTTTTTCAGGCTGAACCCAGACTATGCAAGCAGCTCTGACACAGAGCAAATTCTCTCATTTTCCTGGAATATTTTATTCTGGGCACTCTCCTGAGAAGACAAGACCAACAGCCAGCAGACACTGAAGGCCAGTGGCTGCAAGAGAAGGAAAGGATTCTTCAGACTTTATTTATTCTTCTGAACTTTCAATTCACTACGAACATTAAGGTAGAACTTTAGATAACAGTTATAGTGTGTTTTTCATGTATATTTTCCACTTTTATTTGTGTTATTTTATGACCAAATTGATAAAACCTTTTAGTTGTAAAAGTATGATAATTAATTATTTAATGAAAATGTTTGTTTTTAAGAAACCTGCCTGAGCGAGATTGTTATATTGTGTGTGTGATTGTGGAATGTTTCAGTAATAATCTGTGATTAAACTGTTATTGCTAAGGGTTGCCATCATAGGCTAACAGATTGAATTAGGGTCTGAAAAGGGAAAGTCTGAATGAAGATGGGGAATATCAAAGTCTCAAGGAAGGGTCTGTGTGGATTTGAACCAGGTTATTGCATGCCTTGTGGGAGATGGCAGAATCAAGGTTACAATGCTACCCCAAAGAGGTTGTAATGCCTGGATCTTCCCCTTTGTGTAACAACCAAGAAAGGTTCATATTTGGCTACAAGACTCAAGACCAGTATTGTACCCTGATCCAGAGTAAAGAGGGGACCCTGGGACTTTGTGGTGAGTGTTCAGTTGTGAACTCAGTGAGTACTATAGAAGGACATGAAGAGGGTATCCTATTTCCCCCTCCCTGTCACAGATTTCACTTAGGGGTGAGCACTGTGAGCTTAGTGGACATGGCACTCAGGAGTGAGATTGTGACAGATCTGGTGTGCAGTGGTGGAATCCGAGAGATCTGGTAGCAGTGAGATTCAAGAGCTATTGGTGGCACAGGCATAACTGTTGGATTTGAGGCCAGTGTATCAGACTGATAAACTGAAAACAATCCACACACAATCAAGGCAGAAATCTGAAAAAAAAAATTGGTTACAGTATAAAGTTCCCTACCTGTTTTCCTTTTTTTTCGGTGTAAGTTAGTGTAGTAGTAGTTAGGGAAGAAGATGGCTTCCAACTACAATAAATACACTGCAGACTACCTATGGCAGTTGTGTCAGGAAAGAGGGATCCAGTACGAGGGGTGAACCAAAAAGTACTAAGTAGGAGCTCTCATGGCAGCTGATAACAAGCCAATCCCCGGAGTCATAATCAGTGACTAAAAGAACCACAACCTAGGCATGAAAGGTGCCTGAGTCCCATCACAGAAGTCCAATCCCAAGAAAAGAACAACTAAAACCAAGAACCCAAAACCACAACAGCAAGAATATACTCCCACAAAGCAAAACTAAAAGAATCAAAAACTACAACTAAATTGAAAAGCAATAAACATTGAAATTCAAACAAGAAAGGTACAAACACAACAGAAGAAATTCAAAAGCAAGAAAATTTCCAAACACTAGAAATACAGAAAAAAAAAACCAAAATACCAAGAAACTGAAAGAAAGGAAAAAAACCACAGAAAATTTGAACACAAGAAAATTAAAACTCAACACCATACATCCAAATACGTAATGCAAAACAAACCACAAAACTCTAAAGGCACAAAAGTATAAAATTAATTCAATAAATTTACAGAAATTTAAAATAAAAGAATATAGATGCATTTTACATTTATTTGAAAAAAGTACTATACTCCAAATCAAAAGTACCATAACGTCACCCAAAACACTTCTCCCACTGCCAAATACCAATGCATAGCCTTAAACCAACTGAATAATAATAATATAAAACTCTAAAAAACTTACACTACTTCTATAAAAAAATATAAACAACTCCCTAAGAAGCCTACAAGGAATTAAAATTCCATTAACTCCAAAAACCCCACAACATAACTTTGAAAAACTAACACAACAACAATTTTAAAAATGTTAGTAAAAGAAGTAGAAAACAAAATTATGAGAAAAAGTAAGAAATTTATACTTGCAAAAACAATTTCTGCACACCCAACAAAAATTTAACCTAGATAAAAGGGCAAAAATCCCACACACAACAAACTGCACAAACTCTCAAATCACTATACCAAAACAAAACCTACTCACAAAAGAAAGTAAAAGCAAGTATGCTTAGAACAAGAAAAAAAAACATACACTTCAAAACAAAAATAAAAACCCTCACAACCTCTACCCAGAAAAAAGTAAGCCCAATTTACAAAAAGATATTCAAAAAAAAAAAAAGCAATGGCAATTAATTTTATAAACACTAAATCATCTTGTTAAACAATGTCCAAAAAAACACACAATGAAACAAGTAGTACTCCAAACAGAAATTAGAAGTACACTATGTATCCCTAACTTTTATACCTATAAGCAAAAACACACCACCAAATTGTGGCATTGCAAACCCATATAAATTTAAAACATAAAATATAGTTAGCTAAATATAAATTATTTATTTTTGCAGTTATATTCACTCCCAGATAATGTATTTGATCATCAGTTTGCTGTATTAAGTATTGTGGGGGAAGATTAATCTTTAAGGATCTATCTAATTTTAATATTATCCATTTTTTTCCAATTTATCTTATACCCTGAAATTGTTCCAAATTGTTCTGCTAATTTAATAAATTCCACTATTGATTGTCCTGGATGTGTCAGATATAATAGTGTATCATCTGCATATAACCCGATTTTCTGAATTGTACAATTTATTTTAATTCCTTTATTATTTTCATTTTCTCTTATAGCAATTGCTACAGGTTCCATAATCATGGCAAATATTAATGGGACAGAGGACACCATGACTAATACCTCTGTAAATTTGAAACTGTTTGGATATTGTCATATTTGTCTTCAAATAAGCAGTTGGTGCCTCATATAGTAGTTTTATCCATCCGCTCAGCTGTGCCCCCACACCCATTTTGTGTAATGTTGCAAAAATATATGACCATTCAATGCGATCAAATGCTTTTTCAGCATCTATCACCATTAATATGGTGTCCGATGATTTGTTTAGAGTTATTACATCTATTGTTTGTCTAATATTTTCAGTTAATGTCTGACCTTTAATAAAGCCGTTTTGATCCTGATTTATTATTGTCAGAAGTATAGACTCAATTCTTTTCACTATTATTTTTGTGAATCTTTTATCATCAGTATTGAGAAGTGAGATTGGGCAATAGGATGCACAGCTGAGCGGATCCTTTCCTTTTTTTAGGAATACTTGTATAGTAGCCTGTTTAAAGGAGTTCAATATTTTTTTTAATACATTAAAGGAGCTGAATAATGTTTCTAAATAAGGGACTATTAGCATCTTAAACTCTTTATAGAACTCAACCTCAGTCCATCTGGACCAGGGGCTTTTCCTGATGATAAGTCTTGTATGGCTGTATATATTTCATCTTGTGTAACGGGTTGATCTAGCCTGGCTTTAGCTTCTGTATTAATTTGTGTGATACTAATTGATTCCAGAAGCCTATTTGGATCACTTACTTCCTGATCTACTTTTGACGTATACAGCTCCGTAAAGAAATCTACAAAACTCTCATTTATTTCCCCAGGGGTATTATCTATCATTCCCAGTTTATTTTTAATCTTAATTATAGATAGTTCATTCTGGGTTTTTTTGTCTGCCAGGCTAACAGTTTAAGTGGTTTATCCATTAAGGCATAGTAGTTAGATCTTGTGTTAAAAATGTGTCTTTCAACATTTGATGTATTAATTTGGTTATATAGATGTCTCATATATTATTTGGTTATAAATGTGAATATTAAATGAGGAATAATGTAATTTGATATATGTTGACTTTCCTTTTCTAATTCCTCTAATTGTTTTTGCGTCTTCCTTTTTTCTCTTGCCTCTATGTTCATCGGTAATCCCCTTAAATGTATTTTAAAAGCCTCCCATACATTTATAATAGATGTGTCCTTTATTGTATTGAATTTGAAATATTCCTGACATGCTTTGTTTATTTCCTCCTGTAAATTACCTTTGATTAAATACATGTGGCCAGATTTTCAAAGGTCTTGTAATGACGCAAGGTGCTAACGTCAAACAAGTGTGACACAAAAGGAACCTTGCACCAAGGGCTGCACCAAGAGTGAATTTGAAGGCAGATTGCATCACCCAGCAGGCTGCCTGTGCCAAACCATGCTAGCACCGCCTTGCACCATAAAGTGGCAGTGGCATGGCACTAGGGGAGCTTGTGGCAGACCCAAACTGCTACTGCCCTCAAATCTTGATTTTCAAGACCTCCCCAGGAACTAAGTGCCAAGTACCATTAGACCAGCAAGGGCTGGTCTAACAATACTAGACATCTCCTGGGAGGGTCATCCAGTATGTGCCACTGTGTGGTCTGCCCGATCCATCCCAGTAGGTGATCCCTGGTGATCCAGTGGTCCCCCACCCTGTCATGATCCCTGACACCCATTGCATTATTTAAAGTACCTCCCTGGTAGTCTCGTGCCCCCATCATAATCACCAACATCTGTTACATTCGATATGCAGATCCTACCCTGGCTGTCCAGGGTCTCCCTCCCACCCTGACTGTCAATGTCAGAATCCCCCCTGGTGGTCTAGTACCCCACGGCAGGTAGTGCCCAGATCCTCATTCCCACCCCCTCCTGTATTCCAATCCAGTGACCAGTACAGCCCTCCTCCACCACCACGGCCAGCCACTGAATGAGTGTCAAATTGCACTACTGTATACAGTAGCAGTACATACAGGCAGTTCATTCAGTGGTCGGCCCGTGGTGAGGGCTGGTGCTGAATCACTGGGCCCCAATGAAGGAGGGTGGGAAATGAGAGCTAGGCACCGACACTAATTCACACCAAGGATCAGAAAACCAGATTTTCCAAAGGCCACAATAGTATGGCCTCAAGGTGCTTGCATCAAACAAGTCTGATAGAAAGAGGCACCTTGCATCAGGGCTGTGCCAAGTGCTATTTAAAGGCAGCCTACATCACCCAGCAGGCTGCCTGTTCCAAAGGGTGCTAGTGCCTGCCTTGTGCCATGAAAGTGGCTGCAGCATGGCGCTGGGGGCTTGCAGCAAACCCAGACTGCTGCAGCCCTCAAATCCCAATTTTCAAAGACTTCCCAGGAACAAAGTACCAAGTACCATTAGACCAGCAAAGGGCTGGTCTAACAGTAGTTAGACATCTTCTGGGAGGGTCATCTGGTATGTGCCACTGTATGGCCTGCCCTGATCATCCCCAAAGAGTGATCCCTGGTGGACTAGTGGTCCCCTCTCCCCACTTCGACTGTTAATTTTAAAAGCCTCCCTCATGCTCTAGTGGCCCCCCCATCCAGCACGTAGTGCCCACAAACCTGCACCCCCAATCCATACCTGAGATTCAGTGACTGGCACAGCCCTCCACACACCACCACAGCTGGCTGCTGAATGAACTGTCAGAGCATGCATTATATACAGTACATGCTGTGAAGTTCATCTGGTGACCGGCCATGGTGGCATGAGGGGGGCTGTGCAGTTGCTGGATCGGGGTACGGTAGGGGGTGGGAGTGGGAAAGTGGGTACTACGTGCCAGGTTGGGGGGCCACTAAACCACCAGGGTCCTAGTGTGTTTGAGAATGAGGGTTCTGGTGGTACGGTGGTGTGGGGGGCTCTAGCCAGCACCTTGCCCCTGTCAGTGAGTGCTGCAGACACCAGGCAGTTGTTGCGGCATTCAGGGTGGGTGCGCCATCCATTTGGCGCACTGCCACATGTGCCACAAGCTCTGGGACTTAGGTGTCGGGACACTGTTGAATGGAAAATTGGCTGCAGGGTCCCTGATGCACCCACACTCGGCACAAGCTGCCATTGTCAAAGCTTGCATTGGGGCTTTGAAAATCTGGCCCCCAGTGTGTGTTGGGGTGAGGGTGCCGGTGGCACGGTGGTGTTGGGGGGGTGCTGTGGCCAGTAGCTAGCCCCTGTCTGTGGGTGCTGGAGACACATTGTAGCCATTGCGGCATTCCCGGTGGGTGCCCCATCCATTTGGTGCACTGTCACTGTTGCTGCAAGCTGCAGAACTTAGGCCCTGAGACCCTGTGTATTGGAAAATCAGGTGCAGGGTCCTGGACACACCACACCTGGTGCAAGTTGCTATTGATGCAGCTTGTATCAGGGCTTTAAAATCTGGCCCATAGTGTTTGGCACGCTACAGTCTAGTTATATGTTATTCTTGTGCTATTCTGATTGTTAAAAGTACATGGAGCATGGTCAGAAATTATAATACCGGATATGCCACTGTGGTTATTGCATGTAGAAGTGTTTCTGAAATTAAAACAAAAGTCTATTCTTGAGTAACATAGATGCACATTAGAGTAGTATGAAAATATTTCAGAGTTACCATATAGGGCTTTGATTTGTTTCTTCACTGCTCCAGATAACCACATTGGGATTCTTCCTTTATTAGTGTGTGTTTTTTATTAAGGATAAATTTAGATTCAGCTGCCAATATGTGATTTTTAAAGTAGTCCAGCTGTCCTCTGTAGAAGCATTGCACATCTCCAATACGCCCAATCAATTGGATCAAAGTGTCTGTTAATAGCACTAAAATTAGCTCTGTTGTAGTTTTTGATGAAATGGGTTGTTGATGGCTTATGGGAGCCAGATTTAATACTACAGATGATAGCATTGTGATCACTCCCTCCTACTGGGCAGTTGGCCATGATCCCATGTATCAGATTTTCAGTGTTGGTAAGTATCATACCTGGTTGCTTGATCCCTTGTTGGGGTACCTACTGATGCCATTGAGTCAATAAAGAAGTGTTAGGTGTTCAGTGTTCAGTGATGTTGGAGCCTGTTAGTAGTTTCTAGTTTATCCATGTGCTGTTGAAATCATCAAAGACGACTACTTCCCCTGTTTCAGCTAAAGTGTTATTGCAAGAAGGAGATATAAAAGGTTTTAAACAATTTTTTTTTAAAACTGGACAAAAAAGGGCAGAGCCTCTGTGGAATGTCTAACAGGTAGTGATTCACAACGTGAGATAAACATGCAGCCTGCTAGAATCTTTTGGTGACTAAAGGATTTAAATATTTTAGATTCTTGTTAAAAAGAGACATTTTATAAATACAGTTACCCTGCTTACATTATATACTAGATTAAAAATATCAGAAACAATATTGTGTGTTTCAGACCTTTTTATATTCAGAATTTGACTTATTTAAGGAAAACTGGTTCTTAGAACTTTAACATGACACAGACAGAAGACTTACACCAAAATATTACTCATGTCTCAAGTGATGTGGGACTATATTCTTTTGTAGCAATGTTATAGGACAAGTTATTCACTGGCTAAGAATCTCAAATCAAATGGGCCACAAGAGAAATTCTTGAGAAGGCCTGGATCCAGTCCTTTCCAGTATGTTAATCGGCGACATAATAGAAGGAATTCAGGGCAAGATGTGTCTCTTTGCAGATGACACTAAGCTCTGTGGTAAGGTAAAAGTGAGGAGGGGGTAAGGGAGATGCAGAGGGACTTGCAAACATTGGAGATATGGTGCAAGGGCTGGCAGCTGAAATTCAATGCCACTAAGTGCAAGGTGATGTACATAGGTAACAAGAACCACAGACCAGAGTACTGGATGGGATTAAACTAAGCACTACTTCTGAGGAAATGGACTAGGAGTCATCATAAGTGACTTCCTTAAACAATCTGGCCCATGTAACAAGGCTTACAGTAAGGCAAACAGGATGATGGAGTGCACTGTGAGGGGTTTTGGCAGGAGGAGGAAAGAGGAATTTCTGCCTTTCTATAGATCACTGGTGAGGCCACACCTGGAGTACTGTGCCCAGTTCTGGAGTCCTCACTCAAGGAAAGATTTGGAGAGATTGGAGATGGTGCAGTGTAGGGGTAACTAAAATGATTCCGGGTCAGCAGGGCAGATCCTATGATGATCAGTTTAGGATACAAAACATGTACTCACTCAAAGTCAGATGGTAGCTGGATGATATGACAGAAACCTTTAATTTCCTGAAAAGAATGAACAAAGTGAATTGTGGGGAACTGTTCAACAGGAGTAGTGAATCTAGAACATGAGGTCACAAGTAGAAGCTGGTGGGGGGAGGTTCAGGAGGGATGTGAGAAAATTTTGTTTTACAGAGAGAGTGGTTGAGCCACAGACAGTCAGTCAGTGCAAGTGGTGGGAACCAAAACCATTAATGGATATTGACCCAGTGGTTTTGAGGGCTGAGGTGCTGGGCATATCACCTCCTGCTACATGGGTGATCAGTATTCAGAAATAGACATGGGTCACTTGGGGGGCTGGCCGGGGGAGGGAGGATTGAATGTTCCAAGGACAGTTCTCCTACCTTGAGGAGGGGAGTATGTGCATCCCACTAGGTGGCTGCCACCTGAAGGATCTGGGTGGCAGCACACCAGAATGCTGGGGAAGAAGACCCACCTGCTTGATGTCAGGGGATCTACACAGACATGGAGCTTGTAAAATGCATCATAGCATGCACTGTGGGCAGGAAAGAAGAACAGAGGAAAAACTCTGACTGTGGCAGGATGAAGACCTGCCCCTCCACAGGCCCCACAACAGTGACTGGGCTCTCCAAGTCCTATAGCGAGAACAGATGCAACAAAGGTAAGTCCTAGGGAAGCCAGGTGATGGTGTTGAGCAGACCAATCAAGAAAGGGGATGGTGAAAAGGAGCAACAATTACTAATAAAAAAAATGCATTAATGTGTTAAAGCTGAACCAGGCTTAATTTTTATGGTGATTTGCATATACGTCCCATGATGTTTTGCATTATGAGCATATGAGAGACTTTGTATTTCTTTGAAACCTGACTTTATTTTCAATGCCTTTTTTGGGGCCATTCCTTGTCTCAGTGCTTTTGTGCTAAGATTGATTATCTTCTTAGCTTGCTTTCTTATCTTAGGCACACCGTGATTAAAATCTGTAAGACCACATAAGAGCTGGTTCGCTTATCCCCGGCTGAGATATAGATGAGGCACATTGATGAGTGCTGTATAGGATGAAACATGTGTCTATGTCTTCTGTTCTTAGCCTTTGCAGACTATGTGAGAGGTCCTTTGGCACCCTGCCTTCCTCCTTAAAGGAGAAATAACCTAAATGTCCATGATGATTTGCATATGTATCCCACAATGCTTTGCATTTATGGGGTTGTGACATTGTATTTCTTGAATTATGGATTGATATAGTGGCAGCCATTAACATGTCTGGATATTTCCTGAAATTTCAGTGACATCTCTATAAAAAAATTCTGTCTGCCTGCAGTACCAGTGTAGGGCCACTAGAGAGATTTCCTTTAGAAATATTGCAAAATATCTGGAAATATCTACACAGTTTGATGGCTACATCTATATTTCTCAGTCAATCTTCAGGTTTCTGTTATTCTTTGTAAGGGTGCAATTCCTTCCAATTAAAAACTTCTGACCCAGCAAAGAGTCAGTAATTAAGAAAGCTAACCTGAAGTCATGAATAACTGTACTGGGTCCTATATGAACTTAAAGCCTCCTTTACCATGCTCTGAAACTATCTCACTAGTGACAACACATGGCATTAAACACTTCTAGCAGCATTTTTCATAAATTACAAATTGTAGCTCAAAATGCATTACAGGATTTATATAGCTCAAGCAAACAAAATTCCAGTTGTATAGGGTTGAACTGTAAAGCATATCCTATGAACATTCATTGCAGTACCATAACTAAAGCAATAAGCACATTTAAAAATAAATAAAAAAGCCCATTCAGTAATTTGACCAAAGGTAGATATAAAAGTAAGCATAAAAATAAATGCAACAAACAGTATCATTTGGTCAATAGACTAGATGAGAAAGCTCATATATTGCAAAGTTAAACAAGAACTCATATAGCAGTCACAGAAAGAGAGTAAGGGCAGTAAATGGCTGCTACAAGCAGACTCAAAGAAAGATCTCACTTATCCTTAGCTAAGCACATCTGGTCATAAAGCAATTAAATAAGCTCCCATGCATCTCTGGTCCCTGCACAGCATTCTTTTTATATGGCACTTTCTACCATTAGCCCATCTAGTAACAGTAATTTTTATGTTTGCTTGCATGTGTGTGCAAGAAACATAGTGCCACCATATGAGTTTTAAGTAGTTATGTTTCCTTGCATGCATGTACAAGAAACATTGTGCCACCATACGAGTTTTGTAATGGTGTGCCTCCCCACTTCCAATGCCTGGTCCCTTTTACAGGCACGGCTGCACTGCACCAATGAATGTCCGAGCTGTCTATGACAGCTGTTCAGATGCAGTGGCATACAGTTCTAAGGAAAACATCGCCACAATCAGAGGTGGTAACGTAGACAATTTGCATACTGAATTTGGCAGTATGCAAATTGCCAAACAAACGTCTTCTCTGCATCTGAACTGTCATCTACAGTTTGGTGTCCCCCACAAACACTTACGTAGCATGCTGAGGCCCACCCCAGCATGCTCTATCTTCCCTCCACCAGTGTACACTGTATGACCAAGGGGTGCCCAATCCCCCATCGGCTCCACTGCCCCCCAAACAAACTTCTAGGTGCCACGCTGAGAGCCCACCCCAGTGTGACAAAGATCAGTATGGATGATGGGTGTGCCCAGTCTCTCTACTCCATGCGCCACTGCCGCCTCAAAAATAACCTTTCAGGCTGCCATGCTGGGAGCCCACCCCAGCATGGCAAAAGTCTTGTGTCATCTTCCTGAAGAAGATGCCATGCTGAGAGCCCACCCCAGCATGGCAAAGTCGGTATGGCCAATAGGAGGCCCAATCCCCATCGGCTCCACTGCCGCCCCTCCAAAAATAACCTTCCAGCTGCCATGCTGGGAGCCCACCCAACATGGCAAAAGTCCTCGTCATCTTCCTGAGGAAGATTCCATGCTGGGAGCCCACCCCAGCATGGCAAAAGTCAGTATGGCCGATGGCAGAGCCCAGTCCCTCATTGGCTCCACTGCCGCCCCAAAAAACCTTCCAGCTGCCATGCTGGGGCCCTGTGGCAAAAGTCCAGCATTGTCTTCCTGAAGAAGAAAAAACCTGTAAAAAAAGGTCCCTCGTTGACTGCCTTACCCCTCCCCAACCCGCACCACCCACCCTCCCCACCCCCAACCCCATACTTACCTCTGGAGACCACAGCGACAATCTTCAGTGGACGGGAACATGTCTGCACTCTTCAAAGCTGACCGTGAACTGAAGAAATGCCGGTAAGCTGTATAATGGCATAAATGTGTTTTTTCAACCTTGGTGCATATCTTGGCCATTTTGGGGAATTTTTTCACCAAATTTTCAACATGGGGTTCTTGGGGTCCCACCTCATGAACTCAGTCACTGTCATTTTGTTATTCGGTCCCAAAAGGTGATGTCACGGTCACTGCGTGGAACCACCTTTCAGGACCAAGTAATGAAATGACAGTGGCACAGTTCATGAGATAGGCCCCCCAAAACCCTATGCTGAAAATTTAGTGAAATAATCCCAAAATGACTTGTGTTATGATGATGCATTGTGCAGTTCCCTATGCTTTCGAAACTTCAGTGAATTTTAATATTTTCACTCCAGATTTTTAACATTGCCATTTCACCACACCTCCTTATGAGCAGTACAGTTGTCATTTTTCACATCTTGCCCAAAGTGTGTTTTTGCACATGTAGCACACAATGGCACAATTGGTGTGAGAAATCAATGTTTGGGACAGATTAAGAAAATCACAGTGACACTGTTCATGAGCAGAGGTCTTAAAATGGCTATGTTAAAAATTTAGTGACAAAAGTCCATAAAATGACTGTGTTACGAGTGTGCATTGCACAGTTTCCACGCACCCTCGTAAGTTCACGAATTTGTAATATTTTCAGTCCAAATTTTCAACACTGACATTTTTCCAGACCTCCTTATGAACAGTACAGCTGTCATTTTTCACACCCTGGCTGAAATGTGTTTTCACACTTCCGGCACAGAAATGCATGGTCACTGTGGGAAATCAGTGTTCGGGACAGATTAAGAAAATCACAGTGACACTGTTCATGAGCAGAGGTCCCAAAATGCCTATTTTGACAATCTGCTATAAAAAATCCCCAGACTAATTACATTACGGGTGTGCGTTGTGCAGTTTCTACGCACGCTCATGACTTCACCAGTTTTTTTATATTTTTACTCCAGACTTTCAACATTGCATTGTTTACACCTCCCCATGAACAGTTCAGCTGTCATTTTTCACATCCTGTAACAAATGTGTTTTCGCACCTGTGGTGCCAAATGGCATAGTCACTGTGCAAAATCAGCTTTCGGCTAACGAACTGATATTGCCACTGTTCATGAGGTGGGGGGTCATAAAAAACCCATGTTGAAAATTTGGAGTGAAAATACCAATGAACGCCTGAGGCGTTAGAGTTTTCATCCATAATGCCCCACCTTGTAGAGACTGACAGGCATCAGGGGTGTGACTTGGGATTGTCGCCTGCAATGCTCATGCCATTCCACCCACCCACACCTGCAGCCAGTGACAGGCATTGAAGTGTGCCTTGGACTCTTGGCCCCAAGTTCAACCCATTCTCCTGTACTGCACCCATCTGGCCGTATTTCCTGATGGAATGGGGTGAGCATAAGGTCCAAAGACCCCAAGACACACTGTGACACTTGTCTGTGTCTGCAGGGTAAGGTGTCGTGAAATGGTGTGGCCATTATGCCTGACTAATCAAAGGCACACCCCAATGCTTGTCAGTCTCTGCAGGGTGGTGGTGGGGTTGGCTTCAGTTAAATACTTCACTGCCATTCCTATTATGCATCTCTCTAACTCCTACACTACCAATGCCAATGCTTGCTCGACCCAGCAAGCAAACATTTGGCATTGACAAATGCTTGTTAGAACTAGTAATTTCACTGGGCTTTGCCTGCAAGTTCTGTGATGGTAAAGGTTGTCATTGAAGCTCCAAATCAGAGAAGCAAGACTAATTTGCGCATCATTTTTTTTCTATAAAGTTTTTTCTTCTCTCTGATGGCAGGGAGTGGCTCCTCACCCTTGTCCCACCTTCCCCTTGACTGGTGCCTTCTACCCCAGAGACTTACTTAGTCTGGGAATCCTTCCACAGCTTGCTCCCCCGGAGGGGCAGAAGCCAGATGAGGGGGGGGCCCGAGGAGGGAGGGCTGGCCTTCCCCCAGTCCAAATAATCCAGGTAGGACCAGTAGCCATGGTTAGTAGCTTGGGTCAGAGGTAAGCAGCAGGGCTTCATTGAGCCACTGCTATTATGCTTCTGCTTTCTTTTGCCCACTCAGTCTTTCCACGAGACATGCTTGCATGTGTATGGAGGACGCACACAGTACACACATCACAGTCCCTCCTTTCTTGCCACTCAAGCTGCACTGGCACCAGGCCTCCACCTGGTGGTAGTCTGAGGCCAGACTGACATGCCTCCCCACCCTGGAAAAGGTGACCAGTCCATCAGATGCTCAATCCTTTCCACACTAGCTGACCCCGGCAACCCAAGCTCATTCCTGAACTCAGGTTACCAGTGTGACACCAGTGCCTCAGCCCTTTTGCCACCAGACAATCCATGTGCTCATCATTTTTAACAAACTCTCTTTATAGTATTTTTATGAATACCTATATTCACCCCAGCAGATGGAACTGCATCAGGCTCAGAGGAACCGTGCTTTAAAGCACTGTTGGTACACCAAGAAAAGCAATATTCTTCAATTCTGAAGCAGGTAGGCAAGTAGGTTTTAAGGCACTCACCTGCCAAGGATACCTAGCTGCCATGAATCCAATTTTACTGGGCTTTCCTATAGTGATTGCCCTCTTTATGACAGGACCAGCAGAATAAGTCCATCTCTGCCTACCGAAGGTACACTGTACTTTCTTTTGATTATGTCACATGATAGCACCCATATTCTGGAATTTTTCAGGTAGATCAGAGTGGCATGTCTCTTTCCTGTTATCTTCACGTGTATGTTTATGTCCGCTGCTCAGAGCCTGAGATAGTTTGCTACTGCCCATATCTACAGTTTTTATAATGCATACTCCAGTTTGAAGGTCTCTGTACCAGTGATAGTAATCTGCAACAATGTAAGGTTTTATACCACTGAGAAGTATGGAGCAGAATGTTATGGGCCACATACTGTAGCCACTCTTGCTCTAAGACAGCCTGTACTGAGTGATATACAGTATCACTGCTTCAGCCATGGCTACCTGTTTTCATCTGGAATTTTGAATAGATTACTCCTGAATAAGAATATTCTGTACAGGAGTAGCAGCTCAATGTGAGGTTAATGTAATAATTATTAAAGAATTGTATCAGTCAATTAACAAGTGAACTCTGTTTCTTTAAATCTGCAGCCATACAGAAGAATGGCTAAGTTTCCATCTGCTCTACCCATACCACACAGTGCTGCAGCCTATTCTAGACACAGTGTCAAAAGCAATAAGCTTGAGTCAGCATGAGTGTATATTGGTCTCATCCATGAAAGTAGCAAGTGCATGTTAAATACAATCTTTGGGAGCTTAATCCAAACACAGAGCATACTTCCTGTCTACAAAGAAAACAAGCAGATAGTCCATTCTGACGTCCATGGTAACTTGCCAAAGGTATAAACTGTCCTTAAATTACCCCATTCAGTTATAAGATAAATAAACAAGTGGTTCAGGAAATTACTAAATTTAGCCCATCTCAAATTTTATATAATCCAAATGGATGCATCAGTGCCTTGCTAATACCAGTAGCTTCTCATGGACTTGAAAGGAGAAATAAAATGTCAAGTTGTTACATAGCTGCATGCATGTTTATTAATATTTAATTTATGTTCTTAAAATAAATATTGGCTATTGAGTTCAGATTTAATTTTTCAGCCAGTAGACTCACACTAGATGACACTACACTCAGGCTCTTTGGAATACGCATCAAAGCCTAGTTCATAATTTATGTAATGACATTTACTTGGACACTGATTAGCTACCTTATCAGCCCTGTAATAAAGGAAGCATAACCCCTAGTTTATCATTCATTTATCTGAAGTCATTTTGAATAATATCACAAGATAGTAATGTAATCATTATGCTGTGCAGCATGTGTGGGGCCAGTACACTACAATGTCAGTGTCAGGAGCTTGTCATAGTTCATGCCACTTAATTTGTTCTGTTCTTACACATTCATAAAATTAGAGTCAACACACAGATATATAAAGTCAAATTACAAAGTGGGGACTGTTAAGCTGATACATATATAAAGCCATGTATAATATCTTAAATATAATGTAGGCAGTTAGTGATAAAGAAATAATGCAGGATGTGATTGGGATTTAAACTAAATTAGGCAAGGTATGGAAAGGATGTTATAGCTATATAGGGTAGCTTACTGTTTTATGCATATGACTGGCTAGAGATTTACATTTACATAAATAATAGAATTTGAATTTTAAACATGAAAATATCAATTCACTATTTGAGTTTTGAGTATAAAAAAAGACACACTCAATAATACCCACTAATGGAAATTATTTTAAATGTTTGTACATGTTCAGAGCAACAAATTCTAATATGGATAAAACATACTTTGATGATACTGGTATACATATTGTTAATGTGTATATACTTATAGTACATCAAATAAATGAGATGGTTTTACTGAACTGATCTACTGAAAAAAAAAATCACAAGCTTTCCACATAAAGCCAAATCCCTTTACTACGCATTAATTAAAACAAGCAACTGCTACATCTCTAGCTGTCTTAAATGTTTGTGACCCTGATACAACAAAACCATATGGTTTGGGGTTCTCATTTCAAGGCATTAAAATGTTCGCTGTTTTTAAGATCAGAAGAATAAAGTGCAACAGCAAAGCTTGCAAGTGTTTCACCAAAGCTGAAAAAGGAACTGTAGTAGAAAAGATGTATTTTAAAAAATAACAGACACTAGTCTTCCAACATTTTCCACATACATTTTAGAGTTTCTTGGATACTGCCTTAACCCCTCCATGCTTGCTCTGGCACAATCCGGATATTAACCTTATCTGAGTGCATAGCCATTCTGGGTCAAATAAATTCTCTGGATAGTTTTCCTTCTCTGGGGTTTATATTTGTTATCTTGGTTTCATCTGTCAGCCACATGAGCAATAAATTAATTATCTTGATTAGTAATCGAGTTTAATATGGGCAAAATAACAACTAGATGCAGTGGCCCAGTGTCAGGTTCTCAAATGTCACAAGATCTTGTGATACTACCTTCACTATGTCCTTGATGATGACTAGTCATAATGTTGGATACATTAGACAACTGAAGGTATTTAAGCAATTGGCAAGTAATCACTCTGCCTATTTTTATCAGTTTTCATGGAAGAGTCTGACTCACGACTATACAAGAAGGAACCTGACACTAGGCATCATTGCCTATACTGTCAAGCAAGAAATTTTATTGGTGCAGTAGTCTGTGAGTTCATACAATGATGACACTGGCCAGGGCAAAAAAAAGGCAGCCCAAGTGGCAGGTTGGGATAGTACCATAACAGCATGAGAATGCTGTCAGTGCAGTTTTGTGGTCAGACGAGGCAACCTAGAAGGAGGAGTAATAGAATTCATAGGGAGGAGGGCGAGGAGTATGTTCAGTGCAATTATGGTTCTACTGAAGTAGTCTGTTTAGTCATATTCATCTTGTTCTTTCCAGATGTTTCCAGTTTTTTGTTCAGTTCAAGCAGATGACTGGATCTGTGTAAAGAAAAATCAGGAAAAAATCTTATTAGAAATAGATAACAAAACAAATAAAAAAAGCATATTGCTAAGGTGACCAAAACAAATACAGAGAGTGATATGCATTCAGCTGAAAAACTCCAGTTACAGAGGGATAACACACAATTGCATGCTCAGCATACATGATGTGTTATCCAGCAGCCTGCAAGTTCTGTAACATAGTATCTATCCAATATATTGTACTTTGTATTCTTACCTTGTAGAATCCATCCAAGAGCAGTTGATCTGGTTGCAGACAGCATGTTGTAGTAATATAAAGATCATCACCATCCTCAGGCCACATGACATTGTGAAGTTATCTCAGGATCCAGAACTGGCTGGCAGGGAAGCTTTATATGATGCATGTACTACCTAAAGGTAGGCAAGCAATATGAGAAGGCAGTAAGGAGGCTGGGGGATACTGGGATGCAGAGGGAGAGGCATCCCAGTAGAAAACAAAAAGTTGTTATCCCTCTGTACAGACAGTTGGTGAGACCCTATCTGGAGTACTGCATGCAATTCTGGAGGCCCCATCTCTGCAAGGACATAGACAGGATGGAGGCAGTCCAGAGGAGGGCAACTAAAATGGTGCAGAGTCTGCACCAGAAGCCATATGAAGAGAGACTAAAGGAGCTTAATATGTATACCCTCGAGGAAAGGAGAGAGAGGGGGGACATGATAGAAACTTTCAAGTACCTCAAGGGACTCAACAAAGTTCAAGACAGTAACATCTTTCAGAAAAAGAGATGTGCAGGAACAAAGTGGCACAATTTGAAGATAGAAGGAGGATGGTTCAGACACAATGTGAGAAAGTATTTTTTCATGGACAGGGTGTTGGACACATAGAACAGCCTTCCTGAGGAGGTCATTGGTCAAAAATAGTGGGAGAATTCAAGAATGCATGGACAGACATTAGGTAATTCTGGTGAGGAGTAGGAAGAAGTAGGCTGTTGGTTAACTAGGATCTGTAGCTTATTCAATAGGTAGGAAATGCGCAGACTGGGTGGGCCAAGCAGTCCTTATCTGCTGTCAAAGTCTATGTTTCTATGTTTCTACACAGCATAGCCAGCTTCAAGGTTCAAGTTTACTGTGGCAAGCTAAAAGGCTAAAATCATACAGATATTTACATGTACATTTAAAGTAGCCAAGGGGGAGGTGAAATTATGCAGGAAAATCTCAACTGGCCCCCTCCCCACAGGTCAAGGTAGACAGACAAGAGGATGCTAAGGACAAGGAAACACAAATGACTGAAACTGGGGCTAATGTCAGGGGAGACACAAGGGGAAGGGATGAGATCGGAACAAATAGGGACGAAGCCATCAAAACATGGAGTACCATGTGTACAAATGCCCACTGCCTGAGTAACAAGATTCCTGACCTAGTAGCATTGATGGCAGAGGGAGACCTAGATATTTAGCAGTCACTGAAACATGGTATACAGAAAGCCATGACTGGGACTTTAATATTCCTGGGTACACAGTCTTCAGGAAAGACAGGGAAGGCAAAAAGGGAGGAGGGGTAGTGATCTACATAAAGGAAAAGATCAAGCTGACTGAGATAAAGGGAAACCAGGGAGAAGAGGAGGCACTGTGTGTCACACTGGAGTCAGGAAATGGCATCACTATCCATACAGGGGCTATCTACAGATAGGGTAATGCTAGATAACATCCTTAAAATGGCAGAGAAAGGAGAAGTGTTGTTGGTAGGGGACCTAAATATGCCTGATGTTAACTGGAGCACCTATGCTGCAGCCACATCCAGGAGCAAAATCATTCTAGATGCCCTGCAAGCGGCATGGCTCTTGCAACTTGTGGGCAAACCCACCCATGAGGGGGTGATATTAGACCTGGTTCTCACAAATGGAGACAGAATAATGGATATATTGGTGGGCAGCCATCTGGGGTCCAGCGACCACCATACCATATGGTTCAGGGTAAAGACAGTAGAAGAATCAAGCCACACTAAGGCCAGAGTCCTTGATTTCAAGATGGACGACTTTACTAAAATGAGTGAATGCCTGAAGAAAACACTGGCGCAGGGTGAGGAAGAGGAAGTAGAGGTACAGTGGGAGAACCTCAAGAGAGCCATAACAGAGGCAACACGCCTTTGTATAAAGCTAGTGAACAAAGCTAGAAGGAAAAGAAAACCATTATGGTTTTCAAAAGAAGTGGCAGGAAGGTTAGAGAGAATAAACTGGCATTCAGGAAATACAAGGACACGAAAGGAAGGAACACAAGGAACTGTATCAGGCAAAGCAGGGGCAGGCAGGTAAAGCAGTCAGAAGTGCAAAGGCAAAACAGTGAAAGGATAGCCCAGACAGCAAAGAAGGGGAAAAAACCTTCTACAGGTACATAAGGAAAGAAGAAAGGCCAAGTGAGGGATAGTAAGGCTTAGTAAAGGGGGAGTGGGTGGAGGGGACCTGGAGAAGACTGAGATACTGAATGAATAGTTTTTCTCAGTATTCACAAAAGAAGAGGAGTGGGATGGACTGTTATTAGTAAGTAGACACACAGGAAGAGGGCGGACATCAGTCTATTCACAGAGGAGAGAGCCCTAAAGGAACTCTTGAAACTGAAGGTGGATGAGGCAATGGGGCCTGATGGAATACATCCCAGAATACTAAAAGAGCTCAGAGAGGTGATACTGCCACCACTGACAGCCCTGTTCAACAAATCGTTGGAGGAGGGAGTAGTACTGGAGGACTGGAGGCGGGCAAACTTGATACCCCTTCTTAAGAATGGAAGCAAAGTAGAAGCAGGTAACTATAGATGGGTCAGTTTGACCTTGGTGGTGGGAAAGATGATGGAATCACTGTTAAGGGAAAGGATTATAGATTTTCTAGAAGCCAGCGGGGCACAGGACCCAAGGCAACATGGATTCACAACAGGAAGGTCATGTCAAATGAATCTGGCAGATTTCCTTGACTGCGTGACAAAGGTAGTAGATCAGGAAGGGGCGGTGGACATGGCCTATCTAGATTTTAGCAAGGCATTTGACAGTCCCACACAGGAGGTTAGTAAACAAGTTGGGCAATCTGGGAGTAGGTCCCAAGGTGGTAAACTGGGTCAGAAATTGGCTTAGCAACAGGACTCAGAGGGTGGTGGTAAACAGAGTTCAATCTGAAGAAAGTGGGGTAACCAGCAGGTGCCACAGGGTTCAGTGCTGGGGCCGGTCCTCTTTAATGTCTTTATAAGCAACACTGCAGATGGACTCAAAGGAAAAGTATGTCTCTTTGCAGATGACACCAAGATCTGCAATAGGGTTGACACTCTGGGGGGTGGAGCAAACTTAGGCAAGTTGGAGGAGTGATCAAGAGTGTTGCAGTTTGGATTCAATGCCAAGAAGTGCAAAATCATGCACTTGGGGAACAATAACCCAAATTGAAAGGGACCTGGGGGTAGTCATAACAGATTATCTAAAATTAGCCAAACAGTGTGAGAAGGCAGTGAGGCAAGCTGGTGGAATACTGGGGTGCATAGGGAGAGGTATCACCAGTAGAAAACAGGAGGTGGTGATGCCACTGTACAGGCAGTTGGTGAGACTTCATCTAGAGTACTGTGTGCAGTTCTGGATACCTCACCTCTGAAATGACATTGACAAGGTGGAGCAGTCCAGAGAAGGGCAAACGAAAATGGTGCATGGGGTTACACAGAAACCATCGAGGAGATTAAAAATTCAATATTTATACTCTGGAGGACAGGAAGAAGAGGGGGGATATAATAGAGACATGCAAATACCTCAAGGGGATCAACAGAGTTCAAGAGGGCAGTATCTTTCAGAAAACGAGATGTGCAAGAACAAGGGGTCACAATATGAGGCTGGAGGTGCAAGACTCAGGGGCAACATGAGGAAGTATTTTTTCACAGAAAGGGTGGTGGATGCATAGAACAGCCTCCCAGAGGAGGTTGTAGGGGCAAAAACAGTTGCTGAATTCAAGAATGCATGGGACAGGCCGAAGGCAAAACTAGTGGTAGGAAGGAGGAGGTAGGCCGCAGATCAAACAAGATCTGGAGCTTATACAGTAGGTAGGGAAATGGGCAGACTAGGTAGGCCAGGCGGTCCTTATCTACTGTTAAGTTCTATGTTTCTATGTTAATACAGAATACAATATCATATTTGAAAATCATATCATTCAAGTGCATAATTTAAGCATCATGGACCAGCATGTTATGCCTTAGCACCATGGGACCAGCAGCATTCTTTATTAGCCCAGTAGGAAAACGAGGAAACCACATACATAACTGAGTACTGTTTGGGAGATGGTATGTGTGCTGTAATATTATTGCCAGAACACAGTTTTCCATTTGTAATCAAGGGTTCCTACCACTGTTTTCTTCCCACATTGTTCGTAGGACAGTGACAAGTGTAGTGCCCCAATGAAAGGTACATAATGGAGCCACAGGAACATTTAATGGGCAACGTAAACAGTTACATGCTTCTGGAATGACGCGAAAGTGTAAAGAAGCAAAACAAAAGTTATATGTTCAGCTTTTGAACAGAAAGTAAGGTAAGGTTCCATCAGTCTTGTTTATATTGTTTATATTCAGCCAAAGAGAAGAGTCCGAAATTTTAGCCAGATCTTTCTGTTGCTCTGTGTCATAAATTCTATCACTAATCATATTTTGATAGCTCTCCAATTTCAGTACTTGGTATGAATTTAAGTTGACTACAGGCTTCAGACCCAACATCCAAAATGTGGAGATCATTTTCACAAACCAACCAGCAACAGGGTCAGGACAATTCTCCTGTCATAAGGCTTCCAACAAAATTAGTTTAGTCAGTCTTGACTCTGGCATTTTCTTAATCAAATTGTATAACATAGCCCTTGTAAAACTAAGAGTCTGAAGTGACCATATACCAGTCTCTGCCCTAGGATGTAGATCCAGCACATAATTAGGTGGTCCTAGTATACATCTAAGAAAATTGTTCTGAAGGCTTTCTAAAATTAAACAGCTGTTTTCAGTCCCCATGTATCTGCTCCATATAATAAGCTCTATTTAATTTTCGCATAATATACTCTCAATATAGCTATAAATTAATTAGTACCATATTTGCAAGATATTTGCAAGCATATTTGCATATATACAAGGGAGCAGATGCTACTGGATGCATTCCAAGATAGCTTCCTGGTGCAGTTGGGAAGTTGGCCAACTCGGTTGGAAAACATTCTGGACCTAGTGCTAACTAACTGGGAGGCTGTGAGGGATCTGAGGGTGGAGGACCCGCTAGCTGGGAGTGACCATCAATCAGTGTGGTTCATGCTCAGCATAGGCAGGGAACCAGGGTGGTTGACTTCAGGCGGGCAGACTTTATAAAATTGGGGAAAATGCTGGGAAGGCACCTGGTAGGAATTAGGCCTAATATGGATGCAAATCAGAAGTGGAATAGTATCAAACTTTGGCTGATTGAGGCTACTGGGTCATGTACAAGATGATGAGGAAGAAGAGTAGGGTTAAGAAGCCAAGCTGGCTGAACAAGGAGATTTTTGGAAGTGGTAAGGGCAAAAAAAGCAGCTTTTCGGAGGTTCAAGAAGTCCGGGAGGGGAGAGGACAGGGAACTGTATGTGAAGAAGTCCAAGGAAGTGACCAGATTGGTAAGGGCAGCCAAGGCTTCCGGGGAGCTGTGGCTGGCATAGGGCATCAGACAAGGGGAGAAAGACTTTTTCAGATACATATGGGAGAGAAGGAGCTGCAGGGACCAGATAATGAGGATTAGGAAGGATGGGGAGCGGGTGGAGAAGGAGGCAGAACAGGCAGAAGCACTAAATGAGTACTTGTGTTCTGTGTTCATGAAGGAGAAGGGTGGACAGTTACCTCAGGGGATGGAGAAGGTGGGCAAGGGGGAAGGGGCGACAGAAGGGGTAATTACGGAGGGCAGGGTGCTGGAGGGTCTGAAGGCACTAAGGATGGATAAGGCACCGGGTCCGGATGGTATTCATCCCAGGGTGCTGAAAGAACTGGCGGGGATATTGGCGGGTCTGCTGGCAGACCTGTTCAATGCCTCCCTGGACACAGGTTGCTTTCCACAGGACTGGAGGATGGCTCACATGGTGCCCCTCTACAAGAGTGGCCCAAAGGATGAACTAGGCAATTACAGACCTGTAAGCCTCACATCCATTGTAGGAAAACTTATGGAAGCAATCCTGAAAGAGAGGCTGGTGACCTTTTTGGAGGAAAATGGACCCCAGGACAGTCAGCAGCATGGATTCATCTCTGGAAGATCCTGCCATACCAACCTAATTGAATACTATGACTGGGTAACGAAGGAACCGGATAAAGGCCATGCAGTGGATGCGCTGTAGTTAGACTTCAGCAAGACCTTTGATTCAGTGTCTCATGGGAGGCTGGAGGGGGTAAGTTGCAAAATGTGGGGGCAGGGACAAAGATGGCAAATTGGATTGTGAACTGGCTGAAGGGAAGACAGCAACAGGTGGGGGCACTCTCTTCCCCAAGGGTGTTGACAAGCAGGGTGCCGCAGGGCTCAGTCCTGAGTCCGGCGTTGTTTGGGTTATTCATATTGGATATCTCACATGGTGTTAGGAGCAAGATCAGTCTGTTCACAGATGATACCAAGATAGGCATGGTGGTGGATGACATAGAGGGGTGGCAGGGGATACAGGAGGACCTGATCAAACTGGAGGAGTGGTCAGAAAAGTGACAATTGAGCTTCAGTGCGAAGAACTGCAAGGTTATGCACTTGGGAACAAGGAACCCAGGGAGGAGCTACCAGTTTGGAGGGGTTCAGATAGAGGTCACAGAGGAGGTGAAGGACCTGGGGGTGATCATAACGAGTAAAATGAACAACTCAGCTCAGTGCAGGAAGGTGACAGTGAACACCAACAAGATGCTGGGGTGTATTGCAAGAGGAATCTCATCCAGAAATAGGGATGTGATCCTGCCGCTGTAAGGTCACTAGTCAGGCCACATTTGGAGTACTGTATGCAGTTCTGGCATCCCTTTCTGAAGAAGGATATCAGATTATTGGAGGGGGTGCAGCATAGGGCAACTAAGATGATCCAGGGGCTGGAGGGCAAATCCTATGAGGGCAGGCTGATTGAGTTGAATATGTACATCCTGGAGGAGAGGAGGGATTGGGGGGATATGATTGAAACCTGCAAATATTTGAAGGGGATTAACAAAACAGGCACAGAAGGGATATTTAAGCTGAGGAGAGGAAGGGAAAATAGAAGGCATGGTCTCAGGTTGGAGGGTGGAAGATATCGGAGAGAGATGTGGAGACATTTTTTCACAGACAGGGTGGTGGAGAAATGGAATACTCTACCCAAGGAGGTGGTATCCTGTAGCACAGTGGGCAGTTTTAAAAGGGCATGGGGAGGGGGTGTGGCTTGGCTCTGCTCAAGATGGCAGCTTGATCTTGTCTCTCCTAGGGGCTACCAGACATCTTCCTTCATCCCTAGCCATACAGATTTCATCTGCATGCCAACATCGGAAATTTAACCCAGCTAACAACTCTGAACAATTTCTGTAAGTTATTACTGACTGCGGTACAAGATTATTGCTGTTTTTTCAACCTGCTAATCCACTCCACCCTCTGTGGGCCTAAGACCATGGCTGAGCTCTCTCCACATCCCAACTCTCTTACTAGAGTTGAAGCTATGTTTCAAAAATTGGTCTCTGACATACATGATTAAAAAATTGCTACTCAAGAAAATATTGCCACCATGAAAACATTTGACCTCCGACTTACATCCACGGAGACTAAAACCACTCAAAACGAAAGCTCTATCCATGATCTACATGCCACAATAAGAAAGCAAGACCAAGTTATAAAAAATCTGCAAACAAAATTGGACAATAATGAAAATCAGAATTGCAGGAACAACTTGTGTTTCTTTGGTTTCCCCGAGGGAGCCAAACTTGGAGATACCAGCGCCCTCTTATTACATGTTTTACCTGCTATGCTTAAACTTTCCTCTGATCAAGTTCTAATCATTGAGCGCTCTTACCGAACTCTAGGCCCAAGACCAGGCCCAGATCAAAAGCTGAGACTAATAGCAAGATTCCTTAACTTGTCACACAATGAACTGATCCTCAGACGGCTAGGGAAATCGGAGATCTTATATGGCAAGATTTTAAAATTTCAATATTCAGAGACTTCTCAAAGATCTCTACTAAGAAATGTGCCTTTAATCCCATTAAACAATCCCTTCATCAAAAGACATAAAGTTTGCACTAAGATACCCTGCTGTCATGCATCTGTTTTGAGAAATACCACAAAGATTTCGGCTTTCCTGAAGTTCTCTCTCTACCTTTCTCAATAATCTACAACAAAGTACTACTTGTGGAGAAAGTAACAGTGTGGCCTGGCCTACTGATGCTAATTCAAACCCAGAGTGGTCGCGGGATTTGGTCCAGACATAAAGAGATCCTGTGATCTCTGGAATCCCCATGATGGTGCAGTTGCTGCTCTCCCTCTAGGCCGTCTGCTAGAATCCACAAGAGGAATGCTATGGGCCCACGCTCTGCTAAGAAATCCTGCTGTGACACAGAGATCCCTCTAGCTCATCGATCTCCCTGGCCAGACCACTTATCTTAGCTCCCTGTTCCACTCAGTAATAAGTTTGAGCTTCTTTGGGAGGACTCACACTCCTGCATGAAAGAACTGCACCAGGAAGAGCCAGAATCACAGTATACAAATATTAATGCAGCAGCATCTGGTACTCTCTCTGCAGACTCTTCCTGGCGAGGCAGTTGCAAGCTCCACTGTCAAATCTTTAGAACTACCAAAAAAGCAGAAGGCAAAACAAAAATAAGATGCCCACAGCTTCTCTGGGCTAACAGAGTTGGCACCACTTGAAAATTGCAATTTCTTAAGGATATAAAGGCAATATATATGTATATAATGGAGATATGTCTCAATCCTAGGTCTCCAGTGTAATTGAGACCAGCCTTTTACTTAACTGCGATGCACTCTGATTAATAACTTTACTACTATCGCTCCTAACTGGTTGCTAACTGGCAAGGCTGTACATCACGGTTACAGTAATTGGACATCTGAATGCTGCCATAGTCTGAATTCACTCTGGGTTCCTTAGATTCTATTGTGTTAGTTATGGACTTGCATTAAATCTACTGGCAACTTTATTCTCTTTTAAACCCCTGCACAAGTTTGTTTCACCCTTATGCATTCTTTTCTTACTTGAATAAATAGTATTTTGATGCCTCAGAAACATCAAACATTCGACTCCTAGTAGTAAAGATATATTTAAAGGAATTATTTGTAGCATGTAACAAGGCTCACAATCCAGCTAAATTCCTCAACCCAATCCAAACTAATTTGCCTTTCTATGTCCATTATTCCCATCTCTCTTTTTATCCCCCCCTTTAAGATATATACAAATTATATTTTATTGAATTTGACAGAGTTTATTTCTGCCTCCCATTATTGATGCAGGTCATTTTCGAGACATTGGTGCACATAGTAATAAATAAATAATATTCAATATATAAAAATATCTAGCTGTACACTCACGTCTTGAAGGCTAGAGTTTGGGCGGTTATTACCATTATCATGGAATACCCCCCTGTAATTGGGACTCACATGGCCTATTACATAGACTCACTCACCCCATTATACATTTTCAACCAGGTAATGTTCAAGCACTGAGCTGTAATACTTTGGATCTTGATATATTTTATTATGCCCCAAAACCTCAAAGCTTGGTATATTAACACATTTTACCTATTTATAACTTGAGGTATTTCGATACAGCTATTATGCCAAACTCAAGTTAAATTCATATAATAAAACATTTTTGCTGGGTATAGTGATCATTCTGATGCATCATTAGGATATATGGTTCTCATTCATTGTGGTTGCCTCATAAATAATTCTCTAGTATATACATATATTTCTTGCAGTTATATCTCTCTTAGGATCCCTGGATTCCATCCTGTGGCAATGTCTGTCTTGGACATACACACCACAGATAATCTATTTAATATATTGGCACAACTATTCATTATTGAAGTTATTTGGTTACTTAACCTGGATTAGGTAATTTCATTATTACCTATATATATATATATATTTATTTCTTAATTACTGTGGAAGAGATGATTCTGGTTCCCCTTGGAATCAATATAATGCCTTTATTACCCACTTGTATAATAACCTTTATTACATAATCTCATAAAGTTTGTAATTTAGGAATATAGCTAAACTTACAATTGTAGCTGGCTCTCTTAAGGTTTTCTTACTCCTTAGCACACCTAGTTGTGTAGTAGAGAAGTATCTCTGTACTTTTGTACTGACTCAACTAGTACTGGAGCCGACTCGAGAGAGCAAGTATTAGACTTGATTCTCTCAAATGGAGATGGTGAGAGGATTACAGATGTAAGAGTGGGTAGCTATCTGGGAATCCAGCCACCATCGAACAGTATGGTTCACAATAAACACAGCAATAGAGTCAAGCCATACAAAGACAAAAGTACTGGACTTTAGGAGGGCTGACTTTTGCCAAAATGGGTGAGTGCCTAAGAATGCACTAGCAAATGGGCAGGAAGGAGGGTGGAAGAACAATGGGGAATAATAAAACTGCCATCACAGAGGTAACGAGCCTTTGTGTGAAGCAAATAAACAAAACAAGACGATGTAAGAAACCACTATGGTTCTCAAAGGAAGTGGCAGTGAAGGTTCAAGAAAAAGAAAGCATTCAGGAAGTACAAGGAATCGTAGAAGGAGCAGGACAGAGAACTGTATCAGTTAAAGCAAAGGAGGCTGGAAGGCAGTCAGAACAGCAAAGGCCCAAACCGAGGAAAAGATAGCCAACTCAGTTAAGAAGGGGATAAAACCTTTATAGGTACATCAGGGAGCGAAGGAAGACCAAGGGAGGATAGTGAGGCTTAATAAAGGGAGGGAGGTGGGCAGAGGGAGACTGTGAAAAGGCAGAGATACTAAACAAATATTTTGCTCAGTATTTACAAAGGAAGAGGGGAGGTACATAAAACAAACAGTAGTAACACTCTGGATACAGAAGTTGATACCGCCCATTTACAGAACAAAGGGTTCTGAAAGAACTCTTAAAACTGAAGGTGGACAAAGCAATGGGGCCTGATGGATTCATCCCAGAATTCTAAAAGAACTAAGGGTAGAACTAGTGACACCACTGACTACCCTTTTAACAAATCATGGGAGCATGGGTGGTACCCGAGGACTGAGGAGGGCAGATGTGATTCCCCTTCACAAAAGTGGGAGCAAGGCAGAAGCAGGAAACTATAGACCTGTTAGTTTAACCTCAGTGATAGGGAAAATGATGGAATCACTTCTAAAGGAAAGAATTGTCGAGTATCTAGAGGCCAGAGGGGCACAGGACCCTAGGCAGCATGGATTCACAGCTGGAAGGTCATGCCAGACGAATCTGATAGATTTCTTTGACTGGGTGACCAAAGTAGTAGATCAGGGAGGGGCTGTGGACATGGCCTACCTAGACTTTAGCAAGGCATTTGACACAGTCCCACACAAAAGATTAATATGCAAGTTAGCCAGCCTGGGAGTGGGTCCCAAGATGACAGCCTGGGTAAAGAATTGGCTGGAGAATAGGACACAGAGAGTAATAGTAAATGGAGTCCACTCAGAAGAAAGGAGGGTTACTAGTGGAGTACCACAGGGTTCAGTATTAGGACAGGTCCTCTTCAATGTCTTTATAAGCGACATTGCAGAAGGACTGGAAGGAAAAGTATGTCTCTTTGCAGATGACACTAAGATCTGCAACAGAGTTGATGCACAGGGTGGGGTGGAAAGGATGAGAAAGGACTTGGCAAGGTTAGAGGAATGGTCAAATGTATGGCAGCTTAGATTCAATGCTAAGAAGTGCAGTAATGCACCTGGGAAACAAAACCCAGGGAAGAGTACACAATGGGGGTGAGATACTAACAACAACAAAAATGGAAAGGGACCTGGGGGTAGTCATATCAGATGACCTAAAGACGGGCAAGCAATGTGAGAGGGCAGCAAGGAGGGCTGGGGGGATACTGGGATGCATAGGGAGAGGCATCACCAGTAGAAAACAGGAAGTTATTATCCTCTGTACAGACAGCTGGTGAGACCCCATCTGGAGTACTGTGTGCAGTTCTGGAGACCCAATTCCAGAAAGACATAGACAGGATGGAAGCTGTCCAGAGGAGGGCAACTAAAATGGTGCAGGGTCTGCACCGGAAGACATATGAAAGACTTAAGGAGCTTAATATGTATAGCCTCGAGGAAAGAAGGGAGAGGGGGGACATGATAGAAACGTTCAAGTACCTCAAGGGAATCAACAAAGTCCAAGAGGGTAGCATCTTTCAAAAAAAGAGGTGTGCAAGAACAAGAGGGCACAATTTGAAAATAGAGGCGGCTCAGAGGTAATTTAAGGAAGTATTTTTTTACAGAGAGGGTTGTGGATGCATGGAACGGCCTTCCGAAGGAGGTTGTGGAGTCAAAATCAGTGGTGGAATTCAAGCATGCATGGGATAGTCATAAGGCAGTTCTGGGGGATGGGGGTAGGAAGAAGTAGGCTGCTGGTTAACTAGGATCTGCAGCTTATCCAGTAGGTAGGGAAATGGGCAGACTGGGTGGGCCAAGCGGTCCTTATCTGCCGTCAAATTCTATGTTTCTATGTTTCTATGTTTCTATGTTTCATATCTCCCTGCACATTACATGTGTTCTTTTACTGTTTATAGCATTATTATATAGATACTTGTTAATGCATTTAAAAATTTTTCTCATACAATGTTTAATTGAGAAACACAATGGCTATCATTATTTAGAACTTTATAATCAATACAGTTTACTGGTCCTGACCACCTCCACATATTCTAAATCTCTCCTTTTTGACCCGGGGTGTCCTCTGCTATATTTCCTATGAGTCCCTCATTCCAGATGAAGTTGTTATTCTCCTTTTTCCATTACTATGAATGCTCTACTATTATACACCTGGAATGTAAAGGAACTCAACTCACCTTGTAAGCGTAAACAAATTCTTTCATATCTTAAAAACCAAAAAGCACATATTACTTTCTTACAAGAAACTAAATTTCTAGCGGAGGACATTTGCAGGCTCAAAAAGGATTGGGTCAGTCATATTTATGCATCATCCTTCTCTTCTAAGAAATGTGGAGTGGCTATATTGATACACAAGAATCTCAGTTGGTCGCTTATTAAAACTATCAATGATACTGAAGGTAGATGGGTAATAGCTACACTAAATACACCATCAGGTCCTCATATGCTAGTTAATGTTTATGTCCCCAACTCAGATTCCCAAGAATTTTTTCATAATTTAGCCCAACATATCTTATCAAACAATTCCAACAACTTTCCAATAATACTAGGTGGGGATTTTAACTTGGCCCTGGATGCCCATCTCGACAGAAGTAATACTTCCCTGGATGCACATCCAAGGAGTATTAATGCTCTATCATTACATATGTAGGATTTTGGCTTAACTGATATTTGGAGACTTTATCACTCCTGTGATCATGACTTTACTTTTTATTCCTCACTCCATAAAACATACAGCAGAATCGATTATTGGTTCACATCACCTTCTATTACCGATTAGGCAATTGAGGCCTCTATTTTACCTGTAATAATTTCAGATCATTCCCCAATTAAATTACACCTACTATGGGGTCCACCAATTTCAAAGTCTCCTTCCTGGTGGCTTGACCCATTATTACTTAAAGATCCCGAATTCCTGCCTTGGGTAAAAACTCAAATTCAAGACTTCCTTTCCTTTAATGATCCCTCTGATACTTCTATGAGCACACTCTGGGAAGCTTTAAAGGCCACGATTCAAGGGAAAATCATAAGTTATGCTGCTCATAGGAAAACATTACGAGAACAACAACTGGCTGACCTGGAAAAAACATTAAAAAATAAAGAAAACCAATATTTTAAAATTATCAAACTTAATCATAATTCTCCACTTCATCTAGAAATTTTACAATTAAGAATTAAAATCAACGAACTTATAACCCGTAAAACTGAATTAGCCCTGTCCAAACTCAAACATAAATACTGGGAACACGGTGATAAATGTGGGAAATTACTTTCATATCAACTTAAATCTCAATAGATGGATAGGCACATTGTTGGCCTTAAGGACCAGCTGGGCCATACCCACACCAACGATTCTTCTTTTAATCTTATCATGAGGTCCTTCTACCAACAGCTTTATGCACACCCCAGCTCTACACCCAGTACACTTATTCAGCACTTCTCAGATAATTTGCAGCTCCCACATCTTTCCAATCAGGACATGGACAGTTTAGATGCACCCTTTACCCTTCAAGAAATCCAAAAAGCCTTGTCTTCCTTAAAATCAGGTAAAGCTCCAGGTGGAGATGGCTTCCCTGTAGACTTTTATAGATTGCTCTCTGATGCCCTTTGTCCTCTGCTTTTCAATGTCTTCCTAAAAGCAATACAAAAAGGCAAACTTCCTCCCACAATGACCAAAGCTATCATAGTACTACCCAAAAAGGACAAGGATCCCTCTCTTCCATCCAGTTATAGGCCGATTTCATTGCTCAATACAGAAGGCAAAATCTTTGTTAAACTCTTAACCTCTCACTTAGAGCCACTGGTCTCGAAGTTAGTTGACAGTTCTCAAGCCGGTTTCATTAAGAACAGATCTAGCTCAGACCATTTACATTCCCTATTTAACTTAATACATAAAGCCAAAACTCTTAATTCGCCTGCAGCCGCCATCGCCATTGATTCTGAAAAAGCCTTTGATTCTTTGAACTGGGAATATTTGTACCAGGTCTTATCTCACTTCGATATCACTTGAAATTTCTGCTCCTGGATCAAACTACTATATACGCTTCCCTCAGCTAGAATTCTCACTAACTCTACACTCTTCTCCTTTCCAATTAGCAAGAGGCACCAGACAAGGTTGCCCCTTGTCACCATCATTATTCATCCTCCCCAAGGAACCCTTATCTGCTTCTCTTCATCAATCTAATTCCATTAAAGGTATCCCTATTGGTAACTCCCGATACTCCTCACTCTCTTATGCGGATGATCTCTTAATTCTGCTAGAAAATCTTGAAGAGGCAGGGTAACCATTAGTTAATTTACTCAACAGATTTACTACTCTTTCTGGTCTAGCCTTAAACGATAACAAATCTGAAACATTGCCCTTAAATGACCACTGTAAATCCTCTATGAACTCACTACTGGGTTTCTGTTGGGCACCACAAGGCCTCACATATCTCGGCATTAAAATCAGCCCCAGACTAGATAAAACATGGGATGTAAACCTTACTCCTCTACTAGCTAGTATTAAGTCCACTTTAGATAGATGGAAATTACTTAATCTCTCTTTTTCCAGGAAAATAGCCGCCATTAACATGTCCATTTCCTGCAAGATATTTTATCTTTTTGATAATATTCCCTTAATTCTCCCCTCCAATTTCTTAGTCAAAATTGGCAAGTTAATTGGTAACTTTATATGAGATGGCAAAACCCCCAGGTTTAGTCATCCAAAGCTTCACTCACATTGGACGAGGGGCGGTTTTGGGCTCCCTTGCTTTCAAGCCTACTTATGGGCCTTTCGTGCAGCACAAACCATCAAGTGGTTTTGCAAACCAGCCCCCCAAACACCATTATGAGTTACAATGGAAGCCTCACTCTGTTCAGGTAATGTTCCTACCTCCTATATCTACAACACCCTACCCTTTAAACTAAGATCCCATCCTACCCTACCATTGCAGCATTGGCGTTCTACTGGAAAGTAACTCATAAACACCTAAAATCTAACCCAACTCCTCTTCTCTATGTTCCTCTATGGGGTAACCAGGATATCTCTCTTGAGAATCATCCAATTTTTTGCCGTACCTGGAAAAATAAGGGTATATTCTTCTTGGGTGGTATACTTGAAAAACACAACCTAAAACGAAGACCCTTATTCAAACCTTTGTCAACTTTGAAACTTACCCAAACATGACTTTTGGAAATATTTACAACTTCACACCACATGTACCTCCTCTTTTCAACACCAGTCCAAACAATTCCTATGTGATCACCACATTTCACATTGGATTAATACTCTATCCAACATGAACAGTACTATTTATAAAGATATTAGAGACAACTTACCAGACCAATCTATTACTGCTGAAAACAAATGGTGTGCACTTTTAAATATAACATAACTGATTCACAATGGCGCAGATGTTGGCTCCTTTGCCATAGAACCATTAAGGATGTACACAGTTCTCTCATACAGACTAAAATTCTTCACTTAGAAACATAGAAACATAGACCTTGATGGCAGATAAGGACCGCTTGGCCCACCTAGTTTGCCCATTTCCCTACCTAGAGGATAAGCTGCAGATCCTATTTAACCAACAACCTATTTTTTCCTACCCCCCTCCACAAAAATTGCCTTATTTCAAACAACATGAAGTCTTGCTGTATTCTGACAATAGCAGTGAGTCCCAACCTTCGAACTACCCTGGAGATGAAAGAGTTAACTTTCCATGCCAGGCATGGAATGCTGAGCTTGAGCTCGGTTGAGACTCTGTCTGTTGCTGTTTGAACTCAAACCGTCAGATTCTTTACTCCGCCTCACTGAACAGTCGCTCCGGAGATTTCTCCTTCTGCTCGGTTCAATTAGTCGGTTAAAGTACCGTTTTTCTCAGTTTTTGACTGAATTTAAACCGCAACCTGTCGGTTCAGTCTCTGTCTGTGGTATTTGTGAGTACTAGATAGGTTTATATTATTTTTCTATACTGTGTGGAACTTGTAAACGGTTCATCGGTTCGGTTTGAACCAAACAAGTTGCTAAAAAATCTTTATTTGAACCTTTAGAGTGTGGTTACTGGTTCTTATCGGTCCTAAAAAAAACAGATTTTATTACGTTTTTTTCCATGACCCATGACACGGTCAGGAACCGATAAGAGGGTCTTGCCTGGCGGATTGCCATTAAAAGGATAAGTTTGGTAAGGACTTGCACAATGTCAGAAACCAAGAGAAAACCAGGTCCACTGGGTTTCAACACTGAAGTGTGTGTGGGGAAGTCTTTGCTAAGGCTGATTCCCCACACCACCTGTGTTTATTGTCTGGGGTTTGACCACCTCAATGCAGACTGCCAGATTTGTAAAATTTTCCTGCAGCTACCCTAGAAAAACGAGTTGGTAGGCTCAGGAAAGGGAGGCCAAAAGTCAGTTGAACCGGATGGCCATCCCGGTTCGGTTCAAACCGAACCAGAAGGAGTGCCCTCTGACCAGGGCGAGACTTCTTCGGGCAAAAGGAGATCCAATTCTGAGGAGTCGGTTCCAGCTAAGAGAACAAGAAAGGAAAAATCAGCTGGTGTGGATCCAAAACTTTCTTCTCCAACCGCTGAAGAAATAGCCAATGCGATAAAAATTGTGCAGTCGCTTTCCCCGGTTCCGACAGAACCGGCACCATCAGGGAGGCTCTCAGTTCGGCCGGTTCCACCAGTTCAAGATTATGATTTAGAGGAATATTATGAACCGGAGGAAGAGGAAGAGGAGTATGAGGAAAGTGAATGTGGTTTTGAAAGTCTGGATGTGCCCATTGACCGGACATCTCCCAGACAGACCTTCAGGAGTGTCTCCTCCTAGCTTTCTGAGTCCCCTCCCATTTCATGTTTATAAAAGTGGCTGAAACCTCCAGCTTCCTATGGAAGAAGCTGTGGATGACCAGGAGGAGCCTGACTATGTGGAAATGATGGATATCCCAGAGTCTAGGAGGTTGTCTATTCTCTTACACAAATCTTTTGGGAAACAGACATTTAAAATTTTAAAGAATCCTAACACCATACCTCCTGTGGATAAAAGAATGGACAAAGAGTATACATTGTCAGGCTCAGATACAGAGTTCTTACACAACAATGCAGCCATGTTGGGGTAGTGCAGGCTGCAGCCTGTGATAAGGCAAATATTCCCTTGGCTTCACAGCCCCCAGACAAGGACTCCAGGAGGATTGATGCCATGGCAAAGAAACAATACATGGCAGCATCCTTGGGACTCAGACAGGCCAATTATATGGCCTATACTGCTAGGTATCAGAAATCCAGATGGGACACTGTCATGGCTTTAGCAAAACAGGTCCCTGGCCAGCTTGCCAAGGAGCTGGAGCAGGTGGCTGCTGATGGTATTGAGGCATCCAAGGTGCAATTCCATGCTGCAGTGGACTCCAATGATGTGTCATCTACAGTCATGGCTACATCTGTGGCACTACGTAGAATGGCTTGGCTCAGATGTACTAGCCTGTCACAGGATACCCAGACTAAGGCCATGGATTTTCCTGTTGTGGGTAATTCTCTGTTTGGGGAGCAAACAGAGAATTACATGAAGAAAATGGACGAATATAGGACCACATATAGGAGTGCCCAGGCCAAGGAAAGGCAGGCCACTCCTCAAAGGCAGCATCCCAGGGGCAGGGGCAGGCCTTTTCATAGGCCTTTCTACCAAGCCCAGGCCTCCTCTTCTGCCTACGCTCAGAGGGGGTTCTTTAGAGACCTGCTTCCACCCCTCAGCCAAAACCCCCTGCCAAGCAGGCACCCTGATGGGTTTGCCATGGCCGATTCTCTACCACCTGTAGGGGGCAGGCTGGCTTACTTTGTCCAGGACTGGAAGTCTCTAACATCAGACAAGTGGGTCCTGGAAGTAGTAAGCCAGGGACTGGTTCTCAGCTTCAAAAAATTTCCAAAGCTAAGAGCCAGGTCTTTTCCACCTGCAAATCCCTCAGAGGCACTTGCCCTAGAGGCAGAGGTCTCTTCCCTTCTGGCTCTCAGAGCCATAGAAAGGGTTCCACCCCTACACCAGGGCAAAGGATTGTACTCCAGGTACTTCCTTACCCCATAAAAGACAGGAGAATGGTGGCCCATCCTGGATCTCAGATATTTAAACAAGCACCTTTTAAAACCAAAATTCAAAATGGTGACTCTGGGAATAATTCTACCCTCTCTAAGGCCAGGGGACTGATTAGTTTCCCTGGACCTCAAGGATGCCTATTTCCATATTCTTATCAGAAGCTCCCATCGAAAGTACCTCAGGTTCGAGCTGCCCTCAGGCCATTGCCAGTTCAGAGCAATGCCCTTCGGACTAACCTCTGCCCCAAGGGTGTTCACAAAATGCCTGGCAGTAGTAGTTGCTTCTCTGAAAAGGCAAAAGATTGCCATGTTCCCATACTTGGACGACTGGCTCATAGTAGGCCAGTCCCCAGACCAAGTCAAGTTACACCTACAAATAACTCAGCAACTGCTCAACTCTCTAGGTTTCCTTCTGAATCTCTCAAAGTCAGTTCTAGAGCCTGTACAGCTCCTCACCTTCATAGGTGCAGAGCTAGATACAGAAAGGGCCAGAGCCTTCCTTCCCCTGGACAGGGCAAGGACCCTTATCACTATGGCCTCCTCATTCACCCTGCAGGTGTCTTGACCAGCAAGGCATTTTCTGCAGCTCCTGGGGCACATGGCTGCTTCTACAGCAGTGGTGCAAGAAGCAAGATTTCAGATGAGGGATATTCAGTTCCATTTGAGAGCCTTTTGGTCTCAGAAAAGGACCCTCTGACCAAACTGATCCCAGTTACTCAGACCTGATCCAGGCCTTGCAGTGGTGGCAGGATTGGAACAATCTGAGACAAGGAGTTCCTTTGTCGCTAAGTCTCACTCTTTAATCCTTACTACAGATGCCTCCCTCTTGGGGTGGGGGCTCACTTGAGCGACCTGACCACCCAGGGGTTGTGGTCCCCCTCAGGAATCTCTGCTCCACATCAATCTGTTGGAACTCAGAGCAGTATTTCTAGCACTTCAAGTTTTTTCCAAGTCTGTTCAGAACAAAGTTATTCAGATCAGAACAGACAATACCACCACAATGTGGTACATCAACAAGCAAGGAGGCACTCAGTCTACAGCCTTGTGCACAGAAGCAATGAAGTTGTGGTCTCTGGCTTATTCCCTGAACACCTCCCTCACAGCAGTTCACCTCCCAGGCAAGGACAATGTCCTGGCAGATGCTCTCAGCAGGATATCTCAGGGCCATCACAAATGGTCACTGGATCCCCTGGTCTTGAGTGTAATATTCTCCAGATGGGGCACCCCACAGATAGATCTTTTTGCAGCCCCAGACAATCACCAACTTCCCCTTTTTTGTTGCAGGCCCCCCAGTGTTGGGCTCAGTCCCCCTGGATACCGTAGTTCTCAATTGGGAAGGGAAGTTCCTGTATGCTTTCCCCCCTTCCCTCTCCTGTTCAAAGTGCTAGTCAAAATCAGGTCTCAACCCTGCAAAGTGATCCTGATTGCTCCAGACTGGGCCAGACAGCCCTGGTATCCTCTCCTGTTGTCCTTATCAGTCCATATTCCCCTGGCTCTTCCCAAGAATTACAACCTGTTAACCTGTGCTCAGGGGAGAGTTTGGTACCTGAATCTCATATCTCTCAATCTCAAGGCCTGGCTCTTGAAGAGTTAGAGTTTTGCTGATTTACACCTCTCCCAAGGTGTTATGGATATTCTGAAGGCTTCTAGGAAGCCTTCCACCAGAACTACTTATAATTCCAAGTGGAAAGATTTTCCATATGGTGGTCTGGGAAGCATATTTCCACAGAGTCTGCTGATCTGCCCACAGTCCTCGACTATATGGTCCATCTCAATAGCTTGGGACTCAGACCAGCTACACTAAGGGTGCACTTGGCAGCTGTTTCTGCCTTCATTTCAGCAGGTAGGCCCTCTTCTCTTTCAGCTCACCCTGTTTTTTTCCAAGTTTTTCAAGGGATTGCTTCATACCAATCCTCCATTCAGGGATCCTGCCCCTGCTTGGGATCTTAACGTTTGCATTGCTCAGCTTATGCAACCGCCTTTTGAGCCTTTGTCCTCAGCAGAGCTTAAGTACTTGACTTGGAAAACTGTGTTTCTGGTGGCCATCACTTCTGCCAGGTGCATAAGTGAGCTACAAGCCCTGTCAGTGGAGCCTGACTTTATTTCCTTCCATAGGGATAAGGTGGTCCTCAGGACTAACAGGAAGTTTTTGCCTAAGGTGGTTTCAGACTTCCACCTTAACCAATCTATGTCTCTTCCTGTGTACTTCACTGACCATTCCTCCTCTGGTGAGAGGAGGCTGCACAGTCTAGATGATTAGCTACTATATAGAACGTACCAAGGGTCATAGGTTTGACTCCCTCCAACTGTTCCTCACTTATGGTGAGGTTGGCAAAGGGAAACCTGCCACTAAAAGATCCATTGCCAGGTGGATTGTCTCTTGCATCCAATTTTGCTATGAAAAATTAGGTAAGGTTCCACCCTCAGGCCTGAGGGCTCACTCTACCAGAGGTACAACTGCTTCCCTGGCTGCTGCCAGGAATATTCCTATCTTAGAGATATGTCAAGCAGCTACCCGGAAAACAGTTCACACTTTTACCAAACATTACTCCCTGAACATCCAGGCTAGGAGTGATGCTCGGTTTGGCACAGCTGTGCTTCAGAGCCTATTTCCTAAGTAGGTTCTGTCCCTCCTCCATGGAGGTACTACTTGGTAGTCTGCTATTGTCAGAATACAGCAAGACTTCATGTTGTTTGAAGAAAAATTACTCACCTTAGTAATGTTGTTTCTTCTAATGGAGTCTTGCTGTATTCTGACCTCCCCCCGCCTTCCCCTCTCAGAACCTTTGTTTTTGGGATGTGGGTGGGCAGTGGCCGTGTTGGCACTCAGCAGGTGCCCCACCTTTTTTGTTATCACCCTTTCTTTGGGTGAGTGGGTATTGTGTTATTTCATTTTTTTGGGTCTCCTGACCTGAGTCTTTGTTTTGAGACCAACAAATTTTGTTATTATGTTAGTAGCCAGTTGGCTAGTGTAGGTTTACAGCTTCCACACAGGACCTCAGTGAGTTTAGCTTGTAAAGATCTGACGGTTTGAGTTCAAACAGCAACAGACAGAGTCTCAACCGAGCTCGAGCTCAGCGTTCCATGCCTGGCATGGAAAGTTAACTCTTTCATCTCCGGGGCAGTTCGAAGGTTGGGACTCACTGCTATTGTCAGAATACAGCAAGACTCCATTAGAAGAAACAACATTACTAAGGTGAGTAATTTTTTCATCTGTCCCATGCATTCTTGAATTCTCCCACATTTTAGACCCCACAACCTCCTCAGGAAGGCTGTTCCATGCGTCCACCACCCTCTCTGTGAAAAAATACTCCCTCACATTGTCCCTGAGCCGTCCCCCCTCATCTTCAAATTGTGTCCCCTTGTTCTTGCATATCTCTTTTTCTGAAAGATGCTGCCCTCTTGGACTTTGTTGATCCCATTGAGGTACTTAAACATTTCTATCATATCCCCCCCTCCCTCCTTTCCTCAAGGGTATACATATTAAGCTCCTTTAGTCTCTCCTCATATGGCTTCTCTTGCAGACCCTGCACCATTTTAGTTGCCCTCCTCTGAACTGCCTCCATCCTGTCTATGTCCTTGCGGAGATGGGGTCTCCAGAACTGGACGCAGTACTCCAGATGGGCTCTCACCAACTGTCTGTACAGGGGGATAACAACTTCCTGTTTTCTGCTGGTGATGCCTCTCCCTATACATCCCAGTATCCCCCAGCCCTCCCTACTGTCTTCTCACATTGCTTGCCAACCTTAAGGTCATCTGATATGATTATCCTCAGGTCCCTTTACATTTTTGCTGTTGTTACTACCCCCCATTGTGTAATCTTCCCCTGGGTTTTTGTTTTCCAGGTGCATTACTTTGCACTTTTTTGCACTGAATCCAAGCTGCCATTCTTCTGACCATTCCTCCAACTTTGCCAAGTCCCTTCTCATCCTTTCCATGCCTCCTTGTGTATCAACCTGCTGCAGATCTTTGTGTCATCTGCAAGAGGGCATACTTTTCCTTCAGTCCCTCTGCAATGCTCACTTATAAAGAGACATTAAAAGGACTGGACCCAGTACTGAGACCCTGCGGTGCCCACTAGTAACCCCTCTTTCTTCAGAGTGGACTCCATTTACAATTACCTTCTGTGTCCTGTTGTTCAGCCAATGTTTGACCCAGGCTACCACCCTGGGACTCACTCCCAGGCTGGTTAATTTGACTACTAATCTTGTGTGTGGGACTGTGTCAAATGCCTTGCTAAAGTCTAGGTAGGCCGTGTCCACAGCCCCTCCCTGGTCTACTACTTTGATCACTCAGTCAAAGAAATCATTTAGATTCATCTGACATGACCTTCCCACTGTGAACCCATGCTGCCTTGGGTCCTGTGCCCCACTGGCCTCTAGGTACTCAACAATTCTTTCCTTCAGAAGTGATTCCATCACTTTCCCTACCAGAGTCAAACAGATAGGTCTGTAGTTTCCTGCCTCTGTCTTGCTCCCACTTTTGTGAAGGGGAATCACATCAGCCTTCTTCCAGTCCTCAAGTACCATACCATCCTTCCATGATTTGTCAAAGGGTAGTCAGTGGTGTTACTAGTTCTCTGCTTAATTCTTTTAGATTCTGGGGTGAATTCCATCTGGCCCCATTGCTTTGTCCACCTTCAGTTTTAGGAGTTCTTTCAGAACCCTTTCTTCTGTGAAAGGACTGGGATCGACCCCCCTCTCCAGAGTGCTTCTGTTAATTGGAGTAGGCACCTCCCCCACTTCCTCTTTTGTGAATACTGAACAGAAGTATTCATTCAGTATCCCTGTTTTTCACTGTCACTCTCTGCCCACCCACCATCCATTCTATTCAGCCTCACTATCCCTCCCTTTGTCTTTCTGTGCTCCCTGACCTACCATAAAAGGTTTTATCCCCCTTCTTAACCGAGTTGGCTATCTTTTCCTCAGTTTGTGTCTTTGCTATTCTGACTACCCTCCCTGCTTCCTTCTGCCTTAACTGGTACAGTTCTCTGTCCTGCTCCTTCTGTGTTCCTTATACTTCCTAAATGCTATCTTTTCTCCCTAACCTTCACGCCACCTCTTTTGAGAACCATAGTGGCTTTTCTTTCATTTGATTTGTTTATTTGCTTCACAAAAGGCTTGTTGCCTCTGTGATGGCAGTTTGATATTTCCCATTGTTGCTCCACCCCCTTCTAGCCTGTTTGCTACTGCTTTTCTAAGGCACTCTCCTATCTTGCCAAAGTCAGCTCTCCTGAAGTCCAGAACCCTCACTTTTGTATGGCTTGACTCTGTAGCTGAGTTTATTGTGAACCACACTGTTTGGTGGTCACTTGTTCCCAAATGGCTGCCCACTTCTAGATCTGAGATCCTCTCACTGTCCCCATTTGAAAGTCTGAGGTCTATGATTGCTCCCTCATGAGTAGGTTCCAACTAGCTGTCTGAAACATGCCACCTAAAGGCATCAAGAATGGCCCTGCTTTTGGATGTGGCTGCAGCAAAGGTGCTCCAGTTAACATCTGGCATGTTAAGGTCCCCCATCAACAGTATCTCCCCTTTTTCTGCCATCCTAAGTATGCCTTCTATGATATCCTTGTCCATTCCCTCCCCCTGACATGAGCGTCTGTATACAGCCCCTGTGTGGATTGTGGTGCCATTTCAGTCTCTAAGGTGCCCACGGTGCCTCCTCTCCTCCTGTTTACTCTTTTGTTCAGTTGCTTTTATTCCTTCCCTTACATGAGAGCTACTCCCCCTTTCTACCTCCCTGTCTCTCCTGTAGGTTGTGTACCTTGGTATGTTAACATCCCAGTCATGGTTCTCTGTGTACCATGTTTCTGTGACTGCTACAATATCCAGGCATCCCTCTTCCATCAAGGCCACCTTTGATATTACAGCAAATGGGCCTATTGAATAATAACAATTGCTGGCGCTGTAATTCTCCTAATGGGGACTTGCTTCATATCCTATGGAATTGCGTTCCTATAAATAAACTTTGGCATAATGTTCACCATTTTGCTTCTAAAGTGATCGGTCATAACTTTATATTTGATCCTAAACATTTTTTATTAGACATTTTTATCTCCCATAATAACATAATATCCCGTTCACAACACTGATGGTATTTCTTCAAGTTAAGTGTCTCATATTAATGCACTGGAAATCTGTTACTATTCCTAATTTCTCAGATATTCTCAAGAACCTTTCTCAGTATGCCTCCCTAGATTGAATGTCTAACATTGCTTTTGGCCGACTTAATGAATATGATAGATGTTGGCAGGACTATTTCAAATATCTCAATTTCTTTCTGGTAACTAAGGTATGGATTAATCCATATTGTACTTTTCACACGTAATATTATCTGATACTTCATAATATTGTTGTCTCTCTTAGTTTATCTCTCCCTTTCCCCCTTCTTCTCCCTCTGTTAGCATTATTCTTAATGCTTCTGTTAACCTTTGAATGTTCTATACGCTTCCTATATGATATTCGCATAGAGCTACCTATTTACACTAAAATGTCTACCTTTTTTTGGGACACATAGAGACTTTATTCTCTCTTTTATACGTGGTTTTATCCTTGATTACTACTATTGGCATAAATGTTACTTCTTCTAAAATATTTGATTACACTCTAAAACATTAATGGTATAGTGTTTAGAAGACGAATGCTTTTATTTCTCAATATGCTATTTTGCTGTTCTTGCAATATTGTCATACTTGGTATATATGGAAGTTGTTTGTCCTTTTTAAAAAATCTTAATAAAGAGATAAACTGCAAAAAATAAAAGGGCATGGGACAGGGTGCTGGGGTAAAGGTGAGGGGTGGAGAGGAGGGTGGGGCAGCTGCAATATAAGGATGCTAGCTGTGCATTCGAGCAGACTAACTTGATAGACCGTAAGGCCCATTTCTGCTGCCAGATTCATATGTTTGTATTTATTGCAAAACCTGACTATACCATTAAAGCTCATTTGATTTTCTTACACATATCCCCATATATATTACTAGTGTTATTATGGTTAAAATTGATACCTAGGTACTGACACTTTCACAGACTTGAGCTACTTACTATTTAAAAATATGATACATTCCCAGTTCTGCACTGTAACTACCAAGACTACCAAAAAGCATGATCTTGGTCTTATGAATATTGATATCCTACTTGAGATCAGTACATTTTGAAGCAAGAGAGTTAAAAGCCTTTTAAAAACTTATGGGGGTTAAAGACAAAAGCATGTGATTGTCAGATTATAGCAATTGATCACAAGAGTGCAGTGTGCATATTTGTGAAACACATACAAACAGAGGAGAGAAAGAATAAGTCCCACAGTTGGCGCTTGAACCCGGGCTGCCCAGAATACCATTCTGGTTGTGCCACCAGCTATGCCACCAAGACAAATGGGAACTGGGCCATCCCAGAGACCATTACTCTTTCTCCAATACACAACCTGGTGCTGCACAGATAATTACATTTTCAATCACAAAATGTATGGTGTGCATACTTATGGAACACATACAAATGGGGAAAGAAAAGTAAGTGCTTTAGATGGAACTTGAACCCAGGCTGCCTGGAATACTATTCTGGTTCGCTACCAGCTGCACCTCCAAGCTAATGGGAAACTGGGCCATCCCATAGCACGTTAATCTGTTTCCAGTGCACAACCTAGTGCTGCATAGATAATTACAATTTCAATCATGAGTGCGGTGTGCATATTTATGGAACACATACAAACAGAGGAGAAAGAAATAAGTGCCTCAGGTGGGACTTGAGCTCAGGCTACCTGAGAGAAACAGTTCCAGTTGCACTTCCAGCTGCGACACCAAGGCAATTGGAAACTGGGCCATCCTGGAGCACACTACTCTTTCTCCAGTGCACAACCTGGGGCTGCACAGATAATTGCATTTTCTATCACAGGAGTGCAGTGTGCAGCTTATAGCAACCGTGGAATTTCTTTACCTCCTGTTTTTGGACTTGACTATTTATACAGAGGGCAGAGTCAGTTATGGAGTAAATATTTATTTATTTATTTAAAAGTTTTACCAGAAAGGCATACTGAGCAGACTACTGCTTGATTCCAGATGCGTCCTGGGAGAGAGGGGTGAGGAAATACAATTAAGGTGAACCATAAAGACACTTCAACAATACAAAACAGTTCAAACATTACATAGCGCAATAGTAGAGTTGGACAATCATAGACAATACATAGTGCAATAGTAGTTGGACAATTACAGGATCAAATGCAATGTAAAAAATGATGACCGCAGTAAACTGGTAATCACTGTACACGTGGACAGCTAAGCCCTAGTTCTGAGAATTGGTCAGGTGCATGTGCAGGTGGTGGTGAAGTATATTATAAGGAGGAAGTTAAGGTGTTGAGAGGAGGTAGAGTGCTGAACAGCCTCAGGAAGGGAGTTCCACAGTTTGGGCACCTGAGATGAGAAAGCCACCTGACCAGCGGCAGTGGACTTGAGTGGAACAGACAGTAGGCGAGAGTCGAAGTTCCTGAGTACATACACTGGAGGTGCTTGGGTATAGACACTGAAAAGAAATGGCACTAGGAAGCAGCTCTGCTTCATCCTACTTACAATATGGAACATGGTACAACATGGCACCGGATCAATATGCTATAATCCGTTGAGCATACAGCATATGGCACTATTGCTACAGGGTACAAAACATCGCAGCACCGAAATGCTGCATGCACTGTTTTGTACCCTGTATGCTAATGACTGGGAAGCCATGAGGCAGAGGGGAAGACCTCTGCTGGGTGGGTAGTTCGGCAAGCAGCTGCCGTAGCTCAGAGGGATGAGCTGACAGCAGTAAGGGGAAGCACTGCATCTGTGGACCAGGGCTGAAATCCTGGTCCCAGACTACTAATGCTGTTGTGTTGGGGTGTTTTTTCAAAGAAATAAAATGAAACACTTATGTGAGGACCTTCTTTTCCCCTGCCCATGTTTCTTGCTATCGCTAAGGTACATACCCCTAGAGTTGACCTTAACTATAAGAGGCGGGGGCAAAGCCTCCCCTCAAAAACCAAAGTAGTGTAGCATTGTTAGTTATCTTTACTTGCGGTGTAAAAGGTCAGCGCTAGCAATCTGCTCACGATATTGTCAGCATGGTATATTGCTGCACTGTTTTTGTTTACTACATTATGACCCCATGCCTTCCATCATTAAGTGGACTAGACAACCATCCATCCCTGACCATCCTTATCCGAGCAATGGTATTAAAATACAGCCATTTATAGCTGGCCCGTTGGCACTGAGGGTTGAGGTGCTGGATGCCTTACCTCACACTACGCCGGTGGCCCATGTTCGGGAACAAGCACAAGCCACTGGGGGTTGGCAGGGTTGGAGAAGGATTGAGCATCCGAAGGACTGCTCTCCTTCTCTGGGGAAGGGGGGACAACAGGGGTTGGTGCCCGACTGGCCCCTGGTGGAGACTGAGGGGCAGTGCACCAATGCTGCAGAAGAGGGGTGGAGTTGGGGCAGATGCCTGGAGGGAGCACGTGTGGATGCATGCACGCTCCCCATGCTGGCATCATTGCACACCTCTCCCCACAGGGAAGAAAGTAAAAAATATCCCTTGGCAGCATGAAGGCTGCCCCGACTGTGCTGCCATGATCACGCCCAAGTTAGCTCCCTCACGGGTCCAATCTCCAGGTCTCTGTGGTGGTGGGTTCATACCCGCTGTGGTGCAACCTGTGAAGGCTGTGGTAGGGAGGTATGAGCTCTAGCCGTGATCAGGGCGGCAGCCGTGAAGGCTGGTTGGAATAAGTGGGGGAACCAAAGGTACAGTACCCTCCCCAAGCTGAAGGACATAAATAAATAAATAAAATGCAGCATTTTAATTATTTCAGTTAACCTACAATTAAAGTTGTCTCATCCCCAAATGTCCCATAAAATATTTCTATCAACCAACTCAAAAGCATTGCTTAGGTCTATAAAATATGTAAATATTCTTTTGTGATATTTTAGGGTACCCTTTTGAATAAAATATTGTAATGTAAGGACATGGCCAGTAGTTGATCGTTCATACCTAAAGCCCACCTGTAGTTCTAGGAAATAGCTCATCTCTCCATGCCAAAGTTGAAGATGTGATAGGATACTGTATTTTGCTTTTATTTGACCATATCCTGTACTTTCCCAGGTCGTGCTTGAAAACAGGCAGGGATATTGCCTAATGCACTTACCTGGTCACCAAAAGCTAATAAATAAATAATATCTAGTATACATTTTCATGAGGCTATTCAATAAAGTGATTGGCCTGTACCACACAGGGCCTGATATATTACCCATTTTGAATAAGGATACTATAATCCCTCTATTCCAATTTGTGAGCAATATGAGTGAAAAAGTTATAGCAGTAAATATTACAGGAAGTATTTCTGTCTATTCTGCATTTAAAGTGTGTAAAGCTTTTGTGGGAATAGAGTCAATCCTGGGAGCTTTACTTCTTTTTTGCATTAGAATATGACTTCTGATTTTCTAAAGAGTTACTTTATGATGATCATAATCTAAACATGAACCATCTACATGTTGTGCAGCCAGCCTAACTCCCTCATTGATACCCTCAATATTACAAACATTGTTAAAATGGGTTAAACATTTTTCCTTCAGTAATGGTATCCTCTGTATTTACTTTTTCTTCTTTACAGCTAAAAGCACCAATATTCCAAAACATTCTTGCATCCTTTTTAAACATAGCTTCTTTCAGGTCATAACATAACTTTTCATGAAACTTTTCCTGCTTGTATTTTAACAAGGCTTTCTATTCCCTTCAGGCATGGCACACTGCTTTCTGATTTTCTAGAGTAGGGTTCACATGGACAAACGCCACCAACCTATAAAGGGAATTTTCCTTGGATTTACTGAATTTATCGAACCAGGTTTTGTCTGCACATCTGTGGGCAGTAACATTCCTACTGATATCAGAAAGGGTATCAGAACTTAAATTCACTAGAACATTATACCTAGAAATAATATCTATTCCAGCTAGACTTACAGGAGATTGTTCCATAAAATCTGTAACTACTGTATGTTATCTTGCCCCAGCAATGCACCGGGTCATAATGTCATACGCTTAATAGCATACAACATGGCGAAACCCAGACCTGTGTGCTCTCCTAGTTGGACCCCCCCCCAGAGTTGGAATCTTTAGTGGGGGGTCTGAGGTGTGGGGGCAGAGCCCCCCACAGAACAATAACTAAAAAGACATCGCACAACGCGATTGTGCCACACTGCATTCTACATTCTTTTGAACCTTACAACTGTGCAAAAAGTGAAAGGTGTCGATATCACAGAGATCAATGACACTGCAACTCACTATTCTAGGATAGGTTATTTTACTCACTAAGTCCTCTAGAGATACCCAATTTAATATTTTAAGACTAAACTCATTAGCAAGAAACAAAAGTAACTGCCCATTTTATTTGATGATTTTATCCAGGGGAGACCTGATAAGGACATTCCAACAGTTATCAAGAGTCCATTCATGATTGGTAATCTCATTTACAATGTCCACCCTGGCATTGTAGTACCTCCCTTGGCTACCTGGCTGGCTCCGGAGTCCACTGCCAAGCTCAGATCACCAGCCTGGCAGTGCAGCTCACTACACCCTGTGCCATTGGGAGACATTAATTTGGTTTTTAACTACAGTAATTTAATTCTACAATTTCCATCAAGTCACTCAAGAAGTTTCAATAAAGAAATGTAAAACTGAATTTTTTAAAGTGGCATGCAGTGTCACTTTATGTAACAGGAGCTGGTAACCCCGAACAAGAAAACAAAGTGGACTCTGAACAAGGAATGAACTACAGATGGCACACTGTGATAGCTAGGACCCACATTTCTTCAGAACGTTGTAGCTGAGTCTTCTTTGAAAGTCATCATGAGTATAGAGCTTAGCTCAGTTGAGTGCCAGAAAAGTGAAAATTAGAAGCTTAATAAAGTTTCCTGCAGGAATCTAGGAATCTATGCTGTGTGTTATAAGTGAAAAAGTGTCTGTAGGGTACTGTAAACTGCCATTCCAGATAAATCTATCAGTAGACAAGATGGACTAGGGGAACAGACATTTTGATAGAAAATAAGAGCATGGTTGATATCCAGGGTTCAGCTATGATTACCAATAAAATGACTGGTGTACTGCACTTTCCTACAGAATTCACTGCCACCCTGTGCCATTATATTGTACCCAGCTTCTTTCAACATTTTCCCAGGGTGGACTTATATCTAACATTTTCTTACTGCACAAAACTGATGAGGTGGACAAAAAATTAAATACTTTGTTGACTACTCTCAAATAGCAATGCAGCAACCTTATCATGAGCCTCTTCTTCACTGCCCAGCACCATTCCCTGCCTCCGTGTTCCCTTTCCTGACTCTCTACTTCCTTTTTACCAATTAAGGCAGTGTTTGTGTTTGAGGTTGTTATGTGTAGATGATGCTCCCAGTTGACCTATCCTCCAATGACTAAAGATGCAGATTACATGACACACCTCACCCTTTTCCATTTCAAAGAACAGTCATACTGGAGAGAACTACAGTACTTGTGTTTGTCTATACTTTGGGCAAAAGAACATTGAGAGACAAAGTTGTTGTTTTTTCCCCTCATTTTTTTTTTTAACCATTCGCTGTCCTTTGTCATTTGTAGTTTATTTCCCTTGGCGTAGCTTCAAGATGGCTTCTGTTACTAGAACTGTGTGCCAATTTAAAGTGTGCATCCAGGAAAACGTTAGACATATTGTGAATGTTAAACTGGATGTTCCCCTGCTTGCACACTTTCATGACATGCGCAGCTCTAATCCTGTTGATTTAAGGTTCATGGGACTTGAATGGATGGCACCACCAGTTAGGGGTGATGACAGATTATGTCAGTTGTTGCAGTTTGAAAGCTGATGGATCTCCCACCTACTGGAACTCACATTGACTGATCTAAATGTTGAGACTAATGTCAAGGAAATGAGCAAACTGGATGGACCAAAGATCTTGTTCTGCCATCATCGTCTATGTGTTTCTATGCTTCTAAACCCTTTTTGTGATGTTTCCATGGTAGACTGATACTAATATTGCCTAAATATATTATATATATTCTTAGTGTATATTGTTTCTTAGAGAACGCTGAATAAGGTATTTATTGCTGTATTGTACTTTTATTGGGATTTACTATTCTCTTTGTCCGTTTCTTTTCTGCAGGAATACATTCTTGATGTTTCAAACTGTAGAATGATGCTCTATGAGGTATGGATCCACTGCAGGCAAAATATATGCTAAGTTAGATGAGTTGGGGTGATCTACCTTGAAAATGAACATTATACATTAAGTTTCTCTCACTTTTACTCTCTTTCTTGCTAGAGAAACATAGAGAAAAGGCAGCAGAAGAAGGCACTGTGGTCTATCTATGTCTGGCCAAGATCCTGGACTCCTCTAGCTGGCTGAAGCTCAACCTGGACAAGACGGAGGAGGTGGTGGTGATTGAGCCTGGTAATTGGCAGGGCTCAGAGGCAGTAGGAGAGGTGACTGGTATGATGCTTGACTCCTCTCCACTTGCTGCCTCTGCTAAGGTGAAAAATCTGGGAGTCATTCTGGATGACAGATTGAAACTTGAGGCTCAGGTGTCATCAGTTGCCCAGAGTAGCTTCTACCATTTTAGCAGTATCACTTGGATTAGATTCTTAATCCTGCCTGATGATTTGCCCTCACTAGTGCATGCTTTTGTAACCTCCAGACTCAGCTACTGCAATGCTAATTACCTCATGGGCAAATGGAGGGGTCCTGTGTTGCCTGCAGCTAGTGCATAAACAGTGGCCAAGTTGCTGACAGGCTTTCCAAGGTCCTATCATGTGACCCTGGTCCCGTAGGATCTGAATTGGCTGCCGGTGATGCAGAGTAGAGAATCACTTTCAAGGATGGTCTACTGACCTATAAAGTCCTATAAAGACTGGGCCCTGGTTACCTGAGTAACCTCCTGACTCCCCACCACACCCAGTGTCCTCTCTGCTCCTCTGAGGTGAGCCTCCTAGCGGTTCGCAGGGCATGGCTCAAATCAGCTGGGGATTGATAATTTGAAGTGGCAGGAGAGGCCCTGTAGAGCTGGCCCCCAAGATCCTTGAGGGAGGCCCCCTTGTTGGAGGCCTTCAAGAGAGGCCTGCCCGCGCACCTTTGTAAGGAGGCCTTCAGAAAGTAGCTAAGGATCCCTTACATGAGCTGCTGATTAGTTTGGTTTTAAATTGGAATTACTGTTTAACCATATTATTTAATTTATATTATCTATTTTATTTATGTTGAGGAAGTCATGTAAGCATTTGTGAATACTGTTTACTGTGGTACTGTCTTGACTTTGTACAGCACCTTGAGCCTCAGGGAATGGACACTCAGCAAAATAAAGTTTTACTTACTTAATTGAAAACAAGCAGAATTTAGTAGAGTGTCAATAGACCTCTGTGATCATTGTTTCAGATCCTAGCTGGGTTACAGTTCTTTCTCAAAATCTGAGGCACAGTAACAAAAAACTATTTAGCAAAGAATGAAAACTTGTTTAAATACTTCCATGAGGTGTAAGGTACAGTAAGCATACACCTTGACATTTCTTAATCAGTTGGTGGTGGAGGTTGTGGGAAAGGGCAGATATCTGCCTCTAAATCTAAAATGTCCTTTTAATGCTAATTTCTTTGTGCCAGTTCAATAGAAGAGGGATGAATAAGATCCTTAACATGGTAAAAGTAGCCAGAACTTTTCCTACTAACTGATCATTTCTTATTTTCCTAATGTTCCTCTTTTTAGATTTATTACTTACTTTTATATTTTTCACTATGCAGTGACTACTTTTTGAAAAGAGGGTCTCCGGTGGCCATGTGTCTCCTTTCAGCTACTGCACACAGCCTTCTATTTTCTATGGTCAACTGCAAGTCTTCCGCTTCAGGACAGGATCCGACAGATCATTTTTCCCCTCTTCCACTGGGACAACCACTCTTCTTATTACAGTGAAGAATGACTTCCTGATGATAGGAAGAAGGGCATTGCCTCAATGCCTGAAAATTTATTGATGTATTGTAACAACATATTTTGGATGTTGTACTCTACTGGAAGTCATATACAGTATAACTCCCTGCCACTAGCTGAAGAATAAACTTATACAAATTTGCAGTGTGGTAAATAGCACCAATCTCTGCACTATAAAACAGGGCTGTAGATGAACTCTCAGAAAAAGTTATTTTGTATAAGTCTAATGGAAAACCATAAGTTCTACAATATCAGATATTAAGCATATCTCTTAGCTGTAATGGTAGTAATTATTGGTTTTTATTGACCATTGATTTTGTAATACATGGAATATAGATTTTATGCAGTATTCATCTGAATAACTCAGCACATCATTTGTTTACTTTTAAGGTGCCATTGTTTCCAACTTTGCTATCTCTTAGCTTACCGTCCTCTTCAATGTCCTCTGCAGGTTTGCTCCAGATTGCCCTCTATGCACTTACTGTACCACTGTACAATGTACAATCAAATAGGCTGGGCTTCCCCTTGAGAGACAACACTCACTGCATATGGCTTCCTTGTGTGCCAAATTCTGGACTGGAAAACTCTGAGTACCTGAACAGGATCCTTTCCATTGCTTCTAGCACTTCTTATTCCCTTAGATATGAAGCAGGCAACAAATTCCAGACCCCTCTTTTTAAACGGACTTCTGATCAAGCGTTCTTCAAACAACAAGAAGAGGCCCAGCATAACAGTGCATAAGAAGGTGCCAGTTCTGTATTGTTGTAAGGTTTTTTCTCTCATTGTCTGTTTTTATATTTCTTGTGGTTTACACTGTCCCGTTTATTGTATTGTATTGTCTCTCATGTTTTTCCATTTATTGTATTGTATTACTTCTCATGTTACCTCCTGGATCATACCTGAAACAGTCGCACTTGCTGTGTAGAGTACTCACTTGATCAATAAAAAGCTAATAAATAAACCACAGACCAAAAAAGGGAGCTAGGCAAACCCAAGTTAAAGTCAATTTATAAATGGCAAGAAAAATCTTTATTGGTTGTGAGACTTTACCAGACTGTGCATTAACTTTCTAGCACCACACCAGATCCCATTACCAGGACAAAAAAGTCTAATTGCCTACAAAATCAAGGACAATTTTCATGTACTGTACATATTTTGTTATTTTAGATGTATTCAAGCAAACAATTTATTTAAAATTTTTTTTTAAATGTTTCAGTTTATTGTACCTATAATTCAAAAGAGCAGAGAGTCATTTTATAGCGCAATAAGCCCCTCCAGATTGTGCATTAAAGGATTTGAATGCATTTCCCAGAGGCATGAGGGCACTTGGCCTTTGAACTCATGCCGCACTCCACTGAGGCATGCATTAAAATCTTTTAGTGCACACCTTGTCATGGCTTATTTACTTATACATTTTTTATGCTATTAATCCTGTTTTCCCCCATGCACCAATGGCCCCCTTTGTGACAGCCACCCCAGCCCACACCCCAAATGTTGCCCCTGGACTTTAGATAGTGCAGAGGTAGCATGGCCTGGGTCATTAGATGTGGGGTCCGCAGGTGGGCAGAGTCATTCTGCTGCTGGTGCACCTTATTTTCCCATGTTCTCCCTCACATGGAGTGGCATTTAATGATGCCACTGGGTGGCAGACATGGTCCTGTGCACCACGTGCCAGTCATCTGCCCCTTCTCCACCCTACTCTTGCACACTCAGCATGCTGCCCCCAAGTCTCTGCTAGGGGCCAGTTAAGCACTTAGCTATGTACCACCGCCTCACTCTAGAGGAGAAGAGTAGTCCAGCAGATGCTCAACCCCCTCCACCCAGCCGACTCTCCAAGTCTGGGTCATCAGTGCCACAACCAGTAGTACTCCAGCTGCACCAGTGAGCCAGCAGCTTACTGCTTATATAATTTATTTTAACATACAAACAAATTAAAATGCATAAATGTAAAGTTCCAGAGAGAATAGAATACCACTCATACATAGGACAAAAAACTCATCTTCACATATTTGATGCAAAAACGCCTTCTTCAGAGGGTGGAGTTTGATAACTAAGGCACCACTTAAATAGCCCTTGCCTCTACATAATATTAAAGCCTGATATCATGTCCTCCAGCACCCATGAATCAGAGAAACAGCCAGGGAAAAGTAACTAAGTGCAATATCCTTAATTACAAAACGAGTCTCAGATACAAATAACAACAAAGCTCCAAAGGTTGTGAGCTACCTAACAACGAAATGCACCTGGCACCCTGCACACCATGCAGTGCTGGCAGTGGAGGGTCAGAGGCCCCCCCATCCCATTGCTCCCATTGCCCGTAGTGTTACAGAAATAAGTTCCCTGGTAGTCTAGCAGTACCCCCACCACCCGTAACCTCGATCGCCTGGATAATGCATGCACCCATTGCCCTGGCAGTCTTGTGTTTCCTCCCCCACACCATCCTGACCCTCCAATCACCCAAACTGATATTCATTATTATTCATGGTAGTTCAGTGGTACCCCCTCCCGCCTGAATCCTCGATCACCATCAAATTAATAATATAAATATCTCTGATGGTCAGTGGTCCCCGCCTCGTACCTCAATGCCGTAGTTTATTAATAATAATAGCCCTGGTGGTCCAGTGGATACCCACTCCCTGCCCGTACCTCTGATCACCATAGATTATTAGTAATAATAGCCCTGGTGGTCCAGTAGATCCCCTCTCCCTGATCATACCTCCAATCACCGAAAATAATAATCGTTATTATCCCTGGTGGTCCAGTGGTTCCCCCATCCACACAGGACCCCCAGCCAACCAAGTTCCCCCCCAGTCATCAGCAGGCAGGATAACCACCTGCATGCCACCGCGGCTGCCCGCTGAATGACAGTTTACAGTAGTAGCCTCAAGCTCATTGGTCCACACTGTGGACCAATGGGCTTGCAGTGCATACTGTTATAATTCACAACTTTGTGAATGAATGACTTCATTCACAAAGTTGTGAATTATTAAAGTATGCACTGCAAGCCCATTGATCCACAGTGTGGACCAATGAGCTTGCAGCTACTACTGTAAGCTGTCATTTGGCTGGCAGCCGCGGTGGTATGCGGGCGGGTATGCTGCCCGCCAATGACCGGGGGAGCTGGGTGGGCTGGGGTCCTGTGTGGGTGGAGGCATGGGGGAACCACTGGACCACCAGGGAAATATATTTCAATAATATGTCGGTGATCTGGAATTCAGGCAGGGAGGGGGGGTACCACTGGACCACCAGGGATAATAACGATTGTTATTTTCAGTGATTGTAGGTACAGGCAGGGAGGGGGACCCACTGGACCACCAGGGCTAATATTTGTAATGCATTACAGCAATCGGAGGTACAGGAGGGGAGGGGTTACCACTAGACTACCAGGGAAATATGTGGGTGCTTGTGCACGGTGTTCTGGGGGGGGTAGCCATCCAATACAGCAGCACACCTGTGGGTGGAGAGCAGTTGAGATGTTTTCTATGGGCTCATCTTTGAGCCCAGGTATGCGGCATATCTCTAGGTTGTGCCAGCAGATGTGCAGCACATCCTGGGCTGAATATCAGATGTGTCGCAAATGCATGGGCACGCCCCCTGGAGACGTGCCACATACATTATCTTTGCACCCCGGCGCATCAGAAATTGTGCTGCGCAATTCCCACTTTCGAATATTGCCCCGGGGCGCAGTTCTGGGGTTGCACTGGTGCAACTCAGTTGCGCCAGGTGCAACCCATTTGTATACTAGGCCAGGTAGCATAGTGTGCAAAGCAAGGATGTCATGGTAAGGCTTTGAATGGTCCTAGTTTTGACCTCAACCATCCCCTTATCCACAAGGGATACGACAAAGGGAACAGCCTCAGAAGGGACTTTAGCCTACAGGCCATAAGGGATGGCCAACCAGAACCCTGAGACATGCGCCCCTCCCCTTTTGGATGATGATACACACACAGGCCATGTCCAATGAGGCTATCTCTTAACTGCCCCATGCAGTGGGAACACCAGTCATCCAAGCTCTCACCTCTTGCTGATTCAGGGAGAATCATCTGCAGGAGACATGACAGCCCCCATTCCCCTAGTCTATGTTCCTTGTGGGACTACCATGCTACCACAGAATGAGCACTGCTCCTAGTGCTCAATCCCCCCAAGCACCTCATGCTATACATTTCTCCACAGCACTTTGCAAGTCAGCTAAAAACCTTTTACAACCTATGTCTGACAAGTGTGCACCATCCCAGGCATAAAACTGAGGTATTTTATGAAATGGGTAGAAAGAATGCTGGCTCCTCATTGTCCATGAGGTATTTTCAGCCTGGTCATTATCCCAGCACAACAGCCCGACTGAAAGTAATTAAACAAAAATATGTTTGATACATTTTACTAAAAAGTACCCACTTCATAATTGTAATAAGGCACCCCAAGGTGTGTGTTACGATGGACTAACAACCCTTCTCAGATGGTGGAAGCACTTGGCTTCACCTCGTGCTTCAACCTACTTGAGGTGGGCCATTATCTCACCATAACCCTTCCCCTGTCATGCCTTATTGTTTAAGTAACAACTACATTATAGTGCCTGAGGAAAATCCCACCAACTGAATCAGTAAAACCCCACATTGCCATGTCAGTTAACCTGTGGGCTTTCTCAGCTGCAGCGGGGTTTCTCACATGTTATCATTGCCTCCACTTGATGATGTGCAACTAGACTATGTGCACTCTGGGCAGGCTTCCTGAAACAACAAAAACAGTTCCTCCTTTATCTGGCACAACAGTTTCTATGACTTCACCAATTCTAACTTGTTTTCTTCCAGATGTACCACCAAAACGCTGAGAGGATCCTGCCGCTGAGCTTCGGCTATGAACCATGGGAGCAAGTCACCCCATCTGATCCCCCAATGTCCAATCCAATGTATTCACAGTTGCTGAGGGTCCAAGTAGAGGTTATCACCCCTGGAGCTTTGCCTCACATGAACAGCCACCCAATGAATGAAGGTGTGCCCGCATAACCAAGTTTGCCTTATCCTGGAAATGCCACCTGCCAGGAAACAAAACAAGAAAGTTAAGCAATTGGGGTCTCACATACCCTTCAAAAGCATGTGACCTAATAAGCCAAACATCTGGATCTGACAAACTGTCAGTCCCTTGGCCCTAGCATTTGTGGCAGCCCCAAGGCAGAAGGAATTAGTGTTGAACTCCACCGAGTCCAGACCCAACCCCCTCATGGCTTTTTCTAGAACGTGGTGAATAAGGAAAGGGCTGACCCCTTACTTGGTCTTGATACTCTCTTTATACCAGAGGTCTGTATTTTGGTGGATTTCTGTGATATTTCTGTAAAGAAACATAGGCATCACATGGCTGTCATCTCTGCATCTGTGAAAATGGTTATCTTTAAATACCGGTTAGATCAGGATATTTCTTATGTGCAATGGTATAATGACTTTTTATTGAATCTTAGGATAGAGCAACTGATTGCTGGTAATCATCATACTTATAAGTCTTTCAAGAAAATATTGGGTACATTGTTCGCCCCTTAGTCTATTTCTCTGGATGTGAAGTGACACCATGTGGGTTTTACTTACTGTGTCCTACAGACTTGGTTTTGCAAATTCATAGGATGGGTATTATTTTCATTTTCTGTATTTTTGTATTGTTCATGAGCAGACTGCTCATACACTGGATTTTTTGTTTGCTCCCTAGATTGTGCATTTCCTTCTCTACATAGATTTGTGGGGTTTGGTATGGTTGATTGTTATATGTTTTTGCACTGTTGTTTCCTAATTTCAATAAAGTATACTAATTTAAAAAAAAAATAGAATGTGGTGAAACTGGAACACCATTAGTAAGGTCCCATCTTCATGGTGAAAAAAATGTTACCCCCCTCCACACACACACACACACACACACACACACACATACACAGTAGCCCCTCTGATCACATATTCCGGAACTCGGGTGTGTATGTCCCACTGCACCCCTGGATGAGGCCTCAGTCTACACCACCACCTCCAAAATGTCCTATTGGTCTTGCTCCTTAAGAGCTGGACAAACATCCCGTCCTATATAACCACTATATCCACAGCCCCAATGGCCACTGGAAGCCCTGACCACGTACTCAGCTGTACCACACTGGACACCCACCACTGAATGTGTGCTCCAAGCCAGTGGAGCCAGGGCTGTTCCATACAATGTTCTTTGTGGGTCTGTAGAAGGCTACAAAGAACACTGTGTGGAACAGCCCAGCCTCCGCTGGCTAGGAGCACACCATCAGCAGTTCCCCCCACACCTGCTCTAACAGTACCTGGCTAATCAGCCAATGTCTTCTGGCCATTTTGGAGCACCCTGGGACCATCCTTCCAACACTCTGTGGAGGCATAATGCTCACGTATTGTCCTCCAGCCCAGCAGCCTTGGTGAACCATGAAATGCCTGCTAAATGCTGCCCCACTGCCCCAGGCATCAAGCCTCCCCAATTTATCTACAATAAATTGAGGCATAACTGGTCCACCAGAATGGACCAAGCATTCTCTCACTCCTGGGCTGCCACACACTCAGGAATTTCTCAATATCCCTCCAGTAGGCCACCCGCATGCTGGGTACTAACAAATTCCTAAGGAATTCCTAGGCTTCTGGATCATTAATTCCCAGAGGAAGGCTAGGACTCCCCTGGGATGCATCTCCACTTTTGGAGTCAGCTTCCGGAATCTCTGTCACTGCAAACGAGAAAAATCATCAGTAATATTGTTATCCACACCCGGCACATGCACAGCTTTAAACTGGATATTAAGTACCAAACACCTGAGCACAAAAACTCACATGAGGTCACCCAGAGGGCCCTTGGTCCCTAACTGCCCATTAATGGTGTGGACCACACCAGTGTTGTCCAACCTGAAGTTTACCTTCTTTGCCCCACACTACCAATGCAACTATGATGGAAAAAATTCCAGTAACATAATCTACTTGGTCAAGCCTTCCTCTTCCTAGGATGAAGGCCACTGCCCTATGCACCAATCTGCTGAAAGTAAGCTCCAGAGCCAAAGCCCACAGGAAGCGTCCATGAATAGTTCAAGCTCCTAGCTGGTGGTTACTTCCAATCAGATCAACACCCTTCATGTTTTGCCATCTGACATGACAAAAAAAATCTTAAATTACTCAGTGAATACCTGTATATGCAGACGATGTTAAGATAGGATGCCGATATTGTTCCACACAGTAAGCCCAAGAACTTCAAGAAGATTTAGATGGAATATGTGCCTGGGTTGAAAAAATGGGGTATGAGACTCAATGCAGACAAACGCAAATTAATGCACATGGGCAAACATAACCCTTACACCTCCTACACATTAAATAAAAAAACCTGTGTGTTACTAACAATAATAAAGATCTGGGGGTTCTAGTTTCTGAGACTTTTTTTCTGCACACATCAACTTAATGCCGCTATTTGCAAATTTAACAGAGCCATTTGGTCTATTAAACAAAATATTAATTCAAAAAAACCTGGGATCAGATATTCAAAACTTTGCACTGGTGCAAACCGTTTATGCCGGGATTGCACCCCATTTGCACAGATCCCCTATATTCAAAAGACCAAATAGCACAGGCAAACTGGTATAATGCCACGCAAAGTGATAATGTATGCACTGGGCAAAGAGAGGGGATGTGTACATGAATACAGGAGCCATGCTATATTTAGTGCATTAGCATCGTGCAAAATGAGTTTGTGCGACACATAGCACAGTGCAAGTTACCGCCCAGAAAAAGGTTGTCTTAACTCTGGGCAAAACAAGGATGGGGGGGCATGGACATGACAGTAACAGGCAACAGGGCTGTATGCAACAACAGTACCATTGTGCACCTGATGACTGCATTCACTGAGCAGAAAGAGAGGGCAGAAGGCCACCCTGGGCCACTCCATATGCCAATATGCTGCAAACTGATGGTACCAGCCACAAGTCCTAGCATGGTACCCTGGCAGTGCCCATGACACCTACATCTGGCACCAGTCCCAACTCTGCCAGGCAGTTGAGAGTGGCCAAGTACCCAGTGGACACCCTGTTGGTGAGTATAGCACACAGTCCCAGTCCCTCCATAGGGGGTACACCAACACAATACAGCACACGCATGCTGCACCGAGGGGAGAGAGGGTGGTGAGGGGAGGGCATACAGGTGCCCAGGATGCACCACAGAGTCTGTGCTGCTACACGGCTGGGGTTATCCATACAGTGAACATGTTTCAGTGATGGGAATGCCCCTGACATCTTTGGGCCTGTATCATGATATGTGTCTGCCCCCCCCCGAGCACATACCACACACCTGTACATACACCCCGTCACACATGGCCAGCCATGTGTGTGTTACTGTGAGGATCTCATGCCAGTAGTGGCACAGAATCTGTGGGTCACAGGACAGTATAACAGTGTTGTCCACTGTCAGAACACACCTGCCAGCTGGGCCTGTCTATTTGTGGATAGCAGCATTCAATGTAATCTGACACACCATATGCATTGATGTGTCCCACACATTACCGGCTACCCATGGTACTGTAGCATATTTTATTTATTTATTTATTTATGACTTTGGTAACCGGGTAGGTGCGCTGATCCCAGGGACCGTTTCCAGGCACATCCCAGGCCACCATACAGTGACACAGAGTACAAAGCAGTGATGCATAAATACAGTATACAGATTAACAAGATCAAGGTTATAATAAACATAGGTCGACATCACAAAATAATAGGTAACAAAGGTACAACTAGAAATAACAATGTTGTTTGAAGAAGAGTTAACACAGATGTACACACACTATGTAGTACACTGTCCTACTATGGCTGGAGCCTGAAATGCTAGGAGAGAGACACAGTGCACAGGCTTGCAAATACTATGTACAGCAAGGAATTGACAGCCCAGGGAAACAGTGGCATCTGGATGTAGCCGCTAGCCATTCTTTAAGGTGAGATTTGAAATGGTCATGGGAGTCAGCGGAGCGGAGCTTGGCAGGCAGTTGGTTCCAAAACATAGGGGCAGCTACTGACAGGGCTCTTTTGCCCATGTTAGTGGATACTCTGAGGAAATACGGGGGGGATACTTTGTGAACGTAGGGGGATGAACAGTACGGGCTGTGAGGATGGCAGCGAGGGGGGGACTCCTGGCCAGTCTGGATGGCGGAGTCAATCATGCTACCAAAGTGGCTGTGTAGCGGTAGCCAACCTAGCATATTGTAGAGGGCACAATGGTCAGCTAAGAATGGTGCCAACATGATGAAACGACATGCACAAATTGTAGGCAGAGGAGAGCTTTGTCATTAGGTTTGAGGATGTTCTAGTGTAGATGGTGGCGCAGTAGTCCAGGATAGGGAGTAGATTGCCCTGGACAATGGCAAGTCGGGTGGCCTGGGTGAGGTGTTGCCAGAATCTGTAGACAGCACCTAGTTTTTGGTGGAATCTTCTAACAAGAGAGTGGATGTGGTCAGTGAAAGAGAGTGAGGGGTCGAGCAAGACTCCTAGGTATTTAAAGGAGTCAACTACTTCGAGGGGTTGGCCATCGGGGAGATGCCGTTGAGAGCAGGGAGGGTTTTGGATTTAGCTAGGAATGGTTTGGATCCAAACAGCATCGATTTAGTTTTTTAAGTATTAACCAGAAGGAGGTTTTCTGTGAACCAGTTGTGGGCTGCATTATAATTTTGGGAGGGTACAGAGGAAATGAGATCGAGGGATTTGTCACTGTGGTAGAGTACGAGGTAATCGGCGTAGAGGAGAGAGTGGCATTTTAGGCTGTCTGAGAGAAGGGAGATGATAAACAGAGAGAAAAGTATGGGACCTAGGATGGAGTCCTGGGGCACACCCAACAATACTGGTAGGGTAGGGGAACTGGCGGAACCAATACGTACGAATTGGGTATGAGCTGAGAGGTAGCTTAGGAACCAATTTGTAACTTCAAGTGAGCAGCCGAGACCCCATAGTTTGAGTAGAAGGAGGGCATGATTGACCATGTTGAACACTTTTGAGAGGTCGACGAAGACCATACCAGTGGCATTTCCATGGTCAGTGTTTAGTAGGATATGGTTGGTCAGCAGTGCAAGGGCAGTGGTAGTGGAGTGGTGTTTGTGAAAACTGTGCTGTTGGCTACTCAGGAGATTATGCTTGCCCATATACTCAGCAAGCTGGTAGTGGATAGCCTTCTCTAGTAGTTTACTAAGGTGGGGGAGGATGGAGATGGGATGGCAGTTGTCAGAGGATAATGGATTGCCTCCCTTGAAGATGGGAATTACCTTGGCAATCTTCCAAGGGTTGGGCATAGAGGAGGAGGAGGAGAGGGCAAGGTTAAAGATATAGGTGAGAGGCTCAATGATAGCCCGGGAGACGAGCCTGAGGAAGGCTGGGGAGAGACCATCAGCCCCAGAGGACCCATGATTAGGGAGGTTCTTGAGTAGCTTTGCAGTGTCAGCAGTTGAGAGGGCTTTAAAATAGAAAGGAGGGGCATAAGGATGGGTGGTGGACCCGTCATGGATCAACCAAGTGTTGGAAACGGGGACAAAGCAATTTGGCAGGCTAGATGGAAGTTTGTTTAGATACATAGACAGGTCGGTGAACTTGTCATTGAAAGCCCTGGCCACTTCTAGGAAGTCTGTAATAATACCGTCGGAGGAGTGTAGTTGCAGTGGTGCCTTGTTTGAGTGGGGGTTAAGGAGGGACCCAATTAATTGCAAGAACTTCCTAGGATCACCAAGGTTAGCCTGTCGGAGATGGCAGAAATGGTTCTGTTTAAGGGATTTGGCTAGATGTTTACATAGGTTTCTCCGGTGCCTATAGGCCTCCCAGAGAGCAGGGAAGGGGGAGGCCTTGTAGGTAGATCAAGCACGATCCCTGTCTTTCATAAAGGCAAGAAGGTCTTTAGTGACCCAGTGTGAGTAACCTCCTCTAACCCTTCTTGTAGTGACAGGAAAGTGCCTGTCCTGCAGGGTCAGGAGTGTCTGGGTGAACAGGGTAACAGCTTGGGACACATCTGTAAGAGAGTAGAGAGATGACCAGTCCAGAGCCCAAGCCTCCTCTTGGAGGCTTGTGGTGTTTGTGTTCTTGAAATTTCTGAAAGACAGGTACTTTGGGGGGGGACGTTTAAGTTTGGATGACCAGAGAAGATACGTAGGGGAGTGGTCACTGATAGAGTCAGCCATGGTACCAGTGTGCAGTACACAGCCCTCCCTGTTTGTAATAATCCAGTCCAGAAGGGTCTGGGTGGCTGTGCATGAATTTTGTCTGGTGGGGAGAGAGATTGTCTGAACCAGATTCTAATGTTTTAGGTGGGTAACATAGTCCGGCTGGTGGGTGCTCAGTCAATTTAAGTTGAAATCCCCAAGGAGAATAGAGTCCCTGTGAGGGGATAAGGAGCCGAGTCCCACGAGGAAGCTGTTTAAGCCCTCAGTACCAGCAGTGGAAGGGTTGAGCAACACCCTATGAACAGCTTCTTCTTGTTGCTGAGGGTTAGTTCACAGAGGAGCCATTCACTGGGGGATTTGGAATCAGAGTCGAGGACAATATTTGCTGAGAAGGGCTCCCTTACAAAGAGAGTGATGCCACCTCCCTTTTTTTTGCCTGGCCTATCGTGGCGCAGGGAGGAGTACCTTGGCATTTGGTGAGTGGAGATGGCATGGTGAGGATTTAACCAGGTTTCTGAAATACTGAGGATGATGTGGGGCTTGTATAGAGTGGTCCATGCCTCCAGGTCCAGGAATTTTGAGGGAAGACAATGTTGATGTGCGCAACCTTTAGTCCAGGGGCATTTGCCCAGATGCTGGAGGAGGCAGAGATATGGGAATTTGGTGGCCATGATTGCATTCAACATCACCAGCCAAAAGGAGGAGGAAGGAGAGCAGAAGAATGTAAGGGTGGGAGTGAGCACAGGGAAAACAGGAAAGGGATGCCAGATAGTGGCCAAGCAAGCGGTGTTCCTGATTTGAGAGAAAGGAGAGTGTGATAGACACTGTAGCAGACACAACCATATGTCTATGGCATGCAGCACAACCACCCGTCCCAGTGGTGCTAGCCCCCTGGGGCACAATAGTCTGTGCAGCTGTGTGCAAACCCAGCCTGCAGCTACCGACCCGTACTTCCAGTCTGACATACAGGTGGTGCTGTGTGCAAACCTAGCCTGCTGCTACCAACCTCTAGTTCCAGTCTGACATACAGGTGGTGCTGTGTGCACCCTGAAATGGCCCAGGCAATCTACACATGGAAATGCATGCAAATCAGGCCATAATGACATGCTAATGTGGCTGTATGCCCTCTGAATGCCTAAGTAGATTAATTTGCATATCTGTTTTGAGTATGGTAAACTTTTGCCCTGGGCAAATCTGTCTGAACCTTAGCATGGTTCTACAGTATTTGGCCTGCACTGTTGTTTGCAGTTGTTAAGCACCACTTCCTTGCTAGTGCCCACAGTGGCCATGTAGTTCACGTTTGCCTGACACCACCTCTGTGTGCAATGGGCTACTGTTGCTGGTTGCACTGCCCGGCTGCTATATTATGAGCTGTCTTCTTTGCTGAGCTGTCTTTGCACTGCACTCACAGCCAGGTTTGCCCACCTCCGTTTGCTCACCATATTCAGCAGTGTTTGTCCCTGGGCTATTCCTTTGAATATTGCATGCTATTTGCTGTGGGCTAATTTGCCCACTGGGCACTGCAAATTTTGCCTCCAGGCAAAGTTTTGCATACTGGGCCCCCGATGTCCTAATGCCTCTGTTTAGAGCTTATGTTAAAAACTTGGAATATGCTGCATAGGTTTGGTGTCCCTACAAAAAGTCATATAGTAAAACATTTGCAAATGTTCAGAGGAAATTTACTAAAAACATTCTTGAACTTAAAAATAAATCATATTTAGAAGGATTAGAAACACTCAAGCTAATGCCTTTAGAGAGAAGAAGATGTTGGGGTGTTCTGCTTTTGATGTATGATGTCATAAACGATCCTTTGGCCAGATATTCAAAACTTTGTGCTGAGCACAAACCATTTGCACTGGGATTGTGCCCCATTTGCACTTATTCCCTGTATTCAAAAGACCAAGGTGCATGGGCAAACTGGAATAGGGTTGCAAAATGATATGGCACTGAGCGGGGGGCATGTATATGAATACAGGCACTATGCTATATTCAGCGCTAGCACTGTGTAAAGTGTGTTTGCGCATATTCCACGACACATAGCACAGTGCAAGTTACCACCCAGGAAAAGGTAGTCTTAACTCTGGGCAAAACAAGGATGGGGACATGGACACAGCAACAACAGGCAACAGGGCTGTATGCAACAACAGCATCATGGTGCACCTGATGACTGTAGTCATTGGGCAGGAAGAGATGGCAGAAGTTAACCCTGGGCCACTCCTCATGCCAAAGAAGTGATATGCTGCAAACCAATTGTACCAGCCACGAGTCCTAGCACAGTACCCTGGCAGCGCCCATGACGCCATCATCTGGTATCAGCCCCAAACCTGCCAGGCAGTTGAGGGTGGCCTAGTACCCAGTGGACACCCTGTTAGCAAGTACATGCAGCACACACCTCCAATCCCTTCATGGGGGTACACCAACACAATACAGCACACACATGCTGCACTAAGGGGAGGGAGGGTGGTGAGAGAAAGTGTACAGGTGTCCAGGATACACCATATGGTAGGTGGTGCCACATGGCTGGGGTCATCCACACATTGCACATGTTCCAGTGACGGGAATGCCCCTGACATCATTGGGACTGTATGATGGTATGCAGGGTTTTATTTAACTCTAAAAATTGATTAGCGTTTTGCTCATAAAAGTTCTAAAACATTGTAAAAATGCATAGCACTTGCCTCACTGTGTTTAACAAACATTACACTTCTAGAAAACCTATATAAATGCTTTCTGTACAGTTAGTATTGTCCCAAGGAAAAAACTGCTAATCAATTATTTAAAACCCTGGTATGTGTCTGGCCACCCAGGGCACATACTGCACACTTGTACATGCATTCCATCACACACAGCCAGCCATGTGTGTGGTACTGTGAGAATCCCATGCCACTGGCTCAGCATATGTGGGTTACAGGACAGTATGACAGTGTTGTTCACTGTTAGTGCACACCTGCCAGCTGGACCTGTCGATGTGTGGATAGCAGCATTTAATGTTACCTGACACACAGTATGCATTGATGTGTCCCTCACAATACTGGCTACCCATGGCACTGTTACGTATGATACACACTGTAGCAGAATCATCAGTATGTCTATGGCATGCAGCACAACCATCCGTGCCTGTGGTGCTTGTCCCCTGGGACACAATAGTCTGTGCTGCTGTGTACAAACCCAGCCTGCTGCTACTGACTTGTAGTTCCAGTCTGACATACAGGTGGTGCTGTGTGCACCCTGAAATAGCCCAGGCAATCTGAACGTGGAAATACATGTAAATGAGGCCATAATGACATGCTAATGTGGCTGTTTGCCCTCAAAATACCTAAGTAGGCTCATTTGCATATGTTTTGAATATGGCAAGCTTTTGCCCTGGGCAAATGTTTTTGCTCCGGGCAAACATGTCTGAGCCTCAGCACAGCTCCACAGTATTTTGCCTGCACTGTTGTTTGCAGTTGTTCGGCAGCACTCCTTTGCTGGCGCCCACAGTGGCCATGTGGTTTACCTGTGCCTTAGTCCACCACTGCATGCACTGGGCTGCCATTGTTGTTTGCACTGCCCAGTTACTATATTCAGAGCTGTCTTCTTTGCTGGGCTGTCTTTGCACTGCACTCATAGACATGTTTTCCCACCTTCGTTTACCCGCTATATTCAGCAGTGCTTGCCCCGGGCTATTACTTTGGATAGTGCGTGCAGTTGGATGTGGGCTAATTTTGCCCACTGGGCACTGCAAATTTTGCCCCCCAGCAGTTTTGAATATTGGGCCCCAGAGGGCATCCATTACAAGTAGTGGACAGAACTTTTAATTCCAAATCAAGAAAATATTTTTTTCACTTTGAGAGTAATTGGCCCATGGAACAGATTACCACTGGATATTGTCATTAGCAAACAAAGGTAGAATTCAAGCGTAGATTAGACAAATATATTCTTTCAGGTGGAGATCTTAAGTATTATTCCTTTTAGTACAGGAGCATTTATGGGCATTATTGCCCCCTTGCTCCTTAGTGACCTTAGTATGATCATTAATATGAACCCCATTGAAATAGTTCAGGAAAGCCAGCCACACTCCCAGGTCTTCTCTCATGCTCTGTCAGCTGGATCCTGTGGTGAAGCTTTTAACATCACATACCTGCCTTCACCAAATGATGCAGGGATGTTCTGCCCATGTGAATTACTTTGCACACAAAGCTGAGGTGGCCCAACAACTACTATAGTTCACACAAGGTGATCTTGCATGCCTTTTCCACTCTGACCAACAGTTCTTTCAATGCCACCACCTTATCATGTGGTAGGTGACACTCCATGTCTACTGTGCTGATCTCAATGTCCAAGAATGACAGCATGATGCATGTTTTTTCTGTCTTGTGCTCTGCTATGGGCACCCCCAAATCTGCACACATGGCCTGAAAGGACCACAGTAAGAGCCCTCAGTCTCTGGATCTGGGTATTCCCATAAACAGGAAGTTATCCAGGTAGTGTACTACTGTGTACAACCCACCTTTGGTGTGGTTACCTAGTGCAGGAACATGCTAAACTGGTGAAACACAGTGCAAACCTCAGCACACTCCATTGGCATGCAGCTGTCAACATAGTACTGACCATCAAATTTCATCCTCATAAAATCCATGTCCTCTGTGTGTACTGGCAAAAGAAGGAACGCAGACTCTAAATCTGACTTAGCTATCAGAGCCCCCTGCCCCACTGCCCAGATCACCTTTACTGCCTGACAAACAGCACATAAGACATTGATGTACAGCATGGAGCAATGTGGTCATTGACCGAGTCCTTATGTGGGTAAAATAAATGATTAATCATCCTAATCTCAGCCAGTGCCTTCTTGGGGGCTAGGCCAATAGGTGACACCTTGAACTGCAGTTGGGGCAATGTGGCAAATGGCCTGCTAATCCTCCATGCTGCAATCTCTTTTGCCAGCTTAGCCCAAACTATCTCCAGTCATGCCCTGGCAGACTTCAGGTTCTCAGCCTCGTACAACATTTGGGGGCCCATGTATTACATTCTAAAACCTTCCCTAAAGCCATCTGACAGGTCATGAGTGGTTGCTCAATCCAGGTAAACACTCAGCTAAGCCTCAACATGATGTGCCCTTATTGGCATTGGGGGGGCCAAGGTGCACCACTTCCGAAAGGGCTGTGGCACAGTGGTTACCCATTTGCACTGGATGAACTGATGTGGTTGGTAACACACCATGCACTCATGCTTGAATCTACATTGTTCTATTTTACACACCCCATGATTAAAATGATAACAGCACTCTACCCTTTTTGCAATTTCCTTTCATTGCCCTGTCCCTCTCCTTTTGGTAGCAATGGTCTCCTGACTGGAAAGCCTCTGTCAGTATGCTAAACCCCCCACTGAGATCAATGGTCCACAACAGTGAAAGGTCTAGCATGTCCAAGGTCCTAGATGAGTCATCTTTCTTCAATGAAATTCTTCTTCATACTGGAGCCAGTACCCCCCCCCCCACACACACACACAGTTTGTTGCCATGGATAGCCAACATCTGGCAACAGTAATTCCATCGGCCAGCCACCTTAACCCAATTAACCTGAAACAAAATGCCTGCAAAAACTGCAAAATAAGCAGACCTGTTTTAACAGATCCAGTGTATAGTGACCCTTTTCTTAGCTTCCACCCCTTTGTCCTTGCCCTTTTTTTTCTTCTCATCCTCTGGCTCTGTGGGCCTATTAGGCAAGGTGAAGGTATCCATATATTCCCCATTGCCTATCTGCTGTCTAACCTTGTCAGAGAAGTGTAAACCCACTGGATCCCCCAGGCTTACACAGCTCATGGGGACTGGTAGCAGCAAACTAAGCACCATGGGAGTAGGAGGTAAAACAACCACATCCTGCACCACTGTTGGCACTGAACCTGCTGACTGGGGTTCCAGCTGCTTGCGCTCTTGTGCCTCAGTGAAAGCCATCACCTTTTCCAGTTTTTGCTTGAATAGTGACAGTCCCCCCCAGCGGTGCCACCAGCTAGGGAAGGGCTAGGGAAGTTGAATTGGGCCTACAACAGAACCAGTGTGATATAGTCCCCCCCAGAGGAGCCCACAATCAACTGGGCTGCCGGATTCTGGATCAGCTGCAGGCATCGCAACAAACCTCCTGATAACCCTTAGTACAAAGCATTGCACTAGTCAAGGTTAAAGGTGACAAAGGCACAATCAATCATAACTAGATCAACAGGGACTTGATGTGGTTTTATCCTGTGATGTTATGGATATTATAGAAGCCAGCTTGGACCACAGCTGCCACCTGTTGATCAAGTGACAACCTGCTGTCCATGATGACCCCAGGATTCTTCACCACATCTACAGCTCTGGGTGGCATCTACAGCTCTGAGATATACTATACAACCCATCATTGCTGGGCCCTGCTTGCCCGGCTCAATAATCATGACCTCCATCTTACCCAGGTTAAAGCAAGAAGCCTATCGAGTTCTTGCTCAAACAGCAATGGCTGCATATGTACTGTTAAATTGTTGGCCCAATGGAATCACCAGAGGCTGTGGGAGAGCCTGGCCTGTCATTGCTGGGGGATGACAGAGACTTGGGCCACTAGTTGAGGATGGTGGTCTAAACCAGCACATCAGGTTGGACTACCGGCTGACTTGGTCCCCTGATCCCCCAGGCCCACTGGAGGCTGAACCAATGACAGGGCAGCCAGATGGTATTGAGCCTCTCTGTCCAGGTTGGCCGCTCCCCTCCCCCTACTCTGGTGCTTGAGGTCTGGCTCGACCTTCGGGCCAGGAACATCACAAATTCGAATTAACAGTGCCCTCAAATCATCAACACTCCAATTCTCAAAATTCGACCTACCTTGTGGTGATTTGCTGCGATAAGCCATGGCCTCCCAGATTCTGGAATTAGGCAATCTATTATGCCTACTTCTTGGTTGGGCCAAGACGACCACCTGCCTCTCAAAGTCCGCCACTACTGCCTTCCCCTTTCTGGCATCCTGGGTCACTCTGTTATTTGTGAAAATACAAGTACACAGAACACTAAAACCCCTGTCAACAGTGTCTGCCTCTCCTTCCTATTACAACACAGGCTTGTACGATTAATCTCTCTTTTTTGTTTTATAAAGGATGACCCCCCCCCATTATTTCTATACCTTAACCTTCCATCCACCCATCTCCCTACTTTCTTTTTTTTTATTTGAGAGGCTAAACAAAGTAAAACCTGACCCCCTCAGCCAGCTGTCCATTGAACTCAGGCTTGCTGAGGGAGGGTCTTGCATGTCAGTCCAGCTTTTTCCAAACTCCCCTCAACCTACAGGTTACCCAGTTCCCCTCATAGACCAATAATCCCTGTGTCAAACTCCAAGAGAACACTTCTTGTGAAAGCATCTGACGCAGAGAAGGCTGCCATTACACAGGTTTGAAAATTTTGTTTCCTATTTTTAAAAAAATTATGTCCATAACCCCTCCAGATCTGCATATCTACATAGACATTTCCTCTATTTTAATTGTTTTTTTAAGAAACAAAATGAATTAGCTCCGTAGTTCCTTTTTTATTCCATGTAATAGCACAATTTCTGCTGTGCTTCATATTAGCAGTAAAAATGTTCCATACATCACCTACACGGCAGCAGAGTCTTTTTGTAAAGAGGCTTGCATGCCCACAGGCTGTAGCAAGGTTGTTTAAATGATAATTTATTGATTTAAATTGTGCTTGCAACATTGCTGGTATCACCTGCAATCCCAGAATTTGGTAGAAACCAGTCAGTGTACGAGACTGGAATAACTTCTCACAGACAATGTACAAAGGGTTGTAATTCCTGAAGTCCTAGACCAACTTTGGCAGTTAATGAGATGCTGTTTGTCAACCTTTTTATTTGTTGTTTGTCTTCATAGAAAAATTGGTACACTGACACTCCCAGACTACCGGCATATGTTGTTGCTCCCTAAAGGAACTTATTGGCCATGAGTATACATTGTATGAATTTTGTGAAAAATCCCAGTTGTTCTGCTCCCCCTAACAAAGACTATGGTGTATTACTGCATGGCTCCAGATAAAAAAGAAGCAAGCCAAGCAGAGGAGGGCGGACTTAATGCCTAGCAGCTACATTTAGTAGATATTAGCCTGTAGTAGAGCCCATCCCCAGATGAGTCAAATGTCCATAGAACATAGCAGTTCAGCTTGTAAATTCCCTAAAATATAAGACAGTACTGAATTTTTAAAAACATTGCACTAAAAATCTCCCCAAAATTCTCCCCACCCTCTACCGGTGTGCCCTCTTCATCACCTTTCCACCTCCTCTTCTCTATTGCTTCTATAACCCAACCGATGCCGTAAGTGCCCTCCTCACCATTAACCCCTCTAAAGGTGCCTCCCCTGATGGCCTTGACCCAAAACTCCTCTCCCTCTCCGCTTTGGCCATTGCCTACCCCCTCTCAATAATACTAAATCTCTCATTCTCTACTGCCTTGGTCCCCTCTTCATGGAAACATGCAGTGGTTCTCCCTCTACACAAAGGGGGTGACCCCTCATCCCCTGGCAACTATCACCCCATTTCTCTCTTCCCTACTCATGCCAAGCTTCAAGAACACATTGTCCTCTCCCAACTCACCTCTTTTCTATCTGACAACTCCTTTTTCACCCCTTTCCAGTCTGGTTTCAGGAAAAAATACTCAACCACCTCTCTCCTACGGCTCACAGACTCCATCCTAACCAGGATGGACAATGGCCAAATTACCTCTGCCATTTTTGTTGACCTGGTCAAGGCCTTTGATACCGTCTCTCACTCCCTTCTCCTCAACTCACTCCCCGGAGCTGGCCTATTTCCGTCTGTCACAAACTGGTTCAAGGCCTACCTTATTGGCAGAACCCAATCAGTTAATATCTTGGACATCACATCCCTTCCCCTCCTGATTAGCACTGGAGTCCCCCAGGCTCTGTATTAGGGCCCCTCCTATTCTCCATCTTCTTAAATGACCTTTCCTCTGTTTGCTCCCCATCCTCTGCTATACATATGTATGCTGATGATATAGTCCTGTATGCATCTGGCTCCTGTCCTGATGAAATTCTAACCGGCTTACAGCAAGACTTTGACAAGGTTCAGCTCTGGTTTACTAACCATCAACTTTTCCTCAATGCTAATAAGACTGTCTCCATGACCATTGGCACATGGCAGAGACTCTCTAGGCTTCCCTCCCTACCCAGTTTCTACACCTTTGTTAGGACTTTACTTGAGGATGCATCCTCCTTCAGGTACTTAGGTGTTTGGTTGGACCAACACCTAAACTCCTCTGGACATATTGACGCCATCCAGAAAAAACAGCACCCCAAGCTTGGTGCCCTGTTCAGGAACGGTAAATGCATCCCTCCTGTGGCTAGGCGTGAACTTGTTCAGAAGATGATACTGCCCATTTACGACTACTGTGACATAGTCTATGGTGCTGCCCCTAACTCCTCCCTGGCCAGACCGGAAACCTTCTTCAATTCCTTCTGCCACTTTGCCCTGGATGCCCTCCCTCACACCCACCACTGTGATCTTTATCGTGCCCTATCTTTCCCCTCTCTTACAAATAGGTGACTCTCACATTGTGTTAAATAAACTTCCAAGTACTGGTTGGGTGAGCTCCCTTCCTACCTCACCTCCTCCTTTGTAACACACACCCCAACCCTCCCATTCCTTTGGATCAACCGACTCTCGCACCCTGGTAGTCCCCTGCAGATCCACCCAGATTGGCCAATCCGGTTACTCTCACTGCCTCCCAAAAATTTTGAATTCCCTCTCTCCTCAGATCTGGTACTCATCCTCCACCTACTCCTTCATCTCTGCCCTCACTAATTACCTTGCTCCTAGCTGCTCCTGCCATGTCCCTCCCTAACTCCCTCCTTTAAGCCCTGGACAAATCCTACCCCTCTGCCATCACCTTCATTTTACTCTGTGCACACACACCCAAATTTCTAGCTCTCCTCCCCTTCCCCCAAATTTCTCCCCCTTACTGGCCTCTCTTGATCTCTCATAGAAGGTAAGGGACCCCAAATGCTATCCATGGGTCCTTCTCCTACCCCCCAAGGGGCTTGTACCTCTCATCTTCTCCCCTCTCCCACCATCCTGAAGGGGTCTCTCTGGGATACTTCCTTATTCCCTTCTCTCTGGTCCCACCAGTCCCCTTGCAGGGTTCATCGCATCCTGAAGAGTTCTCCAGGGACACGACTCTTCCCCCCACCTCACCCCTGCATTTCTTTTCCCCCTTTTCTTTCATGTAAGCACTTGTTTACTCATTAACCTGGCACTTATTATTGTCCACTCTTTCTACCTATCATACGTAACACTGCTGTAACACTGTTTGTAACACCTGCCTTACAACTGAATGTTAATGTTGAACTTATAACTTGAATGTTTAATGTCTCATTCCTATTGCACCCCTTCCCTCCAAGTCACACTGGGAGATGAGTGACTTGTCACTCAGTGTGCCTTTCTGGTGAAACATTTCAATAAATAAATAAATAGAAAAATACTGTAACAGTCTTGTGTACAGTTGTTTAGATCCTAGAGCTTAGTCCTCTATGTAACAGAGTTAAGAACTAAACCAAAAGCAAAATGTTGCCAGTTACAGATCCCATGTTTTAAGCTTAACCCTCTACACAAAGGAAAAAGCAAACTTTGGCCAGCTACAGATCCCATATTTCTGAACTAAGAACCAAGACAGTTTTTGACTAGCTAAGTGGAGTGGGGGGACTTGGTGAACATCCCCCATTAGCCAGAAAAAAACTGTAACAGGCTGATCATGGCAACCACAAATGGCACAAATTAAATCAATGATTTGAAAGAATATGCCTTGCCCCCCCCCAGTCTACTTTAAGCAAAATCTTGCCAGAAATATCTGAAATGAAACTGAGCTGTCACTGGATACTCAATTCTGGCTAAAATAGAGGGGAAAAGGGAACAAATTCTAGCCAAAGTGATATAGCAGGAAGGCTCTGCACAGCTGTGCTCCTGATTAAGTACCCTCTTGTTCCTCCTCTCCAGCCAAACCAACTACATACCTGCCTAGCTAGCCTCTTCTTTAGTGGGTATTTACTTTCCTACCTTCCCTGACTTGCCAGCTGAGGTGTCAGGAGGGGAAGTGGCCACAGACAAATCCACATCCACAGCAATCCTTGCAGCTTCTCTCCTACAGCAAAATGTATCCTGGTGCTAAACCAGACCAGATTTGTTAGTAGCCGCATTACCCAATGAGCTAATTACTCCCCCTATATTCAGAATTGACCTTCTGTCACAAACATGGCTGCCACCTTTATGTACTAAAAATCTTCAATTAGGCCCTAAAAATAAAATTGCCTTAAAGTAAAACAAAAAAACTAAATGTTTTTTCCATGATTGTCACATTCTTGTTGCACACATAAACAATTTAGAAAAATTAAATACTGTTCATAGTTTTCATTACAAGTGTTTCTTGTCTGACAGTAAAAACCCTCCTCCTATCTTTACATGCTTACCAGGGAAATCTCTGCTGCTTACCCTGCCAGAGATAAAATTGAGGCCCTGGTTTCATATGAGATCTTTGAGGGGGGTGCGTGTCTGTGCGTGTGTGTGTGTGTGTACCGAATGATGAGAGATGAATAGTCTACCAGTGGAACTGTGCAGAATTTGTAATCCCTGTATTACATGTTAAGCATTCCATCTGCTAATTGTGGACAAAGGCAAAGAAAAAAAGAAACAGTGAAGTAAGCAGACATAGAGGACAATGTATGGTCTTTGGTTAATAACCATGCTGTAAACACTTCGAGAGGTTGCCATGACATCATTGTAAACCTTAAGAGAGCAGCTCCAGTGATTTTCAGATGTCATGGCAACCTCAAGAAGTGTTTTCAGCGCAGTTGTTAACCAAAGACCATACATTATATTTTATAGTGCATGGGCTACCAAGATTGTGTAATCAGGGATTGAATTACTTTACTGAATTACTTTACTGAACATTGATTGTTGTGAGCATTCTGTTTTGTTAGAACACTGATTGTTGTGAGCATTCCATTTTGTTATACCATTGATAAGACATTCTCAAGAAGGGTTAACAACAGAGTGATGTCATAACATTGGCATGACAAGGTTGTAACCTGCTTGATTTCAGTTAATAATAAGGGCTCCCCATACATTATATAGAGAATAATGAATGGGCAACCATACACAACAAGGCTGTGTTTCCATTGAGGGGTTGAGATGACAGCATATCAACCTTGAGAGCGAAACTTGAGAGGTCCATGCTGTCATCTCAACCCTGGGATGGAAACACTTGCCGAGTTGTGTGTGGTTGACCTTATTTTATTTTTTATAGTATATGTTTTTTTATACTAGAGTGACAGATCCCCACTGAAACGAAAACAAAAAATCTTGCCATTTCTTCATTCTACTCACATATCAAAATCAAATTTCCAGACTTTTGAAAGGTAAAAGATATAGCTTTGGGCATGCGTAGTTAGTAAGCAGCTAAATACAGAATAAATGAGAAATTTAAAATTAGGTGACCTTTGAACTGTGCATAACAACTGTTCAGAATGCATATAACAACACTTTAGAATGCGCATAATGGTTTAGAATGTGCTTAACAAGGATTTTGAGCAGGCTGATTTTTATAATTAACATAGGGTAACCGTATACTATAATAATGTAAACTAAGAGAGGAAAGGTGGGAAAATATAGTTGTATAGCAGAGGAAGACCCAGACTTCTTAAATAAACTGAAGTTCATAAAAGCACATACATGTAAATCATTTATGGATGTTTTCAGGAGAAAGCCACCCCTGCCCCCACCCCTGGCAGATTCAGCAGTTTTGAAGACATATCCATTAAAGTACCTGAACTGTGGTTTGAAATGTGAATAAGGTAACATGTTTTTTTTTATAAAAATGCATACCATGCATAGTTTTCATTGTTTTGTTTTTAGCTACCCCTTCCCCCCTTACCATAATCTGAACTATTTTTTCATCTTCATAGTCAAAATGGAAACATATTGCAATGAAAGGTCCTCATTTTTATTTTTGTAAAATAATTTCTTCTTATAAAATGGCTGAAAAAATCTAGAAATCTCATTGGCCAAGAGACATTAGCTGACTGTACATTAAATCTCTTTATACGCACAGTCATCCTGGTCCTAAACCAAATCACACAATGAACAAATCAATCCTCCTACAGCCAGAACTATCTTCCATCAGACCTCCTGCAACCAGAACTGGTCTTCCATCACAAACATGGCTGCTACCTTTACACTGTAAAAACCTTCAACTGGGCCCTAAAAATAAAACTACCTTAAATAAAAAATAAAACAGATTAATTAAATGTTGTTTCCCTGATCATCACACTTTCCTTACACACATACACAAATTACATGAAACCCCCACATATCCGAAGCCCGATCTTGGGCATCTGAGTACAGCTACCCCCCACATATCCGAAGCCCGATCGCGGGCAGTACAGTTACATGAAACCCCCGCCCACATCTCCACAGCCAGTCGCGGGCAGAATGTATATGAACCCCTCAGTGCCGATCGCGGGCAGAATGTAATCCCTCCCCCAACCGAATATCTCCCTGGTGGTCAGTGGACACGTAAAGAAGCCCGATCGTGGGCAGAATGTCACATCACAACCCCCCAAACATCTCCCTGGTGTCTAGTGTCCCCCACCCACCTGAAGCCCCTCCACCCGCTCCCCGCGGCGGTAGGCGACAGCATCCACCCGCCTGCCGACTGACTGTCGGTAGGGCTGCCGCCCATTGGTGCAGAGCTACAGCCAATGGGCGTGCAGCCCCATACCATTACATGACAGTCCAGATTTGTGTTCATTCACAAATCTGGACTGTCACCATGTCTGTTATAAACACATGCCCATTAACTACAACTCTGCCAACAAGCGTCTTCTGACGGTCGGCGTCGAAACGAGTAACAGCGGGTGGGATGCTGTCGCCCACCGGCTGCGGAGGCGGGTGGAGAGGCTCGTGGAAGTGGGTGGAGGACACTAGACACCAGGGAGATGTTTGGGGTGTATGATGTGACATTCTGCCCGCGATCGGCTTTATGGTCCACTGGACCACCAGGGAGATATTAGGGTTGGGGGAGGTTACATTCTGCCAGCGATCGGGCACTGGGGTTCATATCGCACTGCTCCGCGATCGGGCGTGTGAGGAGTGTAGGTGGGGGGGTTTCATGTACCTGTACTGCCCGTGATCAGCTTCGGATATGTGTGGGGGTTTCATAAATGTGATGCCCGCGATCGGGCTTCGGATATGTGGGGGGTTTCATGTACTGTGATGCCCGCGATCGGGCTGTGGAGATATGTGGGCGGGGGTTTCATGTACCTGTACTGCCCGCGATCGGGCTTCGGATATGTGGGGGTTTCATGTAACTGTGATGCCCACGATCGGGCTTCGGATATGTGTGGGGGTTTCATGTAACTGTGATGCCATGATCGGGCTTGGGATATGTGGGGGTTTCATGCAACTGTGATGTCCGGATCGGGCTGTGGGAGATGTGTGGGCGGGGGTGGGGTTATAAGTTACTCTATGCCCGCGATCGGGCTGGGGGGGCATAGGACTGAGTTGGGGCCAGCCAGGTGGCAGCTGCTGTGTTGCACCCTGCAATACAGCAGCTCACCTGTGGGTGGCCCTCAACTTGATCCTTTTTTGGCTCAAGTTGTGCAGGCACAGGTTGGGGGTTGCGATGAAATACTCTGCACAACCCGACTGAATACTGGTTGTGCAGGTTATGCATGGTTCCTCCCCCTCCTGTTGAGCATGCATTCATTTGCATTGCTCTTTTGCGCAACCTGTTGCCAGTGGAGCAACTGCCTCCTGCTGAATATCGCAGAATGGCGCAATGTAGGACTTGCGCATGCGCAACCCTGTTGCGCATGGAGCAACCCTTTTGAATATCTGGGTCATTATGTATTGTTTATAGTTTTCATTACAACTGTTTCTTTACTAACAGCGAAAAATCTCACTTCTGTCTTTACCTGCACATCAGGGAAATCTCTTCTGCTTACCCTGACAGTGAGATAATTGAGTCTGTGGCTCTAAAACAGGCCTTTGTTGTCTGTGTGTACAGAATGTCAGGAGAGTAACATTCTACAAGGGGAATAGAGCAGAATGTTGAATCCCTGTATTCCATGGTAAACATTCCATGATAAACATTCTATGTCTTGAATGTGGGGAAAAACAGAAAACAAAAAACAGAATGAAGAAAGTAGGCAATACATTAATACTTCATAAACAAAAAGAAAAAGTGGGAAAACACAGTTAAATAGGCAGAGGTAGACCCAAAGTGCCCAAATACATTGCTAATGTTAATAAAAGTACATACATTTGAATCTTATATTGGAGTTTTCAGGTGAAATCTACCCTCCTTGCCCACCAAAAAAAAGGCAACCTGGCAGTTTTAAAGTTTTTTTTTCTTACTGACCTTTCACCTCAATCCTATAGCAGTTTTCCTTTTATGTACTAGACCACAGAACATAAGTAAAAAACAAAAATAAAGAGGTTGCCTTCAATGATACAATATAACTATAGTGTAATGAAAATTAAATTTTAAACACTGCTTATGTCTTACAAATGTACAAATGTTACAGTGCATTTATATGATAAAATTTACATGTGACAGAGAAAGTATTTATTTTCAACCAACTCTGCTAATAAATACTTTTACTGCAAAGTACTGTACTAGTTAACCTATTGCTGACATATCCTATTTTATATATTAATAGGGATTACTTTTTTCAGTTTTTAGATGTTTTAAAGGTAATGTATTGTATACTCCTTTGAAAATAGTAAATAAGTTTGAATCCCTATCAGAGTACCTCAAACTAATTATATTATGATGGTGGCCCATTTTGTAAGTGTGATAAGCCACTCCAGGGTGTGCATTAAAGGATTTTAATGCACTTCCCAGGGACCTAAGGACACTTGGCTTTCAGCCTTGTGCCTTAGCACACCCCTGAGGTGTGCATTAAAATCCTTTAATGCACACCCCTGTCGTGGCTTATTGCTCACTTATTTTTCTTCATTTTAAGTCAAATTTGAAATACCATTTTATACATGCTATAAGGCACTCCAGGGTGTGCCATTATGGTGATATAGTCATATACCTCAGGTACATTTAATGGCACTCAGCTGCACCTTGTTCCTAACAAAACACTTGAGGTATGCAATTATATCACTATAATGCACACCTTGTAATGTCTTATTGCCAAGGCCTCTGTTCTCTGTGATTCCACAATCATGGCCGGTATCCCAGAATCTGCCTCATCTCACAGAATTTTAAATTTCCCACCAGAGAGTCACGGAATTCAGGCTGCTAGCGTGAGCATTCAGGAGTGTAGTGCCTTCAGCACTGCATAAGAGCAGGCACTTTCCAGAGACATTCCCCTATTCACTAGGAACCCAGAAGAAGAAGGAGAGAACACAAGACCACAATGCAGAGAGGATGCCACCACTGGAAACCAAGCTACCCAGATGCCAATGCCAGAGTCGGAGAGACCGCTTCCCGCTGCCATCGACCCACTGCTTACTCTTTTATGTTTTATCAGTGCCGTGTTTAAGACATATTTTACTGGCAGCATGCGTAAAGAAGCATTCGCCGACAGTAAGGGGGTAGGACTGCAAGGAAATCGCTGGAAAAAGCACCAGGAACTGCACCACAACCTTGCCTTTCAGGTACTGTCCTCAGCTTAACAACAAAACATGGGTTAGTTCAGTATTTTGCTGAAGTGATGAATGAACTCAGGAGGTTGGTGGCGGTGGCAGGGTCCAGAATGAGAGGTACTCACAGAACACAGACCTTCCCCTGTGCTGCATCTCACTGCTGGTTATCTTGTTTTTGTTTTTTGATATATTGAATCCATTTTTAACCCAATGCAGCAGCCAAGTGTTTTTCAGTGAAGGTGGTGTTTTTTGTGAAGCCACATTTCTGTGTTCTGTGAGTATGTGTCCTCTGTACTTGGACCAGGGTTGTTGTAAAGCTGCCTTTTTGTTCGTGGACTAAAATTAGAATGGGTCACTGCCGTTTCCCCACATGCTCTTCTTGTGTGTCCACTTACTATTTTGCAGAGGGGTTCTTACATATTGTATAAAAGTGCTGGTGAGTGAGTTAAATTAATGCTACCTTTGTTCTTAACCTCCTTCTCACCCCATATTTTGCCTGGGTTACCCCCCATATTTAACAGCACCCTGTAATTGTCAATATTCTCTTCTCCTTCCTTATTCTGCCTCCTCTGCATGAAAAGGATGTGTAACTCTGGTAAAGTGCAATACCTTGGTGAGAGTTAAAAAGCAAAGGTGTGTGTGTCAGGGCACATTTGCAGAAGCCAAAGAAGCTGAAATCAAGAGTATTTGAAACTTGGGGGGGGGGTCCCAAAGCTACTTTTGTGTCTTCTGTGCAGCCCAGAGCTGGGGGGGGGTAGGGATCCCTGAGGTTGCTGCAGGCAACAGGGTTAAGGGGAGCATTGCATGCTAACACAGGCATGGTTGTGAGTTGGCCTAGGTGCATCTGAGCATCTGTGTGCCACAAATATGTCTAGATATTGGGATTAGTGTCACAAATGCAAAACAAAAACAAACATGTGAACACACACAGTAAAAGCTCTGGGGCACACAGAAGACAAAAAAAATGTTGCTTTGGGATCCTCATACCCCTCCCACCCCCCACACACACACCAAGCTCTGGGGCACAGAAGACAAACTACTTCAAAGTCCCCCAAGTCCCAAATACTTTGTCAATTTAGCTTCTTTGGCTTGTTGCAAATGCAAGAAAATAAAGCACCCTGCCACACATTGACCCTTTTGCTTTTAATCCTACTCTTACTGAGGTACTGCACTTTACAAGACCCCCAAGTCTGAAATACTCTGTTAATTTCAGCTTCTTTGGCTTGTTGCAAATGCAGGAAAATAAAGCAAACAAAACAGCAAGAAAGGCAACTACCTGAAGAGTTTCTGCTGGTGCCTGGACATAAACCTGTAACAACTGTATCAGAAATGTCTGGCCACTCAGCTGAATGAGGAAAAAAAGACCTCTAAGCTAGGTCTCATTAAAAACAACATTTAATTTTAACAAGATAGCAGCACCCCCAGTCACAAGCATTTCACGTCTCACTAACGCTTTTTCAGTGTGTCAAGCGTCAGTGAGACATGAAATGTTTGTGACTGAGGGTACTGCTATCTTGTAAAATTAAAAAGTTCTTTTTAACAAGACCTAGCTTAGAGGTCTTTTTTTCCTCATTCAGCTGAGAGGAAAATAAAGCACCCTGCCACGCACTGACCCCTTTGCTTTTTAACCCTGCTGTACCCTTGCTGAGGTACTGCACTTTACCAGAGCTACAAACCCTTTACTCTACAGAATATGCCCATGCGATGCATTTTTTCTGTACAGAAAAGGGTGTGTAGAGCCAGCCCAACAGCACAGCTTTTGATTTCGCTTGCAATGCACTGGTAACCTGGGTTCAGAAATGGACCCAGGTCGCTAGAGGGCTGGCCGGGGGAGAAGGCTTGAGTGTCCGACGACCACTTGGCTTCTCCAGGGGGAGGGGTGGACATGATCTGGCATCTGCTGACTCCCGATGGAGACCGGGGGTATAGCAGCGCACCAACCGACTGACTAGGGGGCATGGTGGACATTGGTGTTTGACGTCATGGCATGCCAAGCCCCGGGGAGAAAAGAGGAAAAAACTCTCCTCCGCTTGACCAGATGACAGCCATCTGGTCTCTCTGCCACCATGGATGCCCTGATCGGGCCCCGGAGACCACCTCAGCAGCACACAAGGGGCCAAGAAGTTGCACTGGATGGCCCCTGCCGGCAACTTTCTCCTTGGTGGAGAACCCATCCTGAGAAGGGTTACACTGGGTTACCCAGAGGGTGGCTGCCATCTGGGGTGGTGGACGGTGGCAAAGGGCAGGGACACAAGTGAGTGGTGGGGAGACACCATAGATGGCCCAAGAGATAGGTGGATGGGGAGAAATGGGAGGTGAGAAAAACGAAAAGGGTGTGTAGCTCTGGTAAAGTGCAGTACCTCAGTGAGAGTGTAGCAAGGTTAAAAAGTAAAGGTGTTAAAAAGCAAACAGGTCAGTGCTGTGTGTGTGTGTGTGTGTGTGTGTGTGTGTGTGTAGCAACTTGTCTTCTGTGTGCCCCAGAGCTTGTACTGGGGGGGGTCAAGGATCCCTGAGCTTGCTATGTGCCACAGAGTTATGGGGTGGGGCATTACACACTATCATGGGCACAATTGGGAATTGCCATAGAGCTGGCATAAGTGCATCTCTGCTAAAACATCTGCGCACCACAAATAAGTCTGGATAGTGGGTTTCGTGTCACATATGAGAAACAAAAGCAGCAAAACAGCTCCTATGCTGGTGGTGTGCATGACAAACATGCAAACAATACTTGCAGAATCAGCAAGAGAACACTGGTGGCAAAACATGCCTTGATAAATTCATAATACAAAATCATACCAATTCAAGCCCCAAGACAGGTCAACTGCACTACAAGGATCCTGACTGGATTTGTTTCCTTGCACTTTAGACAATCTGTTTTGGGGCTTGAATTAGTATGCTTTTGTGCTATTTGTTAAGCCTTGTTTTGCCGCCAGTGGTGCTATGCTGATTTTGCCACTATTGTTCACTTGTTTTTGTTGTTTTTCTTGCTTTTGTTTAACATATGTGACACCAACCCCACTATCCGTGCTTATTTGTGGCACATAGACGCTCAGATGCTTCAGCAATGATGTGCCTACGCCAACTCCTAGCCATGTCCATGTTAGTGTGTATGCTCCACGTAACACACACGCTCTGACTCTACAAGCTCTAGGGCACACAGAAGACACAAAAGTTGCTTTGGGATCCTCTGACTCCGCCACCCCCCCAGTCTGAAATACTGTAGATTTCAGCTTCTTAGGCTTGTTGCAAATCCAGGAAAATAGAGCACCCTGCCACACACGCACATGCTCACACACACACACACACACACACACACACACACACACACACACACACACACAAGTGACCCCCTTTGCTTTTAACCCTGCTGCCAGGCTGTGTAGCTCTGGTAAAGTGCTGTGCCTCAATGAGAGTGCAGCAGGGTTAAAAAGCAAAAGGGTGTGTTGGGGGGCAGGGTGCTTTATTCTGCAGCTGCCCTGTTTTGGAGCTTGAATTGGTATGCTTTTGTGCTGTTTATTAGACCTTGTTTCGCTGCCAGTGGTGCTGTGCTGATTTTGCCACTATTTTGTTAGTGTGACATATGTATGAAGCCCTTGCTGCAAAATTGCTCTGAGGCACACGAACATCTAGACAAACCTTCAGACTTTGCACGCAGTGAAGCAAGTCCAAAGAGCCCTGAGCAACTTTGTTTTGGCTTTTTGTATGCCCCAGAGTGAGGCATGTGTTGATTCTATGTGAAAAGCAAGCTCGCCCCCAACCTAATCTGGGGTACATATCAAGCAACACAGCCCCTTGGACTTCAGAGGAGATGGCTTGCACACAGTGACCTTTAGCAAATCCAAGGGGCTGTTTTGTTGGTGTGTACCCTAGAGTATGCGGGGTGAGGGGCTCAGAACACACTAACATGGGCTCGTTTTGGGATGAGAGTTGCCAGTGCTGCATCTCTGAGCATGTCCAAAGGTGCTGTGTTGGTTTCTGTGTGCTGAGAGCTAGTTTGGTGAGGGGTGTTAGTGTTGCACACAGACTCTGTTACATATTTAGATGGCAGGCAGGTACGGCTAGGCAGAGTTGCAGTGGGGATCGGGGGTACTCTCTGCTTTCACTGGCAGAAAAAACTTGAGCCTGCATACAGTAAACTATTGAAAAAATCACCACCTAAGTTGGTCTCAGAAGCGTAGTCGGCAGATGTGGAGGGCAGGGTTATAGTGGGGATCCAGGGGCCTTTTGAGCTTTTTCACAGGAGAAACAAAAAGAATACTTGTGTAAGAACTTACTGTAATGGTACATCTTCAAGGGAATCTCTTGCAGCAGATTACACCTTAGGAACTGCAACCATCAGGTGTCAAGCGTCAGGACAACATGGAAACCTTTTTGCTAGTAGTCTATCTGGGGCCACGCATGGCAATGATGTCATCACGTTGATCTTCCCTATATAGCTGTGCATGGCTCCAGATGGACTGCTAGCAAAAATGTTTGTGTGGTCCTGGTGTCTCATGGTTATAGTTTCTAAGATGTGACCTACTGCAAGAGATTCTCTCAAGATCTGCTGTTATAGTAAGTTCTATAAATAACAGTTTTTTGTTTCTCTTAGGGAAAATCTGGAAGTCCTACATTGCTGCCGCCTTCATACCTGGAGGATGGGAGTCATAGACTGCTGCTGGTATAGTATCTGGAGGATGGGAGTGGTAGAATGTTGCTGGTGTAGTACCTGGTCGATGGGAGTCGTAGAATGCTGCTGCTGTTGTACACAGAGAATGTGATTCGTAGACTGCTTCTGCTTTCACACCTGGAGGATGGGAGTTGTAGAATGCTGCTGCCATTGTACCTAGAGGATGGGAGTCATAGACTGCTGCTGCCTTCAAACCTGGAGGATGGGAGTCATAAAATGCTGCTGCCACTGTACCTGGAGGATCGGAGTTGTAGACTGCTGCTGCCATCTCATCTAGTGAATGGTGGTCGCTGGTTGCTACTGCCATCCCAGGAGGATTGGAGTCATAGGTTGCTGCTGCTGCCATCATATCTGGAGGATGGGCATCATAGGCTGCTGCTGCCATCATACCTGGAGGATGGGAGTCATAGGCTACTGCTGCTGCCATCATATCTGGAGGATGGGAGTCATAGAATGCAGTTGCTGTTGTACCCGGAGAATGCAATTCATAGACTGCTGCTGCCTCACACCTGGAGGATGGGAGTTGTAGACTTCTGATGCCATCGCACCTGGAGGATGAGAATCGTAGGCTGCTGCCGTCATCGTACCTGGATGATGGGAGTCATAGAATGCTGCTGCCATCATACCCAGAGGATGGGAGTCATAGGCTGCTGCTGCTGTCATACCCGGAGGATGTATGTGGGTTGTGGACTACTGCTGTCATACCCAGACAATAGGAGTTGTAGACTGCTGCCATGGTACAGTAAATGGCATGGACTGCAATTTCATTTTTCACTTTAAGTTATCTCATCAGGAGGATTGGGACAGTCTACTAATTTTGTGTACCTTTGGTTGTGATTTCAGTGTTTTAAAGACATAACTGCCTATATGATGTTTGCTGCACCACTCAGCAAGAAGGCCAAGATCTGCAACACCTCTGCTAAGGAATGGGCCCTTCAGTTCAAGTCTGAGGGCCTCTAAAAGGATGGAGGAAAACATTTCTGTCCGTGCTGTAACTTTGTCCTGGATCGTGCAAGGAAGGATACAGTAAAGTATCACTTACTCAGCCAGAAACACACCAGGAATAAGGAAAGAGTTGCCAGGGAAGGAAATCAAACAAAGCAAGTGACCCTAACCAGCAGTTTCTGATCTGCCACTGAGGTATCAGTTGCAAGAAATGTATAGTGCATTGGTTTAAGGCTCTGAGCTAAAATCTTGTGACATCCAGCAGACCAAACCTGGGTTTGAATGCCACAGCTTTCACTTGCATACTGTGTGACACTGAACAAGTCACTTAACTTCCCTATGCTCCCAGGTCGCTCCTGTAAAAAAAAGCTTTCAGCTTAGTGTGCTACTCCTGTTTAAACAACTAAAAAAAAAAAAAAAATGACCTCGTCATGGATTCAGAGAAGGCTTGGAGTGCTGCAAATATCCCGTCACAGATAAGGGAATGGATGGACAAATATGTGAAGGGGATTGGAGCACTGCCCAAAGTGGACACCCTGAGGCCGATCATTACATGATTAAATGTTTCAACAATGCACTTCGTGGGGTTACTGGGGACCATGTTGTGCATGTTTGTTGCTGGGCACATGTGTTGTCTCTTGCTGGGGATACATGGCTGCACTACTTTAAAAGAGTAAATGAACTTGTTTCTTTAGTAAAATACACCTTTCAACAATCCTCTAAATGAAAGAGAGAGAGTGCATTACATTTTTTGGAGGATCAGGATGCTCCAAGGGACTTGATTGCTTTGCCACCAGTTCCAGTTCTCACAAGATGAAACACATGGTTCACAGCTGTGTCATACCACTAGACACACCTGCAATACCTGAGGGACTTTTTCAGGGAGGATGCAGTGATGCCACTTCAGTTAACAACCTGAGAACCTTATTGGAGGAGTGGTATGGAGAGCTCCAAGCACAACTGGTGTTCATTTCGGAGAATTCAACAGACATTATTGCTGCCTTTGAACATCTGCAGTCTAAAGAGAATTCTCTTGTGGTGTCTGCATATGACACACTGATGTCGATTAGGAGCCGGTTCAAGGCTGGGATGACGAAAAGTGAAGGGTTTGGTGAGAAGACACAAATGAACCTGTCTCAGCTGCAGAATAAAGGCAGGGATGAGCATATTAAACTGTTTAAAAATGCGTTTAAGACCAGTTTGGAGAAGTTGGCAAAACACCTGGACTCAGACCCTTCTGTACTATTTCTGAAAGTGCTGAATTCTCAACCCACTGAACCTCCCCAAACTGAATAAGGATTTTGAGTTGTGCTATCAAAGTATCTCCACTTTCAGGGTACGTAATAAGACTGCCCTGTTGAAGGACTGGGAGATTTACACACAACAGAATGTGCAGGAACTACTGGATGTGGAATCTTCTGATCTGCACCAATACTGGCTTTCAAAGTCGCCACTGGTACCAACTCTAACTAAGGCAGCCCTTCAGGCCATCTGGGTCCCAGTGTCCAATGCCGATGTGGAGTGGTCATTTTCTGCATATTGACAGATCTTAACTGACCAACAGAGAAGCCTAACTGTGGATAATTTAAAACTATTTACAATTATGCTGTTTAATAAGCAGACCAACACACAATGTGATCTCTCAAGCTTGTTAGTGATATGGGTTTTGTGCAATACTGTAAATGAGATGGTTCTTGTGCAATAATGTAAGTGATACAGCTTTGTGCAATACTTTAAATGAGATGGTTCTTGCTCAATACTGTAAATGAGATGGTTCTTGAAAAAAATGGTGCTCCACTGCAATGAAACACCACAGTTTTTTTTTTCATATATATATATATATATATATATATATATATATATATATATATATATATATATATATATTAGGGGTTCAACGGTCACGTCTATGTTAATCTCAAACTTTTATACTTTAATAACTTCATAACTGTTTAAGCGATTCACATGAAATTTTGCAAGTGCCATCAGGGATGAAAGATTTCTTGTTGTGGCAGGTTTTGTTCTGGTCAGATGTTTGGGTGCAGCTATACAGAGTGTCACAAAACGTGAAAATTACCAATTTTTGGTGAAATTCTTTGTCACGATGCTGTGCAAAAATGGCTTGGGATTTTTGTCTGAAATGTTTAGGGTACAAAGGTCTTGGGTCACAGATGTGCCTTTTGAAGGTTTGGTGAAAAAATAGTAATCTGTTCCAAAGTTATTACATTTAAAAATTTCCCAATATTTTCAATTTTTAAATCAAGGACGGAAATGAGAAAGGAAAAGTATGGCCTACTGGGATTTGAACCTCAGATCTCTGGTATGCCGTTCCAGTGCTCTAACCTTTAAGCTACAGACTCGCTGGTCAAAGTGTCTAAGGAATTTCCTTACAGTCACACATACTCCTTTCTCTAGTGTTGCTCAATTATGCAACTAGGAACCAATGTTAGAAATACCACTTCTCTCAGTGCAGTTTAACCCCTGCAAGGTATACATATTTTTAAATCAAGGATGGAAATGAGAAGGGAAAAGTGTGGTCTACTGGGATTTGAACCTCAGATCTCTGGTATGCCGTTCCAGTGCTAACCATTAAGCTACAGGCTCACTGGTCAAAGCATCTGAGGAATTTCCTTACAGCCACACAAAATGATATATTTTTATAGGGGGGTGGCGATCAGTGAACGGGAAGGGGGATGGACCACTAAACTACCAGGGAACTATATATATTTGTAGCTGGGGATGTAGATGGGGAGGGGAGGGACCAATAGACTACCATGGAATTCAGAAACTAAGGTAACTGCGGTTCAATTTATTTCAATTTGGTTTTCAACTCCGGTGCAAAACTTTGTCATTTTTGAAGATTCTGACACCAAATTTTCAACATACACTTTTTGAGACCCCACCTCATGAACAATGTTGGTGTAATTTCCCAAATCCTGCCTGAAAGGTGCTCTCATGGTTAGTTGGCAAAATCACCTTTCATGACAGATTTCAACATTTTCGCCATACTTGTTCATGATGCATGGTCATAAGAAGGGCATGTTGAAAATTTGGGGATCCAGATGTGTTAAAATTACTAAGCTGGGCGCATATGTTGACATTTTGCTACATTCGCTGCTAACTTTTGTTATTTTCAATATTTTCACCCAAATTTTCAACATAGCCATTTCTTTACATCACCTCATGAACATGACAGCTGTCAGTTTTCAATTCCTGGCCAAAATGCATTTTGTCACCTGTGGTGTGGAATGACGTTACGGTGATGCAGTATGACATTTCGGCATATATTTGAAAATTCTCAGCACAGTGTTCATGAGGTGGGGTAATAACAAGGCTATGCTGACAATTTGGTTGCTCTTTTGGCTGATATGCTTGCACGGCAACATACATATGCATCTATGGAGGGGGTCCTGCGCTCCCACAAGCAAAGAAGGCAATGATCATACTTTCTCACAAAGTAAGGATATTCTTGGTAACAAACTTCACTAGTGTATCAGTTAGGGTTCCAGCAACAAACATCTGAAAATGTGCTATTAGGGTTTCCAACCCTAACACCCCACCCCCACTGTGCAGGCAGAAACAGGCGTGGGGTGTGTGCCTTGGGGTTGTCAACCCTAATGCTCACACTGTTCTCCTATACTGTACCCATCTCAGCTTACCTACACATAGCATGGGGCACGCATTAAGGCTGACAACCCCAAGGCACCCCCCCATGCCTGTTGCTGCCTGCACAGTGGGGGTGGGTGTTAGGGTTGGAAACCCTAACAGCACATTTCTAAACTTTTGTCGTTGGAACCCTTACTGATGCATTAATGATGTTTTTTGCCAAGAAGATCTCTCTCTCTCTCTCTATATATATATATATATATATATATATATATATACACAGCTGCTTACTTTTGTGCTATGTAGCTTACTGTTATTGTGCTAACCCTTGATTTATTATCTGTTAATTCTCCTCTGTACCCCCCAGGTCACAACTGATTGATTGATTGATTGACTAAAATTTCATAACTGGAAAAGGCACAACAAGCCAAGGTTTGTTTCCAGGTACCACACGGGGCAGGAGTGCAGGGATTTTCCAGGTGCCACACAGGGGAGGGGTGCTGGGAGACAAATACATACAATGGCAAAGTGCAGTCAATGTAAACAAAACAATATATAGACAAGTTGAGCTGCTAAGGCAAAATAAATAGCATGATACAGACATCAGTACAGTGAAGTTAAGAATCAGGCAATAATGACAGTCCATGGCAAAACGTACTATGAGTAATGTCCTGACAAAGAACATAGTTAAAATGTAAGAGAAGTATATAACTAAAATGTGTATTGTGTATGAATTCTGTAAATTGTTTCTTCAGAAATTTTTGTAACCCCCTGCCTCCCCAAGAACTCATATGAAAATGAAACATGTGTTTTTCTCATTATGGCTTTCTAGTGCTCACATTTAAAAATAAATATTTTAGATTCCTTAAACAAAAGCAAATCTACTCTGTGTCAAAATTATGCTTCACTTTGACTCACCTGGTTTGGGGATTCTTTTGATTTTCTTAGAGCGTGAATGTTTTTTTTTTTACCTTGCAAGCATCATTTGCAGCACTCTTGAAGTATTGACAGTAAATACCAAGCAACATGCAACTTTAATGTTTGAAATTGATCAAACACATCTACAGTATATCATTTCTGGTTATTTTTTTACAGCATCCCCCATCAGTAGTATTAATCAGGAAAGTGGTAGTTCTGTTACATTTTTTAACAAAAGCTTTGTGTAGCCCATGCCCCCAGATGGGGCTACAAGCCTAATAAAGCCCAGGCAAACCAATGGTTAGGTGAGTGGGGGCAAACAGTGTTCTGCTCCAAGCCAGTGTAAAAATAGGAGGCATCACAGGTCTGTACTTAGTTTTTGGTCTTGCAGCCTATGGAGGGGAAGTAGGGTCTTGGATGGGATAGGGTGTGACTCTTTAACTGCAACTGAGTGTGGCCGGGGGGGCGCAGAAGTGGCCCTCCAGCTGTGCACCAGTCTCCAAGGAGCTCAGAGCCAAGCCCAGGATGTGGAACTCCTGGGGGCATGGAGCACTGAAAGATTGGGAAAGGTCTTGGAAGAAACTAGGTGTCGGGTATTGTAAGGTCACAAAAAGGCACCAGGTTGTTGGAGAATACACATTCACAGTTGGCTGATCTTCCTGACTCCAAACAGAATCCCCAAAGCCTTGGAGTGGTTAATAAAGCTTTATCAGCAAAAATGCTAAAATACCACCATGGTAGCACCCCTGCAAATGTAAGTCAACATTTTGCATTGCTGTGCTGCATTTTCAAGACAGTCCTGGCTTGAAAAAGTGTCAGGAAACAATTTGAAATATTGACGCCAGTTGTGGGGTGCTACCATGTGGTATTTAGCATTTTGCTAATATAGCTTTATTAACTACTCAAGGTTTGGGGACTAAATTTGAGTCAGAAAGAGCAGTCAAGTGCGAGTGTGTGTTCTCTGGCTGGATTTTTTACTCTTGGCTCCTTCCCGAGATATTCTGAGCCACCTACGTTCTTTGCAGCACCAGAATTGTTGTTTTCATGTGTCCTTTCAGGTATGGGAAAATGGGAACCCAAGATCAGGTATAGCTGATTGCTAGGGAATGGATTACAAAGAAAGGTAGAACACTGTGATGACAGTATAAGGTTTAGTCCTGTTTCATCCAGGTTGATAATCAACTCTGATGGTGCCAGTTCATGCTGCACATCCATTTCAATTTGCTTTAAAAAAGCAACCGTCAATTAAGGGAAATCTCCAGGCTTTTTCCTGTAGCCTTGGTCCCTTTCCTTTTGTAAGCCCCATCCTATGACCCTTCTTATGTTGCTGCTAAGTATGCAATAAGGATCAAGTCCACAGTCTGGTGAAATTCATATGACCCTCCCAAACTCTTGAAGCAGCTGGTGATTAGAAGATTTTACTACGCAAAGTGCTACTGCTATGATAACTTGTACATTAACAACAGCACCCTCTATATGCTGGGAATGGATAATTTTTCTAAGTTCACTTTTTTAAAACGCACAAACACCTCCTCACTGCTCACCACTCAGAACAGATTACCAGAAGCTGCTGAGGAGCAGACTTTTACCAGTAATCAAGTTAACTAACAACGACTATTTTTAGGTGTAAGTAGCATTAAGCGGCACTTGTCAACAAACTGCGAAATCATTGCAAGCTAGTGTGTGTGACCACGATTATTGTATTATGCAAACAAGTCAGCCAGTATCATAGGTCAAAATAAACTGAAGCAAAATTTACAGTACTTTAGAGAAGAAGGCTGAGGAATTCCATGAGATAGAGGAGCAGCTAGAGAAGAAGGGTGTTGGTAGCAGCAAAATGAGAGGCCTTGGATGCTTGGGTATGTGCTGTTTAAATATTGCTCAATGGGGGCATGGCAAGAGTTGCCGATGTCCCATTGAACTATGTGTAAAATCTTCCAAATCTCAATCTATACATACAAATGATAAGTAAAAAAATTCTAATAATGACTCAGTGATAGTTACTCATCCTTAAGAAATGAGTCAGAATTGTTGCTCTAACTACTGCTCTGTGAAAGCATGAGTCAGTTGACCAGCTGTGCCTATAAATACTTAGAAACACATGGTGCTGTATCTTATAAGCCTGTATTTTAACATTAGGCCCTTTTACAAGTGCAATAACACACAACAGGGTCCTCTGTTCATTGGGAGATATATGCACTATTCTATTGTGTGCTGAGGAGCACTCAACCTGCAGCCTCGTGCCACATACCACAGGAGTGCCTATACCTCCCAAAGAATACGCACTCTCTCATGTGTTATTCCCCACATATTAACTAGAGATCCAAGATGTAAAGTACCTGTCTATAGTAGAAGCAACACTACAGTGTCATCTGTCAGTATCAAACATTTGTGTATTCGAGTCATTTATGTGTTCAGTCCACTAATTATGCCAGGTTTTCCAACAACTAAATTTAATTATAGAAACATTTACCCATCCTGTTATTTCAACTATAAAAGCATCCATCCATTAACTTACTTTAGTTACTCTTCGTAGTACGTAAGACCAAAGTCCCATGCCTATTGGTCGTTTCTACAAAATTAAATTTAATGTCTACTCTGACACGATACCAGTTTCCAATGACCTTGCTGCAACCAACTGGTCCCCCATCCTCTTCCCCCCTGACTTGAACATGGCCCTCTCCCTGTTCCATTCCAAATCTGCACATGTCTGGGACAAACACCCCCCACCTCAGAAAATCTAGGGTCAAAGGATCCCATCACCCTTGGATCATACCTAATCTCACGGACCACTGCAAGTCCCATGACCAAGCTTGGGCCCACTTCAAATTGTCCCTCCCCCGCCTGACCTCCTGTCCTGCAGGAAGCTTAGAAACTGTTGTACAACAGCTGTCCATGCTGCTAAATCACATTTATTTAAAACCAACCTCCAGAACAACCTTAACTCCCCAACAAAATTTTGGAAGGTGATTCATTCTCTTTTTGACCCCTACCCAGTCCTCCCCCCCCCCTTGGTAGATGGTTCACCTGTTTCTGACCCTTCTTCTGTGGCTGCTAACTAATGAGTTTTTTACTACCTGCGCTCTTCTCTCTCTCCCCCTCCTCCTGGCACCTCCTCTCCCCACTCTCTTTCATCTTCCTTTCACCCCACCCATCCCAGACATTTCACTTCTCCCCTGTAACTCCCCAGGGAACCATGCTTGCCATTTCCTCCCTCAGCCTGTCTAAATCCAGTTCCAACAGCCTGGGCCCTAAACTGCTCCATCTCTCAGTCCCTTCCATTGCATCCCCCACTTACTCACCCTCTTACTTTCTCCTCCCTCTGTGCTGTCCCTCAGTCTTGAAAGTTTACTAGGGTTCTTCCCCTTCACAAGGGGGCAAACCCTCCTCCCCAGGTAACTTCTGTCCTATCTACCTTCTTCCTACTCTTGCCAAGCTGCAAGAGAAAATAGCTTGCTCCAGGCTCATTGATTTTCTCTACTCCTCTAATTACCTCTCTCCTTTTCATCTGGTTTTCAGAAGCCCCACTATACTGTCACCTCCCTGCTGCGGTTCACTGACTCCCTCTTCACTAAAAAGGATCAGGGGCACATCACAGCACAAATGTTCATCAACTTGGCCAAGGCCTTTGACGCAGTGGCCCATCACCTCCTCCTGGACAAGCTGAGCTCTGCTGTCCTCTCAGTTCCCACTGTTGATTGGTTCTGTTTTTACCTCTTGGGCCATTTTCAGTCGGTAGAGGTTGGAGGTGCCCTGTCACCTCCCTTTCCAATCCAGTCTGGGGTCCCTCAGGGCTAGATCTTGGGTCCCATCCTTTTCTTTATCTTCCTAAATGACCTTCTCACTACCTGTGTCAACTTACATAACCACATGTATGCAGATGATACAGTCATGTGTGCAGATGACACAGTCATGTATGCCTCCAGCCCCTCAGCCTTGGCAGTGGAAGTCTAGCTCCAGCAAGACTTCTACAATGTCCTACACTAGTTCCACTCCAACTAACTCTGTGTCAACACTAAAAAAACAGTGTCCATGTACTGTGGTACCATCCAGAAATTGGTCAGGCTCTCTCCCCCATCTTTAGCCCCCTGGATGCCCCCCCATTGAAGTGGTCTCCTCCTTCAAGTACCTTGGTATGCAACTGAATATCAGGCTTGACTTCTCTGCTCACATTATCAACTCCAAGCTGCACCCCAAACTAGGTGCCCTTACTTCAACAAGGATTGCCTTTCTCCTCGGGTCCATCTGGAGCTGAATGTTTTTCTCAGTGTTTGACTATGTGGATGTAATCTATGGTACTACCCTCTCCTCCTCCTCCTCCCTCACTGGACTGGATACCCTCTGCATTGCTTTTTGTCACTTTGCTACTAGCTCCCCATCCAGTATTCACTACTGCTCCCTATACTCCTCCATCTCATTCCCTCCTCTCCCCTCACGTTATCAGTCTCATTGGGCATCCAACATTTCCAAATGCTGGTTTGGGTCTCTTCCTCAATACCTCTCCTCACTCCTCTCTTCCATTCCCTCAGCCTTCTACTCCCTTCATTTCAGAGACTCTCATATCTTATCCCTTCACCATACACATTCCTCCACCTGGCAATTTGCTTCCCCCATTGCCTTCTCTCCCTATGGAACTTGATCCCTTACACTCTCCATCTCTCTCCCTCTCCTCATGTTTAAACACCAGCAAAAACTTCTCTCTGCCCCATCCTGCTCCTGTCAATCCTCCACCTAACCACTACCTCTGCCTGGCCCTGTCATACCTTTGCTACAGATTTTCACTCACCTGTACTGCTACTGCCTGAACTAGACTTGACTCCTCCATTAATATAATTTATTTTAGCACTTGCACTACTTCAGTTAATTGCACATAAATGCTGCTCATTGTTCTACCTCATAGTTCTTCCATTGTCACTGTATTTATGTCTTTTTAGTTGTAAATTTGTATGCACTTTGTACTCGGTCTTTGAGGCTTTGTTTGTTATATCGCTTTATCCCTCTCCCACCTTCCCTCCGGGTTGTATCTGAAAATGAGCCTTGGCTCAGTGTGCCTTTCCTGGTTACCAGTTTTCAAATAATGAAATAAATAAACAAGATAAATACAATCTCATTCCATCTGGGTCAGTAATATCATACCACACAAACTCATGTTTCTGTTTTTTGTTTTTTTTTACTTTACTAGGACCCATGTACTCTTCGGTTCATGATCAGGTGGAAAGCAATAAAGGGTTCATCCAGACTCAAGTAATTTTAACCAGCATGCTATGTGTCCAATGTTTGAGCAACAGAAGCTGCCACTGCAAAATCTGAATCCATATACTGCGTGGAGTTTCTTCCTGTTGTGTTTCCTCCACATATCCATGATTCTGCAGCCTGAGAAATTGAGCCACCTGATCAGTATCTAAAAATAAGTGTTCTTTCCATTTATAAAGAAAATGAACTTGGGTGGGAATCATTAACAAGAATCCCCAGCAGTTTCTAAAATGTCTTACAAAAAGCCTTTACTGTTGGGTAGAGCGAGCATAATTGGGTGTACATAAAAACTTTCTTGTAAACTAGCTAGTCCTAATACCCAATCCACATTCCCTATTGGATTCAAATGGAAAAATTGTGAGAATTGTTACAGATCCTTCAGGTTACTGTGGGATTCAGACTACTCAAATTGTTGGTATGCAAATATGGCATTTGTTATGCATCATATATTTTGTAAAGTTGTTATATATAGGACATGGTGCTTTTAATACCCTGGTAGAGTTGTGCCTTAAATAAAAAGACAAAAACAATTCAGTACTAGGTTGCTTTATGCTGAAGACTTTGTTCTTTGAGGTTACATTTCACAAATAACTTTGAAGATACATTAAGGGTTTGGTCAGTATGGTTTTCCAGTGGGGGGGGGGGACAAGAAAGTCTCTGTTAAAACCTTTTCCAATAATACCATATCTAAGATGGTCAGATAATCTGAATTCAGCTGATATTGCTGTAAGGGCTGGGCACCCCCCATGTCTAGGGGTACAAGGTGGTAGTCTCATCAGAGGAGTACCTGCCTTACGTCAAAGAACCTGTACCTGCACAAGCACTGCTACCACCTAAGGCCTGGGATACTGGAGTAGGAGCACCATGACCAACACAGTGGGGCACTAATAAATGAGAGATCACACACAAATTGAGACCAGATGTGGAGCTGGGATAAAGCTGGGTGCTTTACTTGAATACTGCAGATGCTAAACGGTTAAAGGGAATTGCCCTCTCAGATAATTCCAGTTACTTTATTCCACCGTACGGTAGTAACTGCAGCAAACTGTACCCTTGTCAATCCACCTGGGCTCGATTTCCATCCCCACCATTCCAAAGTAATCTTCCTCGAAACACTTCCACTACATTATCATCAGGTTTGCCCCTGCACTGAAGGACCATAAATATTTACATTATCTCTGAATCAAGTCCAAATACATTTACACGGTATTTACATCCCTAACCTCCCTTTTGAGGTCACTAGAGCCCTCACACTCCCAAGACCATTTGTGAGGTGGCATTCTCCCAGGTAGGGCAAACACTATACCTGGGGCAAACCCATGCCTGCATGTGTCTTACCTTGCCCTTGCAGAACAATTTGATTTGAAACAGCATGTCAGCATTATGAGTGTACTACTAAACTGATTTGTTGGTCTGGCCATACCTGCCTCCCTATGACAAAATAGTGATAGCCCTAGTGGCCCACAGAAGCAGACTCTCATGTCTGTCCCTCACACAGGGACTTACCGACCCCAGCTCTTATCAGGTCCCTTCCACCTGATGACTATTCCTTTGGCTACACTGCCAGGGGGAACATTTTATGATACCTAAGTTTTTAAATTTCCATGGGCATTGCTATTGCAAGGCTTACTTACTGTTATTCCTCACAAACTGGTGCTCTATTCACATTGAGCTCTATGCATAACTTCTGGTAGGAGTGAATCCATAATGATTCTAGTGGCTTCAGGTGACCACCCTGAGTGGTGGCCCTCCACTTTCCCTGACATGCTATCTGGCTCTTGTTCTCTCTGGGATCCTCGAGGCCTTCCTAGAAGACCCATCCTCCCAGCACTTTCTGGTGTTATTATGGAGACCTGGACAGAGACATGTGCCATCCGGACCCAAGGACCCTTCCATCATCTCTGGGCATGCAAGCCATGTATGGGTTGCATCTGGAGGCTGAACTCCTTCCTCAAGATGCTGCTTTACCAGACTCTTCTAGGACTTCTCTTTCCTGCTTGTCTCCCCTTCTTATAGACAAACAAGAGAAAGGGCAGAATCGTGAGTAATTATGACACAGTTCCCAACTGCTGGCGGAGTCACAGCATGCTGTACCACAAAACATGCTGACATCTGGTCTCCAAACAAGAGGCCCCTCTAGAGGACAGCTCTCAAGATCAAACTTAACCCTTTGAGAGCCCTCTAGTCAGCAGTCTTGAGCTGAGTGAAAAGAGAGGCTGGTTATATTGATAAACCATTGAAATGCACTGTATATGTTCCTAATGGATCTGATTCTCAAGGTTTTCTATTTTGTGTAAAAGGATAACATTTTATTTCACCCCTACACTGGTCTCTGCTTCAATATTTTGAATTCTTGTTACTCACTTTGTCATTTTATCATTCAATTATTTAATCTTGTTCGTAGCTGCTTGAATGTCTTTCTAAATAATGTCTGTTTTTCCACAGACGACATCCAATTTAGAATGAATTATGCTATCCAGTTGTTTATATTCTCTAGTACTTTATCACTTTCATCCATAGTGCTTTCATTTTTGTCTACTTTTTTCTGGTGTATTTTGGATCAGGTCAGTGAGTGTTTGTGGTGTGCATGCAAAATATTTTGCTGTTGTGATCAAACTTAATGACTCTACCTGGTGGTAAATGGTAACCAACAACTGAGGCAATATGGCCACCTGGCACCAGAAACACAGCATAGGAGCCCCTCTTAGTAATGCCAACCACCTGGATTCTTGCTTTCCTTCCCTGTCTATACCCACCCAGTTGGGGAACAATTGGGATGGAATACTCAGCTAACACCCTACCCGAAATGAATGCAGAAACCCATGTGAGAGAAAAGGTTGGACTGCAGTGAACTGACTTTGCAAAGCACAGGAAATGAGTAACACTTGGACAACCTCGGAGAAACTACTCTGACACAATTTTCAATTGAGTAAATACAGAAGTTAAACATTTTACTAAGTTGTTCAGACAATGTGATGGACACAACCATTTAAAATAGCATTACATTACTTACGGTGTGAGTTCCAAAGCCCAGCGCCATCAGTTGGGCTGAAGTCTACGATAAAACATTCCATGTAGTGTGTCCACTCAGCTGATGCCGCTGGGTTCCAGAACTGCTAACTAGTAGCTTGTCTGTAATAAAAGCAGACCCTAAATAAGGAAAAAATAGGACTATTTCATTACAAAACAGTACACTGGAGTTAGTAAATAGACTTCACACAAGCCCAAATGTACAGCTATTAACATGTAAACGACAGGGTTTGCACTCCAAATACCTTGCCTTAACGGTGTACAGTGACTGCTGGGCCTAAATCCCAACCTCAGCCAACCCTCTTACTTCTGTTCACCAGATAGCCCACCAGATATATAACCAAAATTATCTGCAGTTCAATGCTGTATCCCTTTAAATTCTTATACTCCATATTTTAACATACATTAACTTTTCTGTGCATTAGCAATTGCAATAAAATTCACTAACAGCATTATTTATTTAATTTAATTTTCATTTAACAGGTAGGTGTACTATACAATACTATGTCTATTTTCAGGCATGACCAGGGAGAATTACAAACATCAAACAGGCATTACAATTTTACATTATAACAAAGGTAACAATGAGTACAATTGTGACAATATTAACAGTAGAACAGAACACAGTAAAAAACAGGCAGTGCATTACAACTCAACTGCAACATACATAAATACATTGGCTGTGGCAGATAGGCATATTACATATACAATTTCATAGCATCAGGTACAAGAACATTTATCAGAAGAACTTAAGAACTTATAAAGCTCTCTCTTGATGCACAGGTGGAATTGACAGAGCCTAAGATTAGTTGGAAAGGAGTTCCAGAGCTTCAGGACAAAGGAGGAGAAAGCTTGCTCACCCATATTAGTATAGCATTTAGAAACAGCTAGAAGTGAGAGATCACTGGATCTCAATGGTAGGCCTGATCAGTATGTGTTAAAAGAGTAGTCAGGGCAGCAGATTTTGATGATCTAATAATCTTGTCAATAGTACAGCCTAGGGCGTTAAGCCACTGTGAGAAAGGAGATAGCATCCTAAACTAGAGTAACAAGTACAATAGTGGGCCAGTCGAGTAACAGACAAAACACAACAAATGTTATATAATATACAGGTTAGTCAAGTTACATTTTCTAGCATGATAGAAAGAGATGAAGCCATGGATAAGGTTTGGTAGCAAGACATCCTTCGTCTGCGGCAAGTGTAGCAGCAGGAGTCAAGGCATGTCTAACTTTATAAGCAAGCCCTTGTTTAGTGTTAACAGACTTGCAAGCATTTGAAATATGCAAGATAAAATCAAGGGCAGGATCTAGTGTAGGCCTAGATATTTAAAGGAGTCAGCTGTGGTAAGAGGGGAGCCATCTAGGCAAAAGATGGCTTGGTTAGCAGTGCACACCCTCAGCCAAGGTGCTGATCCAAAGAGCATGTCATGGGTCTTACTGGAATAAGGATAAGCTTTTTGGGGGATGGTCAGGTCTGAACACTATTAAAGTCAACATTTAGCTGCGAGTTCATATCAGTAAAATTCTTGGAACTAGTATAAAGCACCATGTCATCTACATAAAGCAGGGTGAAGTGCATGGATGTGGTCTTATAGTTATCATTAAAAAAGATAATAAAAAGCAATGGCCCCAGTGGGGAGCCTTGAGGGACCCCAGTATTTGTAGTGGTAAGTTCTAATTTGGTCTGGTTCACTTTTACAAACCACTGCCTGTCGCTGAGATAGCTAGCAAACCAGTTTATCATAGTAGAGAAAATGCCAAGGAATGATAGTTTAGACTTAAACATTGTGTGGTCCACAAGATCAAATGTTTTTATCGGATCCCTATGAAAACTGACCCTGTACACATACCTGTGTCCATGGCAACCCTAATGTCATTAATGAACTGGATGAGCACCATTGTAGCGCTAAGAGCTTGCCTGAAACCATGCTGTGCAGTAGATAATAAGCTGTGTTTAAGGAGCTGATATGTAACCTGAATGGCCGCTAGCTTTTCAAGCAGTTTACTAAGAACTGGTAGGATTGCTATAGGTTGATGTTTGTCTATATATTTTGGATACTCTTTTCTGAAAACTGGCACAACCTTGGCAGCCTTCTAGCTCTTTGGAATCAAGGCTGAGGTAAGGGATAAATTAAACAGATGATTTGCGGGGAAGCTAGGTAGGGGGCTGCAACCATAAGAAGTCAGATATCTAGCTCATCATAGCCAACAATGTGGCATTGCAAGATAGATTTAAGAAGGTATAACACCTTACCAGGACTGACTTAAGTAGAATGGAGAGGAGGTTGGGTGTTCTGTAGTGGATGTATAGCTGGGGGTACAGGACATCAGATTAGAGTACTTGGTTAAATTTGAGATGTGAGAGTTACAGGCATTAGCAACTGTCCCAGAGCTGATACAGTTAACACCATTTAGTGTCATGTCAGACATAGACAAAGAGATGTTGGAAGACATAGGCAAGGCAAAATGGTTAAGAAAGGGGAGGTGATGCTGGTGGGGGACTTTAATCTACCAGACGTAGAGTGGAGCCTACCTGTTGCAGCATCAGCTAGAAGCTGAGACATCTTGGACTCCCTGCAGGGGTCATTCCTCAGGCAGCGGATCAGTGAACCTACTTGGGGTGGGGCAATATTAGACCTGGTATTTCCGAATGGGGATAGTCTGGTGGATGTTAGAGTGGGGAGTCATCTGGGGACCAGTGACCATTGCACAGTATGGTTTAATGTAAGAACAACAGCAAAATCCAGCTGCACAAGGGTGAGGGACCTGGATTTTAGAAGGGCTGACTTTACAAAAATGGAGGAATGCATCCGAGAAGATCTGGTGGAGCAGATATTGAGGGGGGCTGGAGTGAAAATGGGATAGAATAAAACAGAGCATAGTAAAGGCTACAAACTTGTATGTTGGGCAAATAAGCAAAAGCAGAAGGAAGAGGAGATCATTATGGTTCTCGAGGGAAGCAGTAGGAAATGTAAGGGCAAAAACCATGGCATTCAGAATGTATAAGGAGACCCAGAGGGAGAAGAACAGAGAAGTATATCTTGGGGGAAATGGAGGAAGGCAGGCAAGGCAGTAAGTAGCGCAAAAACGCAATTTGAGAAAACAATAGCCCAGACAGTATCAAGGGGGACAAGACATTTTCAGGCACATCAGCGAGAAAAGGAAGACCAAGGAAGGGATTGCTCAGTTAATAAAAAAGGCAGGGGGCTATACTGAGGAGGACCAAGAAAAGGCAAATATCTTCAACAAATATTTCTGCTCAGTATTCATAGTTGAGGGGAAAGGGGAGGGACCACAAATAAGCACCAATAGACTGGGGGGGGGGGGAATGGACATCAGTCCCTTTTCTGAAGAGAGAGAGTCAAGAAAGCACTCGCTAAACTGAGTGTGGACAAAGTCATGGGGCCAGACGGGTGCATCCAAGAGTGTTAAAGAAACTCAGGGAAGTGCTAGTTCCACCCCTGACAGACTTGTTTAACAGTTCACTTGAGACCGACGTGGTCCCGGAGTACTGGAGAAGGGCAGATGTAGCCCCACATCACAAAAGTAGTAGCAAGGAGGAGTCATGAAATTACATGCCTGTCAACCTGACATCTGTGGTAGGGAAACTGATGGAAACACTATTAAAGGAAAGAATTGTGGAACCCCTGGACTCCCATGGACTACAGGACTAGAGGCAGCATGGCTTCATGGAGGGGTGGTCATGCCAAACAAATCTGATAGATTTTTTTGACTGTGTAACCTAGGTGTTAGATTGGTGGGGGGTGGCACTGGACATGGCCTACTTGGACTTCAGCAAGGTCTTTGACACCATTCCACATAGGAGACTGGTAAACAAGTTGGGTAGCATGGGGGTGGGCTATAAGGTGGTAACCTGGGTAAGAAACTGGTTAGGGGATAGGAGGCAGAGGTTGGTGGTAAATGGAGTTTGCTCTGAGGAGGGGAGAGTGACCAGTGGTGTACCGCAGGGGTCAGTTCTCTTTAATGTCTTCATTAGTAACATAGCAGAGGAAGTGGAATGGAATGGCTGCCTTTTTGCAGATGACATTGTGATCTGCAACAGGGTGGATGCTCTGGAGGGGGTGCAAAAGATGGAAAGAGACTTAAAACGACTGGAGGAGTGGTCACAAGTTTGGCAACTAAGGTTTAATACAAGAAAAGTAATAAAATAATGCAATTGGGTCACAGAAACCCAGGGGTGCAGTGCAAAATGGGGCAAGAGATACTAGCAGTGACCAAGCAGGAAAGATACCTGGGGGTAATCATATCAGATGACCTGAAAGTAGCCAGACAATGCAACAAAGCGATCGGGAGAGCTAGTGGGATGTTGGGATGTATAGATAGGGGTATTACCAGCAGGAAGAGGAACGTGGTGTTGCCACTATGTAGGCCTTTAGTAAGACCTCACCTGGAGTACTATGTCCAGTTTTGAAAGCTACATCTCAGGAAGGACATAGACAGGATGGAGTCCATCAAAAGAAGGGCTACCAAGATGGTACAGCGTCTACATCAAATGTCCTATGGGGAGAGGCTAAAGGAATTAAACATGTACACCCTGGAGGAGGGATATGATAAAGATCTTTAAATACTTCATGGGGGTGAATAAGGTACAAGTGAGAGGAATTTTTCAGAAGAAAGGGTGCTCCAGAACAAGGGGACATGATATGAAGCTGGAGGGGGTAGGTTTAGGAAAGATGTAAAGAAATACTTCTTCACAGAAAGGGTGGTGGATGCCTGGAACGGTCTTCCAGCAGAGGTTGTGGGGGCAAGAACAGTGATGGGTTCAAAAAAGCCTGGGATAAGCACAAGGGAGACATTAGGGATAGGTAAGAGGGTGGCAGAGAAAGTGCTGTAAACCTGGAGGGGTCTACACTGTAAGCAATGCAACAGAAAAGGGAAGACTGGATGGGATATGTGGCTCTTACCTGCCATCAGCTTCTATCTGTACAATTACTCATAAGCCCCTTGATGTGTCCCCAGAATCTCTGAGAGTCTCCAGCAGAGGTGTGCAAAAGATCTTTGCAACAGTTACTTTTGGTAACACAAATCATTTTTTTACATGCATTCCTCTGAGTCTTATAGTCCATCCAGTCAGCAGGCAACCTCATGGCTTTAAATTTTGCCCAGCACTTATCTCTGGCCTTCAATAAGGCTAGTAGGTCACTGTGAAGACATCTAGCAACCAACCCTTTTACCCTATGCCTGGTGAGAGTGGTGTGCTTATCCTGCAGAGAACGGAATTTGGAGATAAAACAGCACAGCGCTTCATCAACATCATTAGTGAAATGTAATGAGAACCAGTCTGTTTGACAGGCCAGCAAAAAAGGCTACTTGGTCAAGTTTAGAGAAATCACAGAACTTTAATTCCTTAGTGGGGCAGCAAGGACATTGCATTTTCCAAGTACAGAAAACTGGTGAATGGTCACTAATAACTTCAGCTATGGTACCAGCAGCAACAGTCATGTCCTTCCTGTTGGTTGAGATCTAGTCTATCAGGGAATGCTGGTTGCCTTTTATAGCTAGCCTGGTAGAGTCAGAAATGGGTTGAGTGATGTGAAGCTTACTTAGCAGGGATTCAAAAGATTTAATGTTCTTACCAAGCCAATCAAGGCTGAAGTCAGCCATCAACAGGATTTCAATTTTGCCAATAACTGAGGACAGGTAATGAATATTGAGTACTTCCTGGGATTAATGCAGCATGTAGAACTTCATTATAGCTCAAGGGAGTGCTCTAGGACCAATCGGGGCACTCCTTTCCCCTGAGCGTGAGACACTCTTATTCTGTGAAGAGTGTCTCACATGCAGATGTCCTGGAAACAGGCACATTCCTGGACAGTTAAAAAAAAAATAACAACATGAATGGCTAGATCTATAATATATCAATATGTTCCCCGTCGCCACTTGTTGCAGTATTAGAGTGGTTTCACTTGTGTTCTGCTTGGGTCAGACCTAAAGCACAATGTCAAATTTGTGGAGGTAGCAGGAACAACCATTTTATTTGAGAACAGAAAGGCATGCAACTGGTTAGAGGTAGGTCTGGATGGATAATCAGGGGTTGGTGTTACATAGTTTGTAATGACTAGCAGGGTTACAAGTGTAGCACCAGTAAATGCAAGTGACTGTAGGTACTGCATCATCACAAACAGTAGGTTAACTGGAAACTTAAAAGGCACAGTGAGAGACAGCACCAGGTAAGGTGACTTCTGGCAACATAGCAATCAGTATGAAACACAGCGCCCCCTGCAAGGATTTGCTGTTAGAAGCAATTTAAACCTGAATTGGTAGAGAGACCCCAGATGAGAAGAAGCCAGCCAGCGTGAAATCACAAGTTTGAAGCAAACCTGAAGAGGAAGCATTTAGTCATGGCCAACAAACATAGTTACAGAACTCCATATGATGACAAACCCCAGACAGGGAGTTGCAAAGTCTTCAGGTTTACTAGCAAAAAATAAATCAAGCTAAAATAGCTGGTAGTTAAACCAAAATAATAAAATAAGTTTTGTGACTTGGGAGACAGCAAATTAGCATGGGCCAGCAATTGTAGCTCCAGAACTCTGTATGACAACACACCCCAGTTAGGAAGTTGAAAGGACTTTAGGTTAACAGGCAAAACAATTAAAACTAAACAATAGGTTAGGTACACCAAGATAATAAAATAGGCTTTGTGACAGGATACCAACTAGCACCTTGTTATAATTATGTGGTAGAACCCATTGGGAAAGAGTTCATTAACATCCTACCATGAACATTAGAACAGCTAGCAGTCTAAATGATGTACTGTACCTAAGAGGTAACAGACTAATGCAACATCCCGTAGTAACTACAGTAGGCACCAGCACAGAGGCAACAGGTGAAGAAAATCTAGCAGGAATAGTACTACATCAATTAGGATGAGTTAATGCTGAAGAGAACTTACATAAGTGTTAGACAAGTTTTCTTCACTGTAGAGAGTTCAAGGCAGATAACTCCATGGCTTTAAATTTTGCTGAGCACTTATCTCTGGCCTTCAGTAAGATTATCAGGTCACTGTGAAGCCGTCGAGTAAGCCAGCCCGCATACCCTATGCTTGGTGAGAGGGATGTGCTTATCCTGCAGAGCATGGGAGTGATACTGAGGTGAGGGTGTACACTGTTGGGGCAGCATGACTGGCCGATGGCTGACTCCACAGTTGACACCCACAGTGTGACACCCTTTGTGCTGCAGCCCTTAGCACTCTGGACCACAGTGCAGGAGACCTATTCTGTAGTACAACAGAAGTATGTGCTTTTGTGTCTGCTGCCCCTATCCTGTGAAACTCCCTCCCTCCTCATATACGAGAGAGCCAAATTGTGGACATTGCCAAGAGGGAGCTAAAGATGTTCTTATTTAATCAAGCATTTATAAACAGTTACTATGTTATAATATGAATTATTATTTATAAGTGTAAGTTTCCATTTTTGATGTGTATTATATTTTTAAAGTGTATTACTCTGTGAAACGCATTAAGTCACAATCTGAGAAATGTGCTTAATCAAATAAAAGTTGATTGATTAATTGAAGTAAAGATGTCTTGATTCCACCCACAAACCACCCAATTAGTGGAGACACTCCGAAGAGCTCTGTTTGCTGCTGATGATCGGTGGTTTCTGACTTGGAGAGAGGTGTCCATCGGGAAGGGGCAATAGAGAAAACTGGTGCACTCACCCATCGCAACCCCAGTCCTGTTTCCTGAGAGCTGGCAGAGGTGTTAGTGGAGTGCTGGAACAGGCATCAGTCAGTTAAGATACACAAGTTCAAAAAGTGCACCTTTCACTCCAACTCTAACTCTGACCACAAACCACCTGATTGGTGGAGACACTGTGGAGGGCTCTGTTTGCTGTTTGGGGATTGGTGGTTTCTGGCCTGGAGGGAGACTATAAATCCTGTTAGGTGATTCCCCCAGGTCCATTGAGGATAGAGTCCCTTTTAGATTCTTAGCAATGTCCCTTTAAAACAAAAGCAATAGCTATAAAGACGGTAGTAGTTCAACAATACCACTGCTCTTGTCAGTTACATATTGAAGATAGATGAACTTCTGGAGAACAGCAGTGAACCTTCAGGAGTTAATGTTTCTTGGAGAAGACAGATTTTTTTTAATTTATTTATTTGAAAAGGGTTCACCAGGAAAGACAACATGAGCTGTAAACAGCTCATTTCTAGACGCGTCCTGGGGAAGGGGTTACATAAGTGGGGAAAGCAAGTAAAAACATATATAGGCAATGTGCAACCAGGCTATTATACAGGCAAGCATACATAAAGTGCAACACACAGTACAGTACAATGCATTATAATCCCAGACAATTGCAGAAGTAGACAGTACGTATAGATATTCCATACAGGGCATCAACACCATGAGCACAATCATATAGTAATAACAAGTAACTAAGTAAGGTATAGATCAGCAGCAGGAGTACACCTTAAAAGTACTAGGAAGGGGAGACTGAGTACAGGGGTTGATAAGTGCATAGGATGCCTAGAAGGCAGAGAAACAATGGAGGTGGCTGGGAGGAAGGGAAACAATAGGGGAGGGAAGGAGGGAGGAAATGCCAAGAACAACACCCCTTCAGGGTGCTGAGAACCCTGCAAGGGGACAAGGACCTGGTAATGATGTAGGGGGAGTAGAATGGGAGAGAGGGAGTAAAAAGAGGGGTCAGAAGGGAAGAGGGGGTGGGAGGTTAAGGGGAAGCAGGGGTGAGGAGGAGTAGAGAGGTGATGCTGGGGTGAGGGAGTTTGGCAGGCAGAGAAGTTAGGAGCAGGTGCAACAGTGAACTATGTGCTTCCGGAGGAGGATCAATAGTGAGTGATGGGAATTAGCCAAGTGAATATCTAGAGGAAGGGAATTGCAGATGCTAGGGAACTTGTATGAGAATGCAGCGAGACCAGAGGAAGTGCGCCAAGAGGGCAGTGCAAGAGTTCTATAAGTGGATGCATTGCGGGAATAGCAGGAGGGAGGGAGGGTGGGCTTGAAAAGACTGAGGATAGGTATGGAGAGAACCAATCCAGAACTTCCCAATTAAATTAGCGCTGTGATAGGTGTCTGGTGTTGAGGAAGGGAAAGGAGAGCAAGGTATAAAGGTCACAGCGGTGAGTAAGTGGAGGGCAGCCAAGTACAAAGGGACCGAAGGAACTGAATAGGGTATCCAGTCTGGAAAGGGTGGTTTTCAGGGCAGAACTGTAAACTATATCCCCAAAATCAAGGACAGGGAGAATCATCTTTTGGATAGTTTCTCTCCTGGCTTGCAGTGGCAGGCAGCTGCAATGTCTTTACAGAGCACCGAGTTTGAGGACTAATCGTTTGTGGATAGCATCGATGTGGACCCCAAAGTCTAGATGCTTGTCTAGCAGTAGTCCAAGGTACTTAAGGAAGGGGACATCCTCCAGTGTTGTACCAGTGAGGGTACTAAAGGTAGGGGTGGAATCAAGTCTGGACAGTTTTTGTTTGGAGCCAAAGATCATAGAGACTGTTTTTCTGACGTCCATTGAGAGTTAGTTTGCGTTAAACCAGCACTGTGTGTGTTGAAGTCCTGCTGAAGGTTGGACGCCACTTCAGAGGGGGAATTCCTGGATGAGAATAACACAGTGTCATATGCATATATGTGGATACATGAAGATAAGCAGGCAGTAGGGAGGTCATTCTAAAAGATGGAGAATAGTATTGTTCCAAGTACTGAACCTTGAGGGACACCTTTGTTGATAAGTAGGGAAGGGGAGATGGAGTTACCTATCCTGACAGACTGGGACCAGCCTATGAGGTAGGACCAGAACCAGCTGGTGGCGGATTTAAAGAGGCCAGCCGTGGTCAGCTTACTCAGGAGCAGGGAGTGGGAGACAGTGTCAAAGGCTTTGGCCAGGTCAACAAAGATGGCAGAGGTGATGCGTCCCTGATCCATGCCTGTGAGAATGGAGTCAATGAGCCAAAGGAGGGAGGTGGTGGTGGAGTGATCTTTATGGAACCCAGACTGGAAAGGGATGAAAAAGGAGGAGGAGTCAAGGAAAGAGGAGAGTTGCTCCAGAGCCAGGTGCTCTTGGAGCTTAGTCAGTGTGGGAAGTAGAGAGATGGGGTGGAAGTTGCCAGGGTTGGAGGGGTCTCCACCTTTAGGAAGAGGGACTACGGTGGCAGACTTCCAGGCATCAGGTACAGTTGCATGTAAGAAGGAGAGGTTTAATAGATAAGTCAAAGGAAGAGCAATGGAATAAGCTGTAAGGTGGAGTAGTTTAGGGTCGAGCCCATCAGGGCTTTTTCCTTACAGAGATTTAGGGTTAGCAATACGCGCAGGGTGTCCACAGTGAGTACAGGCTTAAAAGAGAAGCATGAGGCAGGGGATGAATGGGTGAGTGGGGTGGCATAGATGGGACTTGTGGGATTGCCAGAAGCAATGGGGTGAAAAGATGCAAGGAGGGAGGAGGCACAAGAAGTAAAGTAGTTGTTGAATTCTGCAGCTACGGACAGGGGTCATCTAATGTGTGGGCACCTACTTTCAGAACGGGAGAGGGGGAGTGGGGGGGAATAGAGCGTGATGATGCAGATGATGCAGAACTTCACTGGCTTGGAACTGTTATCAGACTACATAATGAAGACCTGCAGGCACAAACTATCTGGAAAACAGGTACCTCTATGCAGCAGGCTTAAGCTGAACCTTCCATGTACTCACTCACTGTCCTACTATCTCTCTCACTAGGACTTAGGTGATGCCTATCTCATATTTTGTTCCATGAGGCAAGTCCCTTAGGCCCACCCTTCGCCTTAGGCATCGATGACTAGGCAGTTTCCCCTCTGGTCTGATCTGGTTCATCTCCCTACTCAGTCTCCCTAACCTCTGGCTGTGCAGCCCCTTTTAAATATAGAAACATAGATATTGATGGCAGATAAGGACTTCTTGGCCCACCTAGTCTGTCCATTTTCCCTACCATAGACGTAGAGTTTGTGGGGCTTCCAGGCTCGAGTTCCCCTCCCATAGGGTAGTCTAAAAATAGGTTAACTGTTTAGGCCAATAGTTTTGAGCCTGAGAGCTCCCTCCCCCGGGAAAACCTAAACTCTACGTCCATGTTCCTTACCTATTATAACACCACAGACCCTACTTGATCTCCAACTTTACCCCCCCCCTTCTCTACCTCTAAGGTTCCCTTATCCCCATGCATTATTGAAGCCGTTACCATTTTTGCCCCAACCACCTCTGCTAGGATGTTGTTCCAGGCATCCACCACTCTTTCTGTGAAGAAGTACGTCCTCATATCTCCCGAGTCTCCTGCCTCCAGCTTCATAGCATGTCCCCTTGTTCTTGAGCATCTTGTTTCTGAAAAATGCTTCCCTGTTGAACTTTATTTATACCAGTGAGGTATTTGAATGTTTCTATCATATTCCCCTCTCCCTCTTTTCCTCCAGGGTCTACATATTGAGGTCCTTCAGTCTCTCCTCATAGGGCTTGTGATGCAGACCCTGCACCATTTTGGTTGCCCTCCTCTGGACTGCCTCTACCCTGTCTATGACATTCTGGAGATGTAGTCTCCAGAACTGGACACAGTGCTCTAGGTGAGGTCTCACCAGTGATCTATACAGTGGCAACACCACCTCTGTCTTTCTGCTGGTGATACCCTTCCCTGTACACCCTACCATCCCATTAGCTCTTCCCACTGCCTTGTCACACTGTCTGGCCACCGTTAGGTCATCAGATATGCATACTGCCACGTCCCTTTCCTGGTTGTTGGTGGTTAATACTATCCCCCCATTTTGTACTCCGTCCCTGGGTTTCTGTGCCCCAAGTGCATGATTTTGCGCTTCTTAATATTGAAACCCAGCTGCCACACCCTTGACCACTCCTCCAACTATCCTGGATTACTGTTCATTTTTCCACCCCCTCTGGAGTGTCTTACCCTATTACAGGTTTTAGTGTCATTTGCAAAGAGGCATACCTTTCCTTCTAGCCCCTCTGCAATGTTGATAATAAAGATATTAAAGAAGACTGGTCGCAGTACTGATCTCTGTAGCACCCCGCTTGTCACCCTCCCTTCCTTGGAGTGAGCTCTGTTTACCACCACCCTCTGTCTCCTGCCCCCAACCAATTTCTCACCCAGTTTACCATCTTAGAACCAGCTCCAAGGCTTCTCAGCTTGTTTACAAGACTCCCATATGGAAAGGTGTCAAATGCCTTAATGAAATCTAGGTTGGCCACATTCACCTTTCCACCCCGATCCAATTCCCTGGTCACCCAGTCAAACAAATCTTTCAGATTTGTTTGACATGATCTTCCCCCAAGTGAATCCATGCTGCCTTAGATCCTGGAGGCTATTGGATTCCAGATATTTCACAATTCTCTCCTTCAGTAGTAATTCCAGTAGGCGATTCCCCCAGATCCATTGAGGATAGAGTCCCTTTTAGATTCTTAGCAATGTCCCTTTAAAACACAAGTAGTAGCTTTAAAGACAAGTACTGGTCAGAACCGATACAGCTGCACCGAGCTCCTACCTGGCTGTACAGTGGCAGCACGGCTCTCAGAGCAGCGGCAGCAATATCAGAGCAGTGGTGTCTTAGCAGATGGCACAGCTGCCGGGGTTGCAACAGTGTGCCATTCCTAAGATGGCGGCAGCGATGAAACTGCACATGCGCAATACTCGCACATGCGCAGTTTTCCTGGAAGTTCATCCTTAAAGTAGTGCACCCGTGGGGAGGGGGCGACCATGCTGTGGAGGGGAGCTCCATCTTGGAGGGCAGCGCCAATGCAGTCAGCGCTGTCCAGACTTTGCTTCATCACTGTAAGAGAACACAGAGTCGCATTCCTGTTGCAACCCTCTGTTCTATTACAGTGATGGCAAAACATCTGCGAAGCTCCGCCCATGCAGCCGTAACAATGGTAGTTCAACAATACCACTGCACTTGTCAGTTACATATTGAAGACATAAACCTCTGGAGAACAGCAGTGAACCTTTAGGTGTTAATGTTTCTTGGAGAAGACAGATGATGCTGAACTTCACTGGCTTGGAACTGTTATCAGACAAGATAATGAAGACCTGCAGGCACAAACTATCTGAAACACAGGTACCTCTATGTAGCAGGCTTAAGCTGAACCTTCCATGTACTCACTCACTGCCCTACTGTCTCTCTCACTGGGACTTAGGTGATGCCTATCTCCTATTTTGTTCCATGAGGGCAAGTCCCTCAGGTCCACCCCTCACCTTAGGTATCTATGACTGGACAGTTTCTCCTCCGGTCTGATCTGGTTCATCTCCTTACTCAGTCTCCCTGACCTCTGGCTGTGCAACCCCTTTTAAACATAGAAATATACAGTAGATATTGATGGCAGATAAGGACTGCTTGGCCCACCTAGTCTGCCCATTTCCCTACCCATTATAATACCGTAGACTGTACTTGATCTCCAACTTTACCCCCCTTCCCTACCTCTAAGGCTCTTTTATGCATATCCCATGCATTCTTGAAACCCGTTACCATTTTGGCCCCCACCACCTCCACTGGGAGGCTGTTCCAGGCATCCACCACTCTTTCTGTGAAGAAGTACTTCCTCATAGCTCCCCGAGTCACCCTCCCTCTAGCTTCATAGCATGTCCCCTTGTTCTTGAGCATCTTTTTTCTGAAAAATGCTTCCCTCTTGAACTTTATTTATACCCATGTGATTTTTGAATGTTTCTGTCATATCCCCCCTATCCCTCCTTTCCTCCAGTGTGTACATATTGAGATGCTTCAGTCTCTCCTCATAGGGCTTGTGATGCAGACCATGGACCATTTTGGTTGTCCTCCTCTACACCGCCTCTACCTTGTCCATGACCTTCCAGAGATGTGGTAACCAGAACTGGACACTGTACTCTAATGACGTCTCACCAGTGATCTATACAGTGGCAACACCACCTCTCTTTTACTGCTGGTGATACCCTTCCCTATGCACCCTACCATCCCACTAGCACTCCCCACTGCCTTGTCACACTGTCTGGCCACTTTTAGATCATCAGATATGCTTACTCCCTGCTTCTCCTCTGCTCGAGCAATGTGGAGCTAAATCCCAGTCCTCCATTACCTCTCGCATCACCCTCTGATTTTGCAACTGCCCCCAGACTCAAAATGATGCTGGTCAACATCCTAAGCTTGACCAAGAAATTTGACCAGCTACAAGCCAGTGCTGCTCACACTGAACTGGATTTTATCATCATTACAGAGTCATGGCTCAAAAAGGGCAATGCTGACCAGCAAATCTTGCTACCGATCTACAAACTGTTTAGGGCCAATAGGGACTCGGGGGGGGGGTGGCTATCTACTCTAAAAACAAGTACGCTATTAGTGGCATCTGCTGTAAATCCAGACCCAAGGAATACTAAATTATATCCCTGAAGCTCCACCTTCCCTCCACAGAAAGTATGACTATTATTGGTGGTTATAGACCTCCTGCTGGTGGCACTGACATCCTCAATATCCTCAAATTCCTAGCCTCCGCTACCAATAATGAAATCATAATCCTTGGGGATCTTAGCATGGACTGGCTTACCTCTAAATCACATGAACTGAAATGTCTCTGTGATGAGCTTGGCCTCTCAGAGATTGTTAATGAACCCACTAGGATCAATACTGCAAATAATGTCAATAGTTCTCTACTTGATGTCCTATTAACCAATCACCCTCACAAAATTCTGCATTCTGCTGTTTTCCACAACAACAACATGACTGATCATGGGGTTGTAGTATGTACAAGATCACAACTTAAAGGTTATCACCAACCCAAACTAATAACTAAACTGTCCTAGCGCAAGTTCAATGCAGCGAATTATGTGTCAGATTTAGGTAATTTAAACTGGCGAGATCTCTGTCTTGCTAAAATGGCTGATGAGGCTGTCACTATCCTGAATAACAATCTTACCACCTTGGCTAACAAGCATGCCCCCTTCATCAAACCTAGAGTGCGTAAATCCTCTCACCCCTGGTTCACACCTGACCTCAAGGCTGAGCTCACAAACTGTGACAAACTTTGGGCTCAGGCTAGACATACTAACTGTTAACTGATTGGCAAGCCTTTAGAGCTGCAAGGAATGTCTGTGTTAAATGCATTCGTGCTGCCAAATTGAACTTCTGTATCACTACCTTAGGACAGGCAAATGGGAATTCTTATAAAATTTGGAGGACCCTCAAATCCGTTGAAGGACATTAGGCTGCTCCCTCCATTCCAGCCAAGATATACGCTAATGGCAAGGCCATTAAAAGCAATAGTCAAATCCTTGAAGAACCCAATACACATTTTGCTACCACTGGCTTAGCCTTTGATTCTTCTCCATATGCAGGCCTTCCAAATTGTCCCTCAGCCAGGACTATCCCTGAAGTGGGCTCTTTTACTAGTTGCCTGAGGAATACCCCCTGCAGGGAGTTCAGGATGTCCCTGCTCCTAGCTGAAGCTGTAGCTGGGGTGCTCCAGTCCACATCCAGCAGATTGAAGTCCCTCACCAGCAGCAGCACCTCTCCCTTGTTTGCCATCTTTTGGATGGCTACCACTAGACCATTATCCAACTCTTCCCCTGTGTTGGAGGTCTATAGATCACACCAGTGTGAATAGCAGCTCCCTTTCCTGTTTCTAGAGTGACCCCAGTACCTCCATCCCTTCCAGATTTCCCTATATCTCAGTAGCCTTTATGTCATTCCTCACATTAAAGAGCCACTCCCCCCCTTTTTCCCACCCTGTCTTTTCTGAACAGAGTGTAGCCTAGTATAGCAATATATATATATCCCAGTCATGGTTCTCATTGCACCATGACTCAGTAATGTCGACAATGTCCAGGTCTGCCTCCACCATGATGTCCTCTAGGTCCAGGATTTTGTTTCCAAGACTTTGAGCATTTGCACACATGGCCTTCCAGAATGTGCCACCTTCCTGTTTGTCATCATCCCATGCCACCTTTTGCCATCTCTCCTTACCCCCTCTGCTCTCAGTCTCATTTTTCTTCACTTCTACCACTTTGCTTCCTTTTTTGTTGGGTACCCTTGGGGATTTCTTTCTCTTAGGTCTTTCCCTATTGCCTACTTCAGTTTGAGGGGGGACAGTTTATGTCTCCCCATATCTTTCCACCACCCCCCTCGGCTAGTTTAAATGCCCGTCAATGTAACATTAAAACCTTTCATTGAGGACCATGGTTCCCCTCCCAGATGGATGCAGATTATCTCCCCTGTGCAGGCCTCTATCCCTCCAGGTGAGACCCCAGTCCCCAATGTAGCTGAACCCCTCCTCTCTGAACTAGTCCTTCAACCATGTGTTGAAGCTTTTGGTACAGAGTACCCTATCCTTCCACCTGTTGTAGACAGGTAGCACCTCAAAAAAGACCACTAAGCATGCCACCTGCCTAAGACCCCTCCCCAACTCCCTAAACTCTTCCTGTACTTTACTATCCTAGCCTCATCCCTAGCCAGGTCATTGGTCCCAAGGCGGACCATGACATTCTGCTCTCCCCTGCCCCGTCCTGCTTCTCTAGCGATCCTCAGGATCTGCTCCCCATACCTCCGAGCTGTGGTACTAGGTAGGCACCTAACCACCCTCTCCTTTCCTTTCCCCAAATCTATCCCCCCTAACAACTGACTTCCCTACCAGGAGTTGCTTCCACCTCCTCTGGGGTCCTCTACAACCCACCTTAGGGTCTCCATTATGGAGGACCCTCACATCCTCCTTGGTCACTACTGCAGGTGCCTCCTTGTGATAGTCCTGCCCTGCCAGAGCAGCATAGGAGTTGTGTAGTAGTACCATCTGAGGGATGTGCTGTTGATCCACCACCCTCACCCTTCCCAAGCTTACCACTGTCCAGCCGCCCCTCCTCCTTGGCAACCTTCGGGGCAGCGATGACAGACTTGGTGGTCCCTGGGTGGAGGAGGAGGCCCCTTGAAACCTAGCCAACTCAGCCTGGAGATGAGCAATCTACCCCTTCAGCCCAGAGAGGTGCATGCAGATGGGACAGCACCACTGTCTCCAGAAACGCTTCAAAATTCTTTGTAAAGTAAATTATGCTGTGAGTGAACAAACTCTTGCTCCTCCTAATCAGCACCAATCTGCCAGCACTCCCTTCAGAATGTCATATCAAAATAAGCCACACTGGAATGTTGAGTTTTAAATCATAGGGAAACTGTCAATGGCCAAACAGTGCATACTTTTATACAGTATTTACTGATAAAACTGTTTCTAAACAAAGTTCAAGCACAAACCCACTACTGTAAGAGTAAAGCTGACACTTTCGGCCTTCCCCTATATTTTGATCTGTAAAAATTTTTTTTACAGTAGCCCAAGTTGCTAACAGGTGAAGTTTGCTAAGAGAGTGTCCCTATTGGCACCCTGTTTTTCTACCATACTCTGAAAGAAAACTGTGAGGAAAAATCTTCACAAATTGCTTTAAATACACTAAAAAGGATGGTTGAAAGACTAAGAAATTAATAAATAAATCTCCTCTCAGCTTCTGCAGACATCTATAAAATTGCAACAATATGTCCTGAACTGTGCACTGTAACATGAGCCTCTCTCACACCCACCATGACCGCTACATTTTAGCCACTGGTTACGTACCTTTCCTGGTCAAAAATTCCTAACAATATCACCATAAATTTGAGTAGATACATGCTTAAAATTGCCTGAAAATTTGGTACATTTTGGTTAACATGCACAGTAATTACTTTTCCCAGTCAGAGAAAAAAAAGTATCTTTCTACTGCATAAAATGACTGCCTGTCTGTAGCACAGTCTATACTCATTAAACTCTGTTTAATACATTGTGATCTGGGGAGTGGAGCAACTTGTCTCACCTGCTAGCCCAAGCATCATATTGTGTCCCCCATGGGCTTATTTTAATAGAATGATGTCCCTTTTGTGTGTTTTATGTGATTCAACTGTGCTTGTCCACCGAAGGGTACAAAAAGATCAGAGCACAGTGCTAGCCACCCCTTTCTGGCAACTCTATTCAGCACCTCATTAGAGATGGGGGATAATTGTAGAGGACTAGAGGAGGAATGATGTGGTCCTTCTCCACAACTGCAGCAATAAGAAGAAGTCTAGCAGCTACTGACCAGTTAGTATCACATCATTGGTGGGGAAATAAATAGAAACCCTGCTGAAGATGAAGTGTAGCTCAGGTGCCATGTGCCAGTGGGCTACTACCCCTGCCTGTTGACCTTCACCCAGGTTAAGGGGCCTGGGTCCTGCTACGGTGATATTCGGGGGTTCTATCCCACAAAATGAATAAAATAGCGTGGTGCCTCCACCCAGAGTAAACTGCAGTGGGCCAGGTGTGTGACTGGTACAACCCCCTGGAATGCTGTACCTACCCATATCCCCTTCCGACTACCGCACACACTGGATGCCAGTACCATATACCACATAATAACAGTTTCCCAGTACCATATACCACATGCACTTTACAGTTGAGTCCCACAAAACACCCTTCACCCAGCAATTTCAAACAACAAAACACAGCTTTACTGTGGGGCAGGGCTAGGGTCGGGATACCTGGAAAAGGGATAGCTGTGGAGGAAAAAAATGGTTAGAAAGTGAGTTGGAACAATTAATAACATAAGACTCCATAGGCCAGACCATCCCAGATGCCCACCCTCAATGGTACCAGTGATTTCCCTCTGTCCTATCTGGGTACCCAGGAGTTCACAGGCCTGCTTGGTGTGGCGGGTTGGTCAGCGTTGGGACCCTAGGAATGTTGCAACTGACAAACAAAATAAGCAATTAATCCCCTTGATTTGCCAGGGCAAGCCCTAGGTACTCACAGTCCTGAAGATTTGGAATGTTCCTGGTGCAGAAGGCTTCCACAAGTTCAATTTCAGGGGAGTTCAGATCTGAAAGGGCAGAACAAATGGGCAGCAGAAGGTATTCTGAAGGCTTGATTTTGACAGAAGGTCTGGCCGCTTTTCCCCTTCAGTCTGTTCAGGCCTGTTGCACAGCTCCCATGCAAGGCCCACCAAACTACAGAGGACCCAGACCTAAGAGTGGCTTCAGAGCCTGGCTCCCTCACAGGTCACGGGTGCCCTATCTCCCCCAGCATGCGCTGGTGGCCCCCTGTAGCCAGCAGACCCCACTTGGTGGGGGTTAGCAAGTTCCCCACCTGGCTCTGAATTAAGCTGGGACTCTGAATTTCCCCTTAATCTCAGCAGGGAACAGCTACGCTGTGCAGTCAGAACAGTTTCTCCAATCTTTTTGCTTTCCAAGCCTTTTAGCACAACTCCAGCTCCAGATCAACAGTCTCTGTCTTCGGCCAGATTTCAGCAACAACCACAGGTCCCTAAATCATAGGGCGTGACACGTGCTCACCTTTTCTCTCTCAAATACTCTGCTTTAAATCAGCCTCCACCTTTTCTCTGGCTTACTCACAGTTTCTGGAAAACCTCTTTCCCAGGTCATATTTGCTCTCTCAGTCCCAGACAGCTGCAGCAGAAGTCTCCATTTAAACCAACAAACTCCAACAACGTACCTTGAACAATTAGTACAGATGTACAGCTTCCTCTGAACATCAAGAATGTTTCTCCGCTATTTCTCAGACAAACTCTGCTTTACTCCGTTTTAAGCCCTGTGAAAGGCCTTAGATGAATTCTCAGATAGCACTGAGTACTCCTGACTCGATCAAAGCCCAGCAGCAGACTGACCCGACTGCCCAAAGTCTCTGGGATTTCTCCCCAAAATCCTGCCCTCTGATTGGTCCATTTCAATCATCAATTACAATCCTTAGCCCTCTTTGATTATCTATCAGTAAAGTCTCTTGGCACCTGAAAATAGTTCACACCTTCTCCCATAAGCCCTTTCGGACAGTTTTGGGTGCCTAGTTATCTGACTGGCTGTCCTTGGGGGGGTCAAAGTACCTTAACATGGCTGCTCCCATACAGTTTCCACAGCAGTCCATACAGTTCCCAGCAATAAAGTTCTGGTGCAGCCAGTGTCTTTACTTTTTATTTATAATTACCCCACAGTTTGGTAGCCCCTTCAGTGTCCTTTCAAGCGCTCGCAATATTATGCATTCATTCAATGGCCCCAATCTGTTGCTGCCACCAAAATTCAGTCCCCCTAAGCAGCAAGCCGCTCCCTCATCAATACTCATGACCCGCCTCATCAATATTCACGAGGCAGATCGATCTCCTGTTTGCCGCTCCTTTCTATAGCCCAAAGAGGCTTCTAGTGCACCTCCTTTAGGTCTCCGGTCCCTGATTACCAGAACAGGAACCAGTGCCTTCAAAAGAATCCCTGTGTTCCTGCAGGAAGCCTGGTGACAGAGGTGTGCAGTGCACATGCGTGAAATGCCAGCCTCTCTAAAAACAAACGGAGCTCAACGGCTCCACAGTCTGACTCCTCTGGCTATGATTTGAACAGCAAACCACTACAGGCGCTGGACGGAGACCTAGAGAGCAACCAGGGACCCAGAAAATCAGTGGTGGAAGATGAGAGAATGGGGCAGCCTGAAAGGCAAACAGGCAAACCCCCACGGGGGGGTTACAGAAGTACCTAGAGGCAAATGGGTTGCAGGACCACTGGCAGCATGGCTTCACAGGAGCAAGGTCATGTCAAACAAATCTCAAAGATTTCTTTGACTGGGTTATGAAGGAGGTGGATCAGGGAAGGGCAGTGGATGTGGTCGATCTGGACTTCAGTAAGGTCTTTGACACTGTACCAAACAGGAGGCTGATTAAGAAACTTAGCAACGTGAGGGTGGGAGAAAGGTGGTAAGCTGGGTATCAAACTGGTTGAAAGATAAGAGGCAGAGAATGGTGGTAAACAGCAATCACTCAGGGAACGGAAGAGTGATCAGTGGAATACCATAGGGATCGGTACTGGGTTCTGTCCTCTTCACTATTTTCATGAGTGACATTGCTGAGGAACTGGAGGGGAAGGTGTGTCTCTTTGCAGATGACACAAAAATCTGCAACAGGGTTGGTACCCAGGAGGAGTGGAGAGAATGCAAAGGGATCTGGGGAAACAACATGTATAAACTAGGCACTCACCACCACATATGATGCTGACAACCACTTGAAGTAAAAAAAGGTTTAATAAAAAGTCATTGCACAAGTGTGTCTGCCTAACGTGTTTCTGGTCCCCAACTGAACCCTTTCTCAAAGGCTAAGACACTAATAGACATATAACATTTAAATAGTATTTCATTTATCACATCATCATGACATATTTTTAAAATACACCAAGAGGAACAAACACTCAATTAAAACAGAAATAGTTTTCAATCAAAGACACCAAACACATTCTAAATAGATGCTTTCTTTAAAATGCTACTTCAGAAACAAAAGTTTGAAACTGGGAGGGGACAGTTTGTTTGTTGTAGCTAACTGTTTGTGGTATGGTATCTGTTTGTATGCAATTGTAGTTGGAACTGTAATGTGCTTATGTATTGTATTTTGTCTTTGTTATTGATTGTTGTAATTATTTGTTACCAAACCATGGGTCACCATTTTAAGTGAGTTTTACTCAATGGTCTGACCCATTTAATAAAATGAAATGAAATGAGTTTGTATATATAAATATGGGGAAGGGGGAAAAGCAAGTAAACAGGTTCCTATGTATAAACAGGAACCTAATAAGTTAAAAATAAAGATCAAAAGAAAGACCAAAGCAAATTAGTCACAAATAGAACAGGGGGCAATATATATATAACAAACATTACATCAGGGGCATTAATTCTAAATTAATTCCTGTTTATACATAGGAACCTGTTTACTTGCTTCTTCCCCCTCCCCCATATGTATATACAAACTGCCCCCCCTCCAGTTTCAAACTTTTGTTTCTGAAGTAGCATTTTAAAGAAAGCATCTATTTAGAATGTGTTTGGTGTCTTTGACTGAAAACAATTTATGTTTGAAATGTTTGTTCCCATTGGTGTATTCAAAAAACAAGTCATGATGATGTCATAAATAAAATACTATTTAAGTGTTCCATGTCTATTAGTGTCTTAGCCTTTGAGAAAGGGTCCAGTTGGGGACCAGAAATACATTAGGCAGACACACTTGTGCAATAACTTTTTATTAAACCTTTTTTACTTCAAGCAGTTATCAGCATCATATGTGGTCATGAGTGCCTGGTTTATACATGTTGTTGCTTCTAGTCTTTTAACCAAGAGCACTACAGCTTTGTGTGAACTCTTTCCTCATTGGCAGTATCTGAGGAAATTACAGGAGCAGTCTCAGCTGTGGCAGCTGGGTTTCAATGCCAAAAAGTGCAAAGTCATGCACCTGGAGTGGGGAAATCCAGGGGGCTTTGTATAAGATGGGGAGAGAAACATTCAGTCACCGAGCAAGAGAGGGACCTTGGAGTAATTATATCTGATGATCTCAAGGTGGCAAGGCAGTGGGCAAGGCTAGCCAGATGATGGATTATATAAGAAGGGGAATTTCTAACAAGAGAAATAAGGTGGTGTTGTCACTGTATTGCTCACTAGTGAGACCCCACCTGGAGTACTGCGTCTAGTTCTGGAGGATGAAGACAGGAGGGAACATGATTGAGACCTATAAGTACCTCACAGGAGTGAACAAAGTGCAGGAAGGGAATCTCAGAAGAGGAGCACCAGAACATGGGGCAAGCTATGAAGCTTGGGCTTTGGGGTCTTTAAGACGGATGTGAGGAAATACTGTGTCACAGAAATGGAAGTGGATGCCTGGAACAACCTGCTAGTTGAAGTGGGGGGGCAAAGACAGTGGGGAGCTTCAAGCATACGTGGGATAGGTACGTGGACATAAATGGTAGAGGAAAGGGAGAAAGGGGAGGCACCTGTGACTGAATAGGGTCCAAGTTGTAGAAATAGGCAAGAAAAATAGGGCAGACTAGATGGATCTACCAGTCCTTTGCTGCCGACACATTCTATGTTTCTATGTTTGTGTAGTTTTTCTGAGCTTCCTGAGTCCTCTTAATTAATTTGCCTTCATGACAGTCCCTAAATATTTCTCCTGGCACTAGTGCCCTGCCAGTTAGGTTTATATCAAACATATTTGGTCTCTCTGCAACACGAGGAAGAGAAGGTGTCACATGCCTGCCTCTTCCCTGTTATGACATCATGGCTTCAGGCTGCAGCCTGCCACTCTGCCTTCACTCATAGGCAAGGTCTGCCCAAGAATCTCCTCTCTCACTACAACATGTGCAGTGCCAGCTTAACCAAGGAGATGCTATTTAGCAGGAATGCTCTCTTTTCAGTCCTCTAATAGCATTAACCGTGCTAACAAACATTGATTCCACCCTGCATTTCTTAATACAGTTACATAGGCTATTCACTTTTTTTTTTGTACTTTATTTTGCCACTGGCTGCCCAGTACCTCTGCCCAGTCAGGGACCCCCGATTCCACTTCCATATTGGCCATGCCTCTTTGATCCCCCCTGACTTACCCCCCAGGGCGGGGTTGCGACACCGGCCCCTATAGTGCTGCAGATGACAGGATAAGTTGAGGGGCCGGCCTTGGAGCTGATTGAAGCCAAGGGCTGGCTTCATCTAGGGTGGGTGGCAGCATTTTTTCCTGGTGGGTGTAGGGGTGGGGATGTGCAATGATGACCAATGTCTGTCCCGCCCCACTGAGCTGCTGGCATTGGGGTGCTCAGTAAACCCAGCCTCCACTAGGTGTCCGTACTGTGCCGAACACTCTACCCCCCCCAAGAAGGAGAGCAGTCATCAGATGCTCAATCCTTCTCCCTGGACAGCCCTCCGACAGCCCGGGTCCATTCCCCAAACCCAGGTCACTGGAGTTGCAGGTAGGTAACTTGCCCTGCACCAATGGGCCGGTGCTATTAACTTATTTTGAACTTAAAGGCACACTATGTCTCTCATACAGGCTATCTAATGCAGCAACTGGCTGGCCTTAATAATGCTGTACCACCAGGGCTTGTTCTACATTGGTCAACTGGACTACCAAAAGTAATATATCTTCTCCTTTCTTTAAAGTGATACTTGGGTGACAAATACTACCTTTCTTTCATTTACATGTGTTAAATTCAACAAAGCTATAAGCAAACATCCCCTTTTCCTGTACCCTGGTTTGGCAACATCCATCTGAGTGTGTGTGTATGTATCTCATTTTCTCAGGGGTCCCGGGCTCTCTCACCTGCAAACATCCTGCAACAGTTTGCTTCTTCCATGGATGTCAAGTCTAGTCACTATTACTATTTTAAATGTCTTAAACGTGGAACAGTCATACCATGGCTGTTACAACCTTACTGACACCAGGTGTTTCTCTTGACAAATCTTTCAAGGAAGCCATGACATAGGAAGCTGCAGTCATCTTCCTGCTGCTGCTTTTCCCTCAGTTCTGGGAAAATCATAGCAAGCAAGCTTATCCAGTGGTCAGTGCCTAACAGTTTTAAATTCCTCTGATGGGTTTCTGCTGTTGTTCGACCAGTGGTCATTTATTATTTATTATTTATTTAGTTGTTTGTTAATTTATTTGCTGATCAGGTGGACACTTGGGTATAAATGACTGCTTTCAAGCGTGATCCAAAAGAGACAAGTATCATACAACCAATGTGTTAAAACAGTAAAGTACAAGGTTTACAACACTGACAGCAATCCATAGTATTCAAACGGAAGTGCAGCAGACATTTGAAATGGTTTTAAACTCATTACAATAATGGGTAGAGAGTCTGGGTTGAGGATTTGAACCTGCAATTTTCTGGTTCACAGTTCTGTGCTCTGACAACTGAACTATTCTGCCTCCTATAGAATTGCAAGCGATATTAAAACCTATTCTGTTCATGCTGAGCCTGGGATGTCACGAGTGGAAGCCAGCTGGGGAAGCTGAAGCCTGTCATATGATTCTCTCCTCCTCAGTGTGGGAGGGAGAGTGTCACTCACTACTTTTTTTTTATTTAGTATGCTTTTTTGGACTGCCCTCCCCCTCTATAGCTCAGCCCCTGCCAAACCCAGCCCCCTCCTCACCCTCTGGGACTTGCCTTCCCTGCAGATGATACAACCTGGATTGCCCCCCAGGGCAGGGCCACCTGACCAGCACAACCCCGCGTCGACGAGAGAAGGATACTGGTAGGGAGTCCCTACCATCATTGCCTCCCTGGCTTGCCTCCCAGGGCAGAGTCAGCTGGATGCAGTGGATGAAAGAATAGGTTGTCTCCAGGAGTGGCACAGCAGGGCGATTGGGGCCTGGGGGAAGCAGGGCATCATTGACAGTGGCCACTTGGATTTTTTTTGATGAATTGGTCCTGAAAAAGGTGTGGCATGTAATGATGCCCACGTCCGACACGCCTCCTAAGGAGTCTTGGTGTTGGTCGCAGTGAGACCCTTAGCCTCCACTAGGGGTCCATCTAGCACTGGACACACAGCCCCCTCTACCCCCCCCCGGAGAAGGAGCGCCATCCTTTGGATGCTCAATCCTTCTCCCTCCGGCCAGCCCTCCAACTTCCTGAGTCCATTCCCGAAACCGGGACATCAGCATCACAGACGGACACCATGTGTCACTCACTACTGCTGCTACTTGGCTGCTTCCCAGCAAGAAGCAGCACAGAAACTCAAATGTAGTCCAGTGGAAGGGGAAGTGATGTGGAAGAACATCCAAGGCTTGTAGAAGCATGTGACATGACATCACATCACAGAGGGAGGGGCTCAACAGGAAAAGAAACTGACCCTCTGGTCTGATCATGGCTGTCTTGCTTTGTCCATACCAAAAGAATCTACTGTCAAATGGGCTTTCCCCCTCTGATGTCTCAGGCCATTCCTAGTCATTGGACTTTGTTCTCCTCTTCCCTCTGAGGATTGCCACCCCATGAGAGGAAGCCCTCTGCTAGGGACAGAAACAGACCCAGGGATGGCATAGACCAGGGAAAATAGCACAGCAGAGCATACCCCAAGTTGCAGTCTGAGGCATGGCTGGTTCCAGAGGACTGACCAGAGGCAGGAAAAAAATACACATGCTGGTGGCCATCCCAACAGACTAGCAGCAGCAGGCACTGTTTGCTACACCTGTGACCCAACTTTGTGTCCTGAGCCAAAAGGGCCAACACGGGCCAGCAAAAGGAAAACCAGATGTCCCAATGTACAACTTCTTCCAGGAGGGTGAGTAGCAACTCTTGCTACAATACTGCCACATGGGCATGAGAGAGAAGGAGGATGGTTTGGAAAGTACATTAGGGCCACTAAGGCACATATAAACCCTGTTATCCTGGTGAGAAGAGTTTCAGGGGTGGAGAAATAGAAAAATGTGTGGAATATCTGGTGGATGCTTCTGCTGGACGTTTCCTCCTAGGTTGGGTGTCCCAGGGCCATAAGGCCCAAACATCACTTCTTCCCGTGCCACACTGGATTGTAGGTGATTGCTCCCCATAGAGATTGTAGGGTAGACCGCTCTGGAAGAGGTGAGCTCCAGGAGTCTACAGTGGTGCGGGAGTTCAAGAAACAAGGGACCAAGGGGTGCCTTTCAAGAGGTAAGCAGACAACTGGGGGCAAGCACCAATCCCAATCGGAATGAAGAAAAATAGTGTTACAGAAATGTATACATGCTCATACACCACTGCTCTGTTTCAAGTGAAAGCAGAAGTGAAATCCAACAGCTTCAAAGCTCAGTCAATTTTTCATCATGTTGTTTTGCAAATGTGTTGCTGTTTCTTAATATCATGCAGTCAGGTGGCCTCTTATAATTGCAGTATCAAATCTGTGCCTCAATTTTCAAGTGCAGGTGATTTGAAATGATTAAACATGCACAACAGGGAATAAACAAAAATGCTTACATGCAATTATTTTTAATTAGTATTTGGCTATAAACTCTGTGCCTTCTCAAAAAGGACTGTTATTCACATAAACATCTGTTACCATACACACAAGGAAACACACTGTAACTCTGTCATCACATCACCAAAACAGAAATACTAAGGAAGGCTGAACAGGAAAGCCAACACTTTGAGATTTTAAACAAAAGACACAAGTATAGCTGCCAAAACAGACACCGGACCACACCTTTCAATTAATGTTGTTCACAATCAAAGGAAGAGCCATTACCAATGGAATTATACTTGAAATTTTTAAAATAGATGGAATTATTCTTTGAAAACAATAGAGTGTGTAAGCACGGGACAGTTTTAACGTCTTTACTAATTTTGTATCAGTGAGCCTAATCAAAAGCTTTCCTGTTTATGCAGTAGGTGGTGTGTCTCTAACCATTCTATGAAGCGTTATGAAAAATTCTTTTACACAATAAAGTACTTCTAGAGGAAAATTGAAGCATGGATGTATTTTTTGTAACTCTAAAAAGCTGATTTAGCCTGACATGAGCAGGATACTGTACTGGGTTTTTTGGGGTGGGTTACAAAAAAAGAAAACAATTGTTTCTGATCAACTACACAATATAGTGAAATGTAAGGGTTTCTTCAACAAGCTTTACAGTACAATTCCTTGGAGGTGAGTCTTTAGAAATCTAAAAGTAGTCTTCTAATCCATGCGTCTTTCTCACATGCAATGCTCACAAAAGGTATGTTACTTTATTTTTATATGGCTGTGTTAAGAGGTGATGAAGATGCATTCTGGACACTGCAAACAAAGTCTTATGATATAACCTGACTTTTAGTCTATGACGTTTTAGTGTCCCTTAATACAAAAAGGGTACAAAGTATTAAACTGCCATTAAGGAACAGAGGAATTCACTGAAATTTGTATATATGGACTTGAGATGGATACCGGTAGCTTACACAGTGCAAAATCATGTATGCTTAAAGGGAACTTGCACATTGTTTACTGTGAATTTCATCAAACAATAAAAAAAAATCAACCAGGCCAGGTTTTGTATTGGTTGATTGAGTGATTGACTGATAATTTATTGATTGAGTGAGTGATTGATTTGTTTCAAAAGTTTTAAAGGGAAGATATACTGAGCTGATACCGTCAGTGAGGGAATTCAAAACTGCATAGGTTGCTGGCCTGCCAGCGCAGGGGCAGGGTGCCCATCTGCGACGTCGATGACCTGGGTTTGGGAACAGACCTGGACCATTGGAGGGCCAGGGGAGAAGCATTGAGCATCTGGAGGACTGCTGTCCTTCGCTGGGAGAGGGTGGCTGAGTGTCTGGCACACCATGGACCCCTGACGGAGGCCGGGGGCTTTGCAGTGACTGGTGCCATAATGTATGGGGGGGTGGGGCAGATGCGGGACATTATTGCACATCGCTGCCCCCATTAAAAAAAGCACACTACAAAAAACAAATGCTAGCCCCAGCAGATGACGCCGGCCCTGCTGCTGTCCCCTCTGGCCACCAGAGTCTGCTGGAAGGGTCCCGCACCTGTGGCCCTGACTCGGGGGGTAAACCGGGTCTTGCCCACCAGTGTCCATTAGAAGGGGTGCCCACCGGGCAGCCCCACTCAGGGGGACAAGCCTGAGTATGGGGGGGCAGTTGGAGGAGCCAGGCTGAATTAAGAACTGGGACCCAGCTCCAAAAAAAAAACTGCATGGGATAGACATACGGATACCCTATAATTCAAAAGGCTTTTTAGTAGGTAGGGAAAAGGGCAGACTGGATGGGCCTATCACCTTATCTGCTGCCAAATTCTATGTTTCTATAACAGCTCATTTCCAGCTGCATCCTGAGAGAGGGGTATAAAAGACAGTGCAAAGGGGAAAAAAATAGTAATTTAACAGATTCACAAAAGTATAGTCTATACAAGCAATACAGTACATCAAAATGAGCATAAACATTGCATGTTACTGTGATAACGCCACTGAGACCACTGTTACAGTTAAAAGGGTTATCTCACACACATTCTCAGAGTATATGAGAACAACAAACCAGAGGTGAACATTTCTGACACCCTGAGGAGGTGAGACTACTCTTTAATATTTATTGTTTGCTAACTGGGTAAGGCCCACTAGGTTTTCAGGGGTGACCCGATAGTTTAAGGGAGGTCATAATTCCACTATACAAGACACTAGTGAGGCCACACCTGGAGTACAGTGTACAGTTCTGGAGACCTTACCTATGTAAGGACATAGACAGAGTGGATAAGGTTCAGAGGAGGGCAACAAAGATGGTACAGGGATTGCATCACAAGTTCTATGAGGATAGGCTGAAGCACTTGAATATGTACTCCCTGGAGGAGAGGAAGGAGAGAGGAGATATGATAGAGACGTACAAGTACCTTACAGGGAGGAACAGGATGCAGGATTACACTATTTTTCAGCAAAAAAAGATGTTCCAGGATTAGAGGGCATGGGATTAAGTTAGAGGGAGGGCAATTCAGAGGAAACGTGAGAAAGAATTTTTTCACAGAAAAGGTGGTGGACAAGTGGAACACCCTGCCAGAGGAAATGGTGGGGGCTGAAACAATCACAGGATTTAAGAATGCATGGGATAGACGTAAGGGAATCCTGGTGGTCAGGAGTAAGGGGCAACAGACTTCTAGAAAAACGTAAAGGGAACTTACAAGCGCAAATGGGCAGACTGGGTGGGCCATAGCCATAGGCCCTTATCTGCCAACATTGTCCATGTATCTATGTAGCACTGGGGAGGATCAATGACTTGTGCAGAATCACACAGGATGCAAGTGGAGTTTGTGTGAATGAAACCCAGGTCTGCAAGATGTACTAGCTTGTTACTCAAACCTCTAGGCTATACTGCCAGCCCAACCATAAAGGCGGTCTCAGTGGGGCATTAATATATTATTGATCAAGATAAATCAATAATATATTAAAATATGTAACCCCCCCCCCAAAGATGTGGGGCTTACCTTAAGTTATCTCCCCGGCCACACCTTTGCCGTCCGTCTGGCCTTACTCCAGTCTTAGTGTTCTGCACTCTTGAACCTGAGTTAATATCTACTTTGGGACATCATCCCTGAAAATAACTGTATGTGCTTAGTGCCTGTGTGAATGTGTGAGCTAGTGGCATTGCGTTGTAGCTGTAAGAGCTCTGTAGCTGTATATAGTGTCCATAGTCCGTGCTGTGTCTGAGTGCTATGGCGCTTGTGACTGACCAGTGAAAGCTCATTCAGACTCCACTCTTGAACCAGATAATAGTGCAGAGGGATCCCTATTGAATGCTGTAAATGTTAATTTTAAAACTGAACAGATTCTTTATAAAAATGGACTTTAAAGTTGGACATTTAGCTGTTTGTCCTTTGGCAGTCATCTTGCCATTTTGATCTTTCTGTTTCATCTGCTCAGAACTCACAGGGTCCTAATGGACCCTTGGCTATACTGCCGGGAAGAATTGAGGACTGTGTGCTTGGTGTCTTCTGAGTGGCCAGTCGGAAAGCCAGAACTGTGACTGACAACCTCATCTACCAATCAGATTACAGTATTGTGTTTTCCAGTCAGGGAAGGACCATTTGAATGGGGTAGTTGCCAGAAGCTTTTGAGGAGAGAGGAAGCTTCACAGTGTGTCTCTCGACCTGTGGTCTGGGGCCTACCTGCTCAGCCAAATAGGCTTTGTAGCCTGAACTGTACCAGTACTGACTTTGCAAGGCAGAGCAAAACTGCCAGAATTTGGTATTCTTAGTGAAACTGTTCCCAAGTGGAATGTGGCACAAATCTGCCAAAAGCCTGCATTCAGAGGCAAACGTTTCAGAGACTGAATCCTGGTTCCAGAGGCGAACATTCCAGAGACAGCTATTTGTTTGTTCAGCAATGGTTGGAGACTATAATCTGAACCCTGAGACATGGTTCCAGAGACTGCATTCTGAATTTCATCTGCATCTGCTCCCAGGGAGTCAGCCCTAGCACATTATGCCCAGACGTTGGGGGTGAGTCATGCTGGCATGGGTACCTTTGTGCTGGTCTCCGCTCCAGAAGTCAAAAGCCTGAATCGGAGGCTCTGGAAGTTCAAGCGTGCCAAAGTGAGTCAACCCTCCTATCTCCACTTCAGAGGCTCGGGTGATACAGAATTGTGAGTAACTTCAGGGCTAGCCCTGCAACTAATATTCCAAGTTATCTTTGTTTCAAGTTGTCTTTAATTTGTGCTGCGGGCCATTGGACCTGGGATTACAAATACTAGTTTGCCTTAAAGTTTAGCCATTTGTTCTTTAAAGTTCCTTCATGATTGCATGGGTAAAGAGTTAAAACCAATCAGTTTTTCATGTACACCAATGCCGGCCAACCAGCTGCAACATGTTTCAGGCCTGCTATTGTACAAGTCTGGGTACCCAGTGAAGTTAACTGGGAGTATCTAATGGGACTATTAATTTCTGTTGTTAATGTGTTGCCAAGGTACTTCCGGTTGGGATGCCAAGCTATGTAGATGCAGGGTCGATCAGCTCCCGCTGATTTCCTCAATATTTTTCCTTAAAACCTCACCCCACTAGGTCACAGCGGTAGATTCGTGTTCAGCACTTCATTGTCTTCATGGCAGCTCACTCCAGAAATCAGGCGATGCAGGGAACTGCTCTAAAACAACAAAAACTAAGTCTAGTACCTCCACCCGCCATGAAGGAAGATGCGCCAGCTAGGCCGCAGGTACATCAAGAGCCTGGCCTCTCGAGTGATTCTGAGGAAGGAGGGGAGGACTTTATGATAACCTCCCAGCAGTTATGCCTGGAACTCCGGCGTCTGACTAAAACCCCTAGACAGCATCAGCTCAGAGGTGAAAGAGAATAAACAGAAATTACAGCAACATGACCAGCAGTTGCAAGATATTGAGACTCACCTCACCTCACATGCTGAAACCTTGGATCTGCATAATGGAGCTCTACTGCAGCTCCATGATCGCTCCCAGCTGCTGTTGTAGAAATTAGAAGACTTAGAAAACTGCTTGCGCAGAGTTAATTTACGACTCCATGGCCTCCCAGAACACACTGAAATGGGGGAGATGGCCGAGTATATAGAAAGGCTGTTAAAAGAATTGTTGGATTTGGACAAGGACACCCCCTTAAATGTTATCAGAGCACATCGAGCCCTGGCGGTGCAACCGAAGGATCCCAAAGCTAGGCCATGCTCAGTGGTAATGGCCTTTCTTGACTACCGTACAAAGCAGATGGTACTGCGCAAGACCTGGGCCCACAAAGAGATAATCTTTGGAGATACAAAATTGTTTGTGGAACCAGACTATGCACCAACTACTATTGCCAAAAGGAAGCTATGGTTTCAGGTCATTAAAAAGCTACATAGTAAAGGCTGAAAGTGTGGGTGGACTTTCCTGCCAAATTAAGAATTACTTCTAATACAGGCTCCAAAGTCTTCAAAATCCCCCAGGATGCCAAAAAATACCTGGCCTTATTAGAAATTCAGCTGGATGAATACATCGACCCCGGGGCGAACAGGGTCCTGCAGAAACGCCAATGGCAATTGGTGGGGGGCCGAGTCCATGTCCTCAAGCTGGCAAGCAAACGGAAAACAAAGGAGTCAGAACCTGGTCCAAGATTCATTCGGCCAAGCGATTCCCCCTGTAAATGAAGTAAGGCAGCAACTGACCCTGAAGAACAAAATGGAGCCATGGAACGCGAGTGAACATTTTCACCCGAACTTTCCTGTTTTCAGGTATCAGAGAGGCTAGGGCCTCTCCAGGACTATCAAGAAGTAGCTGTTTCACCCACTTGTCCTATTAAGCTCAGTACTGTTTTCAAAGTGGTTGAGAAGTAGCTACCTGCTTGACATTATGGGGAAGGGGGGTCGATTACTATATTGCAAACTTTGAAGGCTTATCACATAGTAACCTTTTATTAGGGTGCCTTACACGACTTGCAAACTGACATATTCTGTTTAAATCCTGGTGGGCCGGGAATCACAAATGCATAGATGGGGAAGGGGGGCTTGTGGCCATACCCATACAGTTATATTGGGGGAGGAGGGGGGCATGGGGGAAGTTGACTTTTATAGCCTTGGTGCATTCACTGTGACTGCTCTAAGCAGTGGATTTGGGGTAGTGCAGCAAGGTGCGGAGCACGCTGTAGCACCATCCGCCATCACGGGAAATCTTCAGTATGACAGGCTTCTAGTAAAACCTTGGATTCCTTAGGGATTGTTGAACATACTCTGTTAATGCATCGGCAACAAGAAGAGTTCATGGAGTTGTTACAACTGTTCTTCATGTTTGTTAACCTATGGTTATGTTTTATTATTGATCGCCAGGTGTACCCACGTTCCTCCCTGTACACATACCATACATGGTATGAAAGGTTAGACTCTAAGGTAGGCAGCTCAAGGGATGCAGACCCTACACATGTCTCCCATGGATAATTTAAGAATCGCTACATATAATGTTCGGCAGCTTGGTAATCCTGTGAAATGTACCCAAATTCTCAGAGAACTTAAAAAGGTGACTATTCGGGTGGCCCTATTACAGGACACCTACATTACAGCCACTGAGCACTTGAAACTGCACAGAGGCTGGGTGGGTTCAGTATTTGCCTCCACTTATACTGCACATCCCCATAGAAGGGGTACAGCTATCTTAGTGCATAAAGACTGCCCACTAGAAATAGAAACAGTGGAAATGGACCCAGAAGGTCAGTTTGTGAAGCTCTGGGCTGTATACCAGGATGTCCCCTGCCTAATAGTCAACCTGTATGCCCCAAATGATGAAAGAGGCTGCTCCATTCCTTAAAAATATACAGGGAAAGCTTATGGACATGGGGAGTAGGCTCTGCATCCTAGGAGAAGATTTTAATACAATTCTTATGCCCTCATTAGATGGGGGGCTGGGGGGAGTAGAAGTCGGGCTGGTTCGATGTTGGCCAGATGCACCCATTTAGCAGGTCTAAGGGATGTGTGGTGAGATTTACACAACCAAGCAAGAGACTACACCCATTATTCCGACAGGCATGACTACTATACTAGGATAGACATGCTGTTCCCGTCAGAAACCTGGCTACACTGTGCAGTCTTGCAAGATACTCATCCGCTCCCTCTCTGACCATGTACCAGTGACCCTGGGGCTCACTCTGGCTCCTGCTGCCCATTATTCACACTGGAGACTAAATATTGGCCTGCTGAACTCCCCAGGTTTCAAGGATCTGATCTGTGACACTATTAAAACGTATGATAGCCAAAATGTAGTAGGGGATACTTCCCACACGGTGCGATGGGACGCCCTTAAGGTGGTCCTACAGGGGGTAATTATAAAATATGCCTCTGTGCAGAAGAGAAGGTGGGAGGGCAAGATCACAGAATTAGAGGACGAAGTGAGGGAACTCGAATTCCAGCACAAGATCACTTTAAATGTAGCCACTAAACGTCAATTGGAGGAATGCCGCTCAGTTCTGGAAACTGAATTGCAATCTCAGTTGGAGGGGCGATATAGATGAATAAAACAGGGATATTATGAGGAGGGAGATGGCATGAAAATTACTGGCAGCCAGACTGAGGGAGGAACAATTGAGCCGGCTAATCCTTTGGCTTAGGGATCCGAGTAAAGGGGGCACTCTGACTAGTAATCCAGAAGAAATAACCCAAATATTTGATTCATATTATACAACCCTATACTCTCAGAAAAATATAGAGAGCCTTGAAGAGCTAACAGAAATTTTTCCAGCATGCACACATCAGGACTCTTACTCAGGAAGCAAAAGACTCATTGGAGGTAAACATCACAGGGGCAGACTTACAGGCACAAATTAAAAAGCTCAAAAATGGAAAGTCTCCCAGCTTGGACAGTTTCTCAGCTAAATTTTATAAGGCTTTTGAGGATCAGTTGATCCCCTTTCTGGTGCCAGTGTTTCAGGAGATCTTGGAAGGGGGGGTGATTCCAGAGTCGTGGTGGGAAGCACAAATTTCAGTCTTGCTCACAAAAGGAAAGGACCCTATGGAATGTGGGTCATATTGACCCATTTCCCTCTTGAATGTAGATTTAAAATTATTTGCAGGCTTGTTAGCGGGCAGATTACAGACAGTGATGCCCTCATTGGTGCACGAGGACCAGACGGGCTTCATTATGGGAAGATACCTTCCAGATAACATTCGGAGACTTCTGAATGTTCTTACTTCCCAAAAATCATCCCCTAATTTTCAAATAGCCTTATCCATGGATGCAGAAATTTGGCATTTTGTAAAAGCAACCATGGATCACACGAATTTCAGTCCTAAATTTTTAGCAGTCATATCCAGACTATATACCAGACCTATGGCACTGGTGAGAGCCAATGGAATCAGCTCATGCCCCTTCCCTTTGACAAGGGGGGCACACCAGGGATGTCCCGTTCCCCTCTTCTTTTCACCTTAAGTCTAGAATGCAGTCCAAGTGTGTGGAGATGGCAAGATTAAAGGGGTGATGGCCGGAGGGATAGAACAAAAAATGTCCCTGTATGCAGATGAGTCCCTGTTTTTCCTGTCCTCCCCAGAACAATCTCTGCCCCCGCTGGTTGGCCTTTTTGGCACATTTGGAAACATATCAGGTTATAAAATCAATTTTCAAAAATCTGAAGCCCTCCAACTGAGTGGTACCTGCTCTGAACACTTTAGAGTGACCTTCCCCTTTAAGTGGGCCCCCAGAAATCAAATCTGTTATCTGGGCATTCAGACAGTGGTGGATCTGACAAAATTATTTACAGTAAACTATGAACCACTCTGGTCTGCCATGGTAAAAGACCTAGCTAGACGGAGGCTCCTACCCTTGGGTCTGGTGGGCAGAGTAGCCACAGTCCAAATGAACATACTTCCTCGGTTTCATTTTTTGTTTCCCTCTCTACCAATTAGAATTCCAAATATCTACTGGAACAAGATACTGGGGCATATTACTAGCTTTCTTTGGAATGGTAAGAGACCAAGAATAGCCAGGGCAACTTTACAACTCCCAAGGGAACTAGGTGGGCATTCATTACTGGATCTTTCTAAATACTATCTGGCAGCTCAGGGAGCGATGGTGGTGACCTGGGCACTATAGCGTATTTCATCCCTCTGGTACCTGATAGAAGATGTGGATGTAGGCTTTAAACATCTGTACACTCTGGTCTTGACCAGCGCTCCTTTGGACCTAGCCAGAACCATCAGAAACCACTGGGTTAGGCATAGCCTTCAGATTCTCCAGAAAATTAAAAAATACACTAACACTCCAGAGGGCCTTGGTCCCCTCACCTTAATTAAGTATGAGACAGTTTTTTTCCCCCCAGCATTAGATGCTGGGTATGCAGAGTGGGGAGGATTGGGCCCCTTTCACTTTACACAGTCCATCAAAACTCATGGGTACATATCCTTCCAATGTGCAAAGGAGAAGTTTGGCTGGTCGAACCTAGAGTTTCTCCGGTACATGCAGGTCAGGCACTTCATCAACTCAGACAACAATATATATCACCTTACTAGGCAATATATAGGGTGGGAGGACTTTCTTTATGGGGCAATCATGATTAAGGGTCCCCAGCATTACATCTCCAGCATATATAAACTCTTAGGGAGCCCAGCAGAGACCCCATTGGACTTACTGAGGAGAATCTGGAAACAGGAAGCAGGTGTTCAACTACAGTAGACACCTCCATTTGGAGTCGTAGATTGAAGATAAGATGGAAGGTTATGTCAGCCCCCCATGACGTGAATTTGTTTAGAAGATTTTGCTGCGATTTTTCCAAACACCAACAATTACATGCCATTATAGTAATTCACACTCCAACATGTGCTGGAGAGGCTGTGGCCATATTGGAAGTCACTGGCATGTTATCTGGGGATGCCCCACTCTTGTTCCCTTCTGGCAATTGATTCAGCAGGCTGTGCACAGTGTGGCTGGAGTCCTTCTACCCTTACAGTTTGAGGAGTGGTGGGTACCGGGATTCCCGGGATTAATTAGCTCCAAGGGAGACACTAGAAAAATGTTATTGACATCTATAGCTGTGGCCCTTAAATGTATCACTGCCAACTGGCTGAAGCCCAGTCCCTCCACACTAGAAGAGTGGATAGTTAGGATGAAGGGGGTTATATCAATGGAGGCCCTCACTGCCATGCTATGTCTCAGCTATGAGTCACACGAACAGAGATGACGAGCTTGGGACGGGTAGCTCCAGTCCAGAAATCCACTGACCAGTTAGCTGTAGAGGCCATAGGGTGGTGGGTTTCACACTTTAAAGGAAGATATTTTACCTAGTCCAGTGGAGAGGTAGATAGGAGCACATTTATAGTTTTGGGAGATGAACTACATTTCACTGCAACGTTGGAGTCAAGGGTTGGGAAGGGAGGGGATATACCTAATGGCCGAATTTTGATTAAATTAAGTTACATTTTTATTTTTATATTATCTTGTTGGTTGGTAAACTTGTTCCCTTGTCAGTCTGGGAAGTTTCAGTCCCAGGGGTTCCAGATCTCATTGTTGGTGTACCTTAGCCATTACGAGTCTCATGTTGGAGACTAGAACCCAGACAAGTTTATCCTACAGCCACCCACTTACCAGAGTCTGCTATACATCTACAACTGAACAAGAGACTTTACTAGAGATTTACAACAGAGACTCTTAATTCTGAAGTCATTATTATTTATACTAATAACAATCTGTTAATCATTCCTTTATATGAAATTGTATACAAGGCTGTATGATTCTAACTCTTGTAATAAAGCTGAGTTTAAAAAAAAATGTGTCTCCAAGCATTCATTTTCAATCCTTTGTTTCCCCTACATACCCCATAATAAAAAGGGTTTATTATTATGTTAGCATTGTCCATGAGCATATTATTAAAGAGTGCAAGCTTACTGTGTTTAACCTCAAAGTGCATTGCTGTTGCTATTTATTGCTCTTCACAGGTATCTGGGGGTTTCACAATAGCCAGAACACATTTGGTAAGTGCAGCCAGAGTAAACCTATTATTAGCTATTGTCATTAATTGCATAACATTAGCCTATTTAAACTGCTGTGTGATCCATGTGTGGGACCACTGGGTGGGGCAGTGGATAGGTATAGCATCCCAGGGGGTTGTACTAGCTTGTCATCAGACCCATTTATTCTTTTACTCTGGGTGGAGGCACCATGCTAATTATCTATCTTTTCCCATTGAAAACAGAGCCTAGGCCCCTCAACCTGTATTGTGGTCATCAGGCAAGGGGTAGTAGCCCGTTGGTACACGGCACCCAGATTACATTAAAAAAAATCCCAAAACATGCCCATTTCCAGGGTGGCTGCATGTGAGGAACTCTTCACAGATTAAGACTATCTCATGCAGCGAAAGGAGGTTTTGATTGGTCGGAGCACTCCCTTGAGCTATAATATGCTTCTTCAGCTTCTCTAAGTTAATTTTTTGTTGTAGAACACTGAAAGTCTTCAAGAATTATTAAGAACAGCTGGTCTAGTGACAAGATGGTACTGCCACCTGTGAGACACAGTTTCACAAGTGGATTTACCTTTCTTGCCCTTTGACCAGCAGAGGACCAGACATGTTAAGGCAGAGAGCCCCTTGCCAGCTGACTATGGAACAGTATTTGCATTGCCTGTGCCGGCAGTAACTCACTTACCTTCCCAGACAGAATATGATGTGTGATCATGGCAGCCCTGGTCATCAAGGTGGGGGATGAAAGAAAACATTAGGGTGGGAGGTTGACACACAAAGAAAATGCTATCACAGGAAAGGACCTCAACCATTTTCCAAAAATGGACACTTTTGGATATCAGGTGTGAAGGGGTATTTTGCTGAATTGAGCTTGCTGTGATAATTCTTTGTTAAAAGAAGCATCCCCTTCTCAAAATGGACCAAATCCTTGAGTTCCAAAGACTTCAGTGGGACTTGGGGATGTCTCAAGGTCATCATGTCACAGGGGATCAGAAGTGGGGGAAAAGGGTTCTTTAGGTATATCAGGGAAAGCAGGAAAGTGAAAGGGCAGATTAGCAGACTAAGGTAAGGGAGTGGGTGGGCTGAGGAGGCCAGGGAGCAGGCGGAAGTATTTAGCAAATACTTTGCCTTGGTCTTCACTAGAGATAATGGAGGGTCAACATCTTACGGGGGGAGGTGGGCTAGAAATGAGGATGGGGGGAAGGTCATAGATGTTGAAATTCCTGTTGGTAGGGTGAGGGGAAGCCCTTAGGTCCCTGAAACCGGATAAGGCACCAAGTCCAGATGGCCTTCATCTCAGGGTGCTAAAGGAGATGGCGGATGTCCTTGCTGCACCTCTGCTGGACCTTAACTCCTCCCTTCAGATGGGGTGGGTGCCTCAGGATTGGAGGATGGCTCAAGTCATGCATATTCACAAAGGTGGCTCAAGGGAGGAGCCAAGTAACTACAGGCCAGTCTGCATGACATCAGTGGTAGGCAAAATGATGGAGACCATCTTGAAAGAAAGGCTGGAGGTGTTTATGGAGACACAGGGCCTTTTGGATGATCACCAGCATGGATTAGTTCAGGGAAGATCATTTCAGACTAACCTTGTGGAGTTCTACGATTGGGTGACAAAGGCTCTGGACCAGGGCAGGCCAGTGGATGTCCTCTTTCTAGACTTCAGCAAGGCATTTGATTCCGTGCCACAACCTGGGTTACTGGACAAGCTGAGGAGAATGGGATAAGGGAAAGGATGGTTAGGTGAATGCGAAACTGGCTAACTGGGGGTTTCAGAGGTAGTGGTCGGGGGCAGGTATCATCTCCTAGGAGGGTCCTTAGCGGGTTCCCACAAGGGTCGGTGCTGGGTCCACTCCTGTTTAATGCTTACCTCTCAGACATTAGGGGTGGTATCAGGAGTGAGATGAGCCTCTTTGCCGATTGAGGCTGGTTGGTGGGAAGCTCAGTGGGGAGGCTAGGAGTATCTACTTCACCGAGAGGGTGGTGGACCCTTGGAAGGCACTGCCTATGGAACTGGTGGCTGTTAATACTGTGGAGGGATTCAAAGAGGGGCTGGGGCAGGTATAAGGGGAAGGTTAAACTAAGTAATGTCAGATCTGGAGGTGTAACCCAGATGGGGGATGGGGTCGGGGGGGGTTCTGGGGAGGCAGGGAGGACAGCAATGGTGTCCTGGCCAGGTGCTGATTTTTGAGCAGACTCAGTAGACCATTAGGCCTACTCTTCTGGCATCTTAGTATGTTAGTACGTCCAGCAGTGCAGCCCCATAGAAGTTCAGGAATGTAAACAGGCGGCTGAAAATGGCACAATTGTATGGACATCCAGAGTTCACAGTAGGAGTCGGTTCTGTTTAAACCCATAACTGTGCCAGCTACTTTTGTTAGTGTAACCAGGCTCTACCCCTTGCTAGCTGAGCCTGGTTGCTAATAGTATATATCACAGGCTCTGAGACCTGAAACATTCCAGCCCACCTCCCCAGCTTTGACAGGTTGTTGCACTGTTTGTGACTCTACATCTGAGGCCTGTGCAAATGCAGGGGGAGCTGCCTGCCACTCCCATTCTTCACATAAAAAGAGGGGAGTGTGCACCAATCAGTTTGACTGGACTCAGGTCTGATCCCCAACTCAGGGAAGTGCAAATATCCTGGTATGAAAGAGGAAGAAGCAGCAAGAGTCAAGCAGCTTCTCCTCACAAAGTGGGGAGGGGTGCTTTTGGCAAGGGGCAGCAAGGGGACAGACCAGAAAGAGAAAAAAGGATCTCCAGAACAGCAGGAAAGAGATCTGATGTAAACAATAACCTAGAAAGGAGGACAGAGTTTGGACCTAACCTGGAATGTGCAGAGGCTGGAGGTGAAGATGAGAGGGAGCCAATGAGAACTGAGACTCAAGGGGCCCAGTGGTCCCATAACTAAGATAGAGCTGCAGTGGAGAAATGGTGGGTCCCACTCAAGGGAGTCATCCACGATCTATGAAGGGCCCCTCCAGTGGTGAAGGAAAAGAGCACCTAGGGCAGAAGGTACAGCTGCAGGAGAGTCAAGCAAAATCACCCAGCTACAGCTACTAAGCCTCGCTAACTGTGGAGGTCACAACTGTATGCAGAGCACGGCCCATCCCTTATATGTCTGTACCCTGGGAGGTTCAAGACAGTTCACCTTTTATGAGCTGGACCTGAGGGTAGATTGCAAGGAAGCCTGTGGAGAGTTACCCCATTCATTAAGGCTTCATAGTGGACAGTAACAGCGACCACCATGTAGTACCAGGCATATAGTGACCACCCAGTTGGACAGATAATGGTGTCTACAAGATGTACCAACATCAGCTGGCCCACCACCACAGTGGTAGTACTACCACATGTGATGCCACACCCCAGGTTTGGGAACGAGCCTGGGTCACTGAAGGGCCAGCCGGGGGAGGATGGTTGAGCGTCCAATGGAATCTCGCCTTCTCAGGGGTGGGAGTATGGTCACTGCTGCAACACCTCCACCATTGTGATCATAGGTGGAGGTGCAGCTGGAGCCATGGATTGAGGGAGAGGACACTGGCAGCAAGATGCTACGCATCTGCCAAGGGGATTCCCAACATCAGGGGATGGGAAAGAGAAAAGCCGGGGAAAGCCTGACCAACGCAGAATGATGCCATGCACTGCTGACTGGTACTCTGTCTCATTGATTGACACTTCAACTCTGCCTAGGGGAGAGTAAGGTCCAGCCACATGGCAGCCCTTCCCAAGGGGGGTTATCCATGGGGGAACTGTGAGGTCCAAATAAGTCCAGAGATAGTGAGTGATGGGGCTGGGCCGTGCAGTTGTACTGATGGGGCAAGCTGGGATGTAGTTGGGGATAAACAAAAAATAAGAAAAGATGTACCAACATCAGTAAGAGGGGTTGGGAGTGCAACAGTGACTCAGTGATCACAGAGGCTCCCTGTCTAGCTCCCTGGGTCTGAACCTGGGCTTGTTGCCCTTTCTGAAGTGCCAATGGATATGGAGTAGGAAATAACTACCTTGAAGTGAGTGATGAGTATGATGCCCCACTGGGGATCTCTCTCTCTCATGTGCCCACCTGGACAAAGGCAACACCAATAGGATTAATCTCCCTGGATGGGTCAACAGCCTGGAGCAGGTCTCACAGGGTGCCAGTTCCTCCGCCCTTTGTTTTGCTCTTGCCAAAGTAGATGATTGCCCCTCACATCAGAAGAGCCAGACTAGCCTCCTGAAATACAGAAAGATGCAGAGGAAGAGCCTTAAATCATTGTGGGGAAGGTGGTAGAGATACCACCAGAGACTGCTGGGACTGAGACAATTGTAAAAGTAGGGACCGCTATACTAAGTGAGGTCTCCGGAGAAAACACAGCTGAAGCTCCCCATGACACTCCTGGTGGGAGGGACATAACCCTCTGCACATCTTCCCTCTTAAGTGACATTGCTTTAGTAGCCAAGATCATTTTTTTGCCCCCAGGAAAAGCTGACTCCAACAAACTACCAAATTATGTAAGGTGGACTATTGTGATGAAAAGAAAAGTGAAAATCAAGTATGGATATTGCTTTCCATTCATGTATGTCTAGCTAGTTTTGGTTGGGTGTGGAGGAAGCCAGAGACTGGGTCCTGCTTCAGGAGGCCAAACATTCCCTCACAGGGGGGAGACTACTCCATCTATCAGACCGACAAGCAGGATATATACAAGAGAGCAGCATGTGTGATGAGGATTTGGGAGGTGGGGCATAGCATCCGGATGCACAGGATGCTGTACACTGACAATGAGGGGTCTGGCATGGACTCTACACCACTGTGCCCCATCCAGAAGGAACCACAGTGAGGAAACCACATCTACATAATTACTTGTGAGGTGAGGAGGGACCCAGATGGCCTGCACTGCCTAATTGTTGTGTTGAAAATTCCAAGAGCCACCGCTGATGGAGTCCAGAATCAGGGGATTTCAATGCCTGGGTCAATGGTGGGCTCTCACGCTTTGGAGAAGATCTCCTTAGGAGCATGGAGGCCCTGGGCCTGTCACAACATGTTACATCAGTGAAGCACTCGGGTGGCCACACAGTGACTTGTTTTTTCATCAAGTCTAGATATTTTTGACATCTGAGTTGATACGGTGGTTTGGTCAGATCGCAGCACCATGGGGTTCACGTTTAGGGCCCCCCCAGTTGGTCCCACCCCTGTAGAGATGGTCTGGTACCCAGGAGTGTAGCCAGAAATTTCCTTTGTGTACACAATCTCCAACAGTTACACCCCCCAATTAAAAAATTTACACATCCTTTCCAAATGGCACCCCCTTCCAAACAAGTCAGATTGTTGTCAGATGACTCCTCTACTCTCTAACTAGGTTATACATGTATTGGACACTCCTCAGTGGCCTACACTAACCCAAATACTACAGATTAGAATGATAATATTAACAGATTGGCTTATGGTTTGTGACAGGCACTCAACAAATCTGTACACAAATGTGTACAGTGAGTATGCCTGTCTACACCCTTGCCGGTACCGCCCTTTAAGAGGAATTTCCTCAGAGGAACTGGTGGTGGTGCTGGACCTATTGAGTGCTGAGGCAGCATGTGTGATTGGGACGGAGGAGGCTGTGGCAGCCTATAATGGGGCTGTTGTTGCCGCCTTTGACTCAATCGCACCCATTCATGTCCACCCCTTATCTACTTGCTGGAGATCTCCATGGTTGATGAGGATCTCTGGGGTTTAAAGACTAAGGGATGGAGGTTAGAAAGACACTGGAGGAGATCTGGCTTGATGGAGGACAGATTGGACCTGAAGTCACATTATGTGGACTATCATGGGGCAATCTCCCAGAAAAAGGCAGAGTTTTTATCTAGGGAGATTGCTGCAGCAAGGAACTGACCGGCTCAGTTCTTCCACATGGTAGACGGGCTTTTACATCCTGCCTGTCTCCATGCTGGGGGAGCAGGTTCTAGCACAAGGTGCAAGGAGCTTGCTCTGTTCTTTGCCAACAAGGTGTCCTCTATCAGGGTGGAGGTCTCATCGAGCATCTCTCAAATGGGCTGCAGTGCTCAGCCTGAGTTGTGAAAAAACACTCCTCCTGTTTAGGATGAGTTTGAACTGGTCAGGGTGGAGAGGTGGTTGAGATAATCTCGAAGCTGCGACCAATCCAGTGCGATCTAGACCCAGGTCCGACCCACCTTTTGGTTGGTTGTCTGGACCTGATTGGACCTGTGGTTGCTGGGATTGTCCGTAGTTCATTGAGGAGTGGAGTCTTTCCATAGATCTTGAAAGATTCCTTGATTAGACCCCTCCTGAAGAAGTCTTCTTTGGACCCGGACTGCCTCAGCAACTACAAGCCATTCTCAAACCTCCCATTTTTAGGGAAGGTTATTGAAAAGGTGGTGGCCATTCAGCTCGAGCGGTGTCTCACTTCCTCATCCACCTAAGAGCCATTCTAGTTTGGGTTCTGTGTGGGGCATAGTATGGAGACTGCCCTGGTGAGGGTGCTTAATGATCTGCTGATGGCGAGGGACAGGAGACAGCGTACCATCCTAGTCTTCCTGGACCTCTCCGCAGCATGTGACACCATGGACCACAAGGTGCTGCTTGACTGCCTGCAGTTCTAGTGTGGCCTGTCTGGTACTGTCATCAACTGGTTCAAGTCATACCTGACAGACAGAATGCAAAGGGTGATGATAGGACTTGTCTCATCTAGCCTCTGAGCTGGGGAGTTCAAAGGGTTCAGTCTTGTCACCCTTGTTGTTCACGGTGTACATACTGCCATTGGGAGACATTATCAGACTGTACGGGTTGGGTTTTCATTGCTATGCAGATGATCCCCAGCTGTACCTGTCCTGTGCACCTGATACCCAGGTAGTGGCCTCTGAATTTAACACCTGCCTCAAGGAAATTCACATGGATGACTCAGAACTGACCTAAGCTCAACCCAGACAAGACTGAGGTACTGGTTGTGGATCCAGGTCATTGGGGCGGAGGGGGGGAGGGGTTACCACCCGGGCTTGTGCCGGGGGGGTTCCCCTTGCCCCATCTAGATGGGTGAAGGATTTGGGTGTGGTCCAAGATGATGGCTTGACCTTGGAGGCCCAGGTGTCAGCTGTGGTCAAAAGCAGATTCTATCACCTTAGGAACATTTCCCGGATCCAAACCTTTATCCTGCCTGAGGACCTGGCCAAAGTGGTACACTCTTTTGTCACAACCAGACTGGGCTACTGTAATGCCCTATACCTAGGACTATCTGAAGGCAACCTCTGCAGGCTGCAACTGGTGCAGAAAGCGGCGGTAAGAGTTGTGTCAGAAGTTAGAAAGTATGATCACATTACCCCAGTCCTCCACAAACTGCACTGGCTGCCAGTCAGGTGGAGGATTGTCTTCAAGATAGGACTCCTGACCTGGCCCTGCATGGAAAGGGACCTGTCTGTCTGCAAGATCTCCTTGTCCCCTACCATCTGCCCCAGGCACTTTTGTTCTTCCGGGGGAGACCTCCTTCGAGTTTCCAGGGATAGATTGCGGCATTCTGGGGATAGGACATTCTTCGCAGCCATGCCTACCCAGTGAAACTCACTGCCTGGATATTTGGGAGACTCCCTTGGTGGAAGCCTACAAGAAAGGGTTGAAAATATTTCTGTTCCAGAAGCTTTTATTGATTGATTAATAGTGTACTATTTCAAATTCGATAGATAGCTTATTGCTCCCAGCTAAAGTGATTTTATGTTTGTATTTTAGTATGATTAATTGTATTTTTTTTTATTGTACAGTGGCCAGAGTCTAAGGAAATGGGTGCTTTAAAAATAAAGTATCTATCTATCTATGTTGCTTGGAAGAGGGATCCCAAGGTCATATGACTACACAGACCACTTGGAGGAAGCAGAAATTGCAGGCAGCATATAAAGCTCCCTGTACCACAGATCTCAGCGCACGTTCCACATTCCTGCCAGCGCTGCCAGATCAGAGATGGCAGAAGGGTTTTGTGTGCTGAACAGATCTAAATCCCACTTTCAGAGGCCCTGTTCACCGGTTCTGAGGTATGGATGTTAGAGCTGCACCAGCACCATTAGATCGGGGCTTGCTGAAGGCAGAAGCGGCAACCCAGAGCCATGGCTCTCATCTGAAATGAGGATTGAAGCAGAGCTAAAGCTGTGCATAATAAAAATAGTAACTGAAGTTACTAACCTCACTGTGCATAAGAAGTGCAAGGGGACAAGAGGAGAAGGTTGGTATCGGCAGCAATCCAGGAAGTAGGATCCTGAGGACACATGACTACATGGACCAATTGGGAAGAAGCATTAAGTGCAGGCAGCAGGTAAAAACAGGCACTCCTAATATATCCTGCACACGATCGTGTCCCAGCACATGAGTGGAACAGCACAGGAGTGGAACAGGAGTACAACTAGCGTCTTAGGTGTCAGCAGGCATCAGTAGAAGAAAGCAGAGAAGTAGACAACTATTTACTCCTATTGTTGCATTCACTGCTGGGAAGGGCGGAAGGTAACTGGGAGTAGGAGCAACACCCTACCTGGGGTAACAGTATAAAGAGATTTTCACCAGGAATGGGGAACACAAGTAGCAATACACAATTAGGGGAAGCTTGGAAGGGAGGAAGGTAAAAGGTAGGCTGAAAACTGGGAACAGGAGCAACATCCTATCTAGGGTAACAGTATAAGGGGATTTACACAGGTATGGGGGAACACAAGTAGCAACAATCAAAACAAGCATTTGTCAATGCCGAATGTTGTCGTGCTGGCATTGGCTTTGGTAGTGCAGTGCTGAAACACAGTTTGGGCAGGATGTGAAAAATGACAGCTGTAGTGTTCATGAGGAGGTGTAAAAAAATGGCAGTGTTGAAAATGTGGCATGTAATAATGCAAATTTGCGAAGTTACAAGGGTGCATGGGAAATGCACAACACACACTTGTAACACAGTCATTTTATGGACTTTTATGGACTTTCAGCACCAAATTTTAAACATATGCATTTTAGCACCTCTGCTCATGTGCAGTGTCACTGTCATTTCCTCATACTGTCCCAAAAAGTGATTTTGCACAGCGACCGCGCTATTCTGTGCCGGACGTGCAAAACACATTTCGGGCAGGATGTGTAAAATGACAGCTGTACTGTTCATCAAGAGGTGTGGAAATGTTCCAATGGTGAAAATCCAGAGTGAAAATATTTCAAATGTACGTTACGATCGTGCATGCAAGCTGCACAACGCACGTTCGTAACACAGTCATTTTAAGAAGTATCGTCACCAAATTTTCAACATAGGCATTGTAGGACCTCTGCTCATGAACAGCATCACTGTCATTTTCATAATCTGCCCCAAACACTGATTTCCCATAGATACCATGCTATTGCGCGCCGGAAGTGCGGAAACACATTTCAACCAGGATGTGAAAAATGACAGCTGTACTGTTCACAAGGAGGTGTATAAAAATGACAATGTTGAAAATCTGGTGTGAAAATATTGCGAATTTGCGAAGTTACAAAGCGTGCATAGCAACTCATAGCAACGTGCTAGTAAAACAACCATTTTGGATTTTTCCCCAAATTTGCAACATAGGCTTTTTGAGAGCCCACCTCATGAACACTGCCACTTTCATTGCATTAATCAGTCCCAAAAGGTGATTCTGCGCAGTGACTGCAAAATCACCTTTTGGGACCGATTAACGTCATAACAGTAACAGAATTCATGAGGAGGGGTCCCAAAAACCCCATGTTGAAAATTTGGTGCAAAATTCCATCAAAGTTGAAAAAAACCCTATTTATTCCATTATACAGCTTACTGGCATTTCCTCAGTTCACGATCAGCTTTGAAGAGTGCAGACGTGTTCCTGGTCCACCGAAGATCATCTCACCGAGCTCCCGAGGTAAGTATGGGTTGGGGGGGTGTCGGAAGGCAGGGTGCACAGTGAGTGGGTGCAGGTGGTGGGTAGGGAGACTACGAGGGACCATTTTCTGTTTACAGGTGTAAAAAAAAAAAACATCGCGGATGGTTTTCTTTTGTTACAGGTGTTTTTTTTTGGGGGGGATACAGTAGCTGACAGGGGATTGGGCACCCCCGTCAGCAAACGGGGAGTGGGGGACACTAGCTGAGGGGGATTGGGCACCTGTCAGCACAGAAGAAGGGGTGGGACATCATGCCGATGGGGAGTGGGCTCCTCCGTCGGCACATTAAAATAGGAAAGGGGGTAACAGATGCCAACAGGGATTGGGCACCCCCGTCAGCAAACAACGACAGCGGGGGGGTGCATGCCCCGAAGTCGGCAGTTTAGTGGCCACTGTGCTGTCATGGTTGCAGCGGCAAAGCACGTTGGAAGGTCCACTGCGTGTGAAGAGCTTTGCTCGCATTGCAGCAGACCTTTCCTTAGATGTGCTCACCGCATTAGCTATGCATGGTGTGGCACCAGAATGCTGGCTGATTGGGGAATGAGGGTTGCACCTACTGGTGCATGCCCTGCATTCACCCAACAGTGACCGCACCTCCAAATCTCTACTGCTGCAAGATGTTGGCTGTGCAAGCGTGCCAACATAAAAAGGGAGAGCAAGAAACACCATAACAGGGAAAAGAGTACATAGGTATTTCCAGGTCTATAGGGAGTATAGCAATTGGGAATGCTGGGAGTGGTGTATTGCAGTGGCTTTGGGGCAGCAATTTTCAATGAGACCATCTGGAGACTGAAATGCTGCCTCATCAGCATGTACCTCTCTGGGTTAAAGGAGGAGGTTGCTAGACTCCAGGCCAAGTTGATTAGGAATCGGGGGACCTTTTCTCCCACCCAGGGGCCACCAAGTCTAACACTGTTATCCCAGGTTATGCCAGTGAGGAGGAAAGGCTGGACTATGGTGGGCTATGGAAGGGTTGGGGTAGTGGGTCAGAGGCACATTCCTCAAGTGATACCACTACACAATTCCTACACCACTCTGGTAAGGTGGAACTGCCAGGAGGAGGCACCCATGACAGTGGCCAGGGTGGATGTGGGGGTCCTCCAGAGCGGAGACCCCAAGCAGCATGAAAGAGAACTCCAGAGGAGGAAGTAGCTTCTTGTGGGAGACTCGGCTATGAGGGGGATAGATTTGGAAATAGGAAAGGGGGGGGTAGGTACCTATGAGGCACCATGGCCCAGAGGGATAGAAATCAGCTCCAGAGAATTGTTAGGACAGCAGGACGGGAGGCAAAACTGGATGTCATTGTCCAACTAAGGACTGATGGCCAGGCTAGGGACAGGGTTGAGATAGTGCAGGGGGAGTTAAAGGAGCTGGTAATGGGTCTTAGACACATAGTGCACTCAGTGACTTTTGCTGAGGTGCTGCCAGTCTAAACAGGGAGAAGGAGAGGGTTCTCTGCACCAAGACCTCCAACTCATAGTTGAAGGAATGGTGCAGAGAGGAGAGGTTCAGCTACATTGGGGACTGGGGATCCACCCAGAGGGATAAGAGCATCTACAGGGTTGATGGCCTACATCCATCTGGGAGGGGAACCGCAGTCCTCAGTGGATGGTTTAGACATTACTTTGATGAACACTTAGAAATGAAGGGGGATGGGAATGGAGGCATTAAAAACAGAGGGAGGAAGGTGAGAGGTTAAAAAGGAGAAAAGAGGGTACCAAGCATTCTGGAAACAAAATCTGGAAGACCATGTATGCAAATGCTAGAAGTCTAGAAAATAAGATTCTATACCTAGAGGCCATCATGGCAGAGGCCAGCCTGGATATTGCAGCCATCACCAAGTCATGGTGCACTGAAAATCATGACTAGGACATGGCCATACCAGGCTATACTCTGGGAAAGAAAGGGTGGGAAAGAAAGGAGGGTATGTGGTGCTTTATGGAGGGAAGGCATAAAAGCAATTGGAGATGCAGGAAATACAGGGTGAATAGAGGTACTGTGGGTCAGACACAGATCACAGACAGGAAATGGAGTCTCTGTTCACTCTGGTGTGATCTAGAGACCTACAGCACAGGTGGAAGAGTTAGATAAGGTACTGAAACATTGGCAAGATGACAGAAAAGGGGTAGGTGCTGCTGATGGGGGACTTTAATCTACCTGTTGTAAATTGGAACCTCACAGCTGCAGCATCAGCTAGAGGCAGGGACATCCTGAACTCTCCACAGGGGACGTTCCTCAGGCAACTAGTCTGTGAGCCCACTCATGAAGGGGCAATACTGGGCCTGGTCCTTACCAACAGGAACAGTGTTGTAGATGTTAAGCTAGGAGGCCACCTGGGAAACAGCGATCACCTTACCATACAGTGTGGTTCAAGATAAGGATGTCTGCGAAATCAAACCACACAAAGGCTAGGGTCCTGGACTTCAGGAGGGCAGAATTTTAAAAAGATGGGTGAATGCCTCCGGGATGATCTAGCAGGGGGGATGATCTGACTTGAGTGGAGGAACAGTGGGTGAAGATCAAAAGGGCCCCTGGTGTAGGCAACAAACCTCTGTGTTAATCAAGTGAGCAAAAGTAAGAGGAAAAAGAGACCACTATAATTCTCAATAAAGTTGGCAGAAAAGGTAAAGGCTAAAAGGGTAGCATTCAGAAAACATAAGGAGATGCAGAGGGAGAAGGGTAGGGAGGGGTATAAGGGGAAATAGAGGGAAACAGGTAGACCAGTACAGAGCACAAAGGTGCAAATTGAAGCAAGAATAACCCATGCAGTGATGAAGAGGGCCAAGACATTTCTTTAGGTAGGTAAGCTACAGGTGAAAGAATAGGGGTTGGATCATAAGGTTAAAATAGGAAAAGGTGGACTATGCAGAGGGGGATCAGGAAAAGGCAGACATCCTGAACAAATACTTTTGTTCAGTGTTCACAGAGGAAGCAGAAGGGGAGAGGCCACAAAAAAGTAAAAGGAGCATCGACAGGTGGGAGAAGGAAAATAGTCTGTTTCAGAGGAGGCAGTCCTGAAGAGACTCGCAAATCTGAAAGTAGACAAAGCAATGGGGCCAGACAGGGTGCATCCAGGGTACTGAGAGAGCTCAGGGAGGTCCTGGCTGTACCTCTGATACTCCTATTTAACAACTCATTGGAAATAGGGGTGCTTCTGGAGGACTGGAGGAGGGCAGATGTAATTCCACTTCACAAACGTGGTAGCAGGGAAGAGGCTGGCAATTATAGGCTATTCAGTCTGAAATCGGTGGTAGGAAAGTTAAAGGAATCACAGCTGAAGGACAGGATTGTCAAATATGTTGAATCCAACAGGTTACAAGACCCAAGATGGCATGGATTCATTGGAGGGAGGTCATGTAAAATGAATCTGATAGATTTATTTGACTGGCTGACCATGGAATTAGATCAGGGTGGAGCGGTGGATGTAGTCTACTTAGATTTTCAGTAAGGCTTTCAACACCATTCCACATTGAAGGCTAGTAAGCAAGTTGGGCAGCTTAGAAGTGGGTCCTAAAGTGGTAAACTGAGTAAGAAATTGGTTAGAGGATAGGCAGCACAGGATGGTAGTAAACAGAGTTCACTCCGAGGAAGGGCGGGTGACCAGCGGAATGCCGTAGGGATCAGTGTTGGGATCAGTCCTCTTTGATGTCTTTATAACTGACATTGCAGAGGAGTTGGAAGGGAAGGTCTGCCTCTTTGTGGCTGACACTAAAATCTGCAATAGTGTGGACACTCAGGGGGAGTAGAAAGGATGAGCAGAACTCGAGAAGTGGTCAAGGGTATGACAGCTGGGTTTCAATGCCAAAAAGTGTAAAGTAATGCTTGTGGGGCACAGAAACATAGGGGCAGAGTACAAAATGGGTGGGGTCACACTGACAACCACAGAGCAGGAAACAAACCTGGGGGTAATTATATCGGATACATAGATACATAGACAGTGTTGGCAGATAAGGGCCTATGGCCCACCCAGTCTGCCCATTTGAGCTTGTAAGTTCAGTTTATGTTTTCCTAGAAGTCTGTTGCCCCTTACCCCTGACCTCCAGAATTCCTTTTTGTCTATCCCATGCATTCTTAAATCCCCTGATTGTTTCAGCCCCCACCACTTCCTCTGGCAGGGTGTTCCACTTGTCCACCACCCGTTCTGTGAAGAAATTCTTCCTCGCGTTTCCTCTGAATTGCCCTCCCTCCAACTTCATTCCATGCCCTCTAGTCCTGGAACAACGTTTTCACTTAAAAATAGTGTATTCCTACACCCTGTTCCTCCCTGTAAGATACTTGTATGTCTCTATCATATCCCCTCTCTCCCTCCTCTCCTCCAGGGAGTACATATTCAGTTCCTTCAACCTGTCCTCATAGGATGACCTAAAGGTGGCCAGGTAGTGTGACAAGGCAGCTGGGAGGGCTAGTGGGATGCTGGGGTGCATAGGGAGAGGTATTACTAGCAGAAAGAGAGGTGGTATAGCCTCTATACAGATCACTGGAATGACCATACCTAGAGTACTATGTCCAGTTCTAGAGACCACATCTCTGGAAGAACATAGACAGAGTGGAAGTGGGCCAGAGGAGGTGAACTAAAATGGTGCAGGGTCTACAACAGAAGTCCTATGGGGAGAGAATTAAGGACCTAAATATATACACCCTGAAAAAGAGAAGGGAGAGGGGGATATGATAGACTTTTAAATATCTCACAGAGGTGAATAAGGTACAGGTAGGAAGTATTTTTCAGACAAAAAGGTTATCAAGGACAAGGGACACGATAAGAAGCTGGAGGGAGGTAGATTCAGGAGAGATGAGAAGAAGTACATCTTCACAGAAAGAGTGGTGGATTCCTGGAAGTCTTCCAGCAGAGGTGAGGGGGCAAAAACAGTGGTTGGGTTCTAGAATGCATCAAATAGGTATAAGGGAATCTTAGAGAAAGGGAGGGGGGTTAAACAGACTGAAGGTCAGATAGGATCTGCGGTGATACTGTAGGCAGGGAAAATGGATAGAGTGGGTGGGCCAAGCAATCCTTATCTGCCAGTAAATTCTATGTTTCTACATTTCCCCATCCAGAAGCCCTTCCAGAATCTCCAGGTCTCAAGCAGTTCTTCAGCCCAGCTGCTTCTGTGCCTGTCTACTCATTGGGGAAAGGCAGTGTTCACAGTTCCAGCAGTCAAGGATGAAGAGAGATGATAAATGGTGCAGTGCAGCTCTGTGTTACACACATTCATACACACAGCAGGGAACACTACAGGGACTGTCTCTGGCTGAGACTCAGGATCTCCTCAGGGAGACCCAATTTATTTGGAAGCAGGCCAGTCTCCATTGGACAGAGAAACACTTCCTTGTTTATCCCCATATATTTTCATCCAAGTGTATTCCCTGTGTTTTAGAAACTAAATATTTCAGAGGCATGCGGTGTGTACAGAGCTGCATGTAACATTTTAGTTACAGGAAAAATGACATGAAAAAGACCCAGAAGGCCAGGAATTAAAATGTTTATGTGGAAAATGTAAATGTTGAAAAGGGGAATATGCTAAGTATAAATGTATTTGGGGACTGTTTCCTCCTAGTGGGAAATGTTTAAAAAAGAGTTTGTGTCAATACTTTTCTTTTACAGGAATTTGGGTTATGTAGTACTGTCTATGACTGTGTGTATGTTGTTTTCTTTTCAGAATGCCAGAGGAGATGAGATGACTTAGTAATGGACTTTGAGCACTTCTAAGTGTGGCAGAGTGCAATACACAGTCCTGCAGTCTTCGTAACATGATTTTGTAAAGCTGTATGTATTAAATTTTGCATGGTAACCGAATGAAATTCCAGAATAAGGTTTTGGCAAGTGTGAAGGTGAGGCACCTCCTAGTTGTTTTATTTATATGTTTGTTGTTTTATTTATATGTTTGTAAATAATATTTTTAAATGTAAAACTGTTTCTTTTTGTACATTGGGATCCCATTGTAAATGAGCTTCAGCTCAATTGGGCTATCCTTTTCTGAAATTACAGAATAACATTTTTTACTACTACTTTTTAATTTCTACTAGTGGTTGTAGCAATCGATTGGATACCCAAGATAGAATAGCCAAGAACCAAGATAGTAGGGCCCCAAAACCTTTCCCTTTCCAGTCCTGCCCTAAAGCATGACTTCCTTTAATTAGTCTCCTTAGTGTTCCTTCCTATGGTATTCATGGGTAGAGGATGGTAAGTTGCCCAATTGCAGGGGTACTGGGGTGTTACCCTGCCCACTCCCTTAGAGGGTGTTAATAAAAGTGCCTTGCAAGGAATGGCAAGGGTGTACAAGGGGGCATGTATAAGCAGACTTTCTCTCTTGTTAGTCGAATCCATTTACTAGAAAGGTAAAGTGTTCAGCAAAGGCCTTGAATCTTGGAATATTCCAGGTCCCCAGTGTTGATAGGCTGCTGCACTGTGTATGCCTGTACAGGTGAGGCCTATACAAATGCTGAGGAGGTGTATGCCAGTCCCATCCCTCATATAAAGGGAGAGCTATGTGCACCAGTCAGTCTTTCCTGGAGCCTCAGCTCAGAGCAGTGTAATAATCCTGGCCTGAGAGTGGAAGAAGCACAGTGGGGGAGACAGGATTTTGGCCAAAGGCAACAAAGAAGCGGAAAGAGAAGGAAAGCTCTACAGAACAGCAGTAAAGAGATCTGATATAAACAGTAACCAAGAAAAAGATAAACAGAGATGAGACCCAACACAGGATAGGTAGAGGTTACATAGAAACATAGAAGTTGACAGCAGATAAGGACCGCAAGGCCCATCCAGTCTGCCCATTTCTTTTTCTACCTTATAAATGTGCCATCGGCCTTTGCTCTGTCAGTGGCCTATCTATTCATACTCATTTGTATTGCTCCCTTATGCCTATCCCATGCCTGTTTGAAGCCCTGCACTGTATTCATAGCCACCACTTCTTGAGGGGAAGCTCATTCCATGCATCCACCACCCTTTCTGTGAAAAAGAATTTCTCACATTGCCCCTTAATCGGCCCCTCTAATCTCATGCTGTGTCCTCTTGTCCTGCTATTTTTCTTATATTTAAACATGTTAGACTCTTTCACCTTGTTAATGCCGTAAGGTGTTTGAATACCTCGACCATATCACCTCGCCCTCCTTTGCTCTAGGGTATACATATATTGAGTTCTGTTAATCTGTCCTCATATATCTTCTGATGCAGTCCCTGCACCATTTTGCTGCCCTTCTCTGGACTGCCTCAATTTGGTTAATGTCCTTGTGAAGATGTGGCCTCCAATACTGCACGCAGTTCTCCAGATGGGGCCTAACCAGTGTCTTGTAAAGAGGGATTATTACCTCCCTCTTACAACTTGTGATACCCCTACTAATACACCCTAACACCCCCTAGCCTTACCTACTGCTTTAGAGGTCTGCTTGGATGATTTCAGGTCATCGGTGATGATGATGCCCAAGTCTCTTTCTTCCTTTGTGACTGCCAGCAACTCCCCTCCCAGCCTATAGGTGGCTTCAGGGTTTCTCTTCCCTATGTGCATGATCTTGCACTTCTTTGCATTAAATCACAGTTGCCACTCTTCTGACCATTTTGCTAGTTGATCCAGATCTCTTCTCATTCTGCCCACCCCATCTGGATCATCTACTCTGTTGCAGATCTTGGTGTCATCTGCAAACAGACAAGCCTTACCCTCAAGTCCATCTGCAAGGTCACTAATGAAGATGTTGAAGAGGACTGGCCCCAGGACTGATCCCTGAGGTACCCCACTTGTGACTTGCATCTCTTCTGACTGTATACCATTTACCACCACTCACTGTTTTGCCCGTCAGCCAGTTTGCCACCCAGTTGACCAACTTCTGACCCACCTCAAGCCTACCCAGCTTATTTATCAATCTTCTATGTGGAGCAGGTGTCGAAAGCTTTGCTGAAGTCAAGGTAGGCGACATCAACTGCTCCCTTGGTCCACCACTCTGGTTACCCAGTCAAAGAAATCTATGAGATTAGTTTGACAGGATCTTCCTTTAGTAAACCCATGCTGTCTTGGATCCTGTGCCCTATGTTCCAGGTGTTGCACTATCCTTTCCTTAAGGAGTGCCTCCATAATCTTGCCCACTACTGAGGTAAGACTGACTGGTCTGTAGTTCCCTGCCTCCTCCCTGCTAGCACTCTTGTGAAGCGGGATCACATGAGCCCTTCTCCAGTCTTCTGGGACCTCTCCTGTGCTCAGAGACTCACTAAACAGTTCTGCTAATGGCTCTGCTAGTTCCACCTTAAGCTCAGGTTGAAGCTGGAGATGAGAGAGCAGCAAGAGTAAGCAGAACTGAAACTCGACAGGCCCTGTGGTCTCACAACTAAAGTATAGCTACTGTAAAGAAGTGCTGCTTTCCCCCCAAGGAGTCAGATGGGTTCTGTGAGGGTCATTCTCTAGGTTTCATGGTGGAGGAAGAGGGCATTCAAGGCTATGAGGCAAATAAGCCATGGGGGAATCAAGAGAAATCCTTCAGCTACTGTACAATTATTGAGCTGCTCTGACTGTGGAGGTCACACGCATGTGCTGAGTGTGGCCTCCTGATGTGTGTCTAGGCCCTGAAAGGGTCAAGAATGTTCACCTTTATGAGCTGGAGCTGGGGGTAGGTTGCAAGGAAACCTGGGGAGAGTTACTCTATTGATTAAGGCCTCCCTGGGAAAGGTAACAGTGACCCCAATATAGCACCAAGAAGGTGGGTGACTGTAAGAGTATACAAACCGGTCCCTTCACTAGGTGCAACCTTAAAAGTGTTACAATGGGTGAATGAGGCTAGTGCTGTGCAGACAGAGTGCCCTAGTACAGCGGTCCCTATGGAGGTACTCCTCTGGAGAGAAGTGTCCCATACAGCTGTAAAACCTAGGGCAAGAATCTGGAATTCAGCAGGATCCCAGCTGCATAGGACTCTGAGGTGTACGTGTGCCCTTTGTGTGATGCCTGTAGTTTAGTACTGTCCCCTTGGGACACCTCCAGTTTTGCTGTCTGTATAGTTCAATACCTTTATTTATGCTTGACTCTACTCCCCTAAATGTACTGTACAATGGCATTTTTATATGTGTAAATAGTTAAAGCATTTAGTAGCAGCTTTAAGAGGCCCTTCTGTGAGCACCCAGTGCCCAGACACAATAAAGACCCCTGGCAGGTTCCTCACGCTGCAGGGTGGCTCCCGTAGTACCCAGCATCTGAAAGGCTAGCTACATTAGCAATAGCATAGTTTCTGGACACTGTTGTTCAAACTCTGGCCCTATTTTGGCAGTGACTATACCCAATTTGATTATGAACACACCTTTTTTTTCTCATTTCATGTGTGCACTCCAGGATACCTTTCTGTTTTTCAAGACAGTACTAAGGGGAGAGTTGTAGCAGCAGAGTATTTACAATGTAATTGCCAGCTAAGACAGAACACAATATCTAATATGCATAATTACTTAATATAGGAATACATATGTATGACACCCTTAGGAATGTGATTTAATTTTTCTGTTGTTTATTGTAAACAAATTATTTTGTACTGTACTGACTTATATAGTCAATCAATAAACAATTAACTACCGAATATGCATAAATTTACAATTTTGGCAAGTTTGGCATGAGGAAATTATGTAATATGAAGGACAAGTGTGGGAAAGAGGGATATGTAGAGCAGGGTAGTAGGAGGAGAGGACAGTGAGTACATCAGAGTTTAACATGATGAGAAGGATGTATTGAGTGGTTAACAGTCACATAGGCTGAGGAAGTGGCAATGTATGGCTCTTTGAAGGCTGGTAAGTTTCTTGATTCTTTAATAATGTCAGGTACTGAATTTAAGATTATTATCCAGATTGCTACCTCTGCTCATGCTGTGTAACCCTCAATGTAATTCTCCCTTAGGCTTCACATCCTGTACAGTAGCATTTAAATTAAAATAGCGTGCCACAGAGATAACAAGAGGAGTGTTGCATAGTTAAATATGAGGCCTAATATAGCTTAGCATCTACAGTTCATTAAATAGATTACTAGTTGTTCTTTACCAAGAATACATCTTTATGTGGACTGCACTATTATGTATTATAACTCTGTGTCTTTATCTGTAACATAATAACATAGTGTTTTAAGGTCAGAAGGGACTCTGGCACCATCAGATCCCCCCCTACATATGAGTGGACAAATAAGATAAGTATGCTGTGCACGCATGCACTAATTTATAGGGACCCCCTCCCATCCACTCTACTACATAGGGTGCCCTGTGATATCCTTGGTAAGTAGACATTTGTTCCTGCTTACTTAGATGGCATGCACTCTCTTTATTTCCACTGTATCTCTTATCCTCTGGTACAGTGTCCTATGGGTTCACCATCTTCTGGGAGAAGTGCCTCCCAATGTTACCCATAAAACTACCCCTAAATGTATCACCTCTGAGCTTCAATGCATTTCCACACATCCTACTGGAGCATACCAGATCAAACAACTCCAGCTCTTGGACCATGTTGGTACTGTTGAATATGCAGAAGACTAAGATCATGCCCCCTTCAGGTTCCTTTCTTCAGGGTGAACAAGTTAAGTCATTAGTGTCTGTAGGTGCCTTTTATGCTCACTAAATTAAAGTGACATTATTATATTTAGAGAGATTTGTAACAACCAAATTAGAATACATTATTATATTTAGAAAGATTTATAATAACCACACATATATAGAATTTCAACCATTCTCTGTGGGGTGCAGCAGGGGTCAGTATTAGGCCCAGTCCTCTTTAATGTCTATTAGCGATTTTGCAGGAGGGCTGATAGGGAAAGTATGCCTGTTCGCGGATGACACAAAAATCTGCAACAGAGTGGACACACTGAGGAGGGGGGATGAGGGACAATCTGAAAAAGCTGGAAGACTGGTCAAGAGTTTGGCAACTGGATCTCAATGCAAAAAAGTGCAAAATCATGCACTTGGGGCACAGAAACCCAGGGGCAATGTATCAATTGGGAGGAGCGGTAACTGGCAACCACAAAACAGGAACGGGACCTGGGAGTGATCATTTCTAATGACCTGAAGGTAGCAAAGCAGTGTGATAAGCCAGTGTGAAAAGTTAGCAGGATGCTCGGGTGCATAGGGAAGGGCATTACCAGGAGAAAGAGGGAGGTAATGTTACCCCTGTATAGAAAGATCAATGGTAAGGCTCCACCTTGAGTACTGTGTCCAGTTCTGGAGGCCTCATCTCCAGAAGGACATAGGGTGGATGTGGTACAGAAGAGGGCAACCAAAATGGTGCAGGGCCTGCATCAGAAGCCCTATGAGTAAAGACTCAAGGAATTAAATATGTACTTTCTAGAGGAAAGGGGGGACATGAAAGAAATGTTCAAATACCTCACAAGAGTTAATAAGGTACATGAAGGTAGCATTTTACATAGAAAAGATGCTTGAGGGCAGGGAGTCATACTATGAAGCTGAAGAGGAGACTCAGGAGATGTGAGGAAATACTTCTTCATGAAAAGGGTAGTGGATGCCTGGAACAGCCTCCCAGCTGAGGTGGTGGGTACTAAAATGGTAACAGGATTTAAGCATGCATGGGCTAGACACAAGGGGATCTTAGAAATAAGGCAAGGGGGAGAAGACCAAAGACTGAGTGGGGTCTGCAGTGGCACAGTACGTAGGGAAAATAGGGCAGACTAGGTGGGCCAAGAGGTCCTTCTCTGCCGACATCTTCTATGTTTCTATGTACATAATGAATTCATACTCTAGGACTGGGGAACAGGAGTTAATATTATGATAGTGTACTTGGGTATTGATCTTATGAGCCAAGGATGGCAATCAGATTTTCTGTGCAGGTAAGGTGGGGAACACTGAGCACAATAATGGGGCATGAATTGTGTCAGCTGGCAATAAACTACTTTATTGTCTACCATTGCGCTAAACCTGTCCCAACGTATCACAGAACCCACTCGCCTGAACCACAAATCCAAGAACCATACCCTATTGGACTGGGCCCTAACCTCCCACCCCCATCATATACTCGATGCAGGCCTCCTACCGGACTGTCTCAGTGATCACCACATGATATACATGGTATGGAAAATTTTCAGACCTAAGGCTCCACCCCTCCGTACTCTACTCACCAGGTCCTATAAATCCCTGGACCTGACAGCACTCCTCTATGACCTGAATAATGTCGATTGGTCCTACATCCCACGGGCACCCTCCATCGATGCTGCACTTGAATTCTTCACGGCCAGATTCCTTGTCATCTGGGACTACTATACACCACTCAGAAGGTCCAGGGTAAGGGATGCCCACTTGTCTTGGGTGACTGCTGATCTCATGGATCAATTTTGAGCCAGAGACCAAGCCTGGAAAACCTATAAGGTAACAGGTTCTCAAGTGGCACTTCAGCACTACCGTTCACTGCAGAATGCCTGCAAGAGGCTTATCCGGAAGGCAAAAGCTAGATATTTCAGGGTCTCCTCCCTCTCTAACTTTAATTACCCAGCAAAGTTTTAGAAGTCCATTAAATCTCTTTTCTCCCCTCTGGCCCAACCCCCCACACCTGCCCTCAACATAGCAGGTAACATTGTCACTGCTCCAAGCACTGTGACCACTGAGCTTAACTCCTTTTTTCAAACTCCACATCCTTTCTCTCTTGTCCTTAATTCCGCCTCACCCCATACAATCACCCCTATCTATCCCAGCCACTCCTCCATCCTCCCACTTCTCCTTTTCCCCTACCAAGGTATTAACAGCCCTTGGGTCACTCAACCCCTCCAAAGGTAAATGCCCCTTGGGACTTGACTCCAAAATGCTCTACCTATCTGCCCCAGCCATTGCCAGCCCACTGGCCACTCTCTTTAACCACTCCTTCATGCATGGATCAATCCCTTCTAAATGGAAACATGCCACAGTTGTCCCCCTCCATAAAGGTGGTGATCCCTCCTCCCTGGGCAACTACCACCCTATCTTGCTTCTCCCCATCCTTGCTAAAATCTAGGAACACCTCGTGGTCTCTCAGCTCTCCTCCTTTCTCAACTCCACCTCCTTCTTCACTCCATACCAGGCTATTTTTAGGAAGTCTCACTCCACCATCACCTCTCTACTCAGACTCACTGATTCCATCCTCACAGAAATGGATAATAGGGGCATCACCTCAGCTATTTTTGTCGACCTTGCAAAGGCCTTCGACACGGTCTCTCACACCTTGCTTCTGTCCAAGCTCTCCCCCTCTGGGCTATCAGGTTCTGCCACCAGTTGGTTTCATTCACACCTGACAGGCAGGTCCCAAACCATCCGAATTGGCTCTTCCACCTCCACCTCCCTCCTTGTCACTACAGGGGTCCCCCAAGGCTCGGTCCTTGGCCCAATGTTGTTTTTCATCTTCCTAAGTGATCTGCCTTCAACCTGCCCACATACTTCCATTCACATGTATGCAGATGATACAGTACTGTTTGTCTCTGGTCCATCCTCCTCAGAAGTATCAACCAGACTCCAGCAGGACTTCAACAATGTCCAGCTCTGGTTCTGTTCCAATTAGTTCTTTCTAAATCCTAAAAAAACTGTCTCCCTCACATTCAGCATGAGGGCAAAACTCTCCCACCTTCACTCCACCCCTATCTACCACACCCTTGATGGCTCCCCCGAGGATGTGTGTACATCATTCAGTTACCTTGGGGTCTGGCTAGATCAGCACCTTGACGTTTCTACGCATATTGATGCAATCCGCAAGAAACTGTACTCCATGCTGGGTGCTTTATACTGCAATAGAAGTTGCATCCCCCTGCCAATGCACACAACAACTGTGCAAAAAATGATTCTCCCTATACTGGACTATGGGGACGTAGTCTATAGTGTTGCATCTAAGTCCTCCCTCACCAGACTTGATCCTCTCTTCCACTCATTCTGTCGCTTCACCCTGGCCTGCCCCCCCCCACAACCCATCACTGTGATCTATATTGATTCTTAGACCTCCCTTCTCTCCATGATCAGAGAAGGATCCACTGTGCAAGGACCACAGCTAAATTCTGGGCACAGTCCCTCCCCTCTTACCTTGCGGCCACCCTTGCAGCTCTTCCCCCCACCTGCTTATTCACTCAAGAACATGGATTCCCGGCTTCTCCTTGTCCCTCACATATCCACCATTACGGACCAGATTGCCTTTAAATACAGAATGCCAAAATTATGGAACTCCTTGCCGGTAGACATCGGGCATACCCAAGCACACCCATGCTCAACTCTCTCCTCCAGATGCATTTCAGCACTACATGCTCTTGCATCTTACATGGCTGAGGGCCTAGAATTTGTGCCCATTCACCATCTTCTGTCCAGCTTACTGAGCTGCCCTACTACACACTTATATTTTCCGGGACCTCTACCTACTCTGTTCTTAACCTAGCACTGCAGCTTCTGCTATGCATTATAGGCCCCTCAGCTGGTAGCTAGTGGTCCTGCACAACTGTACCACTGAGTACTTAGATACATGTGCATCATTGTCTTGTATTTTTTCTTTCGTTACAGCACATCCAAGCTGAACTCACTGTACATATACTCCATTGTATTTTCTACTTTGCATAACTGTATATTCGATTGTAATTCTATTTGTATTTCTACTGTATTTTATTCTACTGTATTTTATTTATCTATTTTCTCTGTTCCACACTCCCCCACCCCCAGGGTGCATCTGGAATCGAGCAGTACCCTGCTCAGTATGCCTGCCTGGTAAAACTCTTAAATAAATAAATAAATAAAATAAAAGGAGCTGTTTAATAAATCTATGCTTGTGAAGTATGGCTACCACAATGCTCAATCAGGCTATCACTAGTTTTTATACTTTTTTTGTAGCCAGCACCATAAGAGTACCATATTCACAATGAAGAATGGCCAAAAGACAGAAACCTAAATATTTAGGTTTAGGATGTGCCTGCCCAGCCACCATGTAAATATGCAAGGTTCCAAGCATGAAAGGCCAACCAAAAAAACATTGCTCAAAAAACATTGATTGTCCGGAGCTTTACAATACAGCAGCTAATTTTTGATTGGGCAATAGCACTTTATGGACAGCAATATTTAGCAATGTTTTTTTGGTTGCACCTTCTTGTTTTAATGATAATGCATACTACACTGCACATTATGTTTTTAATCAATTTCATGTTTAGATCATCACAAAATATTTATTGCACCATATTTATAGTTAGTTGCCATTGTTAGTGTTTCACTTAATAGAATACAGTGATTTTAATTTATTGAGCATAAAAGGAATCTACAGACACTAACACATCATTCCCTGAAGAGGCACATAGTGAAATTGGTTGGAGTTCATGGTGGTTTCCCATCATCCCTTGCTCTCCCCGCAGATAATCACAGCATAACACGTATGCACTTTGAAGCCATGGGTGTATTTTGGCACAATGTGATGAACTGATGAAGCTGCTTCTCACATAGCTGTAAGTAAAACATTTTATTTATTTCATATGGCTGGCTGGGTGATGCTCTTTCTTTTCTTTCCTTTTTTTTTTTTTTTGCTATTTATTAAACTATACTACGATTGGATAACAAACAGGGAAATACAAGAAAAGAACTCTATAAGAAAAGAACTAACAACAACCAACAATAACTCTCATAACCCAAGATAATACAAAAAGTAAGAAATACGAACCCCTCCCCATCCTATACTCCCCCGCCGTTACCCATGCAACCACTTGTGCACTGAGACAAAACTAAAGCTAAGGAAGGGTTAATACCTCTCATTCAACCATCAATACTAAGTTCAGCTGACCTGCCATCGCTGGGGGGGGAGAGGTACTTAAAACCATAAATTTAGGAACTGCAATGGATATAAGAGTAAAAAGTCAACCAACAGCCCTGGAACTTCCTCCATGTAAGGTTAGAAAGGGTGGTGCTCTTTCTTTTTGGCTGCACACTGTATTGGCTTGAAGACCAGGAATGGAGCTGCTTTTTCTGGTAGTATGGTTATTTGTTGTTAAATTTGTTCATCCCAAGTCAGCCCATGCTTAGTGGTGGGTGAAATGGGCTCAATCCACTCTGCGAAGCGATTCGCGGAGCAAAGTCGGATTCGTGGAGTGCTCCACAATGTGAAGCAGAGTACTTTGTGTTATAATGAAGAACGCAAAGTCCATTGGAAGCAATGACTTTGCATTACTCCACCTCCCCAGACCACTACTCTGCCAAATTTAAGGTGAAGTGCATTGCAGGCAGTGCACTTCGCCTCACTTTGCCTTGTTTTTGAGCTCCAAAGGCGAATTTTGCAGTGATTCATGGGATTTCAGGTCACATGGGCTCTATATTGATCTGCACAGCCTCAGTTTGGGGTAGTATGAGTAGGAAGGAGTAGGAGACAGTGTGCTCTGATAGCTGCCTGTGATAGGAATCTTGTAAAAGCTGTTCAAAAAGCATTTTTGCATTTTTTTGGGATCCAACTTTAGTTCATTGATTGTAGGAAACCCTCCTGTGCTCATATCATTGAGCGTTTTTGTTTTTGTATGGATTTTGAATGTTACTTTACAACATTGAGTGTGTGTGGTGAAAGACAGTGAAAGTGTGCTTTGGGGAAGGGGCATATCTGTAGTGTAGGTAGATTTAAGTTGGAGAAATGGTGATTTCTTTGTTTTTTGATTATATTTTTGTTATATAACTGACTGTGTTAATGTACACACAGTAATATTGTCAGTAATAGTAAAAATGTTCTTGCTGTTTGTTGTGTGGATGTGGTGCAGCAGTTCATAAGGTCAGGTTGTTTACATTACAAATTTACAATACGTAACGTGGCATAGTACTGAACTTTTGCATTTGCTACGCATTCCTTGTTCAGCATTGTACACAAACTGTTCTGTGTGTGTGTGTATGTGTGTGTGTGCAGTGTTGCGTGCATCAAATAATATACCTTTTATTGTGCCACAGAATAGTGTAATTGCAGGCGCAGCAGTGTGAACCTGCTATCCATTGCAGCTGCCTGATTTTGTACTGCGATTGTGGTATCTGTTCTTAGTTTTGCTGCTTGTAGTGCCGTAAAGATCAGCACTGTCTGCATTCAGTGCTCCCCCCACCTCCATGTTCAAAAGGTATTTTTTACCAGATTGGATTGTTTTTGTGACCTCATCAGCACCACTGGTTACTGAAGTTGTTTTAATTCTGTGACAGTCTCAGAGTAGTCTCTTATCTGTTGCTGAAGCCACAGTTGTTTATTTGGCTTCACATCCAGTGTCCCTCCAATCAGAGAGTGAATGTATCAAAATCTGAATTTGGTTATAATATTTGTGGTTGATCCCCCAAAATGCCTGCAAAGAGACGTGCAAGCAAAGCTGTTTCTCGCCATGGCAATGTTGGCAGTAAATTGGTCTGTGGGCGTGGTAGTAGTACGCAGCCGCACAAGTGCATTGCTGATGTGAGGAAAGGTATTTCTCCTGCAATGTTTTTTATAGCCCAATCAGTAGCTTCACTCATAGTTGGAGGAGATGATGTTTTACCAGCTGGTGGTGTTAGTGTTACTGGTGTTAGTGGTGGTGGAGGTAGTATTAGTATTGTTGCATCAAGTTCTAATTCCGATCAGTGTACCGTATCCAAAAATACTGAGTGTGAAGCAGTGCGAGTGTCAGCATAGATGATGTCATACTTCCCAGTAACATTCCAGTAACTGAACCTGAGGATTCTGATAATCATGTCAACGATAGCATACAATGTGATATTCCATCCACTGTGGCACTTAACGTCACGCATTTTTCATGCAGTGATTCACAGTGTGGTGAAAAAATATCAGGTGATGGTGGTGTAGATGCTGATGATGAATGTGAGGATGATGATGATGATGTTGCTGTTGTTGCAACATGCAGTCCACATGCTAGCATCCAAGCAGAAGATGTGGATGTGTGTGACGTTGATGAATATGATGTTGATGTAAATGACCCCAGTTGGGAACTGGAGAAAAAGAAATTAAAAATGGCTGTGTCTGAGTCTGTTTGCAGGAATCCCCCCCTGTAAAAACTTGTGATCTACCGGTTTTAGTTGATGATGATGATGACTCAGTAATCAATATGATAGGTAGTCGTGGTGGTCAGTTGCAGTCAAGGTGTGTAGTGCCCAAAACATCACGTGCCCCCCCACTTCAGTGCTTAAAATAACAAATTTAAATAAGCCACATCATGGACATGTTAAAAGCAGAGCTTCACAATCCCTTGTTTGGGATTTTTTTGTTCAAGATTCAAATGATGATTCAGTTGCAATCTGCCAGGTTTGCCATGTGCGTGTGAGTCAAGGTAAAAAAGGGAGCCATCTGGGCACAGGAGGACAGCATACACATCTTAAGAATAGGCACTTGGCACTGTGGATCCAGCACAATCTGGCAGCTAATACCACAGTGGAGCATTCACCTGCGTCACTGGCAACCATAGCCAGCATGTTATCCCCTTCCATGACTGCTAAGCCCAGTAGGAAATTAAATATGTGCAGTAGTGCGGTAATAAGAGCAGAGGATTACTACAGGCATGATGAGGTGGAGGACCATAATGACTTTGAAATGTTGTCCAGTGCTGGTGCGAGTAACAGTTTTTGTGGTGGTGGTGGTGGTGGTGAATGCAGTATGTCTAGTGCAAGTGGTACATCAACCCCGGTTGGCAAATCTGGCAAAATAACAGCATTTCTGGGTTTGTCATCACCACCTGTGCAACTGTCTTCATCAAATGTCCACACTCCACCCCCTGCCAATGCCATTCATCACAGAACACAACCATTTGTGATCAACACACCCCGTGTAATATGTTTAAGTCAGCCCACATTACAGAGTGTCTTTGCGCATAAGCTGAAGTACCCCCGAATCATACAGTGTCATGTGAACTCAATGTTGCTTTAGCAGAAATGCTGGCAATTGATCTTTGGCCCTTCTCCTTTGCAGAGAATTCTGGGTTCCAACGGTTTGCTGCATGTGCCTGTCCAAAATGGAAAGTCCCATCCAGGACATACTTTTCTACCCGTGCTGTCCCCGAGTTGTTCCATACTGTGTCCGACTGAATAAGACATGCCCTTCAACATTCCTCCTCTCCATTCATCCATTTAAGTATGGATATGTGGACAAGTGGCAAAACATGCGGGGAGTTCATATTGTGTATAACTGCACACTGGGCGCAGGTGCCGGGGATTGTTTGTTATGTTGGTAGTGTGAATAATCAGTGCAGTAAGGTGGATTGTCGCGGTAGCAATCTTCCAGGAATTCGACAGCATGCAACAATTGCTATGTGCAAAATGACCTGTTCACACACTGGTGAGAACATGTTGGACGTGGTACTGACTGAAATTGACAGATGACTAAACCCTCTGTCCCTGAGAGCTGGGTTCATAGCAAGTGACAATGGGTCAAATGTGGTGAAATGCATCATGAATGGTGTTTTTTTTCGTGTTCCATGCATGGCCCACTGTTTAAATCTTGTGGTTCAGGAGTTTTTGCAGCACCCTGTTATAAAGGAAATGCTGACCATTGCACGATGTATCTGCTCTCACTTTTCAAGATCTGGAAAGGCCCGTGACCAACTGCGTAGTGCAGTATACAAAACAGCCTGCCTCAGCACCGCTTGAAGCTGGAAGTTGTCACCGATGGAACTCCACTTTATACATGGCAGAGAGGTTGTATGAACAATACAAAGCCATCTCAGAATATCTTGTTATTCACACTAGCCGTGACAGTTCCAGGGCCTCCATGTCTATGACGACTGAACAGTGCTGCCTCATGGACTCTGTAATAACAATTTTGTGGTCTTTTGAACATGCCACACAGGCAATGAGTGGCTAGTCTGCCTCCATTAGCCAATCAATTCCATTGCTGCGGGTGCTGAGGCAGACATTGGTGAATGTACAGCATAGCCTTGATGTTGCCGGAGACGGTGGTAGCAGTATGTTGCTGCAACACATGCTGACAGTATTCGACCAGAATCGCCACATAGAACATTCAGCGTGAGTGACAACGCTAAGCATAGCAATGAGCTGGACCCACGATACAAATGTGGAATTGCATCAGTACTGGAGGGAGGGCCTGAACAGGTAAAAAATATCAGTGGTCAACTGGTGTGCTTGGTTCATGGGGCACAGAGGTCACGTGCCAAGGTCAGCAAATCTCAGCAGCACAATCTGGCTGAAGGTGTACCTGGAGGACCATCAAGCATATCCTGCAAGGGGAAGGGGACTGCAGTTCCAGGTGGTCTGTCATCCAAAGTGGCTGGTGTCAACCCGTTTTGGGAGGCTTATGGGACAGCCATAAGAACTAGGGTTGTCTACAGGCCCCCAGACCAGGGGGAGGACATAGACACATTACTGTTAGAAGATATACAAAACATGACAGCTAAAAGGGAGGTTCTGATAATGTGAGACTTCAACATGCCGGATACAGATTGGTCAATACCAGCAGGAACATCTGCCAGAACTAGACACGTGGTGGATTCCCTGCAGGGGGAGGGCCTCAAACAACTGGTACAACAACCCACAAGAGACAGGGCTATCCTAGATCTAGTACTGACTAACAGGGAAGGGATCACAGATCTCCAGGTAGAAGGTCACCTGGGGGCCAGTGACCATCACATGGTATGGTTCAATTTGGCCATTACATCTAAATCATCCCATTCCAAGGCAAAATATGGAACTTCAGAGAGCTGACTTTGATAAGATGGCCAACAGAGTTAAGCTTAGCCTGGCAAAAAGAAACACAGGTGAGGGGTACAGGCAAAGTGGGCAAGCATTAAGGATGCAATACTTGAAGCAACATCCCATTGTGTTAGACAGAAAAGGAAGTGAAAAAGAAGAAGGAAACCACTTTGTTCTCAAATACAGTAGCAGAAAAGGTCAGAGCCAAAGGCTGGCCTTCAGGAAATATAAGGGAATACAGCGGATGAAGATAGGAGGCATACCAAACTGCCCTAAGGGAAGCAGGGAAGGCAGTAAGGTAGGCAAAGTCCCAAACTGAGGAAACACTAACATGAACAGTAAAAGAAGGTGACAAGACTTTCTATAGATACATTAGTGAAAGGAGAAAGTCCAGAGGGGGGTATTGCTAAGCTCAAAGGAGAAAAGGAGGCATGTGAGGAGGAGGACTCTGTAAAAGCATCTATCCTAAATAGATACTTTTGCTCAGTATTTACTGAAGAGAAGGTAGGGCAGGGCCCATAGCTCAGTACCATGGACACAGGGGGGAGGGAGGTGAGCACTACTCCCTTCACAAACGAAAGGGTCCTACAAGAGCTCGCTAAGCTCAGGGTGGACAAGGCAATGGGACCTGATGGCATACATCCCAGGGTACTTAAGGAGCTAAGGGTGGAACTAGTAAAGCCATTAGCAGAACTATTTAGTGAGTCTCTGAGCACAGGAGCGGTCCCAGAAGACTGGAGAAGGGCTCATGTGATCCCGCTTCACAAGAGTGCTAGCAGGGAGGAGGCAGGGAACTACAGACCAGTCAGTCTTACCTCAGTAGTGGGCAAGATTATGGAGGCACCTTTAAGGAAAGGATAGTGCAACACCTGGAACCATAGGGCACAGGATCCAAGACAGCATGGGTTTACAAAGGAAGATCCTGTCAAACTAATCTCATAGATTTCTTTGACTGGGTAACCAGAGTGGTGGACCAAGGGGAGCAGTTGATGTCACCTACCTTGACTTCAGCAAAGCTGTCGACACTTTTCCACATAGAAGATTGATAAATAAGCTGGGTAGGCTCGGGGTGGGTCAGAAGTTGGTCAACTGGGTGGCAAACTGGTTGACGGGCAGAAACAGTGAGTGGTGGTAAATGGTATACAGTCAGAAGAGATGCAAGTCACAAGTGGGGTACCTCAGGGACTGTCTAGGCCAGTCCTTCAATATCTTCATTAGTGACATTGCAGATGGACTAGAGGGTAAGGTTTGTCTGTTTGCAGATGACACCAAGATCTGCAACAGAGTAGATGATCCAGATGGGGTGGGCAGAATGAGAAGAGATCTGGATAAACTAGAAAAATGGTCAGAAGAGTGGCAACTGTGATTTAATGCAAAGAAGTGAAGATCATGCACATAGGGAAGAGAAACCCCAGCCACCTATAGGCTGGGAGGAGTTGTTGGCAGTCACAAAGGAAGAAAGAGACTTGGGCATCATCATCACCGATGACCTGAAATCATCCAAGCAGACCTCTAAAGCAGTAGGTAAGGCTAGGGGATGTTAGGGTGTATTAGTAGGGTATCACAAGTTGTAAGAGGGAGGTAATAATCCCTCTTACAAGACACTGGTTAGGCCCCATTTGGAGTACTGCTTGCAGTACTGGAGGCCACACCTTCACAAGGACATTAACCAAATTGAGGCAGTCCAGAGAAGGGCAACCAAAATGGTGCAGGGACTGCATCAGAAGACATATGAGGACAGATTGACTGAGATCAATGTGTATACCCTTAAGCAAACGAGGGAGAGAAGTGATATGATCGAAACATTCAAACACCTTGCGGGCATTAACAAGGTTAAAGAGTCTAGCATGTTTAAATATAAGAAAAATAGCAGGACAAGAGGACACAGCATGAGATTAGAGGGAGGCCAATTAAGGGGGAATGTGAGGAAATTATTTTTCACAGAAAGAGTGGTGGATGCATGGAACAGCCTACCTCAGGAAGTGGTGGCTATGAATACAGTGCAGGGCTTCAAACAGGCATGGGATAGGCATAAGGGAGCAATACAGATGAGTATGAATGGATAGGCCACTGACAGAGCAAAGGCCAATGGCACATTTATAAGGTAGAAAAAGAAATGGGTAGACTGGATGGGCCTTGAGGTCCTTATCTGCCGCCAACCTCTACTGTATGTTTCTATGTTTGTCCCAAGTGGGTATTTGTGAAATAAATGATTCGGGAGAACAGGATGATGCATCAACAATTGGACTTAGTGCGGCACAGAGAATGGTTGAGTCATATTTGTCTGAAAACAGGCATCTGACAATAACTGAAGATCCTCTTTTGTACTGGAGTGGAAAGGTCAGTGAATGGCCAGAGCTGACTGCAGTGGCACTGAAGTACCTCACATGCCCACCCTCCAGTGTAAGTGTTGAGAGGGTATTCAGCTCAGCAGGTACAATAGTTAGGGATCATCGGACAAACCTGTCTTCTGCAAATGTTAGTTTGCTAACATTCATTAAAATGAATGAGAGGCACATACCAGCACAGACTGCAACCTCGGTATTCATACCCCGGCCTAGTCATGGTGGTCTTGCTGATGTGGAAATGGAGCATCCTGGTGGCACTGGCAGTAGCTGCCTGAAACAGCCCACCACTGACGTAGATAACAACACAATGGAGAAAGAATTTCCCAGTGGTCAGACTTCAGACATTGATGACTGTGAGGGCAGCTTTCTTTACGAGGATGATGATGTGGTTAATGTTGGCAGGTTTTAACTGAAGTTTTTAAAAGGTGGTGTGCCCCCCCCAGACCACCACCACCAGTACTGATGTTAGCCACTGCCACCATGAGTCTGTCTGCCCCCCGGACCCACCGGGACTGATGTTAGCCACTGCCACCATGAGTCTGTCTGCCCCCGGACCACCACCACCAGGACTGATGTTAGCCACTGCCACCATGAGTCTGTCTGCCTCACGGACCACCACCACCGGGACTGATGTTAGCCACTGCCACCATGAGTCTGTCTGCCCCCTGGACCACCACCACCACCGGGATTGATGTTAGCCACTGCTACCATGAGTCTGTCTGCCCCCCGGACCACCACCACTGGGACTGATGTCTGTCTACCCCCCGGACCACCACCACCGGGACTGGTGTTAGCCACTGCCACCATGAGTCTGTCTGCCCCCCAGACCCACCACCGGGACTGAAGTTAGCCACTGCCACCATGAGTCTGTCTGACCCTTGGACCACCACCACCACCGGGATTGATGTTAGCCACTGCCACCATGAGTCTGTCTGTCCCCCGGACCACCACCACCGGGACTGATGTTAGCCACTGCCACCATGAGTCTGTCTGCCCCCCAGACCACCACCACCACCAGGACTGATGTTAGGCACTGCCACCATGAATCTGTCTGCCCCCCGGACCACCACCACCACCGGGACTGATGTTAGCCACTGCCACCATGAGTCTGTCTGCCCCCCAGACCACCACCACTGGGACTGATGTTAGCCACTGCCACCATGAGTCTGTCTGCCCCCTGAACCACCATCACCAGGACTGATGTTATCCACTGCCACCATGAGTCAGTCTGCCCCCCAGACCACAACCACTGGGACTGATGTTAGCCACTGCCACCACTGATCCTGAGTCTGTCTGGACCACCACATCCATCAGCCAGAGACACATAGCTTCTTAATATTTAAACCATAAAGTGAGTATGTGTACTCATTTTGTTATGCTGCTTCACTTCCTTTAGTTATATGTTGTTTTGTTTCTTGCAGCTTTTCAGAGCCGCAATAGTAAAACACATATGGTACACTTCTTTTGTTTCTTTTACAGGGTAACAAAAAAAGGCTCCATCGCTAAAACTCATTGGGAATGGTACTGTAGCTGTACCGTACAGAGAGGAAGTGATGTAATATCCATGTGAAATCCATTCTGGTAAGTATGAAGATTTTATTTCATCTGTTTCATTGTTTGTAAAGATTGCAGCAAATATTGCACACAGGTTGTATTAGTTGACAAGATGTGGGTTTGAAATGTAACTTGACTTTAGATTGAGATTTGAGAAGCAGGGAGGGACACATAATTAAGTTGTAATTGTAATAAGTCATTCATTTCTGTTTTCTCGGAAACTTCCAGATGCTTTGTTGTTCTGTCAAAGTGGCCTTATCCAAAAAAGTTCTTCAACATCAGGCACCCCCCCCCCGAGCTTGGGCACACATGCAACACGCAGAAGTCGTTTCATTAGATGACCTTGACCATCCTAACACAACCGGACTCCAGAAGGTTGCTGATAAAATCTGTGAAGAAGTAACAAAATAAGAAACCATTAGAGACAAACCTGCAAATATGATTCCTCCCACCCCCTCACAAAAAAAAAACACTTACCTTCATGTGCTTGAGAGTTATCCGTTTCCAATTTCAGCGCAAAAATTCTCATTGAGTACTGGAATGTGCACACCAACAGTTTCTGTGTGACCTATGATGCAGAACAATACTATGAGTACATGTCCATGTCAAACCCCCTCCTCACCTACAAAATACACAACACAACCATATATATATATATATATATATATATATATGTATGTATGTATATATATCTCTACTCACCAAGGCTACTATTAGCGTACAGCCAAAGGGCACCCTTTAATCCAGTTGAGATGATCACATTGCATTTGCTGGAATCGTCTCACAGAACACATTGGACCAACAACATGATGCTCACAGTCATCATTTTATATGGGGTATGTGCTGAAACACTCTCATTGCACTGTGTTAACACTTGTCAATTTTCTGCACACAAGCAGGATGCATTTTGGGCTGGCAGAAAAAATCTGGCGACTCTGTGCCACTTTTGTGCGCATGACTGAGTGCGCCATTAGTTCTGGGGGACTTTGTACGTGCTGAAACACTCTCATGCCACTGTGTTAACACTTGTCAATTTTCTACACACAAGCAGGATGCATTTTGGGCTGGCAGAAAAAATCTGGCGACTCTGTGCCACTTTTGTGCACATGACTGAGTGCGTCATTAATTCTGGGGGACTTTGTACGTGCTGAAACACTCTCAATCCACTGTGTTAACACTTGTCAATTTTCTGCACACAAGCAGGATGCATTTTGGGCCTGCAGAAAAAAACTGGGACTCTGTGCCACTTTTGTGTGTTCTGTGATTGTTGCTGTGACCTCATGATGTCATACTGACATTTTTACAATTAAAGCAGCATTGCAAGAATGTCCTCACAGTTTTGAACTGTACTTTTTTATGCTACTTTACATTGCCACAGCCACCACTAGTTACCTCCGAGTCGTGACTTGAATGATACGATTATTTTCACAATTTATGTCTGCTTTACTTACTTGACTACTTTTTATCATGTTTGAAAAAAAAATGAGCACGCCTTCCAATATTGTTCGGACCAGGTTTGTATTTATTTGCAGCTGCTTTTCAATAACTATTGTTCCATGGTGTCATAAAACACTGCCTGATGCATAACTGTAATTAACAGAAGTGATATATATCAACTAACTGATGTGATGGAGAAAAGCAGAGGAAAACAATGACAAAGACCTGGTCAGCACCAATTTAAAAGGAATGCTCCTTTCATTATTTCATATATGAAAAAAGGTAGTATAGCAGACTCAACTACTGCAAATTCTCGAATCATTCCAGTCAGTCAGGATGTAAGTAAAGGAAGTTGTAACATAGCATTAAAAAATATAGGTCAGAGTTATCAACAGATTGTTGCACTGCTGCTTTACAGAGATTCACCACATTACATAGTTATGGTGATGCACATAAACTAATATGTGGGGGCATTACTCCCACTGGAATATTTCTTGCTCCACAGAGTGCAATATATTTCTGTGAAAACCGCCCATAATTTCATTACAGTGAGTCACATGACGGAGGAATTGCCGATCAGAAAAGCCACTCACATTCTGCCCCCCTTTCTCAGCAACGTTAGGATGTGATGCTATGGGGGGGAGCGCAGGTGCATGCTCCACTATAGTGAATGTCCAGCAGCTATCCCAACGTTTCCTTATGTTATAAGGTTGACTTTGTGGTGAAATGTGGGAATGTTTCCACTAACAAGGCTCTTCTTACTGGAAACGTGCCCACATGTTTCACCACAAACTGACCATTATAACATAAAGAAACATTCAGAAACCTGCCGGACAATTAGATAGTCACTGTAAGGAGCACGCACACACGCTCTCCCTGCCATCACGTCCTAACATTGCTGAGAAGGGAGGCAGAATGTGGGCAGATTTTCAGAATGGGAATTCCTCCATCACATGACACACTGTAATGAAATTACAGGCGGTTTTCACAAAAATGTATTGCACTATGTGGTGCAAGAAAGATTCCCCTGGAAGGGAAACTGTGTATGATTAAATAACAACAAAGAAAAAACACACAAAAACAGTACAACACAGTAGTGGGGTGGGGTCAGGGGTGGGGTGGGGGTGGGGCAGAAAACAATCCCCTCACTTACTGTGGCCATGGGATGCCGTGGTGGTCCAGCAGCAGGTGCAGCATTGAAACTATTTGCTGCTGCTGTGCTTCTACTCTGTTCACCTGCTGCTGCAAAGACTGAACCGCTCATTATTTTCTTCAAGCGCTGCCCACACCAGGCCGATGTCAGACTGTGTTGCAGGGACTGTGGCGGGGTCCACTGCAGCGGGGAATCCAGGTAGTGGTGGTGGTGGTGGACAGGGTGGTGCTGGTGGCTGTGGTGGCGGTGGTGGTGGTGGTTGTGGAGCAGCTGCTGTAGTAGCCCTCCTCCTCCTGTGGCAGTGACTGCGAGGCACAACTCCCACCCCAGCAGCACCCTCGGCCACTGCCAAGGAAGGGCCAGCAGGTGGATGCCTGGCCCCTTCCGTGGCAGCCTGCCACTCTGCCCTGCGGTGGTTCAGCATGTGGGTGTGCTGGCCAACAGTCCCCAAATGTGTCCCATGGGGGCCACGGTGCACCAGCACACCACACACACAGCACATCACCACTGTGCTGTCTCCCCCCATGCAGTTAAAAAACTCCCACACTAGGGAGCTGCAGGGGGGACCAGACACAGTCCTCACACGAGTCCCACCACCACCTACATTTTCCGGGGCCACCTTCTGTGGCTGTGGAGGTGGTGGAGGGAGTGCTGCTGGAGCCCCAACAGCTTCTGCTACCGGTGGTGGTGGTGGTAGTGGTAGTGCGGAGAAGGTTGACGCACAGCAGCCACCTGTGGCACTGGTGCTGCTGTTGCTGCTCCTGTTGCTTCAATGAGGGAAGCAACACCGGCCAGGAGTCAGGAGCGGTCCAACATGACATGACCACCCCACCCCCCACGGGTCCGCACTCCCCTCCTACCGTGCCCACGGGCCAGTGACTCGCCTTCTCCTAGGTCCATCCTCCTGAAGTCCACAGGCTGACACACACACACACACAGACAGTGGAGACACACACACACACACACAGTCAGTCACACACACAAAACAAAATAAATCTTATACCAAAAAATTCACTAACAAAAAAAAAAACACAAAGACAATACAAAAACTAAATAAATATATAGCTTTTAAAAAAGCTGTTGGTTTTCTTCTGGAACTGAAACACAATGAAGTGGCAACAAGGCAATCAAGCACTGTAGCTCCTCTCCTCTCACAAATGCTTTCTCCCTCTACAAATGCAAAGGAGAAAGTGAAACTGCTTCTGTTACTCACTTCCTTCCTGCCTAGCTAAAGCATGTGACTTACAGTACTGCAAGCCATGTGATGTGCCTGTTTTCTTCTCACTTCGCCTTACTTCACAGTAAGGCATAATGGCAATGCGAAGTGGTAATAATAGTAACATGAAGTGAGCACTTTGCAGTGCCCACTTCGCATTGTGCTCCGCTAACGCGAAGGGGTCACTTCACGCTCACTTCGCAGGCGGATTAAAAAGTTGCTGCATCTCTACCCATGCTTAGTTTTTGTGCTTGCTGTGTTAATTTATGCTGTACCTGAGTTTTTTCAAGACCGTTCCCTCTCAATTTGGGAGAAGCAGCAGGATCTTTTTCAACAGCTTTTTTTTTTCTGAGTACAGACACTTTCAGTCTGTTCTTAGGTAAGGATCTCAAGGCCATAAATGAACTGTAGATTTAGTAGTTGCCGTATTGGTCCTTGCAAGAATAGATCCAGAAGCAAATGATTTGATACCTTTTAATGGACCAACATAGATGTAACAAGAACAAAGTGCTCAAGGAAAGGCTCCATCTGGTATAAACGATAATACTGCATCAGATATAAGAATAGCTTTTTTTCAATTTGTAAAAGAGTGCCTTGAAAGTTAGTTACAATTATTAGAACATGACCTCATTAGAGGCTTACATAAAAGTACAAAGAGCACCAAGGGGCCTCAGGGTAGTTAAAGGACCAGGATATGGAACAGACCAGGAGCAGTTTATGAAAAACTGGGGTGATGCCATGCAGAAGAATCTATGTCTTGTTGAATACAAAACAAAATGATAATATTAAATGCACACTGAAAATAGAAAAAGTTAGAATCGACATTTCAACCATAGGTCTACTTCAGGAATTAACTAAAAGAAAAAAGCAAAGTTAGTCTTTGTTTAGTCTTAGTTTAGTCTAGTTTAGTTTAGCCTTAGTTTCTTTTTCCTCTTTTAGATAATTCCTGAAGAAGACCTATGGTAGAAACTTCGATTCAAACTCTGTTTTCAGTGTGCATTCAATATTACCATTTTGTTTTGTTTTCTGACCATGGTACCAGGTCAATATAGCACTGCCTGAACAGCGCATGAGAAACCTCAAAAGAAACTATAGCGACAGTTGTTTCTGAGCATGCACTAATAACCACTAGACCTATCACTGTAGTTTCACATTGAGGAGTGTGAAGTATGCCCCCAGTGCAGTACCTGGCTGAGCCGCTCCTGTGGTGAAGTGGCTAAAGCACTGGCACCCAGCGGCATCAAGGACCAGGGGCTGTGGTTTGATTCTCCTCAGGTCCCTTTGTGATGCATTTTGTTTTGGTTTTTTTAAACATAATTTTCCTACTCCCAACCTGTGCCCCATCCCCTAAGTCCACCCCCCTCAGAGTTAGATATTTATATTCTGAGGGGTGTGGGGGCCAAAACCACCCATATCAGGGGGTTGGGGGATGGAGCTCCCCCCAAAAACAAAGATATTCCTTTGGTGTGTGCTTTTGTTTCCTGGTTGGCGTGTTATGCCAATGTTATTTTGCCACATACTGATTTGCTTGTGGCATTCTTGATGTGCATGGTTTTGACTGTGACATTATGACCCCATGCCTCTGACCACGCGCTGATGCAGCACCTTGTTTTCTGTTCTTATGTCTTGCTGAATGTATAGTGAAGGATTACAAACAGCAACAGGTGGGAATTGAAGCTTGTCTATGAGAATGTGAAAATATTGCTGCTGAATTTAAAACACATCTGGAATTTAAGAAGTATGATGCAGAATTAAAACAGTCCATTGGTAAGGAAGCTGTCAGAATAAAAAATTGCAAAATTTGAATGGTTCAGAGCTGATTACTGTTACAACAGGCAATTCACTTGGAAACAAACTAAATCTAAGACAAAAAATGAGCAGCCAAGGTAAATTCTAAAAAATAATAATTTGGCGTGTTACAGTCATGTAAGAGGCACAGAATCAGGTGACGAACTCCTAGAAGAGGAAGAAGTAGAGGAACAACCTTTTTTTTCAACCCCCCTCTCCACCGCAGTGGCAGAAAGGTCACATTCAGGAGACATCTAAATGGAAAAGAAGGGGGGCAAGAGGTGGAAATCAAGAAAATATAGAAATGCTAACTCAACAACTCAAGGCACAATGCAAGAAACTGCTGAACAAATGGAGAAAATAAATTAGGATATCAGTATTATTAATCTGTCTAATCTGGAACTGCATGAAGCTCAGAAATCAGTTTTAAACAAGCAACTCAGTTTTGCCCCCACTACTAGTTTGAGAGAATTTGACCATTTCATTGATTTTAAAGAATTCATCAGAAAACTGCATCTTAAGCCATCTTATGGTAGGAAAATGGGAGGAATAACTGAAACTGTGTGGCATCACAAGAGGACATTAATCGGGCATCTCTGACATCAGAAAACTCAATGGACTTGTCAGAAGGGGATTTAAACTTGGAACATGATGGTCCACAGACACTGAGTACAGTGAATTTAAAAAAGATAGTCTCTAATCCTGTTTGTGGCCAGACTGTTACAGTTTTTGAAAAGGCATGCAAAAGGGACTTCAAACGACTGTTGCTAGCTTAACACACAAGAGATTTTGTTAACATTAGTTGAGAAGACAAGGAGGCTTTACAATCCCTAGAGTGCAACAGATCTGTAACAATCAAACCCGAAGATGGGGGAGGGGGTCTGCGGTAATTCTTGACACCCAGAAATATATTAATGAAATTTACGGACTGTTCTCTAATGGGTTGATTTACACAAAGCTTAGAAGAGTTCCAACAGATACCTTTAAAAATGAAATAGATTTCTATCTGATGTCTTTCAGAATGGTGTTATTGGTAAACAGACATTTGAATTTTTGACCGTACCTAACCCTGTGCAGCCTACAATGTATGCCTTGCCCAAGGTCCATAAGGGACTTGCAGATCCCCCAGGATGCCCGAGAGTGGCAGGGATAGGGTCCCTTATGGAGCCATTTTCTCAGTATGTGGACTCCCATGTTAAAAACATAGTTAGACCCAACCCTCCTACTTGAGGGATACTACTGAAATTCTTAATGTCCTGGGGGAGATGGTTTTGGAGCCAGATTGGTATCTGGTGTCCATGGATATCGAGTCCCTTTATATTAATATCCCCCATGATGGTAGCCTTGAAGCATAGCAATATTGACTAAGAGGGGATAATACTTTGAATAATACTCAGATTGGATTTCTTACAGATATAGCAAAACTTTTACTTGAGAAAATGTATTTTTATTCCAGGGGAGCTTCTTTCGCCAAATTTAAAGGCATAGCAATGGGTGCAAGTTTTGCTCCCAACTATGCCAGTCTTTACCTTGAAGGTGGGGAGCAGACATAATTTTTAATAGGAATACCAGTCATTTTTTTTGTTTTGTTTTGATTTTTGAGAAAATACATGTGGGGCGGTGCTTTATTGATGATGTCCTGATGGTGTGGTGGGGTAGGGTGGAGGAGCTGCATGAATTTAAGGAATTTTTGGAATTGGCTAATCCAGATTTGAAATTTTAATGGTATATGATAAATTAAAAGCTAATTTTTTGGACCTAAAAGTTAAGAAAGAAGACAATAATTCCTTAATCACAGCACAGCACTTGTACACTTTGAAGCCACAGGCATTTTTGGGCATAATGTGATGAACTTATGAAGCTGCTACTCCTGTATTTGTAAGTAAAAATAAAGTTATCTTGATTAAATATGGTTGGCTTGGTGGTGCTCTTTAATTTTTGCTGCACACTGTATTGGTTTGATGGTAGCATGCCCCAGGATGGAGCTGCTTTTTTTGGTAGTATGAACATGTTAAGGACCTCTAGCTTCTCCTTACAGCTTTTATCCTCCATACTGCTGATCATTCTGGTGGCCCTACATAATACTAATTAAGAAAAAAAAAACAAATTATACAATTGATGAGGGAGACACATCTCAGTTATTTTACGTCTGAAATAGAGTACTATCAAAAGAATCTCCCTCCTTTACCAGTCTCTCAATTGGTAATTGAATGAGAATAAAAAACATCAAAGACAATTAGTAAAGAACAAAGCATGATGGACCGTAACAGGCATCTGAAATGCTTCAAGCATCATAGAGTTCCATTACACAGTTGTAATCCTTTGCTGTTGCTATGTAAACTGATGTTTCTGAGCGGGTCAGATATGGGTCTGTTTTCCCTTGCTGTCTGCCCCCCCATTCTTGGATGGATTCCAGGCAGCCAGAAACCTAATTCCAGTCACTGGATTGTGTTATCACAGTTGAAGCCTCTGTTTGTCTCTAACCAATTGATACCAGGGTGTCTACACACACACACACACAGACCCAGGATTGAGGCAGGGCAGTCAGACTTAATTGTTGCCCCCATGTTCCCTAACTGCATTTTTTCAATATCTGTTAGGATTCTTACTGTGACTGTGTTTGCCCACCTTATGGTAGTTCCATGCAGCATGCCATCCAAGTGATTGCACTGCTCATGGATCTCAACGCCATCACCCCTTCACTCTGCACCATGTTCAGTTACTCTTTGTGTGCTCAGTGGCCATCTAGAGCATATGAAGGATTGTAAATCAATGTTTTTTGTTGGCCTAGTGACCTGATGTCTCCAAGCAGGTCTGCTATGGGCTGTTTTCCTTGCTCTCTGCCCACACTCTCAGATGGATTTCAGGCACCTGCCAACTTGACTAATTCAGTTGCTGGACTGTTTTCATACCTGAAGCCTCTGTTTGTCCCTAATAGATTGATGCCAGGGCATCTACACTCCACCTGACCTGGGGCTAAGGCTTAGGAGTCAGTCTTAATTGTTGCATTCATATTCCCTGACCCCAGTTTCTCAGCTTCTAGTAGGAAGATCGTTACTCTAGTTTCCTTGCTACGGTGTTTACCTACATATGGAATTTCCAGACAGCAGGCACTCCCAGTGATTGCACTGCTAATGGGTCCTGACCCAACCATGCCTTCATTCCACACCATTTTCTGTTCCCCATTGTGCTTAGGGGCCATTCTGAGCATGGCATGTGGTCTTTTGGTCCCAATCACACATACATTCCCTTCCACGCTTGCACATTACAGAGCTGTCACTATCTTGTTTGAGGAAGTCAAATTTTGTACATTTGAAGGTAATCCCACATTACACGAAGCAGTTGATTATCTTGCATGGTACCCTTTCTCCTACAGAGCATGTTTTGTATCAACTCGTTACTGAATGAATCACATTCAGCTTCACACATTGTCAAGTCTGGTAAACTTATTCCGTCTCACTTTGGGAGGCATTATTGATAACAATTCCTCCTTCTCCATTCAAACCTTGAACCAGTCAGGAATCCATGTCAGGATTTGAATCAATATTGGTTATTTCATGCATAACCCTCAATCATTCTCTTGAGACAGTACTCCCTCTTTGAATGGGAGATTTATTTTTTCTCTTTCCCACTCTTAATGTAAGGGCTGGAACTGTGCTACAGGGAGCCTTTATTGGTGCACTCCCAGAAGAAATCCATTCTCATCACCAAGGAAGTTGCAAGATCAGTGCCAAATTGATAAAACAAGGATTCATAGGAAACTAAGCCTTTCCAGCCATCCACAGTCACTTGCAAAACTTACCTGAGTCAGTGTTAGGCCCATATTCCTTTTGAGTCCACACTTTACTCTGCATAACCAATTGGGTAGACTTTCTCAATGTGGACGGGCCCTGATAATAAACAGTACAGCCATCCAAGTTCCTCCCTTGAAGGGGATCATCTTTTTTTACATATTTTATTGCTTTTTAAAATACCATAATGTATAAGCCCCGGAAAGGGGTGAGATCAGAAAAACATCATATTACAACCACTAGTGCTTCTGGCTGTGTAGCAAAGTAACACCGGTTACACCCTCAGGCCTAAAAATAGTAGCTGTTTAGGGATAATCTGAGCTTCAAAAGAGAATATTTTCCATTGTTCAGGAAAAGTGCCACCCCCCCCGACAAAACTGCTACTCCCTTGAAAATATTCTAGATCAGCCCTGATTAAATATATTATAATAGGATCACTATAAAACCTTCATCACTGTGTTGCATCATTAATAGATTCTATAAAGGAAAGCTATATTTGTATTGGAATATTTTAAGATGTAATATTAGCCCAAGCCTAAGCCACAGATCATTAAGTGCCCATTAAAATTTCACAGCCATCCATTCAGTGCACAAAGAAAAAAACATACCTAATTATATCAGATTAGAATGTGGAAAATTGTAACAGTCTTTATGCATTCAGTTCCTATAACATTACAGAGCACAAAATACATCTGCTTACTAAAGCTTCAGAAAAACATATGCACTATAAAAAGACATACACTGTAAACCGAGTGTATAACCCATGCAGTACTTTAAACCACAGAGTGTAGTCCATATTGTTGGTAGTAGGCAGCCATTCCTAAAATAAAGAAATAAAATGCATGGCTCGGTGGTACTGAGGGTTGAGGTGCTGGACGCCACACCTCGCACCACACCAGCAACCCGTGTTCGGGAATAAGCGCAGGCCATCAGAGATTGGCAGGAGAGGGAGAGGATCGCACATCTGGAAGACAGCTCTCCTATCCTGGGAAGGGAGGACTGGCACTCCTGCTGAACGACTTCCCCCAGGTGGAAGCCAGAGGGTAGTGTGGGTCTGAAGATGCCAGCATGCACGTCGGGCATGTGCACCCCAGCAGGGGAAAACAGGAGAAAATGGTGGAAAAATCCCTCCAGCTGTAGGCTGATGGCCTGACCCTTCACAGGCTCCGCACCTGGACCAGGCAGGAAAGTAAGTCCCAGAGATTCCGAGGTGATGGGGCTGGGAGGGTCAGTCAGAAGAGGGCAGCCAGAGGTGACAGGAGCATAAAAGTGTATATAAAAAAAATAAAGAAATTAAACACAAAGGGTCTGATTCTAGAAGGGGTTCTGATCACTGATGGGGACTTGTGGTAGGGTGTTTGATGCAAGTGGCGACTTGTGCCAAACAGGGGGGAATGTGCTATTCCAGAAAGCTGCTGCTGCAAGTCTGGGACACAGCAAAGTTAGACCAGCTCCCCCTTGGTCTATCTTTGCATCCGTGGTGGTACCCTTTGTATGGGGCTTGCACCAAACCTTTGGTGCAAGCTGTCGTAAAGTGGGAAAAATGTCTCAACTGCACCAGCCCTTCTAGAATCGAACTGAGTTACATCCGAGGGCTTTGATGCAGCTGTGTTAAGCTTTGCAGTGGATGCAGAGCTTGGCACAAGCTCTGCATCCACCTTCTAGAATTGGCCCCAAAGTATATCCACAAATAGTATGGGTACTATTCTGCAGCATGTTGCAGGTTTGTGGTGCTGTGTTAGTCTCAGAAAAATCTAGTACACTTTTTTTGTACTAACACCTTTTATTAGACTAGCTGAAGAATTTTTTCGCAAGCTTTCGACACCTCCCAGGTCCCTTCATCGAGAGCAGAGAAAATTAACCAGCATTTAAGAGTTTGTGGATCCCAGATTGCTTAACCTTCCTCATTGTTAAGCAGTCTAGGATCCACAGACTCTTGCATATATTCAGAAATGCTGGTTTGTTTAGTCTGCATCCAATAAAGAGATCTGGAAGGTGCCAAAAGCTTGTGTAAAAATTCTTCAGTTAGTTTAATGGAAGGTATTGCCACAAAACAATCCTACACCATAACATACAATTGCAGGGCTAGAAGTGTCTGGGTGTAGCCACACGGGGAACCACACAGCGGATCTGGAGTCTGTGATCCAGTGTCGCCGCGAGGAGTTCAGCAAGGCTGGAATCTGCCATATGACAGACGCAGGCAAAAGTACTTTTCAAACAGTATTATTTTACCATCTCAAGTCTCATTTTACGGTAAAAGTTGTTTAATTTGGGGTGAGGGATTGTAGTGCAGGGTCGGCACTTCTGTTTTGGTCTTATTCAGTGAGTACCCGTCATGTTGCCCAAATATGTCCAGAGCCTTCAAAACCTCCAGTATGGATGTCTCTGGAATGCCATATATAACAGAATGTCATCTGCATATAATGCAGTTTTGTGTGGGGAGCCTCCCACTTCCAAACCCACTATGGCTGGGTTGTCTCTGATGGCTTTCGCCAGTGACTCTATGCAGAGGGCAAAAAGGAGGGGTGAGAGGGGGCATCCCTGTCATGTCCCTCTGTAGAGATTAAATCTATTTGAGATCCCACCATTAGTGTGAACATATGCCTGGGGAGAGGCATAAATTGCTTGGAGGCTTTCTATAAATTCTGGTGGGAAACCAAATGTCCACAGCTTAGAAAACAGAAAACTCCAAACCACTTCATCAAATGCCTTTTCAGTGTCTAACCCCATCCCACAGGCTGGGGTCCTGGTCCTCTGAATGGTCTGCAGGACATTTAGGGTGGGATATTCAGAAGGGTTGTGCATGGTGCAACACAGTCGCGCCATGCGCAACCCATTGATGCGCCCTGGCGCGATATTCAAAAAGGGAAAGTGCATGGCACAAATCCCGATGCGCCGGGGTGCATCAGTAATATATGCAGCGCAAGTAAGGGGGGCATGCACATGCATACTCCGCACATCCCGATATTCAGCCTGGGATGTACTGAGCAGATGCAGGCGCAACCCCTACCTGAGCCGCACACAGCTGAGCCAAAAAAAACAGGAGCAACAGCTGGCCACCCACAGGTGAACTGCTGTATTGCAGGGCACAACACAGCAGCTGCCAGCTGTGGGTGGCCACCCGAGCTCTGGCAGCACCGTCCGCTGTGGTAGCACCACCCCATGCCTGATCTCAGGCATAAGTACTGAATTAGAAACATCTGATAACCCTGGTGGTCCAGTGGAACACTTCCAGCCCAATCATGGGCTTAAGTATTATATAAAACATCCAAACCATCCGTGGTGGTCCAGCAGTACCCCCTCCCCACCCGCCCACTGAGCCACACCACCCGCTCCCCAGGTCAGCGGTGGGTGGCAGCTTCCACAAGCCGCCCGCCGCCTCTTCGACGACTGTGCAATCGGCTGTCGCCGATTGGTCCTGGCGTGGGCCAATGGGCATGCAGACCATACCATACTACACAGTACAGATATGTGCATGAATCCATTCACATATCTGGACTGTGTAGTACGGTACAGTCTGCATGACCACGCTGTGGACCAATGGGCATACAGCCACACTGTACGCAGTCAGTCGGCGGGCGGCCGGGTGGCTTGCGGGCGAGGAGCTGCCGCCCGCCACTAATGCTATCTATATTAAAACAGTGTTTTTACTGCCTCAGGCGCTGAGTACAAGATATGTGAGAGGTACAGATGCTCGATAAACAGGAAAGGGTCCTTTGGGTTATGACATCTAATGGTCACAAGGCGGCAGAGCAGTGTGATAAAGCAGGGAGTAGGGATAGTGGGATGCTGGGGTGCATAGGGAGGGGCAGATCCAGCAGGAGAAGGGAGGTGGTATTGCTACTGTATCACTTGCTGGTAAGATCCCACTTGGAGTAATGTGTCCAGTTTTGGAGGCCGCACCACAGAAAAGACACAGACAGGGTAGAAGCAGTCCAGAGGAGGGCAACTAGAATAGTGCTGGGGTTGCACAAGATGTCCTATGAAGAGAGACTGAGGGATATCAACATGTACACCCTGGAAGAGAGAAGAGTGAGAAGTGACACGATAGAGATGTTCAAGTACCTCACAGCTGGACAGAGTAAAATAGGGAAGTCTCTTTCAAATGAGAGGCCGCACCAGGACCAGAGGGCATGCAACGAAGCTGGAGGGGGAGTTAAGAGAGATGTGAGAAAATATTTATTCGCAGAAAGAGTGTTAGATGCCTAGAATAGACTGTCAGTAGAAGTGGTGGAGACAAAAACAGTGGGGAGCTTCAAGCACATGTGGGACAGACACAGAGGGGTATTGAAAACAGGGAGGAAGAAGGGAAGTTTTCCAGAGACCAATTAGCAGGGCCACATTAATAGAAGGGCAAATGGGGCAACTGCCCCAGGGCCCTGAGCTTTGGGGTGACCCCATTGCCCTCCCTCCTCCTCCTTCTCATCCCCAGGGTGCAACATTTTATTGGTACCCACCCACTGGGTGTCTTGTGTCTTTTTATTTGTTTGTTTTTTAGGCCCTGCCTTAGTAATTACTGCAGTTTTGGGCATTGTGGCCACCAGACAACAGAAATTGCCGAAGGGAGCTTGGAGCTCCAAATGCTGAGAGGCTCAATACTAATATGCCCTCATGCCCAGGACACATGACGGTGGTGGTGAATGTAATGACGACAAGCCGGGAGGGTCAGGAAGACTGGGTATGCTCACTTAAAGCACTGAACGTGTGTGACTGTGACGTGAGTTTGCTTTCCCGACCCAGATAGTTGTCACCATATCATAAGGCATGGACGTGATGGAAGAAAACACCTTGAATGTTTTGCACCTGCTGGCTACCATTACAAGGGAGTGTGAGCATCAGTTCCCATTGGTTTAACTTCAGCAGAAGACACAGACTGGAGAAACTGCAGCAACAGCCAGCAACACTGCAGAAGAGTGCGTAAAGAAGATCACTGACACTATCCATTCTGATATCTCCCCTTAGCTCTAAAACAAAGTAAAATGGAAGGCACTGTCAGTCTGTCTGCAATAATGGGTGTTGGGGTTGCCAAAGAGGCCAGGCAACCTGGATATAGGGGCTTTAGGGGGGAAAATAACACTACTCAGTGAGAACCAAGTACCCAGACTTAGATGAAACTGTACAGGCTGCTGGGCAATTGTTGCTCTCTTTTTTTCTTTTCTCTCAGTTTTCAATGTGCACAGTTCGTTCAATACATACAAAATGAGATCTATGTTACAAGTAATAGTATCATAGTAAGAAATGTCACAGCATGATACATCAGTCAGTATTAGTGGAGGTCTCCAGACCCACTTATGCTCTTTGGATAACTATGCTACACTCTATGCCACATCACCACATCAGCTGTTATTGTTGTCAGCTTGTCCTTCAGCCAGCTCTGGTTTTAGCTAACAGTCTCACCCAAGCCAACAATCACCCCTTTAGCTTCCTGGATTGGAGGGGGGTATGGAAGGGTGCCCCATTATAAATGCACTATAATTAGTTCTATGCTTTTATGTATGGGGCTATGGCCCCCAAACGTCCTCCCCTCCAGGAAGGTATTGTGTGATTTTTGGCTGGAATAAGACTGCTAGCTAAAACCATGAGCTGGCTGAAGGCACAAGCTGACAACAGTAGCGTTCAATCAGGTAGCTCTCAGCGTTCGATCACACAAGTAGTGTAGTGGTAGTATATCATAGTGTACATTAATTGCATGATGTAGCACTACACTACTAGCACGGTTCTGGAGTCCTTCCACCACTCGACATCCACATTTTGTGGGGGGGGAGCCTTTAGCTTGAAAATGCCCAGGTCCTTTTCAGTCTTAATTTGGCCCTGTCAGTTAGGGTCTGCAGACACAGATTAGGCAAGGAACATGTGGACAGACTGGGTGGGCCAAGCAGTTCTTTTTTTGTGACAAATTCTATATTTCTATGTTTCTATGTTATCTTATAAAGAGGTGTCCACAGCCACAGCCATCATACAACACTGGATAATAGTCAGTAATTAAACATACTAATTAGCATTCACTAATATTGGACTAATCTCAGAACTTTGTTGCCTATAAAGGTTTGTTAAAATACTTAGTGTCGCTGTTTAATTTAATTGTGCACTGTCTTTTTGGTTTTTACTTTTATTTTTTGACTGCTATTGAGGTAACTGTTTTATAGTGTAGATAGGGATACAAGGAGTGGAAAAATGATTAGCACACAAAGTAATAGGAGTCCATAGAGTCACATGTCCTCCCAGTTCAAAAAAATCTAAATTACCTGTTATATTAGAAAATGAGGGACAGGTAATTTTTATGCCTAAGACTATATCAGCTATTAAGGCCAGCATTAAAGGTATAAGAGGTCTCTTTAGTCCAGAGATGATTTTAAAATCTGGCACCATAAAATTAGAAATTGAAGCATATAATTAAGCGGAAAAATGCAAGCCTAAAAAAGACAAAACAAGGAAGGACAGTTAAAAAAAAGTCAGACAAAATGTCGCAAGTTTGGAGAAATACTAGTAAAAGATCAGCTAACCATTGATAGTTTTTTTCAAATCTTAATTTGAAAATAAATTGAAGCAGCACCCATAACACCTATTAATTAGGGCTGCAAGTTTGGTTCTACAAAAGAATGTAACACCTTGAACTCCGGGTGTTCAATTGTTTTAGAGTGTGGCAAACTTTTAGCGGAAATAGGCTGACTTTCGGTTCAGCTGGTTAGCCCTGGTCCAAATGGTGTGGATCTGGTGAACCAGTTGAACCGCCAACTGCAGTTTGCACCTGAAACAGTAAACTAGGTACAACATGAGTCACAGCCTCGTTCTGATGCTAGGCTCAGCTCGGCAACATGAGCCAGCATGAAAGCTCACCCGTGCATTCATTGTTGGGCTGTTAAGTAGCTCAGGCAGGGCTGTGATTAATTTCTAGCTAGATTAGCTAGGAAATTCTTCATAAAGTAAAATTTTCAAAAGTTGTACCTATACTAGTCCTGCAAACAGCAGGGCTGCTGAAGGGGGATATTAAGAGGCAAAAGTGGAAAAAAAATAAGAAAGAATCAGGCTGGGCAGTGTTCAAAGCAGCAGGCCTCTGGGACCAAAGACTTGCCTGACAGAACTGAGAGGGCAAAGATTGACTCTGAATGAGTGTGCTTGGGGCTGGGCAGTGGGCAGATGGGGCATGACATGGCAGTCTGCCAGTGCCCCCTAGTGCAGTGCAGTGCAGCACACTTTTTTTCATTGCAGAACTAGCATTTTAGCAGGGCATACAAACAGACGGCCGAAGCCCCTGCCAGAAGCCTGAGATGTGATTTTATTTTGGGAGGGGTTACTTTTATTTATGGGGCAGCATGTGTGCGTGTCCCAGCTGGCAGCAGAATAGTGCCTGGCCACATGTAGTTGGCACCTTGGTGGCATCCCATAAAAAAAAAAAATATATCATTCACATTTCTTTTTGTGGCAGTTTTCAAATTCATACTCTTTACATTTACTCAAGCTGCTGGCTTGCTTGCAGCAGTTCCTTCTCCCACCTCCTGAATCCTAAAGAAGCCTTTTGCAGTGTGATATGGGCAGTAGGCAGCAAATGTGTGCCAGCTGACAATGTGCTAGCACCAGCCCCTGGTAGTTGGTACCTTGGTGGCATCCCATAAAACAATTTAAGAAAAGCAATTCATTTTTATGTTCACCATGCATGCATACACCCAGAGAACATCTTGCTATGATAGTGGGTTTTGAGAGGTGTGACACTGTCGGTCCAATGCAGAGCAGTCTACAAGGAGTGCGTCAGTGCCACACCAATCATGAGCCAGGCTGATCATAACTTAGTTTTGGCTTGCTGGGTGGAAACTTTGTGTATTTCAAAAGAAACAGCCAACCAAATCATGGGTCTGTTCTTTCCTTTGATGTACGGTGCCCAGAAAACAGCTGATTGGTGTCCAGATCAGTCTGCCTTACGTCACCCACTTTTGGTTTACTTGTTTCATCTTGTATGTATATATATGGTGACACATCGTGATTCTTTCTCCTACTCTCCCTCTCCTCTGCTTCCTGTTTTTTCCCCACTGGAGGGAGAGAGAGAGTTCTGTCACTCATTTACACCATGTTTTTAAAGCAAAAAAAAAGTATATCACTTACCAGTTTGTTCCCAACCAAGCTTCGCCTAGTTCATGATATCTGTTCACTGATCCACTCCATGTGGGTAAATGGAAGTCGAAGACAGCGACTGCAAAGAAGACGCCTTGAGGCTAGACGGACCCCGCAGATGACCAGACTTGAGTGTGGAGCACATTTCTTTTTCCCTGCGCTGCACAGAATGCAGGCAGTGAAAATATAAACTAGGGGCCGGATATTCAGAAGGGCTGCACCATGCGCAATAGGGTTGCGCATGTGCAAGTCCGAAAGTGCGCCATTCTGCGATATTCAGCAGGAGGCAGTTGCGCCACCGAAAACATGCTGAGCAAAAGCACAATGCAAATGAAGGCATGCGCAACCGAAGGGGGTGGATCCATGCATAAAGAGCGTCAATCACGATATTCGTTACTCTGGCGAATGCGCAACAGCGAACAGCCGGAAGTTGGCGCTTCAGTGAAATGAGCCAAAATAAAAAAGGCTCAAGGAAGAGGGCGCAAGAACGCGACAGGGAAGACACATGAGGCAGAGAGACAGAGAAGGCCAGAGCAACAAACAGTGCAGGCCAGGAGTGCACAGGACAGAAGAGGGTAAGGGAAGGTGTATGGGGCCACAGAGTGCAGAGGCCAGTAGGTGTACCAGGTGCAGTGGAGGTAGCAGTCAGGACAGCGGGGTAACAGAGCAACATCAGCCGGGGGTCATAAGCCAGGAGATGGACAGTGCCAGCTTCCACATGGAAGCTGTAATGAGGGAGTGAGAATGCATGCTGCAGGGGCGTGGCCGTGGAAGGGCCCGTCAGTGATGCAGCCTCAACAGGCACTACCGTGCCCGCATCAGCTTTGAGCTGTACACAGATGTAGAGATCGTGGGCCGGTACCGCCTGAACAGGGCAATACTGAGACGGCTCTGTGAGCTGTGCAGTGATGTGATGCAGGCACCCTCATGACGGAGGCACGCTCTGTCGGTGGAGATCAAGGTGGCAGCCTGCATGTGTCTGCTCACCACGGGCATCTTCCAGAGGCCAACAGAGGACACCACAGGCATCACACAGTCGGCCATGTCATGCATCCTCACCCAATTCCTCAGTGCACTGCTGCCACATGCTGCGGAGCACATCCATTTCCCCAGCACCGCGGCAGAGCGTACAGCAAACATGCAGGAGTTCAACAGGGTAGCACATATGCCTGGCATGCTAGGGACCATAGACTGCACCCATGTGGCCATATGCACACCACCTGGCCCCGATGGGGCTGCATATAGGAACAGGAATGGCTATTCCAGTGTCAACTGCCAGGTGGTGTGTGATGCCACTGGGCGCATAATCAATGTCTGTGCCACACACCCCTGGTGGAGCACATGATGCCTTTATATGGTATCAGTCCACACTGTGCCATTGATTTGAGAGTGGGGACATCCCCACAGGCCATCTAGTGGGTGAGTACGCATGTAGGAATTGCAAACGTGGGGCAAGGGTGGGAATGCCACAGGTGCCATGGCAGTGGCACACAGGGATATTGGCAATATGGACCTGAATATGATACTCATCTCCACCATCTCCACACAGGTGACAGAGGATACCCACTCCGTCCCTGGCTGCTCACACCATACCGGTGCCCCATGACCCCATCGCAGCAACGCTATAATGAGGCGCATGCCGCAACACGCAACATCATCGAACGGGTGTTTGGGATGCTCAAGGCACGCTTCCGATGCCTAGACACCTCCGCGGTGCCCTACAGTACAGCCCCTCAAAGGCCTGTGGGATATTCCTGGCCTGTTGTATCCTGCACAACATGGCCAAAGACTGTGGGATAGCCATTCAGGTCGAGGAGGGGGACAGCGATGGGGACACCAGCGCGCCGGTGATGATGGTGATGAGCAGCCCCCCCTTGGACGGCGGGACCCCCGACTGATCTGGCAGGCCCAGCTGCACCGGGACACCATCATGGAGGAGCATTATGCACGACACAGGTAAGTCAAGGGGCCATGTGCAACCAACACTGTCCTGGCGCAACCCACAGGCACACAGAGTAACACACCAGTGGTGCATGACGGCAAGGGGAGTGGAAGGGACCAGGCACACAAACACACCATCAGGGAGGGGCGAACAGTCATATGGACACACACACACCAGGCACAAAGCATACATGGGCAGGTGCACAGCAGAGCAGGAACAGACATGGCAAACACACAGATCCACAGACCACACCCACCACCTGTACTGTCCAAGTACGTGTGTCAGATGCTGGGCACCCTTGCACCTTGGTGTACAGTACAATGCAGGCATCATCATGCACATGCACCTGTGGACAGCAGTCAGGATGGTGTGCAGGTGGTCCGTATGTCGGCGTGATGTGCAGGGCACCCACCAGTGCACTGCCCACCATGACGCACAGTGCACACAGGGCAGCACCAGACAGGGCCCGCACTGGGAGACAGGTCAGTCATGTTGCACCATTCCATGGCCACCGCGGATGCGTGGGCGGCCCCACCATGACCCAACAGCACTGGCAGGCTGAGCAGGGGCCACATGGGGTGGCACCGATGGACCACCAGGGGTCCCACTGTGCGATCGTGACCTTGTCTGCAGTGGGGTCTGTAGTATGCCAAACATACCTGCACCAGGGGTGCTCGGGATGCCCACAGCAGAAACTGGCATCGACAGGCTTGGTGTCACACAATGCCGGGAACGGGGAGTGGAGAGTGTGCTGTGTGGGGTGCGTGGTACAGGAGCACCTGCTTGTGTGCCCAATGCAGCCACGACAGCGACCAATGCCTGGGTCTGCCTGTCAATGGCGGCGGTCACATCCATCCGCATATGGACCATCTCTGCACGGTCCAGAGCACAGTCCCTGCTGTGCCACTCCACAGCCACACACAGTGCCTCCACAGACGTTGCAACCCGCCTTTGCTGCTGTACTGATTCCCGCAGCAGGTGGGTGTGCTCTTCAAATGGGTACTCTGCCACAACGGCATCCTGTCCCCCAGGGTATGGAAGGTCCTGGTGCTCAACACCCCTTGAGGGTGGGCACTGTTCACCAGGACCAGGAATGGGCATATAAAAGGGTGGTGGGCATGTGCCACCACTGGACACTGTACCCCCAGACCTGGTGGGTGACTGCTGCTGCTGCCCCTCCAACCGCTATGCCCCAGGGACCACTCGTTCCACTGCTGTGGCCGCAACAGTGCCAGACACCTGCACAGCCACTGGTGCTGCCCCACCAGTGCTGACAGGAACAGCCTGGGACTGTGCCAACATGCTGGCACACACGTTGGAACCAGCTAGGCCCAGGGGCACGTGCTGGCCTGCTGTGTGTCCGTCATGGGACACGCACATGTCACTGCCCATTGCAGTCCTTGCATCATCAGTGGTGCAGGTACATGCTACAGCCACAGTCACAGCGTGCTGGCATGCTTGCATGTCAGACTGCTGAGACACAGGCTGTGCACCCCCCCCACACCTGACTCACCGACACCAGAGTTGGCAGCCCGGCATGCATGCTGGTGCAGTGCATGCTGGCTGGTGACAGAGGTGGATGGACCCTCCTCCATGTCCAGCAGGTCTTCCTCACTACCTGGACCCACCACCACCATCCCCTGAAGATGAACAGGATCTGTAACAGAAAGAGAGGACATGTGAGTGCATGTGAACAACCTTCCCCCCCCCAACACCACCACCATGTCATACCGTGCAGTGATGGGCTTCCACCTGTCTGGAATCCACCTCCTGATACGCCCTCAATAGCACTCCGCTGCATTGATGCAGCCAGTCGGTCCTCAGCTGGGGTCAGCTCCACCACCACTGGCTGGCCCCCGCCAGTGCCAGCACGTGCCACCCTGAGGGCTGCCACCTTCTCCTTCACCCTCCTGCGGTCTGTCCCCATCTTCTTTTTGCATTCCTGCACGGAGCGCTGGTGGCTTCCGTGCAGGTTCACTGCCCGAGCTACCCCCTCCCATGCAGCCGCACGGGCCTGAGGGGTGCCCTGCCGTCCACTCAGTAGTGCCTCCTCCTCCAGGTAGGCCTGGAAGAGGGCCTCTGTCTCCGCCATGGTGAAGTTAGGCCTCCTCCTCCGCCCACCATCCTCACCCTCACCTTGGCTCTGCTCGGTCATGGCGATCTGTATGGGTGGAAGTGGACACCTGTCACTGTGCAGTCTACAGCGTTATCCCATGACCATTGTCCAGAACATCACACAGCATGCAACCACCTCTCACCTGCAGTAACGAATCTGGCCAGCGCGGCCCAATTCGCACATTTATAGCACAATGCATGCAAATTAGGAGTGGAGCAACTGTAATGAGATGCAAATCGTGCCACTGCGCCTTTGAATGGCTGATCAGATGATTTGCATGTGTCGGCTGAATATCGCGCCGTTGCGCTTTGCACAATACGGTTGAGCCGGCTGAGCCAATGGCGCAGATCTGTGACTGTGTGGTACACTGTATTGCGCATGCCCAGGTAGCTTACGCAGGCATCTGCTGCACTGATGATGTGCTGTGCGCGATCGGCAATTCAGGCCATGGCCACCATTGTGCCAGTGGCGCTACAGCACTGGGCACCATATGGCGCTGTGGCACTACTGCGCAATAGTCCACTGTGGCACTGGCACGCAGGTGATTGGTCGCACAGGATGCGTAGACGTCAGATGGCACTGTGTGTGGCCTTGCGTCATAGACCCCTGACCTGGTGTCCAACCTTGGCCCCCTGGCGCTGTTCGGCTGCCATGTGTACGGCTCTATTGCGCTGTTTGGTGACAGCGCTATGTGAACCAACAAACCGACAGCGCTATATGAACAGCACGATTGGAACCTATGGTGGTCTATTGCGCAACATTTCCACGTGGGGTTGCCGCTGCTGCGGGGCGCCATACTGCCTGCTGTACGACCGCAATTATGGCACGCAGGAGAGCTCCCCAATGGAGTCAGGTGGAGGTGGCCAACCTGGTGGCCCTGGTTGAGCCCCACTTTGAGGCACTGTATGGTGATGAGCCCCTCACCATGGCCCGCACCCACGTGTGGCTGCAGGTGGCCACTGACCTGGTGAGGGCCACAGGGTGGTGCCAGTCTGTGGAGCAGTGCAGGCACAGATTTAGTGACCTCCGCAGGAGGGAGCCAGATGTGCTGCGACGCCTCAGGTCACGTGCCACGAGGGGCGTTGTGCCTAGGCCAGGTGGGTGTACCATCTATGCACCTGTATTCTCCGTAGGGGTGTGACTGTGTTTTGGTGGCGGTGCATGGGGGATGGCTCTGCCATGGTTGGCTGTGTCAGTGTGTGCAGGTGTGAGATGCATGGGTCTGGCTGTGTGGGCAGGCACACTCACTGGGGCAGGGGGCAGTCTGCTTTGGGGTCACACTGATGTTTTTCTCAACATTTGTCACCCACAGGCCTGGCGGAGAGGATGCAGGCCCAGGCTGAGGAGGGCCATGGCAGGGCCCAGGTGGTGGGCCGGAGGGCGTGAGGGTGGGCCTGGCAGCAGCAGCAGCAGCAGCTGCTTGATGAGTGTGAGTGTCATTGCATCATGGATGCTATTGCATGCTGGAGGGTGGGCATGACCACCAGCCATGGACAACACAACCGGCACCTACACAGGCGACAGTCATCACTGTCCAGTGTCACTGCACGCCTGTGTGTGCATCACTGGTGGTCCATGCATGCACTGGGCACATGGCTGAGGAACTGGCATCCCACCACATTGCCACGTCACTTGACAGCCTTGTTTGTGCTGTGATGGACATGGGCAGTGTGTGTGTGTGCAGTGGTGCACATAGCTGGTGCTGCCTGGTTGGGCATGTCATGTGCATGGTCACTGTGGGTGGGTGCATACCATCACAGGTGCGGGGCACTAGGCTATATGCCTTGCAGGATGGGTGGTGTTCAGGGTTGTGGACAGTCACAGCCATTGACTGTGTTCTCTTTTCCTAGGCCTCAGCATCCTACGCAGGATGGACCGTGCCCTCCAGCGGCTGACAAGGGTGTCGATCGCGACGCATGACATACTCAGGGACATTCAGTGCCATGGGGTCAGGCGACAGCGGAGGAGACAGGGACAGCAACAGGCAGCAGCAGACCAGCCTGCAAGGCACTAAATGTGCTTCCCTTCCCACTTCACCCATCCCTCCCACCCTGCCTTCCCTCTCCCAGTTGTTCACCCCTACCCCTTACCCACCCCTACCTTGTACCCCTACCCCCCCTTGTCTTGTACATATCTGTATATAGTTGTGTTCTTGATCTTGGTGTTGTAATTTCTGTTTTCCAATATATATATATTTTGTTATGAATACTGTGGTGGTCTCTGATTTGCAGCTGGCTATGGTTGCTCAGTTGCAGTGGTGTGCATGCCATCTGGGGTGGTATGGTCCTGGGTATGTGTGTGTGTGTGCATGGGGAGGTGTCTCCGGTGTGGGAGTGACTTTCAGTCGGTCTTGCCATCTGCTGCCGCCCACTGCTGGGTGCCCAGGGTGGGTCTGGCTTGTATGGTTCTGTGCTACACGAGGTTGCAGTGTGCCGGGGGATGCATGGTGTTTACTGCAGTGACAGTCACTGCACATGGGTGGTGTCTTGTGGTAACGGTGCAGGGTGTGCTGTGCAGAAGGGGGGCTGATGTGCACTGTGGTTGTCGACCCCCTGTGTGTGGCAGTCTCAGCCTGACAGTGGTTGTGCTGGGGCATCATGGCCCTGCTGTGCTTTGTTGGCTTGTCCCCATGGGCCAGTGGATCATCCATCCCTCCCCCAGTGATGCTGTGTTTGGGGTGTGCGGGTGTCTTGTTGGTTCTGCAGTGTGTTCCTGTGCCCATGTGTGGCATGGCTGGTGGTGGGCCCCAGCCTACCTCCCTGGTTGTGCAGTTCCATTGCTCTGCTGGGGGTGGGGGGGCTGCTCAGCTGGGCTAGCCTTGTTGCGTTATGGCGCATCCTTTCTGCTCAGCTTCCCCTTCCTGGTTACGCTATGGCGCAGTTTGTGCGATATTCAGACGTTGTCTGCTTGCGCAGTTTGTTTTGCTCCATGTTTGAATATCGCGTCTGTTGTGCCTATGCGCAATTGACTTGTGCTTGCTCCTGCTGTTGCGCACTTTTTCGACACAGTTTGAATATCTGGCCCTAAGTGTTTTGTTTGCATTCTCAGTTCTTTTAACTGAGCAAATAAAGTTTTTATTAAAAGTAGTTAGATGCTCTGGACATCAGAGGAGCGGCAAGTTATTGTCAGTTCACGCTATATGTATCAGGAGGCCCTGATTGCATACAGCACAGTTTATACTTGATGCAGGACTTTATTTTAGGCTCAGAGTGGGTGACCTCTTTAGTATAGTCTTTAGACCGCTTTTCTCTGCTGCTTGTAATCTTAGGCTTTCTTTTTAAATGCAACCGCTAACCATTTACAAGGAATGCCAAGAGGTTTAATTGTGCCTATAATAGTTTTGGTAATGTTACATGGGTTCTCCTTTGCACTGAGTGACAAGAGTTAGCAAGTTCTAATAAATATCAATGATTTTGCCCTTAAGGTTAATGTCATGATGCCCAGTGCCCATACTGGGCATGGGTTTCAGTACCTTCCTGGAATTTTATCTCATCTTTAATGCTGTCACCATGAGCTCCTGGGCTTCGGTTCGCATCAATATTGAGCATTTTTTTTCTATGACTTAGATGGACATTCATATATTTTTGGGATACAGAGTTACTTATTAATTTAAGAATGTACAATTCTTTGAGCCAATGGCTTATGTGTATTGTGTCTTGAATGGATGTACAGTACTTTGTATTACATGTGCCAAATGTTCACCGATATTGTATTGCTGTTCTACCAAGCTTTGCTTGTACACATTTGTGAAGCAAGCTGCAGATGTGGTACCGATACATGAAACAAGTAGGGGCATACTAAGCAAGACCCAGTAGAACAGCAATACTGTCGTCGAACATTGGGCAGTGATAAATGCTTGTTTCATTTTGTGGTAGTTTTCAAATGCAAACTGTTCACATTCCCCCAAATTGTTACTGCTCCTTCCTCCAGAATCCTGATCAGCGTGTGTGTGTGTACGTGTGTGTGTGTGTGTGTGCGCGTGCGAACGAGTGAGTGCGTGTGTGTGTTTTGTCCTGTGCTGTTGCAGTGTGATCTAGGCAGTGCAGTGAGCAGCAAGTGTGTGCCAGCTGGCAGCATGCTGGTGCCTGGCCCTTGGTAGGTGGCACCTTTGTGGCATTCCATAAAAATTTTTTTTTTAAGCAATTCATTTTTTTTGTTTTTCTGCAGTTTTCAAATTAAAACTCTTCACATTCGCCCAGCGTTGCTGCAGTTCCTTCCTCCTGAGTCTTGAAGTCCCCCCTGTGTGTGTCATCCTGAGCTTTGCTGCTGCAGTGTGATCTGGGCATTGGGCAACAAGTGGGTGCCAGCTGGCAGCATGCCAGTGCCCAGCCCCTAGTAGCTGGCACATTGATGGCATCCCATAAAAAAAGTAACAAAAAATAAAATAAAACAAAGTCTCCACATTCCCTCAAGTTGCTGAAGTGCCTTCCTCCTGCTCCTGAGTCCTGAAAAGCCTGTGTGTGTGTGTTGCCCTGAGCTGTTATGTTGCAGTGTAATCTGGGCAGTCGGCATCAAGTGTGTGCCGGCTGGCAGTGTATAAGTCCCCTGCCCCTGGTACATGGCACCTTGGTAGCACCCCATAAAAAAATTTAAAAAATAATTATTTTTTCTTTTTGTGGCAATTTTCAAATTCAGATGCGTCATGTTCTTGCATGTTGTTGTGGCTCCTTCCTTCTCCTAAGTCCTGAAGCAGCCTGGGTGTGGGTCATCCTGCGATGTGCTGTTGCAGTGTGATCTGGGCAGTGGGCAGCAAATGTGTGCCAACTGGCAGTGAGTCAGTGCCTGGCCACCAGTAGGTCCTTGGTGGAGTCCCATAAAATAGAACTAAAAAATTAAAATAAAAATAATTATTAAAAAAAGAAAAATTAAAAAAAAATCTTCATCATGCATCACCCAAGTGGTTGAGGTCTATAGCAAGCATTAGGAAATGGAGCAACAGAGAGGCCAAGGAGATGGTGGCATGTGGTCATTCAGTTATATCAAAGAAAAAAACATAGCAGAGTGGACTTGGTCATAGACCTTCTGCCTCCTTGAGAACTACAAGTGTAGAGGAAGGTGACAGTAGTGGTTGAACAATCTATAAGGTATCAGACATTGTAGGAACCACTTGCAGTGGTGCTGTAAGGTTGCAACATGTGCAATCATTGTATAAAAAAGGAATAAGAAAGGAGTGCGTCAAGTAGTGACAAAGACAAAGAAGGAGGAGGACCAAAGTGATTTGATGGAGTTTGAGAACACAGATACAGATCATGATTATATGCCCAATAAAAGTGATAGCAGTAGCAGCAGTTCTAGGGAGGAGGAGGAGGAGGAGGAGGTGGAACAGGTGGGAGTTGTTTTGTGGCCTTCCTCTCTTTTTTACCACCACGTGTGATCTTTTTTATCTCTATATGCATTTGCCTCAATTTGCAGGTGCACATAATAGAGCAAAAAAAGACCAAAAGTAGTGGTAGAAAAAAAATAACAAGGGTAAACACAACATTATACAATGGCAAGAAAAAATTCTGTTCTCTGACTGGTCACTGTGTGCCTGGGACAGTGATGATATTAAGCTATAACATCACTGTATTAAGTCCAGGTACACAAGTGACCGGACAGCAGTGAAAAATTCCTCCCTGCCCACGCAAGTCACCGACAGTCCGTGAAGCTGTCACTACTTAGACCAGCTCGCCCCCCTAACCAAACACACGTTCTCTGCCTGCCTGACTCCTTCAGTCAATGAAACAAACAACTGCTGCTTCAAAATCTAAGAGACGAATGGTGACACGGCTTTAGTTTCAAAATGCCATTCACTGTTCGTAACTGCCTCATCACGCGCTCCCTTCTCTGCTCGCTATCACAACTGTTATGGATCTTCCCCCGGTATATGACAGTAGTACCAGGAGAACCAGAAGGACAAATGAACAACTGCTGATTGTAAATCAAAAGATGAGTAGTACGGAAGGGTGACACGCCTTAGTTTCCAAAATGCCGCTCACTGTTCATAACTGCCTCCGCTGCTCCTTTCTTTGTGAACTATAAGAAGTGTCACAGAAACCAGCAGATCTAAACTATATGGGCACAATAATTGTGTGAGTATCATGGGGGGGGTTACAGAGACACCTATATAAAAATAAACGCTCAGCCCTACGAGAAACAGACAGGAGGGTTGGGGAGCATGCGGCACCAGCACCACCTACTGGGGACTACTTTTCCTTGTTTCACCATATATGCCTCCCACAGGGAAAAAAAGGAATAGAAAAGTGAAAAAAACGCACTTCTTAAAACTATTTTTTATTTTTTCACAACAAGTCATTGTATAATAGCAATAAGGTACTCCAGGATGTGTGTTATTGTGTAATAACGTCACTCCTGGGGTGGCGGAAGTACTCAGCTTTGCCTCGTGCTTCAACCCACCCCAGGAATGATGTTATTACACAGTAACACACACCCTGCTGTGCCTTATTGCTTAAATAAGCAACTGAAGTGACAGCAGGTAAAGAAGACACAGGCAAAACTGGTGGCCCATGACACATGGTAGATGAGAAAGAATTATTCCTTGACCCTGCAGGACTGGTAGAGGAAGAGGGTGATGATGTGGTAGCAGGCCACAGTAGCTCACCCATTAGGTAATAGCAGAGGGTGCCAAGAGAAAAGACCAAACCGGTGGCATTAGCAATGTGAGATGTCTTTCGAGTGGACAAAGAATCACAAACACATGTAGTGTATCTTTTACTTAAAGACAACCTGAGTCGGGGTAAGGAGGGAACAAGGTTGGGGACATCTACCATGAAAAGGCGTTTGCTGAAGTCCCATAAATCTCAATATGAGAAGGTATGCCAACACATGGCATCAGCAGCAGCACCATCAGGCAATGAAGCTGATGATGGTGGCCTGGGGGAGGAGAACATAAGGAGACAAAGTAGAGAGGAAGAGGAAGAAAGTCTTTCAAGTGGTAGCTGATGCACAACTCTATCATCTCCCATTCATTAGTTCTTTAACCCATTAACTCCCACATCTCCAAGGGGGCCACAAATCCTCAGTCACTTCTACCCCCAAGGGTGGCAAAAATAGGAACCAACAGTCACATCCATGGGAAAAAAAGCACTCAATTCTCACTGGTTGAGTCCCTGGAAAAGTGTCAGAAATATAAAGCCAACAGACCAGAGACAAAAAAGTTAACGAGCAATTGTGGAAATGCTAGCCACCGACTTGCTGCTGTTCTCCTTTGTGAGTAATGCAGGTTTTCTGTCACTAATGCAAGTTACAGAGCCAATGTATCAGGTGTCCAGCCATATCTACTTTTCTACAATGGCTCTTCCTGATTTGTATCAGAGTGTTGCCATAGGAACACTCGCTAACACTTGCGTCGAGTCTGCTGAAGCCACCGAGTCACTCGTTCTCCTCGCTGTACACTCAGCGGCTTCTTTCTTTCAAAACTGAGAAAAGTGATTTTAAGCAATACAGCTTTTTTGTATTTTTACACTCACCATTGCTCTTCTCTGCATTTTCTGAAATATTCTCTACAACGGTGAACACCTCTCTGTCACATTACAGTGAGCTGGAAAAGTAGAGGAAAGTGAAAGTTGTTTTGCAAATGCCATAATAACCAGATTTTGGGTTATTACAACATTTGAAACTACTCATAATTTGGTTGATAAATAGAGTCACCAATAATTATAGTGCAATAAAGGCTCTGGGCGAGATGGTATTGTTATGGAAAACTATAAAAATAATATGTAAATTTGGGTGCCTTTATTAACTAATCTATTCAATAAGTGTCTCTAAAATAAATGCATACCTATATCATGGCAAACAAACATCATTATATCTATTCCTAAAAAGGATGATACATCAGACCCACAATATTACCATCCAGTCAGCCTTTTGAACAGTGTAGCCAAACTTTTTGCTTGTACTGTTTTAAAAATACTCAAGGGCTTGCTAACAAAGAATAAAGAAGGATTAACCCACTCCAGGGTATGGGTCTACTGAGCATTAATCCATGCCTTGGGGGTTGGGCATGGATTAATGCTCAGTAAACCCATTCCCTGGTGTGGGTTAATCCTCTTATAACACGAGCCATGTTATGATAAAGATTTATCTAAAGGAATATTAAAATACATGTGTTTGAACATGCATTTGTAATAAAATAGTCCTTCCACCTAACAAATTGTGTACTGAGGATGCTGTAGTTGTAGTTGTCCACTAGGTGAATTTGTTGTTATGAGGATGCAAGTGCTGTGAAAGATGCAAAATTCACTATTCTAATGCAAATGTCACCATTCTAAGGTGAAATTTCACTGTGTAGGGTGTAATTCCACCATTTAAAGGCAACATTCTGCTGTTTAGGGTGAAATTCTGCTGTTGAAGAGTGAAATTCACCTTATCATTTAACATGTGCCTATGGTGGAGTGATTTCACTAAGTCGGTTTACATTGCTGTCAATCAGGACATTGTGGTCTGGAAAGGCAACTGTGGGTATACTGGGGATTAATCAATGGTCAGATGATGTGTTCTGACCAATGAAATTATTGTATTTCATGTGGCCATGTTATAATATACAATATCATTTCTGCAAGCTGAATTTGTGAAAGGCCTAACCACTGTGGATCGTATCAATACTTTAAGTCATTTGCTTGAAAAATATACTTTGATTATAAAATCTTGCTTATACGCTGCTTACATTTATGTCATGGCAAAATTCGACTCCCTGGATAGGAGTATTCACTGTTCAAAACTGACTGATCTAAACCTTGAATCTAACTTACTAGTTCCAATAATGCAATTATATTCCTATAATGAGACATCAGTTACTATAGATATGATCTGCTAGGAAATATTACTGATTAATTCCCCTCAAACAGGGGAGTGAAGCAAGGAAGTCTGCTGGCCCCAACTTTGTTGAAATTGTATGTTAATTAAATGCTGCTGAACATTCAACATTCTGATTATCATTTGCCTTCAGTTATGTCCATAATATGTCTGGATCTCGCATTTGTGAACCATATGATTCTCCTATCATCGCTCCAACTGGGCTAGAAAAAAATCTTTCAGCTTCTTGCTCCTATGTACAAAACTAAAATGAAAATTTAACAGTTCAAAATCAAAAATGATGACTTTTAGTGCACAAAGGAGATTAATGAATTGGTTTATTGACAAAGAAAAAAATAGAAGTTCTCAAGCATTATACTTATTTGGGCATCAGCATAACATGGAATTACTAAATAAAAAAAAATTTGAATAATCAAATTACAAAAATGAAACAACATAAAAATGTTACTCAATGGTTTCATGGGAAATTTGGAGGTCTATCCTTTGTGCCTGCTCTAAAAGCAGCCAAAATGGGAAAAAATGTCATAGTTCTATAAGGAGCAGAAGTTTGGGGTCATATGCAAAACCCAGCTATTGAACTCATTTTCTCTGATTTCTTTCAGATCCTTTTAAGAGTTCTTAAATCAACTCCCAGCTCTGTGGTTAGATCAGAATCAGGAAGGATACAAATTTATGTCTTAGCAAAATATAGGCTATTAACACACTGGATGTGTTTACAGTTTCTACCAGTAAATTTATTGCCTTATCTAAGCTACCATATATCTTCGAATTAAAATCGTGGCTTATATTCACAAACATACGTGCAATGGTGCAGCTTGTTTTTGAGGGCGGCTATTATTAGCTAATGAAAATATTCGGTAGTGCCTTTAACAGCATAACAGCTGACTGCAAACTGCTTTGTACTCACACCTGTTTTACATCACCTGGTTAAAAAAGAGAAAGAGAGAGAGAGAGAGCTGAAAGGTGAGAGCTTCTAGCTTTTAGCTGAGAGACAGAGTATGCTGAAACACCTTTGATCTTAATTTCAGACTTGCCACTGCTCACTGAGTAAAGAAGGAGGACAATCGCCCAGTTACTGCTGAACTCCTCAGTGATGAGTAGCAACTTAGGGAGTGAATAAAAAAGTTGCTAGCACTCCAAGAAAAGTTGTCAGTCACTGGATCCATTGGGTCATGTAAAAAAGGAGACAATTGGATGGTGGGGATCCCACTCAGGAGCCTACAAGCTGCTCTGACTCCAATACTGACAGTGATTCAGAGCTTGAATGAATTTTAGTAGCAGAATCTACTCCATTTGTTCTCAATGTTTTATTTTAATTAATCATACCTTGTTTTAATGTAGAATGTTGAACTTCCTTGGGGGGAGGGGAGCTGAGTGGCTGGATTGGGGTTGTGGAGACGAGAAGACGCCCTGGGGCAAAATGGAGCCTGGAGAGGGATCCTCCCTGTCTGGTACCCATACTCAAGGGCTCTTCTATTAGTGGGCAGTTGACTCGGTCAGTCTCAGAGTCTCATCCAACCCAGGCAGTGTTGTGCAATTCAGGTCCATTAAAAACAAGACAGCAATAATTGCTGATCTTGTTGGGTCATCGGACCTGGCATGCATCACCAAGACCTGGCTGGATGCAAATGCTGGCCCATTTCTTGGGTCAGCTATTCCAGCTGGGTACTCTGTCATACATCACCCAAGGTTGGATCATAGGAGCAGGGGTGTAGCCATTTGTTTTAGAATGGAATTGGACCTGGTACAGTACAAGTCACATTAAACTGTTCCCTCAACTCACTGGTGTAGCATTGTTCAATGAGTCTCCTAATCTGTGCAGTGTTTAATTCAATGAATGATTAAAAGTTTAGTACTGTTTTGCAACTGTTAGGACTACAAGCTTTATTTTAGGCTGAGTGCTTATGAGTTTCATTTCAGAAGGCAGACTAAACAACTCTTAAGGAATGCTATGATATTTATAAACAATGCTCTTAAGGAATGCTGTGATATTTATAATCAATGCCATGAAAATGCATTGCATAAACACTGCAAAACAGCTACTGCCATATCACTAAACAGCTACAAGTGAGTTGAATAGGCAGTGAAGAATGGTTGGAAAAGAATTAAAAGCTTCAACAATTCAAGCTGCCACTGCACTAGAATCACAAAAAAAAATGCTACACCAGTGAGTTGATGGAACAGTTTAATTTGACTTGTAGTGCAGATGTGCCAGTGGGGGAGACCAGATCCTTTGAATGTATCTTGGGCACAGGTGTGGGGTGCAAAATTCTCCTCGTCTTCCATCCACCTGGTTATGGGAAGCAATTTTTGCAGGAAGTCACGGACTTTATTCTTGATGAGGTGTTGGAGTCCCCCAAAGTGATGGTGCTGGGAGACTTCAACACCTGGATTGACAATGAACTCCCGCGTTTTGGTCAGGACTTCCTCCAACTAATGAATTTATTGGGCTTCACACAGGTGATTTACCTCTGCAACCCATAATTCTGGTCATTCTCTGGACCTGGTCTTCCTATTGGGTATGGAGACCACCAACTTGGTAGTGGAACCGGTCGGTTGGTCTGATCATTATAAGCCTGTCCCTTTGGAGATGGTCAAATACTGCCCATTTCAGTAAAAGAACAACTCCTAATTTGATAGATAAATGCCTTTTTAATTTAGATTTTTTTCCACATTGCTTTTATCCCTTCTGGGGAAGGCAGGCAGCTCTCAGCCATGTCCCCATCCTCCATGAATGGCATCTATCTCCTTCGATTGCACCAGGGGCCAAATCCCCCATGAATTTCCCACCATGGTGGGGTTGGGAGCAGAATCTTCCCCCAGTCAATTATCCAGATTACTAGCCGGCCTGGTGGCACTGAGGCTTGAGGTGCTGGACGCCGCAGCTCGCATCACACTGGCGACCCATGTTCAGGAATGAGCATGGGTTGGCAGAGAGGAGATGGATTGAGCATCTGATGGACTGCTGTCCATCTCTGGGGAGGGGGGATTCCAGCAGCTGTTGCTCACCTGACTCCTAGTGGAGGCTGGGGTGGGGACACAGCAGATGCTTGATGGGGTCATGCAAGGGAGCATGCATGAACCCAATCACTGACATCATTGCTTGCTGTGCTCCCACAAGGGGAGAAAAAATGGAAAAAGGGCACCCCAGTCACAGTGGCTTGATAGCCATCTGTGAGCACCCGTGCCGGCTCCTGAAGAGGATCACCATGCGTATCCAGACTTGGTGGGGGAGTTGGTCACCCCCTGCCACCCCACCACAGGGGGTAAGATGTGGGGCAATGAAGGTGATCACCCTCTGTGGGAGACCAGTGTAGGTCAGACAGCAGCCAGAGGATAAGGATGCGAGGACACAAGAGCCGAATGGGGGCTCCAGGGGAAGACACAATCATAAAAAAAAAAAATTATCCAGATTACCACCAGTGGTTGGGCAGCTGCATGGGCCATGAAGGAACATGCAGGGCTTCATCAAGCCTGCCCTCCTGATGTTTTCTGGATTTCTCCAGTACTGACCCCTGCCATAGTGACCCATTAGTATGTGCCCATAGAGGCACACACATCCTGTAGAGTTGCAGCCCCGCCCTTTAAGTTGCTCACTAATCTGCACTATCACCAGGCCTCCACCCTATGGCAGTCAGAGTCTAAGATGGCTGGCCACCCTTCACTGGGAGAGGAGAGCAGTCCCTGGGATGCTCAGTCCTCTCCCACACCACTGACCCTGGTAACCCATGCTTTTTCCAGAACACAGACTGCTGCATGGCAGGAGGTAAGGCATTCAACAGCTTAGCCATCTACATCACTGGGCTGGCCTGTAGTTTAGAGTTAATGGAAGACCTGAAGCATGTCTTGCTAATTTGTTCTATTTCAAAACAGGAGCACTCGGACCAGCAGGCATGCAATGAAGCTAGAGGGTGAAGTTTAAGAGTGATGTGAGGCAATAATTATTCACTGAAAGGGTAGCAGATGCCTAGAATAGACTGCCAGCAGAAGAAGTGGAGGCAAAAACAGTGGTTGGCTTCAAGCATGTGCAGGATAGACACAGTTGTGTATTAGAAAATGGGAAGGGAGGAGAGAGGGTTGTCTGAGACCAGTTAGGGTCTGCACAGACAGATTAGGCAGGGACCATCTGTGTAGACTGGGTGTGCCAAACTGTCATTTTCTGTTGACAAATTCTATGTTTCTATGTATGTATAAGGCCCAAAGAATTACAATTTGGGTATGTTTTATGCAGACCTAAAGTATATCTCAGCCCTCTCAGAATTAATTTGGTACTGTTGTCTCACTCAGATGTGGAAACCACTTATGTCTTAATAAACTTCTTCAAAGCTGCTATGAAATTAAGAAAAATAGATACTAATGTACTGAATAAAACAAAAAGTGTTATTTGCATGTTACACTATGTACTTTCTATTTTATTATTTTTATAATAATGTCCTAGCTTGTAATCTATTGTAATGACGTTGATTTGTCAAACAGTAAGAACCTTGAACCTGAACACTGATGATATAAATATTAAGATATAACTCTATACCAAAATAAATCACATTTTAAAGCAAAATGCAGTTGAATGCACAGGAGTTCCTCTTCCACACATCTGTCCGAAAAGGTTATTGGCCACACACCCTGGGGCCACAATTTTCAGGCCATATACAACCAAGTGTAGCTCATCTTGCTCCAGGCTAATTGGAGACTGGAACCAGTTGCAGATCTGTGCCACGCAGACCATGCCTCATAGCAGATCTTTCTATATATAAATATATATATATATATATATATATATATATATATATTTATATATATTCTATGCAACAAATTTCGTTAATGCACCATTAGGGTTCCTTATGATTATACTTTCTCAAAAAGTAGGGAAATTCTATGCAAAAAACTTGGTTAATGGACCATTAGGGTTCCAGCGTCAAACGTAGGGAAATGAGATCTTAGGGTTACCAACCTTAAGACCCCACCCCCACCCTTGGCTTTCAACCCTAACACCCCTCCCCATCCGGCATGCAGGAACAGGTGTGATGGGTGTGCCTTAGGGTTACGAACCCTAATGCTCACCCCATTCCAAGAGTAAGTAAGCTGAGATGGGAAAGAATAAAAGAATGTGTTAAATGATTGCTACCCTTACCGCTGTCCTCACTATCTTCCACTACCCCCTCCCTTGCCCTTGCTTTCAGTTCCTTGTATTTTTTTCTTGTACATATATGAAAACTGTTTTTTTTTTTACATTGTAATGGTTTTATATAACAATTGTTTACTATGTATTATTTTGCCTTGCATCTCTTGTAATTTCTTACGTGTCAGCACTTTGTATATTATGCATTCTATTGTTTATGTGCTACTGTTTCCGTCCAGGACTATACTATGTATTATTTTGGTCTATATCTCATGTATTTTTTCTTATGTATCAGCACCTTGTATATTATGTGTTCAAATACCTACGTACTCTTTTTTCTGTCCAGGACCACTTTACAAATGAATTCACTCAACTGTGTTTCGCCTGGAAAAATAAAGATTGAGTGATTGATTGATTGATTGATTGATTGAAAGTTTTGATGGATTAGTATGTTTTGTCCTGGACCACAGATGTAATTGAAGACATACTGTACATTTTTAGAGCTGTTATATAAGGGCCTTGAATGTGGAATGCATGTATATATGCAGTGGTTCTTTTGTATTGTCAATTGTATGTTGATGTTAAATGTTGTTCTGTACTATTCCTTAAAATTAATGAACAAAATAAAAAACAAATCCCTCTGTGCACAAAATCACCTACCCCTGCACTGTAAATGCCCCTCCTGACTGCTGATACATTAGATAACCCCTTACCCTACCCACCCTCTAAAACCCAACCTCCTTCCCACCCAGACCCTGCAAAGTACATTTTTTATTATGAGACTTTGGCTTAGAAATAAATCCCATCCCCCACCTGTGTCAAATCACCAACCCACCCACCTCCTCCACCCTGTCAATGTTCTCAGCCACTGATTTTAAATGGCAACCCCTCCAACCTACATACCCTCTAGTTCCCAACCTCTATCTTTTTCCCTAATGCCTCCAAATACTATGTACTGTATATATAGATGATAATTGCCTTGGGGTTCCACAGTGGAGTGATCATCAGGATTGTCTTCTTCAGTCAGTGTCCCAACATAGAAACACAGACCATGATGGCAGAAAAAGACCGTAGGTCCATCCAGTCTGTCCATATTCCCTATAATCCCAGGAACCTTTCCTGGAACCTACTGCTCCTCCAGGGTACTAACCTTCCCACTCTATCCCCATTTTCCTTCCTGGTTTTGTCTCCCCGGGTGACCACTATTCCCTTCATTCCATCCCATGCCCACTTGAATTCCTCCACTGTGTGTGCACACCAATCAGTTAGCAGACTTTTCCAAGGTTCTGCCACCCTTTCCAACTAGTGTGAATGAATGAATGATGATGTCCTACTATAGTAACAATTGATTGGATGACAGCAAGATACAGATCTAGTGCCTGGTCACTGGGTCTGCTGTTTTACATAGTGCCCACAGGGCACTACACAAAGACAGTTAATGGTGTCAGTTGTTATATATATAAATATATATATATATATATATATATATATATACACAACGGGTGAGAGCAATATCAGTGTGATAAATTTGGTTATTTCCACTTCGGTGTGATAAATGGCGATGACATCACCAGAGTTAAAATAAATGCCGTTTATACTTACTCTGCTGATGTCACCCACTCACTCATTCACTCATTCACTCACTCACTCATTCCAGCCTGCATACTAAATTGAATTTCTTTACAAATCTTTTTGTCACTACTACTTGCAAGAAACTCAATTAACATTCAAAGAACAATCAGCTGTTTTCCATAGTGTTCTAAAACACCAAACCCATTACTACATTTTCAAACAATCCTGCATTCTAAATAACAGTGCCTCATGATATTCCTCACTGCTTGCTGAAACTAACTTAATTAGCATTGCCAAACACATTCACTTGTTTCTCATGTGTGTGTAACACTCCCAGCCCATTCAGAAACACTTAAACACACTCAGAACACAATCAAACACTGCTCTCAGTATAGCGTAGAGGTTAGAGTAATGAGCTTTGAATAAGCTTGGTACATCCAATGCACCAAACCTATGTTTGATTCTCACAATCTCCACATCCAGACTGTGTGACTCTGAACAAGTCATCTCCAAAAATTTATCCAGTTACCAAACAATAAAAAAGCACACAGAAAAACATAACTATACTTCATAAGCTCTCACTCCTGTTGTATAAATAGCACACATAATGGGCAGATTGTGTGCTATGGATACTAGTGTCACTCCTGCATCATGAGATCTGGATACTGGTGTCCGTGAGTATCCAGAGCTCTCTCTGCAGGAGTGAGAATATTATCCATATCACTCCTGCCTATTATATAGCACATATATATATATATATATATATATATTTATAGTGGCACGGTAGTGCCACTATAGTTAGGGTTGAGGAGCCATTTCTATGTTAAACCCCAAAGCTTTGCACCTTAATAACTTTGCAACCGTTTGATGGATTTGCCTGAAATTTGGAATACCTGATCAAGAACTATAGGCCTTGGGATCTGCCAAGTTTTGTATTGGTTGGATATACGGCTGCGGAGTTATTAAGCATGATCTGTGCGCACATTTATGCTTTTTCTGGAATTCTACGGTCGCGCCTACAGGTCGTATGGTTTGCGCGACTGGCCCAAAATCTTCAGGGAACATGCGGCTGGGGTCCCCGATGTGCCTTTTGAAGATTTCATGAAAAAATATTAAACAGTTCAAAAGTTATTCAAAAAACAGTTTCCCATTATAAGTCAATGGGAAAAGTTAACAAAAAGTTCGACAGTGTCGCAAATGCATTTTTACTTTCGCAAATGGGCCAGTTACTTTCGCAAATTGGCCATTTTGTTTTCAGTTGGTGATCAGAGAAATGGTTGGCATTTAAATTTGGGACCCTCTAGCAACCTAATTCTTTTGTATTCACCTAGTCGGACCCTGAGGATGCTTGCCATGTCTTTATTTTGTGGTAAAACACCCCAGAAATATGTTTTAAAATTTCTGGAAAAGTACTTCATAAAATTACTTTCGTGCTCACTGAAAGTGTTGAACTTTTTAAAGCTTTAAAGTGCGACAGTAGTTTTCCATCTGTGGAAGTGACAGCGATTCTTTGGCACTGCGCTGCAAAAGAACCGCTGGGGAGTTTTGGGCTGAAATTTGAGGAACGAGCCGGCATCTCACAGATGTGCCTTTCAGTGTTGTATTGAAAAAATATTACATGGCGGCAAAGTTACAGTACTCAAAAGTTGACGGTTTTTCCCATAGGATAACATTACGGCGCCCGACGCATTACAGAAATCCTTTGGCACCCTGCTGAAAAATAACGGTTTGGTCTTTTTTCCTGAAATTTGGAGGGAAGACAGCCAACAGCCCACAGATATGCCTTTCTGTGGTTTGGTGAAAAAATATTACATGGCGGCAAAGTTACGGCACTCCAAAGTTGACAATTTTTCCCATAGGATAACTTATGGCACCCGACGCATTACAGAAATCCTTTGGATCCCTGCTGCAAAATAACGGTTTGGTCTTTTTTCCTGAAATTTGGAGGGAAGACAGCCAACAGCCCACAGATGTGCCTTTCAGTGGTTTGGTGAAAAAACTTTACAGGGAGACAAAGTTATGGTGCTCCAAACTTTTCTTTTTTTCCCATAGGATAACATTACGGCGTTCGCCGTGCCTTTCAGGGCCCGTATCTCGGAAACGGTGCGGGATACGGACTTTTCGTCAGAAAAATTCTTAGCCCTCTAATTGGGGCTAAGTATCAAATTAGCCAGGGCAGTTGTAAATAATATGACTTTTAAATTTTTTTTCTACGTTGTACGGTTCCTGAGATATAACGTATTTAGTATTCCAAGTTCTCATTTTCTGCGCCGATACTCATTATTATGCATGCATTATTTGTACTCACTGTCTTTCTCTATGCAGGTTTTGGGGAAAACCAGCCTGTGCGCTTACATTACTGTTACTGTTGCCCTTTCCGCTTGCGGTTCAGTACCCGTTTCACTTACCGTTGACGTCTACGCCACCATGTGCGTTATCCTTTGCATTTTCATTTGCGCTTGCGTTTCTGTTATTTTTTGCCATTTCTGTCTACAGTACTGTTTATCTTTCTGTTTCACTTTACGTCACCATGCCCATTGACATTTCTGTTTGCAGGCACCTGTTACTATGTGACAACACATCACGTGGCAGACCATTCCCGTCTACGCCACCATGTGCGTTACCCTTTCTGTTCTCATTCACGCTTGTGTTACCATGTGTGCCACTGTTAGCATTTCTGTTTGCATTGCTGTCCCTGTTAGCATGCCACAAGACATCATGTGGCGGGGCCGCGGGGCCCGCCGCTGCATTACATTCACTATTTCTCGTTATCATTCTCAAAAGGAAAGGAAATTAGAGGCAAAAAACTCCATTTAATGCATTAGTTAGAGTTGTTCCACAGCGACAAAGTGGGGAAATTAAGCTGTTAGGGTTGAAAACAGCCCTTGGATCCCCGCCCACCCCAACGGCATTGGGGTGTGCATTGGAATCGTGGGTCCTAACTCTCACCCCATTCTCCTATACTTCTGCTGCTTTACACATGTTATGGGGTGAGAGTTAGGGCTGATGATCTCAATGCACACCCCAATGCCATTGAGGGTGGTGGGGGGGGATCCAAGGGGGTTTCAAACCCAACAGCTAATTTCTCACTTTTGTCACTGTGGAACAACCCTAACTAATGCATTAAATGGAGTTTTTGCCTCATATAAGTTGCAAAGTTTTGTTAATGTTAGTTGGGGTCAAAGCAACTAAAGTTTGGGAAATGAGGCATTAAGGTTTCCCTGACACCTCACCATCCCAAACCAGACAAGAGAGCATGTGTGGGGTGTGCCTAGGGCTTCTCAAGCCAAACATTCACCCCATTCCATCTGTAATTAAGGTCAGATGTGTAAACTTTATGAGAATGGGGTTAGCGTTAGGCTTGAGAAGCCCAAGGCACACCCCACACCTGCTCTCCTGCTTGGTTTGGGAGGGTGGGGTGTTAGGGAAACCCTAACACCTCATTTGCCAACTTTTATTGCTTTGACCCTAACCGGAGCATTAATAAAGTTTTTTGCAACTTATCTCCTTTTTGATATAGTATAATAGTATCCTTATTTTACTGTGGGAGCACAGGGTCCTTTGGACCCTGCACTCCCATTCCTCCATAGATGTGTATATGTATGTAGCTGTGGAAGCACTGCACCTTCCAGGCTCTGCACTTCCATTTATAGGACAACAGTGACCAAATTGTCAGCATAGCCACCTTATTACCCCACTCCGTATACCAGGTACAGAACATTCTTCAAATCCTTGCCAAAATGTAATTCTGCACAACTGCAACACCATTCTGAGCAACAGGTGTGGCAACACATTTTGAGCAGGATTTGAAAAATGACAGCTGTGACATATATGAGGTGGGGTAATAAGAAGGCTGTGTTGAAAATCTGGGGTCAAAATATTTAAAATTCCAAAGTTACAAGCTTGCATAGAGAAATTGCAATGAATTATCATAGCTTTGGCATTTTTTCATATTTTGACCCTAAATTTTCAACACATCATTCTTATGACCCCACCTCATGTATCCGTTACAGAAAATGTTCAAATCCCTACCAAAACATAATTCTGTGCAACTGCAATGCCATTCCATGCCACAGGTGCGAAAACACATTTTGGGCAGAATTTTGAGAAATGACAGCTGTGACACACATGAGGTGGAGTCATAAGAAGGCTATGTTGAAAATCTGGGGTCAACATATTTAAACTTTTCACAGTTACGAGCATACGTAGCAAAATTCCAATGAATGGTCATAACATTGCAATGTTTAGTATTTTTTATCCCGAATTTTCAATATAGCCTTCTTATGACGCCTCCTCATGAACAAGGTCAGGAAAAATTGTCAAATCCAACCCAAAAGGTGATTTCACCAACTGACCACAAAATCACCTTTTGGGTGGGAGTTGCATACTGACAGTCATGTTGTTCATGAAGTGGGGTCCCCAAAAGGCCATGTTGAAAATTTGAGGTCAAAATCTCAGAAAATGGTTACGTTTTACATAAAAGTTGAAACCCCCATTGAAATACATTGAACCGCATTTACCTTAGTTTCTCATATTGCAGTCACCAGTTCCAGCAGCAAGATGTGTCTTCCATCAGAGAGTGGGTGTTGAAGCTGGGACCATCCTATACTCCTCCCTTAGATTCCTGTGACCCAGGTGCATGATCTTGAACTTTTTAGCATTGAAACTCAACTGACAAACACCCAACCACCCCTCTAATAGGTTTAGGTCCTTTCTCATTGGAAAGTGGGGGGGGTTGATCGGCAAAGGACCATTTTATTTTTTAGATTTATAAAGAAAACCCCACATTGAGGGACCATTTTCTTTATTTCAGGGTATTCCTGAATGGGAGAGTACAGAGGTGCCACTAGACACCAGGGATCACATTTAAAATAACAGGGACGGTGATGAGAGGGTGGGGGTGCCACTAGACACCAGGGATCAAAATTGTCAATAATGCAGATGGCGATTGCAGGATGGGGGAGTGCCTCTAGACACCAGGGATCAAAATTTTCAATAATGAGGATGCGAATCGGGGGGGGTGCCACTATATGCCAAGGCAAAGGAGAATGGCGATTGGTGGGTGGGGGTGCCACTGGATACCAATGTTTTTGTTTAAGCAATATATATGGAAATTGGAGGGTGGGTGCCACTAGACACCAGGGATAAAAAATAGGGAGATGGGAGGGGGGTGCCACTGATGGCACAGTTAAATCCTTTTGAGCCATCTGATTTCCTTTTTCGTGATGATGAAAGATGAATCATGGAAAAGTAACTTAGCAAGTGGCAAAAAAAGATTTAAATAAGTGTAAAAAAAACCTTAAGAGGCCAGTGTTTGACTGAGATGTAACCCTCGCTATACTGGCGCCGTAGTGCCAGTATAGTTAGGGTTGCCCTGCCACTTCTATGTTAAACCCAAAATTTTGCATTTTAATAAGTTTGCAACCATAGGACCGATGTGCCCAAAATTTTTCATGCGCTGTTTGGAACCACAGATCTCTGGATCTGGCAAGTTTTGTTCCAGTCAGATGTGCAGTTGCAAAGCTATGGAGTGCCAAAACATGTGAAAATTACCATTTAGGTGCAAATTCCTTGCTCATCTGTAAGTCTGAAAAGGCTTCATTTTTTACTGTTGCAAATGGGTTAAGTAGTGTTGTGCTGCCGCCATCATGTTTTCAGTTAGCGATGGGAAAAAAAAGCTGTAATTCAAAAAATACTTCCTCTTTGTAAACACAAGCAGTTGTGGTTACCTAATCGGGGCCCGAGGAACACAATTCCGGCATTATTTTTTTTAAAATAGTGACTGGAAATATGTTTTTAGCGTTCAGCCATTGGTAGTGTCGCAAATTTTCAGCACTATTTTGTGAAACTGCTGCAAATTTGTGGCAGTTTTCACATGACTAATGGCAGTCTCACATGCAAACTGCCACAAATTTGTGGCACTTTTCACAAAAACTACTGCAAATTTGCAGCAGTACTACAGTAAAAAAATACAGCAGTACCTAAATATGCAAAAACCTGTTCTGGCCATTTTTACAAAAGACAAATCCCAGAATCAGATTCTTCAACCCCCATTTAGGTAAACACCTGTTGATGTTTACCTAATAAAATTATATTTTATCCTTTTATTACCTCCAAGGGGGCCGAGGCATGTTTTAATTAAAAATAACATTTCTGCTGACATTGGGGTGCCAAATCCCCATGTCGGTGATACAGGTCCTCCCCCAGTGTGGGACACTGGGGAGCCTACTCCCAGTGTCCCCAGTTATGTCCTCATCCCTCCCAGACCATGGGACACTGGGGAGCCCACCTCCAGTGTCCTGAAATCTTTATATATATTAATATATATATATATATTTGCGTGTGTATATATGGGATACATAATTGGTAGGAGTGTGATATGCATTATATATTCACTCCTGCAGAGTGAGCTATGGATATTCACAAGTGCCCATAGCTCATGATGCAGGAGTGAGTATATTATACATATTAAATGATCTGCACATTATGTGTGCAGTTTAAACAATGGGGGTAGGAGCTTCCAAAGTATAGTTATGTTGTCTTGTTTGCTCTTTTATTGTTTGGTAACTGGGTAAGTTTTTAGAGGTGACTTGTTCAGAGTCACACAGTAGTGGATGTGGAGTTTGTGAGAACCAAGCCCAGGTTTGCTATGCTGGATGTACTAAGTTTGTTTAAGGCTCATTACTCTAACCTCAAGGCTATACTTAAATCACTGTCTGAGTGTGTTCTGAGTGTGTTTAAGTGTTTCTGAATGGGCTGAGAGTGTTACCCACATTATGAGAAACAGGTGAATGTGTTTGGCAATGCTAATTAAGTTAGTTTCAGCAAGCAGTGAGGAACAGCTACTGTGAGGCACTGTGATTTAGATTGCAGGTTTTCTTGAACTTAAAATAACAAGCATTTGTCAATGCCGAATGTTTGCTTGCTGGCATTGGCAGTGGTAGTGCCGAAGTTACAGAGCTGCGTAATAGGAATGGCAAACTGAAGCCAACCCCACCACCACCCTGCAGAGAGTGACAGGCATTGGGGTGTGCGTTTGGGTCATCAGGCATAATGGCCACGCCATTTCACCACACCCCACCCTGCAGAGACTGACAAGTGTCACGGTGTTCCTTGTGGTCTTTGGCCCTTATGCGCACCCCATTTCATTAGCAAATATGGTGAGATGGGTGCGATATAGAGAATGGGATGAAGTTGGGGTCGAAGAGTCCAAGGTATACCTCGATGCCTCTCACTGACTGCAGGGTGTGGAATGGTATGAGCATCACAGGCAAGAATCCCAAGTCACACCCCTGATGCCTGTCATTCTCTATAGGGTTGGGCGTTATAGTTGAAAACCCTAATACCTCAGGCATTCGTTGGTATTTTCACTCCAAATTTTCAACATGTTTGTTTTGTGACCCCACCTCATGAACAGGGGGAATATCAGTTTGTTAGCTGAAAGCTGCTTATGCACAGTGACTACGGCATTTAGCACCACAGGTGCAAAAACATTCCGAACAGGATGTAAAAAATGACAGCTGTACTCTTTCATGGGGAGGTGTAAAAAATGGCTATGTTGCAAATCTGTAGTAAAAATATTTAAAAAAATGGTGAAGTCACTAGCGTACATAGAAACTGTGCAACGACACCTGATATAATTAGGTTGGGGATTTTTACAGCAGATTGTCAACTCAGGCATTTTGGTGCCTCCGATCATGAACAGTGTCACTGTAATTTTCTTTATCTGTGATGAACAATGATTTCCCACAGCGACCACGCATCTCTGCACTGAAAGTGTGAAAACACACTTCAGCCATGTTGTGAAAAATGACAGCTGTACTGTTCATAAGGAAGTGTGGAAAAATGTCACTGGTGAAAATCTGGACTGAAAATATTACAAAGTCATGAACTAACGAGGGTGCATAGAAACTGCGCAATGCTCACTCGTAACACAGTCATTTTATGGACTTTTGTCACCAAATTTTCAACATAGCCATTTTAAGACCTCTGCTCATGAACAGTGTAACTATGATTTTCTAATCTGTCCTAAACATTGCTTTCGACACCAACTGCACCATTGTGCTACATGTGCGAAAACACATTTTGGGCGACTTATATGAAAAATTGCAGCTGTACTGTTCATAAGGAAGTTTAATAAAATGGCAATGTTGAAAATCTGAGTGAAAATATTAAATTTGCAAACTTACGTAGCATGCATAGGAACTGTACAACGCACTCACGTAAAAGAGTCATTTTTTGAATTTTTCACCAAATTTTCAACATAGCCATTTTAACACCTCACCTCATGAACAGTGTCACTGTGATTTTCTTAATTTGTCCTGTACATTGATCTTGCACACCAACTGCGCCATTGTGCGCTACATGGGCAGAAACACGTTTTGGGTGAGATGTGAAAAATGGCAGCTGTACTACTCATAAGAAGGTGTGGTAAAATGGCAATGTTGAAAATCTGGAGTGAAAATATTGAAAATTCATGACCTTACACATGTGTAGGAACTGCGCAATGCACGCCAGAACAGTCATTTTAGGACTTTTTCACCAAATTTTCAACATAGCCATTTTAAGATGTCTGCTCATGAACAGTGTCACTGTGATTTTCTTAATTTGTCCCGTACATTGATTTTCAAGACACCGACTGTGCCATTGTGCGCTACATGGGGAAACACATTTTGGGTGAGATGTGAAAAATGACAGCTGTACTACTCATAAGAAGGTGTGGTAAAATGGCAATGTTGAAAATCTGGAGTGAAAATATTGAAAATTCGCGAACTTACGAGCCTGCGTAGGAACTGCACAGCACGCTCGTAAAACAGTCATTTTTGTGAATTTTGGCACCAAATTTTCAACATGATGGGTTTTAGGACCCCTTCTCATGAATGATGTCATTGTCGAGGTGTTATTCAGGCTCAAAGGGTGATTTCATGCAGTGACTGCTAAATCACCTTCGGCGAATAACGCCATGACAGTGGCATCATTCATGAGAAGGGGTCCCAAAACCCCATGTTGAAAATTTGCAAAAATTCCAAAATGCCTGAGATATGCAACAAAGTTGAAACCCCCTATCTAGCCCATTATACAGCTTACCGGCATTTCTCAGTTCAGGGGTCGGCTTTGAAGAGTGCAGACGTGTTCCCGGTCCAACAAGATCATCACGCCGAGGTCCGGAGGTAAGTACATGGGGTGAGGGTGTGGGGAGGCTGGAGTGCGCAGTGGGTGGGTGCGGGTTGTGGGAGGGGCGGGAGACTACGTTAAACCGTTTTTTCTTTACAGGTACAGCTACAAGAAAAAGGACGACGCGGGATGTTTGCCATGCTGGGGCGGGCTCCCAGCATGGCACAAGAATGGTTGTGGGGGGGCATTCAGCCAACGAGGGATTGGGAACCCCCGTCAGCCTGAGATACATTGCCACGCTGGGGTGGGCTCCAGCGTGGCACTTATTACTCAGGGGGAGGGACTGTGGAGCCGACCGGGATTGGGCACCTCTGGCTATTATGTAGACGTGCCACGCTGGGGTGGGCACCCAGTGTGGCATTATGGAAGCCTTTGGGGGAGGCAGGGGAACGCACACAGCCGACAGGGATTGGGCACCCCTGCCGGCTATACAGTGCATGGGGGGGCGACATGCCTGTGTGGGCGCGTGTGTGTGTGTATGTGGGGAGCTGCGCATGAGCAGGTGATATCGTATCGCTGCTCACTCAAGCGTAGCTCCCCCTTTCAACTGTATGCCACTGCATTTTGGAGCGTGTCATAGACAGCTCCACAATGCATTGGCTTACAGGGGCCGCGCCTGCCAGCACACTGACTGAATTGGAGGAGGAGGTGACACACCTCCGAAATCTCCAATGATGGCACTATGTTTCTTGCACATGCGTGCAAGCAAACATAAAAATAGTAATGGGCTGGGAGTTTTACAAACCCGGTTGGAAACAGGTAAATGTTCTTTGCAATGTTAAGTGAGTTACTTGCAAGTAGCAGTGAGAAACAGAAAGTGTGAAGCACTGTTATTTAGCATGCAGGATTTTTTGGAAATGTAGTGATGGGTTGGGAGTTTTACAACACTGTGGAAAACAGCTGAATGTCCTTTGATTGTTAATTGAGTTACTTGCAAGTAGCAGTGAGAAACAGATTTGTAAAGAAGTTCAATTTAGTATGCAGGCTGGAGTGAGTGAGTGTGTGATAAACAGAAGATATTTTAACTCCGGTGATGTCATAATCAGATATCACACTCCAGTGGAAATAACATGTTTTATTATCACTGTGGAGTCTCACCTCCATTTTATATATATATATATATATATATATATATATAATTTACATTTGAAATGTTTTTGCTGACATCAGGGTGCCCACCGTGCCACCACTGCAACCTTCCCACTCCCAACAGTGTGGGACAATGTGTGTAGCTGTGGGAGCACAGGGCTTTCTGGGCCTGTGCTTCCATTTATAAGACAACAGTGACCAAATTGCCAGCATAGCCAACTTATTACCCCACCTCATATACCCGGTACAGAACATTTTCGAATCCCCACCAGAACGTAATTCTGCACAACTGCAATGCCATTCTGCAGCACAGATGCGGAAACACATTTTGGGCAGGATTTGAAAAATGACAGCTGTGACATACATGGGTGGGGTAATAAGAAGGCTATGTGTAAAACCTAGGGTAAAAATATTTAACATTTCCAAAGTTATTAGTGTGCATAGCCAAATTGCAATGAATGGTCATAACTTTGGCATTTTTTCATATTTTGACCCCAAATTTTCAACATAGTCTTCTTATGATCCCAACTCATGAACCTCATAGGTAAAAATGTTCAAATCTGTGCCAAAATGCCATTCCACACCACAGATGTGAAGGCATGTTTTGGACAGGATGTGAAAAATGACAGTTGTACTGTTCATGAGGTGATGTGAAAAAATGGCTGTGTTGAAAATCTGGAGTAAAAATATTGAAAATTACCAAAGTTATGCGCATGCATACAAAATTTCAACAAACGCACATAACGCAGATATTTTTAGGAATTTGTTCACCAGATTTTCAACAGACCTTTTTGAGACCCCACCTCATGAACACTGGTGGTGAAATTTCGTTATTCAGTCCCAAAAGGTGATTTTGAGTAGCGACCACAAAATCATCTTTCGGGCCCGATTAACAAAATGACAGTGCCTGTGTTCCTGAGATGGGGTCCCAAAAAGGCTGTATTGAAAAATTTGGTGAAAGAACATTCCTAATAATGGCACAGTTATGAACAGAAGTTCAAAACACCACTGAAATACATTATACGGCATTTACCTTTATTCCTCAGTTCACGGTTCAGCTTTGAAGAGTGCACGTCTTGGTCTAGAGAAGATGATAGAATTCAACATCGGCTGGCAAGTATAGGGTAGGGGGGGTGTGGGAAGGTGGATGCTCAGTGGGAGGGTGTCAACGGCAACAATGAGGGACCATTTTCTTTGCTTCAGGTAAAAAAAAGGAAAAGAGATGTTGGGGGTGGTTTTCCTATTTCAGGTACAACTAACATTAATAAAGCATTTTATGATGCTGGTGGGTGGGCTCCCCAGTGTCCCACACTGCTGGGAAGGCTCTAAATGCCAACATGGGGATTGAGCCCCCCCGATGTTGGCAACAGTGAAGAAAATAATGGGCTGCAGGGGGTGGCATCTGACACCAGGGGCAGGCATCCCTGTGTCAGATTATATGAATATGAAACGGTATGGGGATGGGGATCAGAGGGTATGAGTTCCACTAGATGCCAGGGAATATATAAATGTATAATGGGGACGGCGATTGGCAGGTGGGGGTGTCACTAGACACCAGAGAATGTATAAATTAATCATGGGGATGGTATTCAGAGGGTGGGGAGTGCCACTAGACACCAGGGAATATATATATATGTATAATGGGGGTGGCGATCAGAGGGTGGGCGGTGCCACTAGACATCTGTGAAGATATTATTTATGGGGACAGTGAGGGGGGGGTTGTGCCATCAAACACCAGGGAAATGGCAGGGCAGCTCACAACTCACACTGCAGCTGGCAGCAGGAGTTCAGCTGTGGCTGCAGAAGTCAAGAAAATCTGATGTTCTCATACAGAGAACACGGGGAAGGTTCCTCTCTCTAAGCTGGGCACCCAGGATTTTAGGTGCCCAGAAAAAGTATTTCTGGCCCTAATTGTGAAAAAGAAACATCATAATCTAGCTAAACGGGGCCATTTATCTAGGCTCTGGTGTCTGATTTTAAAAATGACAAAGGTTTTGTGTATTTTCCATGTTTTTTAGTTCGTGGGAAGAAAACAAGTTGGCAGCTGGCGAAAAAGGATTTTTCCCTCAAGAAAAAGTATTTTTTCATCACAAAAAAGGAATGTATCTCACAAGAAAGAATCCTTTTTCGCAAGGTCAGTCCTTTGTGGAACATTGTTCCTCTATTCTGGACAATGTTCTTCCCATTGAAAACAATGGGAACTTAAAAATTGAATAACTTTGCAACATATTTATATTTTTCACCAAACAAAGCATGGCAGTTGTGCTACGCAAACTGTATCTACCATAGAAAAATTACATCAAAATTCCACACCATCTGGATGCAACGCAATGAGGAAAAACTGCAAAAAATTGCGACTTTTAAGTTTCTTGCACTATCCAGATCTCAGAATCCGTACATCCGACTGGAACTAAACTTGCCACATCAAGAGATCAACACCATGGGACAGTGCATACCAAATTTTGTGCAAATCCATTGATCAATTTCAAAGTCATTAAAGTGCAAAATCTGAGCTTTAACATTAAACAGGCTACTCAACCCTAATTATAGGGGCATAGTCTATTATAGGGGCATGATAGTGCCCTAATAGTTAGGAATGAGTAGCCTCTTTAATGTTAAACCTTAAATTTCGAACATTAATATATTTGGCTCCCTTTGATGAAATGAGCTAAAATTTTGTATGTGCTGTCTAGGAGGTAAGGGCTTAATGTGTGGAAATTTTTGTGACCAAAGCTTGTGTGGGTTCTGAGATACACATGTATCATTTCTAGACAAAAACTATTTTTTTTTCCTATACTTAACATTGGTCTTTTTTGCTCTCACCTACAGCCTGCATGGAAAGGAATTGTTGCCCCAAACTTGCAGGGGTCATGTGTTATGTCCCAAGGTAGTGCATTTGACAGGTCTGGTAAAAATATATCAAAGGGTTCCAGAGTTATAAGGCTTTAACTTTTAGTGTTTTTTGACTTGCACATGTGCAGTAGGAGTTTGAGATAACATTCTGCGGTGAAAGTAAAATTGTGGTGCTGCAAATGCCCATTTTGCTTTCGGGTTCTTGTTTGGCATGGCACCAAACATTTTTTTTGTGCCATGCCAACCACCATCTTGTTGATTATTTCCATGAACTGGCAAGCATGGAGAATAAATAAAAATTATGGGACTGTAATAAACAAACATCAGAACCTAGCTAAATGGGAACTGTTTAGCTAGATTCTGATGCTTGTTTTTGATAATTATGCCCACAAATGCCTTTTCTGGGCACACAAAATCCCAGGTGCCCAGCTTATCATGAGTAGTGCTTCCCCAGCATTCTCTGTTTAAAAACACCAGGAATGTCTTGACTTCTGCAGCCCCAGCTTAAATTGTGCTGTTGGCTGCAGTGTTAGCTGTGAGATGCTCTTTTCCCCTGGTGTCTAGTGGCAGCCCCCTCACCCACCCACCGATCACTATCCCTGGTGTCTAGTGGCACCCTCCCACCCTTCAAACTCTGTCCCTGGTGTCTAGTGGCACCCTCCCACCCTTCAAACTCTGTCCCTAGTGTCTACTGGCACCCCCACCCTCCAATCGCTGTCCCTCATGTCTAGTGGCACCACCACCCTCCGATCACTGTCCCTGGTGTCTAGTGGCACCCCCATCCTCCAGTCACGTCCCTGGTGTCTAGTGGTACCCCTACCCTTGGACTGCTGTCCCTGCTGTCTAGTGGAACCACTCCACCTTCTGATCGCCGTCCCCAAATTTTTATTTAATAGTCCTTCCCCCCCCAGCCTGTTGTTTGATTTCTAGTGCTGACATCAGGGGCACAATCCCCGTATCAGCATTACAATTCCCCCAGCAATGTGTGATACTGGGGAGCCCATCCCAGTGTCCCTAAATATTTAACTTGTCCCTGTAAAAAGAAAATGGTCCCCGAAGTCTTTTTTTAAACCTGAAAAAAAGAAAATGGTCCCTCATCATCCCCACCATCCCCCTCTCCCATCCTGACCCTCCCACTGAGCACCCACCACCCACACCCTCCTTACCCTATACTTACCACCAGCGATCACAGGCTGTCATCTTCTGTGGATCAAGACACATCTGCACTCTTCAAAGCCGAACCATGAACGGAGGAATCAAGGTGAGTGCAGTATAATGTATTTCAATGGCGTTTTGAATTTATGTTCATAACTATGCCATTTTTATGACTTTTTTCACCAAATTTTCAACATAGCCTTTTTGGGACCCCACCTCATGAACACTGTCACTGTCATTTCATTAATTGGGCCCTGAAGGTGATTTCGTGGTCGCTGCATGAAATTACCTTTTGGGACTGAATAATGAAATTTCACCATCAATGTTCATTAGGTGGGGTCCCAAAAAGGTCATGTTGGAAATTTGGTGAGACAATCTTAAAAATGATAAGTTATGCATGTACACTGAAATTTTTCTAAGCACATGCATAACTTTGGTAATTTTCAATATTTTGACTCCAAATTTTCAACCTAGCCAATTTTTCACACCACCTCATAAACATGTACAGTTGTCATTTTTCACACCCTGTCCGAAACATGTTTTCACACCTGTGGCATGGAATGGCATTTGCCATGGATTTGAAAATTTCAGCTACGGTGTTTATGAGGTGAGGTCATAAGAAGACTATGTTAAAACAATGTTATTTTTATTTTATTTTTATTTCGATTTTGGTAACTGGGTAGGCCCACTGAGCCCTACAAGCAGTCCCCTTTTTCAGGGGTGACCCTGAGTTAATTACAGGTAATATAACAGTTACAGAGTAAGACATTTACAGGGGTTACAGAAACAGAAATACACAGATCAACAAGGTACAATCACTTATTTACACCTGACAATTTTCAAAATTTGTTAATATACTTAATACCTTATGTGGACATAGCAATACAGTGAGTAAATTAATTAGGATTTAGGGGCAAAGCCCTTGTGGTATCCATGGTAGCAAGTGCAGTGATTTAGTTCCAACAAGTGGGCCTTAAGTCCCCTTTTGAATCCTCCTAGGGAGTTACATTCCTGGAGGGTTGTTGGAAGTGTATTCCAGAGCTGAGGAATAAAGGTGTAAAAAGCCTGAGTCCCCTGTATGGACCTCACTTTAGATACCATTAGTAGCTGTCTGCTTGAGGACCCTAGTGTCCTGCAGTTCTGTTTTGCTGTAAGCAGTTCAGCAAGATTCGGGGGTGAACTGGCTTGCCTGAGCTTGTATGCCAGGCAAAGAGAAATGTATTGTAACCTCCCTTCCAAAGTGGGCAAGGATAGGGCATTTAGGGTCTGACAATGATGTTCTCTGGAAGGGGGGCCAGCTGCAAATCTATAGATTCTATGGAAAAGGGATCTAAGTTTATGCGTCTCGGTGTGCTTTAAAGAGTATAGTACAGGGCACCATACAGGAGGGTAGGTGGAAGGGTACCTTGTGCAATCTTGCAACAGGAGTCCTGAGTTAGATAGGGACTGAGGCGATATAGAAGCTTCTGGTTCAGTGACTTGGTAACTAGGTCAGTGTGAGTCTAAAAATTACAGCCCATGTCTATGGTGACTTAAAGGTACTTTATGGCTTCAACTACTTCGATTCTTGCCCCATTAGCTAGAGAGAGAAAGACAGCGTGTCAGCCCTGTCCAGACCCAGAGTCTTTGGACCAAATAATAAAGCCTTGTTTTTTTTCCCATTTAGGACCAGCTTATTGCTGTTCAGCCATTCCTGCAGCAACTGGAGGTCTTTTGACAATAAGGCATTAAGGACGTCAGTATCATTATTGGATCTATAGAGTACTGCTCATCCACATACAAGGTGACCTTTGCCTCACCACAATGTGTTGGCATGTCATTTATGAATATTAAGAACAACAGGGGCCTCAGGATAGAGCCCTGGGGGACCCTGTCCTGTATGGGACATTTATCCGAGATAGTACCCAGCCATCTAACCATTTGGGACCTGCCCTGAAGATAATTGCTGAACCATTGTACTGCCAGCCTGTCAAGGCTGATTAATTTCAATTTCATGAGGAGTAATTGGAGATCCACAAGGTTGAATTCTTTGGTGAGGTCTATGAAGACCACACCAGTGTGTAGTCCCTTATCCAGAGCTGAGAATACATCTGTGGTGAAATTTATTAAGGCTGTGTTTGTCCCATGATTCTTTCTGAATCCATGTTGTTTGGATGTGAAGATATTGTGTCTCTCAACATAGTCCACCACTTGACTGTACACAACCCTCTCCCGCACTTTGCTAAGGATGGACAGTAGGGATATTGGGTGGTAGTTTTCTACCTGTTCACATGCCCACCTTTGTGAATAGGCATGACCAGGGCCACTTTCCAGGGGGAGGAAACTTTCTCTTCAAGGAGGGATTGATTGAATAACCATGAGACTGGAGTGGCTATGACTGGGGCAGCAATCTTTAGTAGCTTGGGTTCAAGCTTATCATACCCAGCTGAACCTTGGGTGTTGATCCCTGTGAGTAGTTTTAGGACTTTTTGCCTGGTTATTAATTTGAAATGGAAGTCCGTGACGTTTGGATTACCTTTGGTATTATCTTGGGGGTAGAGATTGTCCCACGTTGTATGTCTTAAACTTTTCCAAATCCGTGAAGAATGTATTTATTGCCTTGGAGGCATCTATCGGGTTCTTGTGGCGAGTGCCATTAGCAACTATGTCACATCCTTCTTGTTTATTGCGGCCTTTTATCAGTGCATTAATTTTTGTTCTGAATTTTTTGGGATCAGAGAGGTTTGTTTCCTGTAGGCTTCTGAAGTGCCTCTTTTTGGCCCTTTTTAATTCAGTTTTACATTTATTTCTGAGTTCCCTGAAATACTGCCAGTTTTGGACATGGCCTGATGTTTTGAATTTACCCCATGCTCTATCTCTGTCCCTCATAATTTTTCTGAGGTCTTGGGAGAGCCACCTAGCTTTCTGCCCTTTGACCTGAGCTGTTTTAGAGGGGCGTGCTTATTGGAAATAGACACAACATTTTTAATGAAGAATTCAAAGGCAACAACTAGCTTTGGAGCTAGCTTTATTTGCAGCCAGTTGACCTTGGCCAGGGAATCGAGGAACAGGCATGGATCGAGTTTAGAATAGTCATGAGTCCAAAATACTCTAGGAGGGGTGTAGAGAAGTTGTTTTTCCATATGCCAAATGTGGGGGAATGATCATTCAATGAGTCTGTAAAGGTGCCCGACATTTTTTATCTGTCAGGGTTAGTGACTAGGATCCAGTCTAGGGTAGCGTGGTTACCAGTTTTCATATTTAGTCTGGTGGACTCCTGTATAATTTGCGTTAATTCAACCTCTGATAAGGAGGATTTAAGGTCTTCATTTGTTTGGGGACCCCAGTGCACAACAAAATCACCCAAGTTAACTTTTTCACACCGGGGAAGAGAAGGAATTATATCTATGAGGGACTTTAAGGATTCAGCAGCCGTCTTGGGAGGGTTATACACAGACCCTATGAGCAGTGATTTAGTCCCACCCAATAGGAGTTTTAGAAATACCGCCTCACAATCTGAGTTGCCAAGGTCAGGTAAGGGGACAGATGTGGTATTTAGGACTGACTTTACATAGATCAAGACCCCACTCCCCTTTTTTTCTCAGTCTGTCTTGTCTATATGACTTGTAGCCAGTTAGATCAACCTCATGGTCCAGAATATGGGGTTTGAGCCATGTTTCACTGAGGGCAATTAAGTCTGGGGAGTATAGGTTCACCCATGCCTCAAGTTTGTGCATTTTAGGTCTTAGGCTATTAATATTTATGTGTGACATTTTTAGCCCCTTGGCTATATCCCATTTGGACCTGTTGGAGGTGTCAGTCCTAGTATTGGCAAATGGAGGGCATGGGTTTTTGTCTACATCTCCTCCAAGCAGCAGCTTTGAACACCTTAGGAACTTAGCTAGATTCTATGAACTGGTAGGGGGTTCATTGTTTATAATCTCTAATATAGGCTGCAATCCAATATAGATTCCCACCTTGTTTGAGGCCTTGTAAATTCATTTTGGAATACTGCAGTGTGTCAAAAGGTTGCTCTGATAGGCCTTGGTGTTTCATGGGGTCAGCACACTGTGCAGTATGCTTATATATTTGATGCAGGATGTGGTCTGAGCCCAGCACAACTAGGATATACATGGAAGCAAGTATTACTCCCTGTACCATGCTTAGGAAAGGAGGGGAAAAAGAAAAGGAACACTTAGGGAGGGAATATAGCACAGAAATATGCATAGAGAGGCACTACTTGAAGTTTAGTGCCTGTCTCCAGGAAGTCCACCAGACCGAGTGCTCTGGTAACCCAAGGGGCTGCTTTGTCCACCAGTCCCCTGAGGGCTATGCTATGCAATGCCAGATCAATCAGAAACAAGCCGCAATTATTGCGGACTTGATTTCTTCGGTCGATCTGGCTTGCATCACGGAGACCTGGGTTGGGGACATTGCTGGCCCAGTTTTTGAGGCTGCCATCCCCTCTGAGTATACAGTGGTGCACTGCCCCCAGCAATGAATCTTCTTGGCTTGGTCATAACCTCCTCCAGATTATGTCTTCACTGGGCCTGTTGCAAGTTGTTTCTGCCGTGACACATCAGGTGGCCTCGCATTGGACTTGGTGTTCTCACTGGGGCTTGAGATAAATGATCTCAAGATTGATCTGGTGGTATGGTCTGATCACTGCATGGTGTGGTTCATGTTCAGGGCTCCCATCAGGTGCATCCCCCTACAGAGATGATGAGCTGTCATCCTTTGCAAGGATTGACCCTGGAGGGCTATTTGGCGGCAGCCAATCTATCTGGTGTGGGTAATGCATGTGGCGTAGGTGTTGGTGCCATGGTGGGCTCTTATAATAGAGTGCTATCTGACACCATTGACTCCCTTGCACCTGTCCATGTATGACCCAGATCTTCCTACCTGAGGTCCCCATGGTTTGATGGGGAACTTGGGGAGATGAAGAGAAAGGGTCGGAGGTTGGAACGCTGCTGGAGGAGGTTCAGCCTGCAGGAGGACAGACTGGCCCTGCATGTGCATTATAATGCATACCAGGTTGCAATCAACCATAAGAAGGCAGTGTTCCTGTCCAGGGAGATTGCCACCAGGAAGAACTGACCAGCTGTACTTTTTCGGACTGTGGACCGGCTACTTTGCCCAGCCTGTCTACAGCCGAAGAAGGTTTTTTTCTAATGCTGAATGTGAAGAGTTTTCTCAGTTCTTCTCGAACAGAGTGTCCAGTATCCAGCAGAGAGTTCCCCCAGTCAGCAATGCCATAGCTGGCAGTGATTGCCCGAAGTGTTCTGAGTGCACTCCTCCCAGTTAAGGGGAGTTTAGACCAGTGTAGGTAAGTGAGGTCATTGGGGTGGTGACCAATCTGAAGCACATCTTTCATGAATTGGACCCTGTGCCAACTCATTTTTTGATGAGATGCGTCAACGCCATTGGCCTGGTGTTTGCTCTGATTGTCCGGTGTTCCTTGTCTGAAGGTGCCTTTCCTGATGCCTTGAAGGAGGCATTGGTGTGACCACTCTTAAAGAAACCATCTTTGGACCCGGAGGTTAGGGCGAATTACTGACCTATTTCCAATCTTCCCTTTCTGGCGAAGATTGTGGAGAAGGTAGTGGTGCTTCAGTGGGAGAAGCACCGTGTGACCCATGAGTTGTATGAACACTTCCAGTCGGGGTTTCGGGTGAGGCATAGCACAGAAACTGCACTTGTTCAGGTGCAGAATGATGTCCTCCGGGCTAGAGATCGAGGAGAGAGGACAATTCTTGTTCTTCTTGATTTCTCTTCAGCATTTGACACTGTGAACCATTGTGTGTTGCTTGACCACCTCAGAGAACTCTGTGGACTCACCGGCACTGTCATCTGCTGGTTTGAGTCTTTTTTAATCAACAGGAGGCAACGTGTTGTGATGAGGAATTTCTCCTCCACCCCAGTCCCCTATCTTGCGGAGTATCTCAGGGGTTGGCATTAGCCCCAATGTTGTTCACAATGTATATACTGCCCCCTGGAGGGATCATTAGGAAGTATGGTTTGGGTTTTCATTGCTATGCTGATGATGCCCAGCTATACTTATCCTTTGCCCCAGGAACATCCATTGCGGTAGATGTGCTAAATAGCTGCCTTACTGAGATCAACAATGGGATGGCCTCTAGCTGGTTGTGACTAAACCCCAATAAGATGGAGGTATTGGTGGTGGAGTTGAACAGAGTGCATGATAGGATGGCCTGTGGATCAGAGACTGGACTTGTTCTGGGATCTATTCCATTGAAGGCCTCCTCTAGGGTGCAAAATCTTAATGTCATTCTGGATAGGAGTTTGACAATAGAGGCACAGATATCTTCCACCATCCAATCCTGTTTTTTCCACCTCAGAAATGTCACCAGGATAAAGCCCCTTGTTCTGCCTCTGGACCTCCCCACTTTGATACATGCCTTAGTTATATCAAGGCTTGACTACTGAAATGCACTTTACCTCAGGGTCGTGGGAGGCTCTCTCCTCAGACTGCAGCTAGTGCAGAATGCGGCTGCCCGGTTGCTTACTAGGCAGCCAAAGTTCTGTCATATTACACCTGTGTTGCAGGAGCTGCACTGGCTGCCGGTCAGGTGGAGGATCCTCTATAAGGTGGGTCTTCTCACCTATGAGGTCTTACATGGTCAGGGCCCTGGTTATCTGTTAGACCTTCTTGAACTGGCTCTCTCAGTTCACCCCCTCTGTTCCTCCTGTGGGGGCCCCCTGGTGATTCCCAGGATGAGGTTGAAATCAGCTGGTGACAGGGCATTTAGTGTCACTGCCCCCATCCTTAGGAATTCACTGCCCACTGGGGTTAAGGGGGCCCCTATGTTGAGGGTATTCAAAGCCCGCCTGAAAGCCCTCCTATTCACCCAGGCCTCTTTGGATTAAGCTGTCCATCCAGAGTTGCAATTACAGTTATTGGTAATTTGATGGTTAGTTTTTATTTATGGGGAATGCTCTTATGTGGGTTAATTATTTTTATGTCTATATATTTTTTCTTTTGATTTTATTCATCTTGTTTTTGGTGTGTATTCATTTATTTGTACGGCGCCCAGAGCCTCCAGGATTGCGCGTCTTTTAAAATAAATTTTGCCTTGCCTTGCCTTTAAGAGAGATGGAGTAAAGCAGCACTGAAAATATAGGGTCTCCACTTAATAAACTGTAGGGTGGATTAACTTTAGCATCTACTCTTCGGGAAGAGTAACTGATCAAAAAAACGCAGCAAGATTGACGCTATCTGAGAAAAGTTCCCCGAGCAGTACCAGGGTATAACGAGCTAATGACAGAACAGACACTTAGTCATATGACCACATTTAGATATAAAAGTCAGTGTGTACCTAGGGCATGTGGGAGAGGGTGGGTGGGGAGCCAGCTAAGCACCGCGGGTAGAGCACAGAGGTGCGACCCCAAGCATACCTTGAGCATGGTGTGTCAAAGGTTCAGACCACAATGGTGGTTCAAACAAAGGTGGCTTTCACCTTCAGCATAGGAACTGGGGAGAGTGGATCCTTCTGTATCCTGGTCCTCGGTGAAGGCTTCGTCGGTCCGGGTGGCGGCTCGAGCAGTCAGCAAGCCACAGTGATGGTCAGCCCAAGACCAGGCGAGGAAGCCTGAGGGGAGAAAAGGGCAGAAGACTAAGTACTGGAATCAGCAGGGGGGGCTACTTTCTAACAAAAGAACACGGAGGGGCTTAATCAGAAACAAAAGAACAGGGTGGGTCTACAGGGAAACAGTCTGGAAAGCAGGACAGAGAAATGAAAAACGGTCAGGAAAGCAGAAGCAGAGTAAGGGAAACAGTGACCAAGTACTCACACTTAAAAAACTTTAAGTTAGTACAACGGCTCCAAGAACTCCTAGTTCCCAGCAAATTAAGAAGTAAAATGAGCTTGCAGGCACAGAGAAATAGACAGGAAAGCAGGAGCACAGAAAAGAAAACAATACTGGAATGCACTCACTTAAGAATCTTACAATAAATAAACAGTACTTTTAAGTCCTAGAACCAAGCAGGTGAAGAACTTTGATTTTAACTACTGGTTCCTGGCAGGGCAAGACTATATAAAACAAGCCCAAAAGCAGCCAAAGTCTAGAATAAACAACTGCACTTTAGGAAATTAATTGCACACATCTAATAGATTTTAAATACAAGAACTTTGTTTTTAACTACTGGTTCCTAGCTGAGCAAGACTACATAAAACAAGCCCAAAAGCAGCCAAAAGGCTAGAACGAGCAATTGCACTTTAGGAAATTAATTGTACACATCTAATAAATTTTAAATACAAGAAAGCAGCAGTCAGAAGGCCAAATTGTTCAAATTAGCAAGTCACAGATGGGCTCTGGTGGAAGGAGCCAATCGGCCACCAGTAAAAAAGGCATCAAGAGAAATTCAGAAGTCTCTTTGTTTCAGGGGGGTAGAGTGTACAGAGGCGCAACCCAAGCGTACCTTGAGCACTGGTGTGTCAGAGGTTCAGACCGCAATGGTTCAAACAAAGGCAGCTTTCGTCTTCGGTGTAGGAACCAGGGGGAGCAGATCCTTCTGTATCCTGGTCCTAGGTGAGGGCTTTGGAGGTCCGGGTGGGTAGCTTGAGTAGTCAGTGCAAGCCGCAGTGGCGGTCAGCCCAAGACCGGGCAAGGAAGCCTTGAGCACTGATATGTCGGAGGTTCAGACTACAAGGGTGGTTCCAACAAAGGCGTTTTTCATCTTCAGCATAGAAACTGGGGGGGAGCAGATCCTTCTGTATCCCAGTCCTAGGTGAGGGCTTCAGAAGTCCAGGCGGATGGCTCAAGCAATCGGTGCAAGCCACAGTGGTGATCAGCCCGAGACCGGGTGAGGAAGCCTTGAGTGCTGGTATGTCAGAGGTTCGGACCACAAGGGTGGTTCGAACAAAGGCAGCTTTCGTCTTCAGTGTAGGAACCAGGGGGAGCGGATACTTCTGTATCTCAGTCATAGGTGAGGGCTTCAGAGGTCCGGGTGAGTGACTCGAGTAGTCGGTGCAAGCCATGGTGGCAGTCAAAAATGCCAAAGTTATGACCATTTGTTGAAATTTCACTACACATGCTTGTAACTTTGAACATTTTCAATATTTTGACCCAAGATTTTCAACATAGCCATTTTATTATCTTACCTTATGTATGTCACAGCTGTCATTGAAATCCTGACGAAAAAGTATTTTTGCACCTTTGGCATCTAATGGTGTTGCACTTGTGCAGAATTATGTTTTGGTGGGGATTTGAAAATTTTCTGTACGGGGTACATGAGGTGGGGTAATAAGATGGCTATGCTGACAATTTGGTTACTGTTGTCTTATAAATGGAAGCACAGGGCCCTCCAGCCCTGTGCATCCACAGCTACATACACATGCACATCTATGGAGGGATGAGACTGCATGGCCCAGAGGGATCTGCGCTCCCATAGGCACATAAGTATACGATTATACTATCTGAAAAAGTAAGGAAATAAATTGCAAAAAACTGCGTTAATGCTCTAGTTAGGGATAAATCCACAAAAGTAGGGAAATGTGGTGTTAGGGTTTTAAGAGCCAACACCCCACACCCACCCTGCACACGCCAATAAGTGTCAGGGTGTGTCTTGGGGTCATCGGCCGTAACGCTCACCTGATTCCATAGGTAAATAAGCTGAGATGGGTACAGTATAGGAGAATGCGGTGAGTGTTAGGCAACACCAAGGCACACACCCAACGCCTGTTAGTGTGCGCAGGGTGGGTGTGGGGTGTTAGTTTTTAAAACCCTAACACCACATTTCCCTACTTTTGTGGCTTTATCCTTAACTAGAGCATTAACTCAGTTTTTTGCAATATGCGTCTTTTAGATGAGACGTTAAACTGAGGTCCCATCTGCCTGTTCTGGTGGTAGTTCAGGTGGATGTTAAAGATCCCATGGCACTTCTCAAAAAGAGTAGGGGAATTTGTTTTTATTGAAAATTCATACAGAGCATACACAAAATACATAAATTATACAGAAAAAATATATAATTCATAAATCAATACAGGACATGTAGAAACACTATTTACATATATATTCAAGTAACTAGAGCATCATTATCGGTTATCCAAGGCATGTTCCTCCACATTTTCCCTACAGACTGTAAATTTCTAAACTTTAGTTCATCTAAGTATATGTTTTACAGTTACTTCGATATTCCTGATAGCAACTCTACGTAAGAAGTCTGCTTTTGTTGAAGTGTAAATAGACATCCCATATTCCAAATGTACCATTTAAAAACTGCAAGCACAATATGCAGTGTACTTTTTTCCCATCTCTCCCAACCATCTGGATAAAGACCATATATTAAATAGAGAATAAAGGATGGGAAGTGTGTGTTATGAGAATGTAATGCTCACCCAAGGTGTGGGATGCTACATAAACCCTGAGGGCGGGTTCCCGAGGGGTTTATCAAAGCATCCCACACCGAGGGTGAGCATTAAATTCAAATATGACACACTTCACCATCTTTTATTTTTTATAATAAAAGGTCAGCAATTTTTCTCCTGCTTGAGTTCAGTGTTCACACACACACACACACACATACACACACACTCTCTCTCTCACACACACACACACTCTCTCTCTCTCTCTCTCTCTTACAAACACAGACATACACACACACACAATCTCTGACTTCATCTGTCTTCTGCCCTCTACCTCCCTTCCTTAACATAGCTTTTTTTTGTTTCCATTTTGTTTATACTTTACAGCTAGTCTCTGACCTGATCGTGTCTACCACGCTTCCCTGGCACGCTCCCTTAAGCTCTAGTCATTTTGTCCTGAAACGGACAAACGGCAGGATCAACCAGATATTTTGCTGGGGAAAAGGCTGGATCAACCAGATACATGAAACAAATAAAAAAAAAAGGATGGACACGTCTTGTTTCGGAGGCTCCACGGGACGCGAGAGACGGAGCCACCATGTTTGTAAGAGAGTTTAGCCCGCCCCCACGCAGAACATAATCCAATGAGTGAGCGTCATCGACTGAGTGACTGGGCACGTGAATGTCGTAATAACCAGCTGGTTATTACGGCAAATAGCAACTGGTTCAGCCCATAGGAAAAATTGCTGGCCAGTAATTATATTTTGATAAGTAACCTGTGAAAATATGATGGTATTCCACTGACTTGCTACATAATCCCAGAAATCTTTTATATAAGAGCATAAAAAAAGAAATGTCCCATTGTCCCCAATTTTGATATACAGTGTGACCTAGCACATATCCGCTCTTCTAGTCTTTTATGTTTTTGATTTGCCTTTACATTTAGTCATTCACGACAACATAACCATTGAACATTATGAAATTTCTTAGGTACTCTCTTTTCCACAAGCAATCCTTGTAGAGCTGAGACACACTCTGGGGGACAATGTGGAAACATTTCTGTTTCAGAAAAAGAAGCACTCAACACTTGTTGATAAATTTGCTTCTTAGTTTTTGTAACAACATCCATACTTAAAATACTCCATATTTTTAATTTTACAAAAACTTCTTGAATGTATGCTGGTACCTGTACTGCAGCTCTTAGTATTTTTAGTTTGCCTGGTACCCATCCTGTAAACCAAGAGGCTACAGTACTCAAAAGGAGCCTTTTCCCACAGTGGCCAGTATCAACTAATAATGGTTTTATATTAGTAGAAATAAACTGACAATAAAAAAATAAAATAGGGTTAACCATGTTTAAACCGCCCTTTTGCACTGGCAAGTATATGATGTTCCTTTTCATCGGATTTAATCTGCTACCCCAAATAGTTTGAAAAAAATATTGAGTATTGCAGCTTCCCTTTGTTTTGGTGGTGGAAAAACAGCACTCATATAAAAAAAATAGGAAGTATGTTTTAACTAGATACACCCTTTTGGATTTGCTCATTTTCCATTTATTCCATCTGACTACCATTTCTTTCCCCTGTTGGATTTTTTTTATCCCAATTAAAAATTTCTGATTTTTCTGTTCCAAATTCTATTTCTAATATTTGTAATGGTTCTCTAGTCAAGGAAATACCTGCTACATGTGTATGGAGAGACTGTGTTTTCCTTAACTCCCTGCCTATGCACTTGGCTGAGTTTAAGACTACTCCTGAAGCAGCTCCATATTGTTCAAATAATCCCATTGCTATTTCTGCTGAATGTGCTTCTTTGATTAATAAGCATATGTCATCGGCATAGGCAATTGCAGTATATGGGACAACCTGCTATGAGAATGTTATAGGGGAGATAGCCTGGGTTTCATTTAATTTCCTGAGGAGAGGATCAAGACTAAAGATATATAACAGAGGGTTTATGGGACAGCCCTGTCTAACCCCTCTTCATATCGGTACCATTGCTCCACAAGCTCCATTGACTAGTGGAACAACTACGGCATTTTTATATAAAATCTTTAGCCAGGATACAAAAACTTCAGGTATACCATAGGGTGTTAAAGAATATCATAAAAATGTGTGGCTTACAGAATCGAAAGCTTTCTGCTACTCTAAAGAAAAAACATAATCCTCCAGACCTTGCAAATTATCTGGTTCAATAATCTCCCTGACTAAGATTAATGGATCAGTCAGAGACCTACCCGGAATTGTACAAAACTGCGTTGGTGAAATTAAATAGGTTGCAGCCTGTAATAACCTTTTATTCAAGAATTTTGCTAATACCTTAAACTCAACATTGAGCAGACTAATTGGTCTCCAGTTGTCTAAACACCTTTTATCCCCTTTTTTTATGTATAAAAGTTAATATAACTGTGGACAACCCCAGGGGAATATTTTCAGATGCTAAGAGATAATTAAAAACTATTGCTAACTCATTAAAAATTTCAGGGCCTATGAATTTATAGAGTTCTGCCATTAAACCATCCTGGCCTGGTGCCTTCCCTGTATTCAAGGCAGAAATTGCAGATTCTACCTCAAATGACTCTATAGGTCTAATAATAGCCTGAAGCATCTCTGGAGGACATTTAGGGATTTGAAGCTCCCCAACTACTAGCGAGGCTTTCTGCAAATTAAAATCCCCCTTCTTAAAGAGGGATCTCACATACGCAGAAATGGTATGTAAAATTTATTTTTACTTTGTTTGTAAAATGTTATCAGGATCAAAGACTGAGACCATCCTTTTCTTTTTAACTCTGTCATTACAACTCATGGAAGGGCAAATAATATCTGATTTTCCCTGAGTTCCGTAAGTTTATTGCATAGTTAGTGATGCTGCTTGCTTGTTGTGATATTCCCTCATTTTTTTGTTGTATCTCTATTTGTGTCAAATAGTTGTGTTTTGTAGTCTATGCGAAACTCATTAAACTTTGTAGTTGTTGCCTATATTTTTGATATTGTAGATGTTCTGCATATCTATTTGGTTTACTAATGGAAAGAAGCAAGTGTTGTAGCTCTAATTTTAAATCTTCCCACCACTGGGAAGGATCATCATATACCTCAAAACGTGATTTCTTACAGATAATGAAATATAAAATCTGCTGTTTAACAAATTCATACTGTAATAGAGGAGTTTAGTTTCCATATTCCTGGCCCATGCTTATTCTGGGAAGGCCCTACTGATACATATAGTTATTTGTGGTCCAAATATTCTACCACTTCTGTTTTAGCAGAATGTATAACCAGGCATTTATTGAGGAAAAATAAATCAATCCCCGTGACTAAGGACCCTTTTTGAAAAGTAGGGTCTGCTCTAGCCTTTTTTGAAAAATAGGCGTCCACTAAAGTCACCATTTGAATTGTGGATTGTAAAAAAGAACATACCACAATAAATCTTTTGTGTAGCAGTTGCTGTCCCTCTATCCTTTTTGGACAATCCACAGATAAAATCCCCCCCCCCCAAATAATATTTGGTACAGAAAATAAGTAAGGCCAGATTTGTCTGAAAACTGACACCCTTTCTGCTTTCTTTTGAGGGGCATAAATATTAATCAGTCTATAACAGCTACCCTCATACTTTATATCAAGAATCAACACTCTCCCTGGTATTAAATCTATAACCTTTAGCACCTGTGCCTCAAAACAGTGAAGAAATATCCCTACCCCAGTACACAGTTCTAGATCTAATGACCAATAAGTCACTCCTGTATACCATTCCCTTGTAGCTTTGGAAATTTCTAACACTGCATGAAGTCTAGTGTCCTGTACAACAATAATATCAACTTTGATAGATCTAAGATGCGAAAAGACTCCTCTCCTTAAGACTTGATTCTTAATACAATTTACATTAATTGTAAGCAAATTTAACCGCTGACACATTGTACAACAGATTTATATGCAACTTACCATGGAGGTTTAGTTGTTTCTGCCGCAGCACCTAGTTTCTTTTTTGTTGTCTTAGTTTTCCTGGCATTTTTTTCTCCTTTTTCTCTTTTATCTCACTAGAGTCTGAATCAGTCAGTCCCTCCTGTAGATTTGACTCTACAGAGGAACATACAGAGTCATTACCAGAACCCTCTTTACCTTCTACCAAGACTTGGAAATGGTTTGATGTGGAGGTTATCGAAATTTTGGGTACTTTAGGGGCCGGCTGTGAACATGCTTGCCTCCTTCTTGTAACCATCTTTTTTTTGTTCTGCCTCCTGTGGTGGGGGGGCATGATTGCTGTATCAGAAGTCACTGTATCCTTTACCACCTCCATTAATTCTACCTCAGCACTCAAAACTGTTTCTGAATGTGTACCCTGAGGTGGCTCTGGAATCTCCTGATTTGTATCCCTAGATTCTTCCACATGCTGTTGTTTTTCTAAAGGGGCCCCAGTGGTTTCTAAAGTATCTTTTATAGATAACATCAGGAGGGGGGGTAGTGCCCAACCCCCCCTTCAGTTGTGGATCTAGTTACCTTTATTGACTCCCTTTGTGCAAAGGCCATGAGGAGACACTGTTCCTCTGAATCTGTTGAATCATTAATTCTGTGAGCAGCCTTGGGACAACTTACATAAGAATGACCCTGTACCCCACACAAGTTACAAATTACCTCACTTCTACATTGACCACTTGTGTGGCCTCAGGTATTACACAAAGTACATTGTACACGGTCACATGCACTGCTAATATGTCCCAAGGATCCACACTTATAACATGTTTTAGGGTGTCCCTGGTAAAATAAGACACCCCTGTCCCCCTTAAAAAAACAATTTGGCAGATGTTGCAAACCTTGTTCAGTAGTACGTAAGATGACTCTCACCTTCCAAACCCCATCTAAATATTCTCTGAATCAAAAATGGCATCTGGATGGCCCACGACTGTACGTCTTTGCCTCAGCCAGTAGAGTAGGTCCATCACACTTACACCCTCATTACGGAAAAGAATCGTAACAGTTCTCTGTGCTGGCTTAGTCAAAGGGACAACTTCAAAGGGTGACCATAAGGGAGTGTTCTTTTCTTTCTGGTACCTGACCCAAAACTGTTCTAACCCACTATTAAGCTTAAAACTAACATCAAAAGAGGGTTCTCCCAAAACGTGAATTAAGGTATATAACCCAGAAGCAAGAAATTTCAAACTATCTTTCAATAAATTTCGCCCTATATACACCCTATCAGGGAACACCTCCAGACCTCCTTTATACACAATTCTGACAGCATTATGTCTTTTAGCTGAATAGACTGCTTGGTGAAAAAAGGAGGCATACGGCCATGAATGCGACCCTTCCCTAGGTTCACTAGTTTTATTTGCATTTGCATTTGTTCCTGTGCATTCTGAGCTAGAGTCATTTATGTCAGATAAGTCAGAAAGGTCCCTGCCATCCTCTTCAGGCCATTTTTTAGGTAGATTACCCACTCCAGAATCCTTGCTTTGTGCTGTTAGGTTAAGTTTTGACAGATTTAGTGCTGGATTTTGAGTTAGAGAAAGTGCTGGTGGAATTACCAGTGCTTCCTCACATTCAGAAATGCCAGTTTCAGTAATCTTAGAATGTGCATTCTTAATGGTATGCATATCTGCCATTGTTGCGGGCGCTTCTGTAAAGAAAATGGGTTGATTTGTTAGCGTCACTCTTGGGATCTGAATAGGTGTAAAACCTGACATCCATTGGCCTGACATTTGGGAACGGACCCATCCCGCAGCCTGGAGGGATTTGTCAACAGGCCAGGGTTCAACAGCTGGAGCTGAATCCATTAAGTCCGCCCAAGAAGTTTTCGAGGGAGCTACTTTTTTAAAGGTACAGGGTTGCAAATTATCTGTCTTTGCAGAGAATGAAAAAATCATCGCTTTGTCTTGTCCTTCACCCATTTTTTGGAAAACCACTCCCATGTCATTCAGTGCTTCATTTATTATTATTTTACAGTTTTCCTCTGTTACCATTTCCTGGCAATTATCGCCACCTGCAACCTGGTAGTTAGGGTCGGGCTTGTCCACTGCAGTAGTCTGCGTCTCTGCCAGCATTGTATATATCTCCTGTTTCTTCTGTAAAAACTTTTCTTCTTCCGATTTGAGCACGTTGTGCAAAGTTTTTATCACGTGCGATTTTAAACTGACTGTCTCTGTAACAATCTCTGAGTCCTGTTGTACAGTGTCTAGCTGCAATATCGGACTTGTAGTCTCTACAATCTCCATCTCTTCTTGCAGAATAAGCTCTGGTAGCCCTGCTGCATCAAAATAAACTTCAGTCTCTTGAGCTCTGACAGCTGGAGAGGAGACCCACTCTCCAACCTCCTGTACCTCCATATCCATCACAGTCTAGGCTCAGACTGAGTCAGCCATCTTCCCTGGTGTCCTGGCCAAATTTCCCCCTTTCACCAAAAATACCACCAACAGCTTAAAATCTTGTTCAATTTCAGTTGGCATCCAGTTGTTTCCTCTGGAAATAGGCAAAAGATTGTCTAGTCCTCCTTCCCAGTGAACAAAAACTAAAGAAATAAATTACACTGGTGCAGTATTGCCAGTATAGTTAGGGTTGATGAGGGTGTTTAATGTTAAAGGGCAATTTTTGGAGTGTAATCACTTTGTAATGGTTCAACTGATTGGAATGAAATTTGTCACACATAAGCCCCAGGGGTGGGTTTCTGTATGTGGTGCATTTCCTCTCAATACTTTATGTGGTTTCAGAGATACAGAGTGTTGAAAATACAGAAGGTTTTGGTCTTTTTGACAGTTTTTTTTGTCCACGTTTATCTCAGAAATGGTTTGAAGTTGTGGTTTGGAATTTTCAGAGTAGAAAGCCTTTGTCTCACAGATGTTCCGTTGAAGGTTTGGTGAAAAAATATTAAGCTGTTCAAAAGTTATTAAATTTAGAATTTCCCATTATTTCCTATGGGAAAAATAAATGTCCTGCATTAAAAAGGATTCTGCATTGCAAAAAGGATTGTGCATCGCAAAAGGATTGTGCATCACAAAAAGATTCTGCATCACAAAAGGATTCTGTGTTGCAAAATGATTCTGTGTCACAGGAGCCAGCACAAAACCTGTATCTCAGAAATGGCTTTAGCTTGTGGGCTGACATTTTCAGAGTAGAAAGCCTTGGACTCACGGATGTGTCTTTTGAAGTCTTGGAGTCATAAGCCCTAATGCTCACCCCATTCTCCTATAGTGTGCCCATCTCAGCTTATTTACTTATGGAATGGGGTGAGCGTTAGCGCTGGTGACTCCAAGTCACACATCTGTCAGTCTCTGCAGGGTGGGGGTGAGAGTATAAGGGCTGACAACTGCAAGGCACCTTCCTAATGCCTGTCAGTCTACACAGGGTGGAAGAGGGGTGTTAGAGCTGAAAAGTCTAACACCCCATTTCCATGCTTTTGTCACTTTCGTTCAACCCTAACTCATGCATGAATGAAGTTTTTGGATATATATATATATATAGTTATTACAGGGGTGAGGTTGAATGGTCACTTCTGTGTTAAACTCAAAATGTTGAAGTTTAATAACTTTACAGTTGTTCAACTGATCAATTTGCATGAAATTTTACATGTGCCATAAGAGACCAAAGATCTCTTAATGTGCCATGTTTCCTTCTGGTCAGATGCATGGATGCAGAAGTGTCAAAAATTGTGTAATTTACTGGTTTTTGATGATTCTTTGTCATGCTGCAGTGCAGAAATGGTTTGGAATTTTGGTCTGAGATTTTCAGGGCAGATAGGACTTGCCTTGTAGATGTGGCTTTTGCTGGTTTGGTAGAAACATACAGTAGTAATCTGTTCCAAAGTTATTCAGTTTTAAAATTTCCTATTATTTTCAGTGGAAGCAGTTTGATGTCCCGCTTGAAAAAGGTTCCTTTGTCGCAAATGGGTAATCCTTTTTTTGCAAACGGGTGATCCTGTAACACAAATAGGATATCTTTTTTCATGCAGCTTCCATTTTGTTTTACAGTTAGTGAGAGAAACAAAATCAAATAACTCAAAAAAAATTATGTGTTCAGTAAAAACCAACACATGTATCTTGCTTATCGGGACACCTCAGTTGAATTCTGCATTTAACTGTTACAGAAAGGCCATTGGATTTCTTTTTCACATTATAAATCTTTTTTCATGACTCATAATATGAAAAAAGACTATTTTTCATATCACGAGTCACAAAAAAGGATCCTTTTTCATGACGGAAAAATCCTTTCCCTGGCATCTAGTGGTATCTCCTACTCTTTGATCACTATCCCCATTGTTCTTTATATTTTCCCTAGTGTCTAGTGATACTCCCCACCCTCCAATCACCATCCCCATTGTTCCTTATATTTACCCTAGTGTCTCATGGCACCTTCCACCTTCCAACCACCATCCCTGTTGTTTGTTATATTTTCCTGGGTGTTTACTGGTACCCCACACCCTCCAATTGCCATTCCCATTGTTCCTTATATTTTTCCTGGTGTCTAGTGTCACCCGCTACCCTCAAATCACCATCCCTATTGTTCCTCATATTTTCTCTGGTGTCTAGTGGCTCCCCTCCCACTCTTTGATCACCATCCCTGTTATTTGTTATGTTTTCCCTGTTGTCTAGTGGTACCCCCATCCTCCAACTGCTATCCCCATCATTTGTTATATTTTTCCTGGTGTCAAGTGGCACCCCCACCCTCTGATCACTGTCCCCATTATTTTTATTTTCCCTGGTGGTTTAGTTGCACCCTCTACCTTCCTATCACCATTCCCTTAATGATTTATATTATTCCTGGTGTCTAGTGGCACCACCCACCTCCCATCGCAGTCCCAATAAGGAAAAATTAAACAGTTCCACATATTTATTTATTTATTTTTTAAAGAAACCCTGTAAAAAGGAAAAATGTTCATCGATGTCTGTTGCAGTGCCATTAGTCCCCCCAGTTGACCCTCCAACTCAGCATCCACCACCCCACCCACCCAAGTCCTTACTTATCCACTGGGGGTCCGATGCTGTAATCTTCTCTGGACCACAGACACGTCTTCACTCTTCAAAGCCAGACCACAAACTGAGGAAATCAGGTATGCGGTTTAATGTATTTCAATGGGATTTTGAACTTCATGGCATAACTTGGCCATTTCTGAATATTTTGCCCAACATTTTCAACAGGTCTTTTTGAGACCCCCACCTCATGAACAATGGCAGTGACATTAGATAACACAGTTCTGAAAGATGATTTTACAGTCATTGCATGAAATCACCTTTCAGGCAGGAGTTGAAAAATTTTTCCACTCTTGTTTATGAGATAGGGTCATAAGAAGGTCATGTTGAAAATTTGGTGTTAAAATATTGAAAAAACAACAAAGTTATGAGCTTATGTGGAAATTTACAAATACAGGCTCTTAACTTTGGTAACTTTCAATATTTTTACACCAATTTTTTACCACAGGCATTTTTTTCACATCACCTCATGAAGGTGACAGCTGTCATTTTTCAAATCCTGGCCAAAATGTGTTTTCGTGTCCCAAAAGTTAATTTCACAGGCACTTGGCAAAATCATCTTTCAGGCAGGATTTGAAAATTTTCAGTGCCCTTGTTCATGAGGTGGGGTCATGAGAAGGTTATGTTAAAAATTTGGGGTCAAAATATGTAAAAATATGAAAGTAATGTACATATGTTGAAATGTCATTACCCTCGCTCATAACTCTGGTAATTGTCAATAATTTGAATCCAAATTTTCAGAATAGCCATATTTTTACAACACTTCATGAATGTGACAGATGACATTTTCCAAATCCTCTCCAAACTGTCTTTTCACACCAGATATGTGAAATGACATTGCAGTGGCACAGAATGATATTTTTGATTGGGATTTGCAAATTTTCAGTTCTGGGTTCATGAGGTGGGGTCATAAGAAGGCTATGGTGACAATTTAGTTGCAGTTTTGCTAAATTTGGAAGCACTGGACCCAGATGGCCCTGCACTTCCACAGCAACATACATATGCACATCTATGGAAGGATGGGAGTGCAGGGTCCAGAGGGCCCTGAGCACTCATGGACAAATAAGGATATGATTACACTACCTCAAAAAGTATGCATGCTGGACCCTGCACTCCCATAGGCAAATGAAGATGTGATGATACTATTTCAAAAGTAAAGAAATTCATTTCAAAAACTTTGTTAATGCACTGGTTAGGGTTCAAGTGACAAAAATAAGGAAATGTGGCATTAGGGTTCCCAACCCTAACACCCCACTCCCACGCTGCAAGCAGCAACAGGCATGGGGTGTCCCTTGGGGTTCTCACCTGTTGGTGTGCGCAGTGTGGGGGTGAGGTGTTAGGGTTAGAAACCCTAGTGCCACATTTCCCTACTTTTGTCACTTCAACCCTAACTAGTGCACTAACAAATTTTTTTGCAATGAACATATATATATATCGCAAGACCTCATTTTACCATCTGAGTAATATCACCTGGATTAAGCACCTGATTCTGCCTGACAATCTTCTGACACTGGTCCATGCCTTTGTGACCTCTCAGTTGGATTACTGTAAATCCCTGTACCTCGGGTTTCTGGGGGTTGACATCTGCTGTCTGCAGCTCGTGCAGAATGAGGCAGCCAGTTTACTAACTGGGTTTTCAAGATCTAGCCATATTACACCTGTGCTGCGCAAGTGGCATTGGCTGCTAGTTCAATGGAGGTGCATGTTTAAGATTGACTTGCTGACTTTAAGCCCCTACAGGGACAGGGACAGGGACAGCACTATGTATAAGAGCTTCTGTGCTACTCTTGCCCCTCCCAACTGCTCTGCTTCACCGATGAGGGATTGCTAAAGATTCCCAGGGTGTAGTTGAAGACATCTGGTGCTCCAACATTTTCTTATGCAGCCCTTGCCCCATGGAATTTTCTACCTCGGGTTCAGGAGTGCCTGACTGTGGACAACTTTAAAGCCACACTGAAATCCCATCTTTTCAGGCTTGCCTTTTCATAATCTGATGTATGTTTTTTGCTGCTGTTACTGAGCTTTGATTATTTATGGTTTTATTCTGTTTTAATTGTTTTTACTGTGAAAGCACTTTGATATTTATGAATTGCACTATGCAAATAAAGCTATTGTGTGTGTGTGTGTGTGTGTGTGTGTGTGTGTGTGTTGTAATAAACTCTGTTAATGCATCAGTTAGGGTTAAAGTGGCAAAAGTAGGGAAATGTAACACCCCACATCACCTGCACACACCAACAGGCATCGGGGTGTACCTTGGAGTCATCAACCCTAATGCTCACCCCCATCAACCCTAATGTTCACCCCATTCCATAACTAAATAAGCTGGGATGGGTGCAGTATAGGAGAATGGGGTGATCGTTAGGGGTTGGAAACCCTACCACCACATTTCCCTACTTTTTTTGCTTTAACCCTAACTGATGCATTAACAGAGTTTTTTTCAACTAATGTCCTTACTTTTTCAGATAGTATAATCGTATCCTTATTTTTCTGTGGGAGCACACAGCCCTCCAGGCCCTGTGCTCCCATCCCTCCATCCCTCCATAGATGTGTATATGTATGTAGCTGTGAAAGCACAGGGCCCTCGGGACCCTGAGCTTCGATTTATAGGACAACAGTCACCAAATTGTCAGCATAGCCATCTTATTACCCCACTTCATGTATCTAGTACAGAAAATTTTAAAATCCCCACCAAAACGTAATTCTTCGCAAGTGCAACACCATCCAATGCCACAGGAGTGAAAACACATTTTGGCCAGGATTTGAAAAAAATGACAGCTATGACATACATGAGATGGGATAGTAAGAAGGTTATGTTGAAAATCTGGGGTGAAAATATCTAAAATTTCCAAAGTTATGAGCGTGCATAGCAAAATTGCAATGAATGGTCATAACTTTGTCATTTTTATATATATTCACCTCAATTTTCAACATAGCCTTCTTATGATCCCACCTCATGAAGAAGGGCAGAAAAAAATTCCAAATCCCACCAGAAAGGTGAATTCACCAAGTGACTGCTAAATCACTTTTCAGGCAGGAGTTGCATAATGACAGTCATATTGTTTATGAGGTGGCATTCCCAAAAGGCCATGTTGAAAATTTGGGGTCAAAATGTTAAGAAATGGCTGAGTTATGAAGCAAAGTTGAAAAACCTCATTGAAATATATTGAATGAAAGCACGAAATAGGATTCTGTTTGGCAAAAGGATCCTTTATCATGTTTTCCCATTGACAACAATGGGATTAGCATGGTGTAGAATCCTGTTTCACAGAAAAAAGATCCTTTATCTTGCTTTCCCATTGTAGTCAATGGGAAAGCATAATAAAGGATCCTTTTGCAAAACAGGACCCTAAATTGGGCTAATCCCATTGTAGTGAATGGGAAAGCACAATAAAGGATCCTCCTTCCCTGATGTCCAATCATTGTTCCCCTAGGAAAAAAGAAACATTCCTGGTAGTGTAGTGGTCCCTCTCCCCCAATGTCCCATCACTGTCCCTGTATGAAAAAAAAAGACATTGGGGGAGGGGAGAGGGACCACTAGACTACCAGGGGCATATTTTGTAGGTACGAGATGGCAATCAGACAATGGGGAAGTGGGAATGGGAAAACAAAATAATGGGGATGGCGACTGATGGGTGGGGGTGCCACTAGACACCAAGAACAGGCAATGGGGTGTGGGGGAGGGGGCAGCAAACACCACATAAACAGCGGCTCACATATCACACTTAAACTTTCAAGTATCTCAAGGGAATTAACAAGGTACAAGAGGGTAGTATCTTTCAGAAGAAGAGATGTGCAAGAACAAGGGGGCACAATTGGAAGATAGAGGGAGGACGGCTCAGAGGAAATGTTAGAAAGTATTTTTTTTTCACAGAGAGAGCTGTGGATGCATGGAACAGCCTTCCTGAGGAGGTTGTGGAGTCAGGAACAGTGGAAGAATTCAAGAATGCATGGGACAGGCATAAGGCAATTCTAGTGGGGGGCAGGAGGGAGTAAGCTGTTGATTAACTAGAATCTGCAGCTTATCCATCAGGTAGGGAAATGGGCAGACTGGGTGGGCCAAGCAGTCCTTATCTGCCATCAAATTCTATATTTCTATGTAAGCTGGCAGCAAGAGTTCCGCTATGGCTGCAGATGTCAAGAAATTCCAGCTGTTCTCCTACAGAGAATGCGGGGAAGTGTTCCTCTCAATAAGCTGGGCACCATGGATTTCTGGTGCCCAGAAAAGGTATTCATTGCCATCATTTTAAAAAACAAACATCAGAATGTAGATAAACAGGTCCAGTTTAGCTAGGTTCTGATGTTTATTTTTTCAAATCCATTCCATTTTATGTGTTCTCTTTTTCTCACTAACTGCCAGGCAAAATGGTTGCAGCTCAAAAAAGGATGTCCCACCTGTGACACAGGATGACCCATTTGTGAAAAGCGATTAGTGCCTGTGACAAAGAATCCTTTTTCATTCTGAACATTTATAATTTACCATGGAAAATAGTGGGAACTTCAACATTTAATAACTTTGGAACAGATCAATATTCTTTAACCAAACCTTCAAAGGCACATATGTGAGGCAAAGGCTTTCTACCCTGAACATTTCAGACCACAACTTAAAACAGTTTCTGAGATACAGGTGAACAAAGAAACAGCAAACAAATGCAGACATTTCTGTATTTTCAACACTCTGTATCTCAGAAACCACACAAGTGATTCAAACAGAATTTGCCACATCAACAAACCTACCCCATGAGATTACACATGCAAACTATCATGTAAATCTGTTGAACCATTGCAAAGTTATTAAAGTCCAAAAATTGGGCTTTAAAATAGAAGTGATCACTCAACCCTAACTATACTGGTGTGATAATGTATGTATATGTGTGTGTGTGTGTGTATGTGTGTGTATATATATATATATATATATATATATATATATATACATATATATATTGGGGTGGTGGATTGCTAAATTTGCTGGTTATCGGATCCAGATAATCACAAGGCATTATCCGACCGGATTGGGTATTTATCGGAACAGATAACAGAGGAGGCACGAGTGTATAGTAAGCTTCGCTAGCCATGCCAAAAGGTTAAATAAAATGAACAAATAAAATGAAAAAAAAAATTTGAAAGTAATGTGACTCAAAACACGACTTAAAAAGCAGTCAGTCCGTTCAGATGACAGCTCACTGAGAACAGGCTTTTTCCATATGCAGATGGCAGTCACAGCTTTATTTAATTCAGTCCAGCATTTATGCCTTAATTTTTACAGCCCCCAGATCCCATAGCTGCCCCTCTGCCCTGGCTTCTGGTAGGAGAGTTGATTCTGGAGGAGACTCCCCCTGCTTGTCGCATCCTCTGATTCACTATCCCCCTAGGTGCCAGGTGCTGCTATTCATTTGTATAGCAGCCTCAGCTGCATAGCACTCTCTTTTACCAATGGTGCCTACGAGCGCATTTAAAATATTTTTATTTATTTTCCCCTAAATGCCTCTGGACCACCTTTACTGTCTCTTATGTCCCTGGGGCAGGAGAACAGATGCGGACTATGTCAGAGCTGCTGCAGTGGCTTTACATTAAGCGTTGTCACTGAGCATGCACATTCACGATGCAAGGTGCGCGTCAGTGCGCTCCACTGCTTCACCTAATGTTTAGCTTTTGAATACCATGCTCCTCCAGTCCCCCCACCAGAGGGTTACACTCGGTGGCTGGCAGGAGCATTGGGAAGGCACTTAGAACCGGCACTTGCAGTGGGAGTGGCCAGGAGGGCAACTTAGGTAAGCCCCACCAATGGTATAGTTTAAATAAAATAGAAATGGAGTAAAACGGTATGAATACTGGGGATCAACCCGCTTCACAGGTGCTAAATGTGAAAGCACTAATCCGACTGCTACAAAGAAAGATATCTGATCGGATTGGATATATCTAAAACGGTCAAAATCCGACTGGATTATTTTATCAGATTGGATATCTGCCCATCCCTAATATATATATATATATATATATATATATATATATATATATTTAAAAGTTAGACTTTTCATTCACATTCCATTACAGCACACACATGTGTGTGTTTGAGATGTATTAAGATAGGTACACTGAGTCAGAGTTTGTTTACAGATGTGAACCAACAGAGAAGTTACAAGAGAGAGTGACACAGCAATCACAAATATAATGTCAACAACAGGTGCTTATGTAAGAACAATAAAATGCAAGGTACAAATAGTAAATTCCAGAGGAACAAAAACATAGCAAAAAGGGTGCAAAATATATGTTACTGTGGTACTAAAGATGAGACCTAGGTGACTGTGCAGCTTATGAAAGGCAAGAATCTTATAACAAACTGTGCAGTGCAAAAAATACAAAATTACAGAGTACACTCAATTTTAAATTATACAATACAATAAGCAGAAAAATGGGCAATAAGGGAAAGGGTGAATAACCATTGTTATTAAAATTATTTTCTTTGTTCACTATTGATATATTTTTTGTGTTTTTTTACAATAGTTTTTTTTTTTATTTAATAGTCTTGATTAAACTTTCTTTTTCTGGCACCTGTAGTTTGTTTTATATGCGCATGTATATTAGGGTTGGATGTGTTTAGTTAAAAATCACCATTTTCAGAGGGCGATATCTGGGCCTTTTTATGTCCTAGGACTCTGAAATATGGTACATATGTGTCTTCTCAGTCATACGGTCTCTTAACCCTCCAGATTTCAAGAGGATCAGTTATATGCTTTTGGAGATACTAAGGGCCAAAATTGCTGTATGTATTTTTGCCTGATTTGCTAGCTAAATTTTTGCATTCAGATAACTAAAATATGGTTTAGTGCTGAGATATGAAACCTACAGGTTTTGCAAATATCATATAGGAATAGGTCTTTCTGGGGTTTTGTTAAAAAAACTTTGTTTTTAAGTTAACTGTTATTAATTGGTCATGTGTGTGTGTGTGTTAAAGTAAAAATCACTGGGAAAACTGGCTAAAACAACGTGGACACTTTTTTCCATGTTAAATGCTCTACACTAACAAAAACGTTAAGCTAATGTAAGTTTTTAAAAACTTAAAAGTTAAGGGTAAGACTTAAGTGTTTGTAAGGGAGTGGTACTAAGAGGTACACAATGAAATTTGTTTAAATAAAGTAATTAGTTATAATTAATTAAAAATATAAATGTTCACAAAGTATTACTTTATGGATTTTTGTTTATAAAATGTACTCAAAATATAATTATTTTTAAGATTTGAAATATGACGATTTTTCTACTTTGCGTGCACTTTAAAATCTGTACATAATTTTACAAAATGTACTGAAAATACAGATATTTTTAAGATTTGCAGTATGGTGGTTTTCCTACTTTGCATGCACTTTAAAAAGGGTTTGCAATTTTCTAAAATGTACTGAAAATATGAATATTTTTAAGATTTGCAGTAGGATTTTTTTCTACTTTGTGTGGACTTTGAAAAGTGTTCATGAGGGATGCTGTAATGGAGGGATAGCTGGGGGCAAATGAAGGCTTCTGACAATGCATATCAGTCAATCACAACACTTCTATTAATATTTTATTAAAAGAAGGATGAGAAGGAAGGATGTAAGGGCTAGTAGGTGTGTTGACTTGCAGGTTTTGCTCTTATCCAGGGATGGGGGGGCTTGATTATATTATGCAAGGGTGGGGGAATGTAGGATTTTGGGAGGGCGAGGTGGCATGTTCCAGAGATGCAGCCCGCATCAGTCACTACACTTCCTCTACTATTATATTATAAGGAGAAGGGGAGGAGGAGGAGGAGGAGGAAGAGGAAGATGGGAGCTAGTAGGGGTGTTGGGTGATTTTTTTTGCTCTGACCTGAGAACAGGGGACTTGTTATATATTGTGGAAGAGTGAGGGAAATAGCATTGGGTGGGGAGAGGTGGCAAGCATCAACTGCTTTATTATCGGGAGGGGGATATTTCAGATTTTAGGATCTAGGATATTGGATACTCTGCTATCCTGCATCTGGTTTGATAGCCAATGTGTTTTTAGGATATCCGATTTTGAGAACCAGTATCCTAAAATCCTAGTATCCTAAAAAACACCTATTATCCAATCTCTTTTTGAAATGGATTATCTGAGTAACCCTACTTCTGAGTACAGCAGTCACCTGCATTCTGTACAGTTTTAACTGATGTCAGTCAGAATATAATTGGAAAATTTGTATTTTAACTGCATCAAAAACATACCATACAAGAAAATGTGTTGGACACTTGGTTTCCAGTACAAAGGCCCAAATGGTCCCATAGCCTGCAGGAGCAGGGAATTATGGTACATAACTGTCCATGGAATGACTGCTGTGTTCGTTCCCCTCTGCAGAAGTCCTTCTGGCATTTTGGTTTTCAAGGGCATGAGTAAATGAAGATACGACGCAAATTTCTTAAGAAATAAGGAAATTTATAGCAAAAAAATACATTAATGTTCATTGGGGTTTGCTATATCACAAAATGCAAACTGCATACAGGTTGGAAATAAACTATTAGGGTAGCAAACACAAAGCCTATAAAGTTTGGAAATCTTATATTTGGGTTCTTATGTCTAAATCCCACCAACATTACCATGTCCCCTACCCTTATAACTGCATCCATCCATCTGGGAGGGGAACCATAGTGATCAGTGGTCAGTTTAAATGTTATTTAGATGCACGTTCAAACTAGCCAAGGGGGATGGTGGAAGAAAAAGAGGAAGCAGAAACTGCCCCCCCCCCCCAAGTAGGCCGAGATGGAGTGTAGGGAGATCCCAAAGGGTGAGAGTTCTACAACAGAACAACTTAATCAATGAGGTAGGGGCTTAGCAAAGGAGGAAGGGGGGAAATGAAGCAGGCAGGTGAATAGAGGGAAGAAGGGGAAACAAAAGTAAACAGTGGAAAGTGACAAGCAAAGCACTAACAAAATCTGGAAGGCCATGTGTGCTAATTCTAGGAGTCTGGGAAATAAGATCCCAAACCTAGAGGTGTTCATGGCAGAGGCCAACCTGGATATTATGGCCATTACCGAGTCATGGTGTACTGACAGCCATGACTGGGACATGGTCATACCAGGCTACATGATATTCAGAAGGGAAAGAGTAGGAAGGAAAGGAGGGGGAGTAATACCTTATGTGAAGGAAAGCCTAAAAGCAACAGAAATACAGGGGATTCAGGAGGCAGAGATGCTGTAGGTCACCCTCCAGTCAGGAAACGGAGCCACTATTTGGACAGGTGTGATCTACATACTTCTGGCACAGGTGAAAGACTTACATAAGGTAATGATAGAAGCAATTAGCAAAGTGGCAGAAAGGGGGAGGTGTTGCAGGTGGGGGACTTCAATATGCTGGATGTAGATTGAAGCCTCCCTGCTGCAGCTTCAGCTAAAAGTATGGACACCCTGGACTCCTGGCAGGGGACGTTCCTCAGGCAACTAGTCAGTGAACCCACTAATGATGGGGCAATACTGGACCTGGTGCTTACTAACAGTAACAGGATTGCAGACGTCAGGGTAGGAAGCCATCTGGGGTCCAGTGATCATCATACAGTGTGGTTCAACATAAGAACAGCTGCAAAATCTAACCACACAGTGGCAAGAGTCCTGGACTTCAGAAGGGCTGATTTTACTAAGATGGGTGAATACCTCAAAAATGACTTGGCAGGGGGAGATGATGACCTAGAGGAGTAGGGGTAAGGTGGATCAAGCTAAAAGAAGACATAGTGAAGGCAACAGTCCTCTGTGTCAAGTAAGTAAGCAAAAGTAAAAGAAAGAGGAGACCACTGTGTTTCTTGAAAGAGGTTGCAGAAAAGGTAAAGGCTAAAACAGTGGCATTCAGAAGGTATAAGGAGATGCAGAGAGAGGAGGATAGGGAGTATGGGTGCTATGCACAATTCAGGTGCAGGTAAGTGAAAATATCATGTACCCCGCCCGCACAGCAGCACACCCACAGACAGGTGTGCCCATACTGGCATGCACAAACACCGGCCACCTGTCCGCTGCTCCACCCCCCCAGTGCACAGGACTCCACAGGGTGGCATGGGAAGAAGTCATCATCTTGGCCAGGTATCCAATGGGATGCCCCCCTGGGACCACTAGTTGATCCCTCGTGTAGGGAGGCACAGGTCTGAAGCTGTGCATGCCGATTGCAGGCACCCAGACCTGCACAGCACCATCCCATCCCATCCCAGTGCTGCCACTCCCATCCATTGCTGGGCACTTGCCCTGTCAGCTGCCCCTACTGTCTCCAGCTGCCCAGTAGTCAGGGGGCAGCATGGAGAGCCCTGTCCCCATCCCAGGGAGGCTGACAGCCTGTGTCCATGGGGGTGCACAGTGAGTTATGGCAGGGTCCTCCTGCCGTAACCTGTGCCCCACTCTGCACCTATGCGACCAGCACTACGCAGGTTAGTGCATACCGTGTAGTGCTGGCATGCCCCTGGAACACCTCCCGCCCACCCCCCGGAGCATAGCTATCCATGCGACCAGGGGATTGGGGGCATAACCCCTGTACACCCATGTCATGAATGCCAAGCAGCCACCACTCCATGGCATTCACGCGCACGATGCCAGCGCCGCCTGTAGGGCGTGTTGGCATCGTGTATAGGGCCCTATATTAGGGAAAATAGAGAAAGGCAAGCAAATAAGTAAGGACAGCAAATGCACAAACTGAGGAAAGGATAGCTCAAAGAGTACCAAAAGAAGACAAGACATTTTTTAGGTATGTTAGCAAAAAAAGGAAGACAAAGGGAGGGAAGGGGTGACTGTATGGAGGGGGGCTCAAGAAAAAGCAAACATCTTGAACAAATACTTCTGCTCAGTGTTCACAGTAGAAGGGAATGGACCACAAAACAGTGTCAGGAGCTTTGATGGGAATGAAATGGACACAAGTCTGTTTTCTGTGGAGAGAGTCTGGAAAGCACTTGTTAACCTGAAGGTAGATAAAGCTATGAGGCTAGACGAGGTACATCCAAGGGTGCTGAGGGAGCTTGGAAGGTACTAGCTGTACCTCTGACAGATCTTTTCAACAGATCACTGGAGACCAGAGTGGTCCCAGAGGACTGGAGAAGGGCAGATATACACCCACTTCACAAATGTAGTAGTAAGGAAGAGGCGGACGATTATAGGCCTGACAGTCTGACATCAGTGGTGGATTAGTTAATGGAAACACTATTAAAGGAAAGGATTGTGGGATATCTTGTATCCAGTGGATTACAGGACACAAGGCAGCATGTTTTCACAGAGGGAAGGTCATGCCAAACTAATCAGATTTCTTTGACTTGTTGACCAATGATCTGGATCAAGGAGAAGTGATGGACATGGCCTGCCTGGATTTCAGCAAGGCTTTCAACACCGTTCCACAGAGGAGACTAGCTGGGTAACTTAGGGATGGGTAATAAGGTGATAACCTGGGTAAGAAACTGGTTGGTGTATAGGACACAGACAGTAGTGGTAAACGTAGTTCACTCCAAGGAAGAGAAGGTGACCAGAGGGGTACCTAAGGTATCCCTTGTGGGACTAGTCCTCTTCAATGTCTTATAAGTGACATATCAGTGGAACTGGATGGGAAGTTCTTCCTCTTTGTGGATGACAGCAAGATTTGAAACAGAGTGAACACTCCGGAAGGGGGTGGAAACGATGGGCAGGGATCTGAAAAGACTGAAAGAGTGGTCAAGTATGGCAGCTTGGTTTTAATGCAAAAAAAGTGCAAAATAATGTACCTGGCCCTTAGAAACCCAGGAGTGGAGTACAGAATGGGTGGAGTGATATTAACAAAGACCAAGCGGGATAAAGACCTAGGGGTAATCATACTGGATGACCTAAAGTTGGCCAGGAAGTGTGACAAGGCAGTCAGAAAGGCTAGTGTGATACTGGGGTGCACAGGAAGGGGTACTGAATGCCAGTAGAAAGAGGGAGATGGTGCTGCCCCTATATAGATGGCTGGTTAGATCCCACCTTGAGTACTGTGTCCAGTTCTGAAGAGTACATCTCAGGAAGAACACGGACAGAGTGGAGGCGATCCAGAGGAGGGCTACCAAAATGGTGCAGGGCCTGCATCAAAAACTCTATGAGGAAAGGCTAAATGAGCTAAATATGTACACCTTGGAGGTGAGGAGGGAGAGGGGGATATGATGGAAACCTTTAAATACCTCACGGCAGTTAATAAGGTACAGAAGGGAGGTATCTATTAGAGAAACAGGTACTCTAGAACAAGGGGAAGTGCTACTCTATGAAGCTGAAGGGGGTAAATTCAAAACTGATGTGAAGAAGTACTTCTTCACAGAAAGGGTGGTGAATACCTGGAACAGCCTTCCAGCAGAGGTAGTGGGGTCAAAAACAGTGGGGTTCAAAAATGCCTGGGACAGGCACAAGGGATTCATTGGGGTAAGGAACTGGGGGAAGAGACTGCACCATAGATCAAGTAGGGTGTACAGCAAAAAATGAAAAAAAAGGAGAGACTGGGTGGGCCCAGCAGCCCTTACCTGCCATCACATTCTATGTTTCTATTGACCCCAGGATTGTCAACAGGTATGAAGCCATAGATCAATGGTGTGGTACTTCATGCAGGGTCAACATATTAAAATTGGTATATAGCAACCCTAATCCCCACCCCTACCCTCATGACTGATGACTTTGCTGTAAATAATTTGTTGGTATAAGTTAACAAAGCTGTCCAGAGGTTAACAGACATTCACTTCCAAAAGGATCAAGAAAAACTGGCAGACATTATTGGTCTAGACTTCTACAGAAAATATAAAATGTAAAGATCTGATGAAAAGTACCTCACATTTTGCAAAAATGCAAAACATAGGTGACTCTGTGCTGATTCAGGATGGAGTTAACAGAAGGTGGTAACAAAACATTTGGGGCCCCATATTTAGACAAAAATGCAACCGCAATGCAAATGTTTGTGCTGCACTTCCCTAGTGCTCCCCTGGCTGCTGTAATATTCAGCCACATAGTGAGCAGCATTATGCAATTAAACACCAGGCCATGTTGGCGCAGCGCTAAGTGAAAGTGCACTGCCCTGACATGGACCTGGCCTGTATATAGCCCACAGGGATAGCGCTGCCTGAAATGGAATAGCACCAAGAGCTCTGTGAAATATATTACCCTGTACATGCAAATGAGCCCACTGAGCATGCAAGGTGCTAAGGGTTGCATGCCCATTATAGGCTCATTTGCATGGGATGCTTCAGCCCCTTAGCACCCCTTGCACTCTGAACAGTAAGCCCTGGTTACATAGTGGTCCCTCACCCCTCAATCATGCCTCATAGCTCCAAGTAATACTGCCTCACAACCCACTGTGACCCCTCCAATTGCTTCACAGAGCTCCCACTAATATTTCCTGATGGTCCAGCAAGGTTTTATTCAATCATTCCTCCCGAGCCTTCTGACTCCCAGCAGGGCCACTGTAGAGAGTTATGTATGTAGACATACAGAGTGATTTCTTTCAAAGACTGTGGAGTCTCTGTAAATCTACCCTGGTGGCATTGTCAGATTCCCCACCCACCACCCCTGTTGCCCATTCACGCAGTTTTGAATGAGTCCCTAGTGATCTGGTTAACACCTAACAACCTCCTACTGAACCCACCCACTGATATCCTACCTCCCTTCATTCCTCCTCACCCCAGTGGCCGCTGGTCCTCTCAGCTCAGTACAGTGACCAGCACATTCCTCCTTTCACCTCCACAACCAGCAGCCATATGAGTTGTTATTGAGCATGCATACAGAGAAAAGCTGTTTCTACTGTACTCACACTCACTTACAGAGCTTACGGTGGCAAGCTGTGGAGGTGAGAGGAGTGCCAGTCACTACTTCAAGTTGAGAGAAACTCCAGCGACCAGAGTGGGGTGGGGGTGTTGAGACATAGGATGTCTGTGGGTGGGGGCTGTTGGGGGGCCACCGGACCACCATGGACTCATTGCAAATTATGTGAACAGGCAATTGGGGGATGGAGGAACTACTATGTCACCAGGGTACATTTAATAGAGACATGAAACCAAAACACGGCACAAGACTCTGCACTCTTTGAAAAGAAATCACTTTTATGTAAATATACATACATCGCTACAGTACAGCACACATCAGAGGATAAGAGAGCTCAGAGGAGCAATTGTGGGGGGTGAGGTCACAGTAGACAACAGGGAATATTACTGGAAGCTCTGTGGAGCAGTTCATACCTCTCAACCTCTTGCCTCCTGAATCAGGGACAAGGCTTAAAAAAATCAGAGACAAAGATCCAAAATCAGGGACACATCTTAAGAATTGATACTATTCATTCAGAATGCTGATAGAATAAGATGATTTGTGTTAAGATGCATTTCCCGAAGAAGAACAAGTCTGAATCTTTAATATTTGACATTATTTTGTGAATTTAATCCCACTCTTCTGTCACAAAAACACAAATTTTACGAGGAACAGAGGAAAATTTTGAGGCAAAATCAGGGACATCCCTGAAAATCAGGGACAGTTGAGAGGCATGGAGCAGTTAGTGGGTGGATCACACTGGACCACCAGGGAATATTACTGGGATCTATGAGAAGCAATTCAGGTGGGGGGGATCACATTGGACTGCCAGGGAATATTACTGGGAGCTCTGAGGAGTGATCGGGAATGGGGGGTCATGCTGGACCACCAGGGAATTTTACTAGATGCCATGAGGACTGATCAGGGGTGGGGGGAGAGCACAATAGACTACCAGTGAATATTGCTGGGCACTCTGAGGAGCCACTGGGGGAATCAGGGGTCACACTGGACCACAAAGGAATATTACTGGGAGCTATAAGGAGAAATCAGGAGGTGGGGGAGTTACACTTCACCACCAGGGAATGTGTAGCAGGGCTCAACTGGGAGAACAGTGGTGGGCAGCTGCAGTACAGCCACCCTGCTTTTGGGGGAGTGGGAGCGTGAGCTTAGCATTCCCATTTAGACATAAATTTTGGTGGTGGTAAATAGTACTGCTTAGGGGTGCTGCACTGCAAACTGTTGAATATACCACTGCACCAGTAAGCATGAGGAGACTCCCTCACTTACGTGGAGCATAATGGTATCTTAGTGCTTTGACAGTGCCGGGTTTGACAGGTGTTCCCAGGACCCCTGAATACGGCACAGCCGGAAGCGCTCATGCAAGCCTGCGTTAACTTTTGAATATCAGAGCCTTAGTTTCCAGTCCTTAGGGGGTTATTTAATATCCATGTCAGGAAAATGTAAGGGCCACAGTGCTTCATTTAACTTTTGAGTGTACACTATTTGATGACGAGCACAGATGGTGACTACTGCCAATCTGGAAAGATTTAGGGTGAGATTCTAAAAGGTGAGAAGACTTGGGGTGCTTGTTGTTTTCTACATCAGAAAAAAAAACATTTTGCTATACCCACTTTTGTTCACAAGGCCATAGTAAAATTAAAATGTGGGTATTTTGTACATTAAGCGCTTTACTACCGTACTACAATTTATGGGTTGATTTTTAGAATGTATGTATGTATTTTTGTGTTATGCATGTTATAATTTGAATTTTACATACTATTTGTAGCAATAAAGTTTGAAACAATATATATGCATATATTATTAGTGCCTCTATAGTGTAGCATGCTAATGGTTTAGTCCAGTTGCAGCACAACATTCATTGTATGTACAGTACATGTGTATATTTATTTGTCCTGCAACATTTCAGAGTTTTATTCCTTGGACAATGAGAGATTATCACCCAAATATGGAATCTATTGCAATTTAACTGCACAATTATTCATATGGATGCAGACTAGTAAGTCACTCAATACTGACAAAGTAAGTTCTGAACATGAATTGCCACTGTCAATCAGCTGTAGCACTGTAGCACTACTGGTCAACATGGCAGCTGACAGCTCCACAAGTGTAGTGTGTGAGACGCTCTTTACAGTGTGTCAGGAGCTGTCAAAAGAACAGTTTTGATTGGCTAACATCTACAGTGGGATTTATTACACGCTAAAACAATTTGAAGCAGGTGCACACAAGGGAAGAGGCAAGGTTATTGCTATGATTTATATCAGGAGAGGAGGATGTTATTACATTTTTGGTGCTGCCATCTTTAACATAGGTCAACCATAAATAAATATTTAATTATAGATACTGTATGCATAAACAGTACAGATAAAACCCAATTCTGACAGAACTTACTAAAAAAAGTTTGCTTTAACCTTCTATTTTTCCACTTCTTCCAGATCACCAGGCTCTGCTACAGCATGTCCACAAGCCCTTGTCCCTTCTTCTACCAGAGCAGTCACCAATGCCTCAGAAAGCCACTGTCTGTTCCCTTATATGTTGTCCCACTCTGGGTGCGGCTGACCAGAAAGGAGTGCATGCTGGCACTTTCCTGCTCAGAGAAGGAGAGACAGGGGACCTACAGATTCATGATTTGCAACTGGGGCAGTGAAAGCATGATTCTACTATTGCTTTCACCTGGTTTTCATCCTCCCTGTGACTCCCTGCCCACCCCACTGGGGCGCAGTCCACAACAGGAACTTCCCCACCACACTTTGACTGACACGCACTGGCAGAGGACAGGACATATGCCATCATAATGCTATACTGTGTATTACCATGCTGCATTACAATGATGACAAGATTACACCCATTTCTCTAGAGCCAAAGCCCCCTGGACCACCAAAGGCAGTTATGTAAATGCAGGAGCCAACTGCCATCCCCAACATAGGAGGCATCTGAGACAGACACTTAGCACTGCCTCCATCCCAATGTGTGATGACCTTAGTTTAAGACTTGAACCTAGGTCAGCAGGATAAGTTTATGATTAGAAAAGGGAAGGTTCCCTTTTTGGGAGGCAGTATAACACAGTGGTTTAAGGCTCTGAGCTGCAAATCTGATGACATTCAGCAGACTAAACCTGGGTTTGAATCCCACAGCTTCCACTTGCATACTATGTGACCCTGAGCAAGTCACTTAACTTCCCTGTGCTCCCAGGTCGCACCTGTAAAAAAGCTTTCAGCTTAGTGTGCTACTCCTGGTTAAACAACTAAAAAAAAAAAAAAAAAGGTTCCAAGATGCCCATGGTACCTATAGGGGCTGTAATGAAGTAGTCATATGAGCTAGTCCTGCGAATGACTGATCCAGAGCAAAAAGGTGAGGGTGCTCAACTCCTATTACTTTGTTAAATGTTTTTTTATATATGATAGAAGTTCAAATCCACAATACACCAAAAGTTCTGCCAATGTTTCATGGCCTCATATCACTTTGCCCAGGGCAAACAGTGATATTTTTTATCACTTGTTTTCTTTTGGCAATGGAGACTGCTGCAGTGTTTCCTGTTGGTTAGGGGGACAGCTGCAGCACTCAGAATTACAGGATATGGGCACTCGTACACAGCGAGGCAGAGTTAAGTACAGGATAAAGCACCGATCTGGCAAGCCAGATAATTTATGAGGACACATAAGGCAGAAATGAAACAAAACAAGTGGTAAAACATAACACCACTCACCCTGGACAAAGCGGTGTTGGCTGCCCTTTTGGAGTACAGTGGATTTGAACCTGCATCAAATAAAAAGCAGAGAGCATGATCCAGGCACATCATTCTATTCTTGATGCAGTCTGCCACATGCCAAATGTATCTAAAGCTTTGAATGCTACTTTCAAAGGTTCAGGTATATTTGTAGTATTTTCCATGGTTTTCAGCAAAAAATGATGCATGTGTCATTTTGGGGTGCAATTTTCATCAATTCCAGATGCAAGTTAGACCACTTTTTAGGTAATATGACTTGCATCCAAATCCCGATGCTGGGTCCCTGAAGGTTTTCTGAAACTCCTGCCCCACGATTAAGCCATCATGGAGCCAGAAAATATTATTTTAATTATTACAAATCAAGCCAATTATATTCATACTTTGTCTAGTAATGATGCTTTATCTTGCAATGCATATAAATAACCTTGCACTATATATATATATATATATAATTTATTTATGCCTCCTTTGCCACTGACCCCTTCCACTCCCCCCAGCCCACCTAGCCCCATAACCCACCATCCCCAGGTCTTATTCTTGTTCCAAAATTCCCCCAGGGCTAGAAGAGGGAGGGCTGTCCTCCCCACACCCAGTGACCCAATCCAGACATAGAACCATGGCCTGGTTGTTGGTGTGGGGCCTGTGGTAGGCCATCTGACATCATCCTGCCAGCGGGGCCTTTTCTATTTTTCTCTCCCTTGCCCTGCTCACCTCCCCAGCATCAGGCGTTGCCTTGACAGAGCCTCATATTGTGCTAGCGTACCCCTGTGGGAGAAGCAAACTGCCTGGCCCACTGCAGGGGTTGCTAGGACAGTGGAACCAGGTGCCCAGCCTCCCGGGCAGGAAGTGCTGCTACATGGCAGTGTCTCCCCAGCCCTTAGGACCACATGACTGACTTCCCGGGCTCCTTACTGAATCCAGGTTGTACCCACTGAGAACCCGGGTGGCCCATATAAGATATGTTTAAACCTGAAAGTTATTTATAGCTGGCGCATAATGTTTTACTTACAATTTATTAAGACCAGCAAACTGAGAAGCAGCATCTCATTTTCAATGGGGTCCTAAATATACAGCAAAAAAAGTGGAAAGGAGCGTAACTCAACACAACACTATTATTTATATACAGTATGCATTTATTTGCCACCACCACATCATAGAGGCATTCTAGTGATCAGAAAGCCAGAAGTACATAGTACCATGCTAGTATATAGATCACCATATTAGATGAGTTCTGACTGTGCATTTACATGCATTTAGTTCATCGTGCACCAAGTTTGGTTCACTTAGTGCATTTCATTGCATATTAAACATTTTGGTGTGTGTATTAATTGTTTTAGATTTAAATTGATGCATCCAGTCTTTGAAGAAGTGTGTACACAAAACATTGGTATATATTTGGATGTAGCGTGGCAAATAAAAGATACATATAAATAATAGTCCTCAGTTAATTTCCTCTCTCTTTTTTTCTGTTTCACACAGTCTTTGGGGGCCTATCTACTTGTGCACTATTTCTGTACCTAAAGGGCAAGCTTCTCCTGGCTTTTCCTCTTTCCTACATGTACCCAATTTTACAGCTGGGAGGACTGAAGCAAAGGAAGGTCAAATGGTTTGCTTAAGGTCACAGAATAATTCAGTGGCCGTAGTGGGAGTCAAACATATAATCTAGTGTTTTACAGCACAGTGTGCTAGTCTCTGATCCACACTTTCTGCTTTCATGCTGTTGTGGGAGACTTATGCAGTTAAGCATGTCAAGCCAGCAAATTAGACTTTCTCTGATGAAAAAAAAAAATTATCAATTTTGTACTTATCTTACCAAACAGTTGCAATGCTGTATTGTTCTTAATCTTATCCTCAGAAGTGATAGTGCTGTTGGCTTGGTGGCACTGGTGGAAGCACACTGCTCCTGCAAGTAAAGATGTTGCTCAGACTCAGGAGTGCTCTTCTTGCTGCTTGAGTGCCTACTGCGGTGGAAGGCGATCAGGTTTGACATTGTGGGTCAGATTTTCAAAAGCAGGTGTAGTGCCTGTGTCAATACTTGTGGCTATGCTGTGTGGCGTCGCAGGTGAGCCATGTCCAAATCCTGCAAGTGCACCTGATTTTCTAACATCAGATGCAGCACTTGGACTTGCTTTATGTCAGCTTGTGCCTAAGACTAACTCAAACTGCTTCTAGAGGCACACAAGAGGCCCCAGCATTGACATGTGCTAGACAATGGAAATATGGTCTAGCAGTCACCTTATTGATGCAAGGTATAGAAAATCCCATTTGTTTGCTGCAAGTCTGGTACAGCACATCTCTGATGCACCCTGGACTTGCGGCAACAATGAACTTTGAAACTCCAGCCTCATGTATCCTTAGCCAGCATCAATGTGGCTGCTTTGGCACTGGGGAGGTGGGACGGACAAAGTGGGTAAAAATCCCTGGGGCCGTGAATGAAAGTGATGGCCCTAACATGCAGCTCAACAGGCTCAGCTCCCAGCTCCCCACTCTCCTACAGTATGAAAAGTTAATCGAGGCCAATGTCTGGTGCAACCAAATCAGACAGTGGGGATCCCAATGGTGTGCACAGTGCAGGGAATGGTCTGGTCTTCAGACACAGAAGGAAGACTGTTACCTGGATGGGAGAGATGGGGGACCAACCAGGTGAGCAAATGGATGAAGGCAAGATCACCAGAGGACATAAACAGTGAATTTAGAAAGTGGTATTGCTGCCCTTTTATATACTGTAGTATCCTGAGCTATCTTTATGCTACCATGAAGTTTTCTTTTACTGCACAGAGATCATCAAATAGATTAATATAAAAAATCAATTGTTAAAATAGTGCACAGTTGATTTTAAAATTACTTTTCTATTTGATTACAGTCTACTCTGCTGACACATCATTTTAAAGTTTAGATAGTACAATATTAGCCAATCAAACCTGTCATATTTAATGACATACTTTCCTTTTTCTCCTTACATTCTTGACTTTCATAAAAGTACCAGTGGGTATTCCACACCAAAGTACTATTAAAATGATTAATTTAAAGTTCAGGTGCAAGATAGGGTCAGGGAGGAAATGCTACTGAATGCAGTGAGAGCTTCAAGATAAATTTGATGTTCAGAGCATCATTTTTGATGCATTTTCTATTTTGTCATCAAGGGAAGTATGATGGGTGACATGTCAATGATCACAATGCTTTGGTGCAATGTATTGTGATGGGCTTTTCATAAAAATTAGCTGACAATGTCATGACTATACAAGCAAATTTATAGCTTTCATACTGGACTGCCATTCCCAAAGCAGTTTCCAATCACTTGAGCTTTTTATTACATTTATTGTTCTTTTATTGTTCAGCCAACTGTAAACATTGAGATTGCAGACAAATATATGTTTGGCTGGATATAAAGCCAGTAATGAAAAAAGCAAGGGAAAGCAGAATTAATTTAAATCATTTGTGATATGGATGGGAACGTACTGACAGCCCATGTCAGCTGCCTGCAGTACATTTCAAAACTTGAAGCAGACTTGTTAATACAACTTAAATATTTAAATGTTTTAAAATAATTGTGCAATACTAGTAGCCTTTCTTCAGATTTGATGATGTGGGCATAATTATAAACAGAAAAATAGCTATCAAACCATGTATGACAAGACAGTGATTTCATCAAGGCATTCTGATGGTATCAAACCACAAAAGCAAAGCTAGAGTGAGTGGTATGTCATTAGGATCTCACGATGAGATCACATGCCTCATTGCATTTGGTCTGGTGGCTATTATTTTATTAGTACTAAATATAGTTTTAGTTATTTTAAATGAAAAATTCCACCTCAAAGTCAGACTGGTAGCACAGCAATAGCACTACCACTTTCTGCTGCATCGTACCCAGTTCAGAAGAGGACTCGAGTCACATGGGGGTTGGCCGGAAGGAGAGAGGATACAGTTTCTCATGGACGTCTCACCTTTCTCAGGAAGGGGGTACAGGTTACTCTGCTTCTTACTGACTGCCTGGTGGAAGCCTGATGGCAGCACAGTGGGAGCATCACATCAGGAAGGGAAGCCTCTGGGTGCTGATATGCATGCACCATGCATCATTACACATTCTGCAGCCCTGTGATGAAAACTCAGGTGGAAAACCCTGGACAAGCAGGTTGAAGCTGTAGTCTTTCACAGGCCCTACACCACTGCCTGGGTTCCTCTGCAAAAAAATTAGAATTGTGCTCCACAGGGCCTGGCCAGCCCTGACAGCCCCACTACAGAGGTGGGGGGGATCCATGGGGAACTCACTGAAGAGAGGTAAGTTCCAAGTTCCAGAGAAGGTGGGTGAAGGGTCTGGGAGGAATGCAGCTGATAGGGGTCAGTTGACAACTAAGGTGAGAAACACTTTGATAAAAAATAACTCCACCTCTAGGTGCCACCTAATGGTCCAGCAGCAGCGAATCATGCCACTGTTCCTGCCATCTACAATCAGGAGCTGACTCAGGAGCCAGCCAGGTGGCCCTGGAGGGGGAATGAAAAAGGAGGGACACCATCAGATTCCAGCACCACAGCAACTCCTAAAGAGAGCTGCAGAGCTTGATCTGCCACAGGATGTTGTGTGTGCACTGGCAAAACAGCTTGCCATTACCAGGCACCGTGGGGGAGGTGGATGATGAGAAAAATATGGGGGTGAAACACAACCACTATCAGGATGACAGTCAGTGATACCTTTGGGCCCTGCAACATGGACCTCACAAACCTGACAGATCGGTGGGGATAGTGTGAGACAGGGCTGGTGGAGCCTCCACAGAGCATAGCTCCAGGCCCATGGACTGAGTTGTCAGTAGGTGGTGGAGAAACAGCTACACGAAAAAAAGGACCTGCCCACACACAGCTTCTTAATAACCCACTCCACATGCTACCCTGACTACATGCTTTAAAACTAAATCTGATCTCCAACTCCTTATCCCCTCGGTGAAACATGAAATTAAATGCCGTTTCTGATACATTGAAAAACACATCCATCTGCTCAATCTCTCCTACCCACCTGCTCTCCTGAATTAGACTAGCAACAGTTGTTATTTTTTAGTATTTTAGTGTTCTTTATTTACTTATACCGTCCAGTGACTAGCTACAACTCCTTGCAACTGTATTTACATTTTTCTGCCCAACTGAGTGTAGTTGGGCTAAAAAAAACATTAAAAGTGAGGAGTTATCATTTACCATTGGACATTTTGCAAATAAAATTAAGGGCACTAGAATGTCAAGAACTGTTGTTAAACTGATTTGGAGCAGTGGGTGGGTATGGGGTGGGTTTTTAAAATGTACAAGAACATGGCAATTATTTTCACATTTCACGGTGGTGGGCTGAAGAGTTGACAGTCAGGGTCAGTTTTAAAATGCATACTCAGGACAGCAGTGGGTGTCTTATTAAGCAACTGGCAGTGGGCAGTTGGTTTTTCAATTTAAACAAAGGCAGGCTTATTTATAGACTACTGGTAGAGACCTCACTTTTGGGTGCTGTACCGCTGATGTGACACAGTATTATTAGCTTTTATAAATCATATGTCAAACCACATGTGGATCATGGATCCCCTTTCTGGACATCTTATCAAAGGCAAGACATTAACCTTCTAGAAAACATTCAAAAAAGGGCAACTAAACTAATCACTAAAAGCAACAAGACTGCGCACACGGACTAGGTGGTGCTACAGGAACCTGATGAAAGTCAGGCTGTGGCTCATTACACAAAGTCAAGTAGGCGCCACATTGTTATGACTTGACTTTATTACAGAAAATGGTCGACACGATGCCCCTGACATGTTTCAGAGTTTCATCCTTTCTCAAAGGCTCCTTTGAGAAAGGAGGAATCTCCAAAACATGTCAGGCACTTTGTCTGTCATTTTCTGCAATAAAATGTAAGTCATTGCTATTAAGTGTGGCGTCCTGCTTTGTCTTTTGTGTGAGCTAGGAACTCATTGCAGCATAAACTAACCACTAGCTTGAAACAGAGATTATACAAGTATAGATTAAAGGAACTACATTTAATATCACTGGAGCAAAGGAGACTAAGGGGAGACTATTCATACTTCTTCAACATAACAGAAAAACAAGAATTAATTTCAGCTGATAACATCACTCCCCTGGTAAGACCTCTTGCTGTTAGGTCCCATAACAAACAATTTGAAATACAGAGAGCAAACACTACTAAGAGACACAATTATTTCACCATTAGGGCCCCAAGACTTTGGAACAAACTGCTTCAGTATTTGGTGGAACTCAATGACTTTGATCACGTCAAGAGAACTTGACAAATACATTGGCTTCTAATGCAATGGCCATACAGTGTGGGAGGCAGTCACGATGGGCTAAAGCCTTCTTCTGTCTACAGCCAATCAAGTATTTATTTATTTTATTTGTTTAGCATTTGTTGACCAGGTAGGTACACTAGACAAGCTATATGCCTATTTTCAGGTACGACCCGGGAGAGTACAGTGAAAAATATAGGTTCAAACAAGGCAAAAATGACAAGAGGGTAATGTACATAGTTACAGGAGAGCAAGATGAACAGATAGTCTACAGTAGGCAGTAAATAGGTAAAAATATACATATACATACGGAATAAATAGACTAAGACATTCAATGGCAATTACATTGTTATGAATAACATCCTGATGACACAGCAGTGGCACAACTACATCTGAGAAGGGTGTGTATTTCATAAGCTATCCTACCAGACACTGTACTGTAATCTATTCTAGCTATTATATTCTTAATGGGAAAGCATACTGTACTTTGCCATACTGTATCAAAAGCCTACAGTGATAAAACGTAATGGTACAGTATCTAAGAAGAAGCTTAGATGCTTTATTTGAAGCCATTCTTTTGATTAAGGGGTGCAGTTTGGGCAGAATTAGGGTATTACTAGGTTTTCCTTGAGCACTTTTGCTGAGCGATTAGTAGGTCTATAGCATAACGTTACAGGTTGCTCTTATGGTTTCTGTATATGTAGTATTATGCTTAACCAAAGCAATAGTAAAATTTATATTTAAATGATTTCCTGGAATTAGGATACAATTAATCTTAGGTGGCTTATTCACAGTGAAGCTGTAAAGACATTTTTAATACTGTATTATATACTTGTGCAAAGACATAAAAAGATGCATTAGCACAACACAATGAAAATTTATTTTATAGATGTACCACTATTATGCACTTGACTTTGGAAGAGATTACTTGTAGCCCTAGAGCAAAAGAATATTTCATTTCTAGTATGATTAGACTCAGTTCTAAAATGCTCTTAACACATCAGATTATGTTAAAATTAAATTTAACAGAAAAGATTAAAATATTAATTTCCCACATCAGCCAGGGGCCACATATAACATGTTAACCACAAGAAAAACCTTTTCTAAAATGACCTTATCCAAATTATTGATGCATATATGTAAAACATTTAAATTTATTTCTCCCCAATTTCTCTCTTTTTTTGTCCTCACCCACTCTGTTTACAGACTTTTTCTTTCGCCAGCATGTACAGTATTGCCTTATTTTCAAAAGAGGTTTCAGATTTGTATGCCTAAGTAATATTTTGTCTGACAGCCTCACTTTAAAATAGGCAACTGCACTTGCAATACTTCAAGTTAGTTAAAGCATGCCCCATGTTGCAAAATGGCAGTGAGCACATTTTGGTTTTCTTAAGATGGGCCCATGGGAGAGTACATATGGCACAGCACACATACAGCCTGAAATAATTAACCGGGGGCATGGAGTTCATTTATCTGGACCTCAAGGTCATTTTCAGAACTTAAGACCTGCCATGGAAGAACTGACTACTGATAACCTAAGCTAATGTTCCTCCATGGCAGGTCTTGAGTTCTGAAAAGTAGATTTATTCCTACGAGCTTTGTGAATTAAGTAAAGAAGGAAAAATCAAATGGCAAGGATCCAATATAAACTTGGCAAATACCCTATATGATGTAAGGGTTTGTTTCAAAATACAAAAAAGCATTTCATTATGTGAATTTGTGTCGCAAATGTGTCGCAAATGTGATTTGCCAACATAGGTTATGTTTAAAAATTCTGCCAGTGTTATTTGTAGACTATCATCACCCTACACATCACATTTATGAACATTTGTACAGTAAACAGCACAACATATATAACCAGCTATTAACTCTATCCCTCACCAACATACTGAATCCATCCTTCTCTCTCTCTCTCTCTCTCTCTCTCTCTCTCTCTCTCTCTCTCTCAGCCATCCCTCAAGCCTGAAAAATGGCCAAAGACCTACCCCTCCACAAGGGCAGTGACCATTCCTCTCCAGGGAACTACCATCCCATCTCCCTACTCCATACCCTGGCGAAACTCCAGGAAGACCTCGTACTCTCTAGGCTCACCTCCTTCCTCGACAACATCTCCTTCCACACCCTCTTCCAGTCATGTTTCAGAAAGTCCCACTCTACAGTATCCTCCCTCCTTCGTGTTACAGACTCCATTTTTACCACTATTGACAAAGGCCACCTCACCTCTGCCATCTTCATAAACCTGGCAAAAGCCTTTAACTCAATGTCCCAGCATCTCCTCCTCAATAAACTGGCAGCCACAGGCCTCTCTTCCTCTGCAGTGAAACTGCTCCAGTCCTATCTCTCAGACCGCCAGCAGTCTTTACAATTTGAAAATGTGTTATCCCCTCCTCTCACTACCTATGCAGGCATCCCCCAAGACTCTATCTTGGGGACAATTATTTTCTCTGTCTTCATAAATTACCTTTCCTCTGTCTGGGTCACAATGAACATTCACACGTGCACAGATGGTACAGTGCTCTACCTGACAGCTCCCTCTAGCAATGCATTGAAACCCCTCTCTAACATGACTTCCTCAGCATTATACAATGGTTTAGCACAAGTTAACTCACAATGAATATGAAAAAGACTGTATCAATGACCTTTGGCTTCTCCCAGAAGCTTGCTAAACTCCAGTGCCCCCGCCCCAACCGTTGACACCCTCAATGGCACCAAATTGAAATCTATGTCTGCCTTCAAATACTTGGGAGTTTGGCTCAACCCCAAATTGGATTTCTCCCATCACAATGACACCCTACACACCAAACTCCATCCATAACTAGGAGCTTTGTATTGTTCCAAAGACTGTCTAACCCTCCCTATTCGTCATGAGCTTGTCACAAAATTTGTTCTTCCCTTGTTTGACTACACAAATATGGTTTTTGGCTCAGCCCCTTCCTCCTCATTTATCAAGCTCAACACCTTGTGTAACACCTTCTGCCATTTTGCCACCAATCCCACCCCCCACTCACCATTGTTCACTTTACTTTGCACTCTCAGTCCTTCCTCTCCCCCTCTGCCATCAACTTCACAGTGCGTCCTTCATAGCTAAATATTGGTTTAACTCTCTCCCAACTTATCTCTCCTTTCTTCTCTTGACTGCCACTCCAGTGCCTCTGACTACACCCTCCATTCCAAAGATTCATGCACTTTCTCAAACCCTCAAGTGCACACCTTTTCACATATATATTTTTTTTTTCAATATGTAAAATGTTCCTGGCCATCCACAGATGTATGCCAAAATCAGGGATTTGAGGAACAAGAATTTTGTTTTCTTAAATAAGCCTTTAAAAGTTAGTCTTGTAAGCTCAAGAGGATATTAAGGTAACACATAATTTTTGTAAAGTATGGTGGTGTCCTTACAGAATATGAGGAATTTTTAAAATGTAGACAATCAGTGTTTAGACAGCTAACTTTATTTATATTCATTTAGCCCAAACAGGACAGCTGAGATGCAACTTGTTTTCAGTGGGGTCCTGCTTCTACCCAATTTACAGTTAAGTGGACCAAAGCACAAGAAGATACCCAGTAAAAATATTTAAAAAAAAAACATGACCTTCAGACACAATCCAGCTAATTTTGGATTCATTTTCTGTATTTTGCCCTCACTCAGACTGACAAAGGAAATCTGCATGACAATAGGAAATTTATCTCCCTGACTTTATTTGGTCCTCCTGCTTTGCCTCTGCTGAAGTCACAATTCCATTTATGTGGCACCACCATCAGTTGCTGTGGAAATTATTATGATTTCACAAACAGAAGACAGAAGATTATGGTTTCAACAGAAGAGAAAGCAGAAGAAGGCAATGACATCTGAGACGCACAGATCCTGTTTTCATGTAAATAACAACAGTAATAAGGAGTGAGGAAGATAAAGTATTCGAAAGTCATGTTTTAAAGTAGCAGTATTTGTTAGTCACCACGTATTTTGTTTTCCATCAATAATGTTTTTCCTGGAAGAAACATCAATATACCCAGTTTTTTTTTACTTTATTTTCTTTCATTCCTGAACTAAGATACTGGATTTTAAAGTTTTTAGAAGTTCTTGCTCCAGTTCATGCACACCATGAAAAAAAATTAAATACTGTGATCTGGTGCAGTGCTGTTTACTATCAGAAACATTTGCTAGCACCATCCTAATACAGCCACAGTATTAATCTAGTATGTGCATTTAACAGGTAACCTTAATGTAGGAGTTGATTTAACATTGGAAGTGGAGTCCATCTTTAATTATCTGAGTCAGTATTACTCAATTATATTTTAAAGCTGTTTTCAATATATCTAAGGAAATTAAAAATACACAGAATGAATATAAGGCTGTCAGAAATACATTTTTGCAAAAAAGCAACTGTTTGATGAAATGTTTTGTCCAACTAACAAATACTGCTGCTTTAATAAATGTTCCCAAAGACTGGAGAATCTCTCTTTGAGTGACTTGAGATGACACAATGAGCACATGCTATTGGTTTGCTTTGAATGTGCAGTGCTCTCTGACTGATTTGGCATTTTCTTTGTAGCTCCAGAGCAAATTTCTGTTTTTTTCCCCTGTAGATTACATTATTCCCCACGGACGCTGCATTGTTGTATTTCCCGTATAACCAATACAAATCTATAGGACCTATATCCCTGTTGATGGCTCCTTTTCCCTTTAAAATACTGGAGTCCCTGTAAATATGGGAGCCCTGAATCTGTTACACCACCTCCAAGAAGATGACTATATTAGGTGTACAAGGCTGACTCACCCTTTAGAAAATCAGCCCTACAGTATAGTGTTACCCATACATCACTGGTATTTGGGATGCAGAATTATTGTGTGATTGTGCACTTCCCCTGCTACAGTCTTGATCCAGCAGTGTGAGAACCTCCTCAGTGGTCCTCAGATCTCTCATTACTTCCTCTCCTCTTTAATCCCAGGGGGCCAACTCTGTATGAAGCAATGCATAGCCTTGTCTAGCATGCCAAGAACCACTAATTTGCTGTAGTGTCAATAGTCTGAATTCTTCTGATCAAAACAGCAGTGCTGGGGCTTGATCCTTCTGACTTACAGCAGTGCATCACTGAAGAAATGCGTGAAACCAGCTGATCACCATCTATGCTTCGTCTCCCCAGTCCTTAGGCTGGACAGCATTTGTAAATGGTACAGCCTGACAACAGGACTACCATACAGCAGTGCAGACAAACAAAGCAGAAATATCATAAGATTAAGGGGAAAGACAATCATAGGATAATGCTGATGATCTGATAGGTTCAGAAACAGAGGTGCCAAAAGGCAGACGTAGTGATTCTATTACATATCAAACTGAAATGAAAAAAAAGGCATACACAATGTCCCAGCATTTTTTAACCCAGATGATTTTATATCAATGAAAGACACTGTAGGAGCCCTGACATTTTGGAGGCCTTGGGGAAAATTATGATCATGCCAGAAATACAGCCATAAAGGTAAAAATGTTTTGCAAATCCCATCATATCGTTACAGGTGCTCAACGTGCCATTAAGATAAGGTATTTGTTTCCAACAATAGGAAGCTGTAAGTTTACATAGCCACATCTTGCAAATCAAAGGTCTGGAAACTCTATCTCTTTACAGCTTTACAAAAGTCCCAAATACTGTACATTTCACAACTGCCATAATTGAGGTTTCAGTATGTGAAAAGGTATCAAATATGTTTTTGCATACATATTTCAAAATGCAATATAAAGCAGCACTGTGGGCTTTAGACAGGAATAAACCTCAGCTATGTGTCTCAGTTGCATTTTCCCCATTTGGTAAAGACTTTTCTCTTTTTAGCATGAAATTCTTTATTTAACCTTTCAATGACAATTCTCATTTTTAAACTACTATGACCTGGCAGCATGCAGCTAAAATTGTGGTGACTGTTAATGGCAGTTTTATTGGACACTCTGCTTATAGTTCACATTTCGAGGTCTGTATATAATTGATCTTTCTACCCTATATGAGAAATAGTGCAATAAGTTGGTTGCAGCACCATTACAGATATAGAGAAATAATAATGATGTCACCTTGAGATTCAAAGATCGTGTGATAGTAATACACACCAAGCTCATTTCTCCCAACTGTGATGACCTCTTTGGTACTAAATCTTAACAATCTCAGCATTATTTTTGAATTATTCATGTTAGCCTTTTCCCTTACTACAAAATCAAGGGAAATGAATGCATCCTATTCTGTCATCTCGATAGGTATTTTGGTAAAATACAAAATGTTATTCAGAGTCTCAGCCTGCTGGTTTATACCACAGCAGGTCCACGGACTGTCCTGAATATACACTTGCTGATTTTTAGCATTTGTGACCTAGAAAATGTATGGCTGTGTAATAAACACTATTATAAGCAGTAATGAAATTAGAATTACAGGATGCAATAAAAAGTCATTCAATTCAGTTTAATGGTGGCAATGTAGGCAAACTAATAGTATAAAAACATATTTCTATAGTTGTGAATATTTCCATTACAGTAGTTTGATAATATAGGTATGGCAACTGATTTTTGCTGTTCAATCAATCCTTTGCTTTTATAGAGCAATCTACAGAAACCTACATTTGGGGGATTAGTATGATGCAGAGTAAACAAAGTTTGTGATTTTGACATGTGCAGCATATTTAAAATATATAGGTTTATATCAAATTGTATTATGAAAACAAGAAAATCTTTGTCGCACATGAAATTAATCACCTTAAACAATAAATATGTGCACTACAATGCATATTTGCATACTTGGATTTTTGTTAATGTGGCCCTACAGTCTTTATAAATTCTTCAGCATTTTCAGTGGCCATAGGAACTTGATTACAACAGACAGTTCTTAGAAATGGGAGCTACAGTATGTATATTAACGAGAAAATGCTGTAAAACATGAGAATATTGCAAACGATAATTGAAATCTAAAAAAAAAAAAAAAATAAGGCAAAATGTTTTTAAGGATCTAGTCCTCATCCAGGGTTGAAAGTGTTAGATTTCCCGAAAATCATGGACTTAAAGAGCTGAGTGTTTACTGCAAATTGTGGTTGGTGCCAGAGCCTCATCAAATACATTTGTAAATTGCTGGGTTGGGATGATTGAGTGGTTTTTGTGGCCTGCAACTTGGCCACTTGTGGTGGCAAACTAAAGACATGGTTACCCATGTCTTACATTTTGATGCTTAAACAGGAACATGTTTTCTTAATCTAACCTCCCTTACATTTTTCCAGGGACAAAAAGTTCCCTAACATTGTTTCAAGTACAAAGGTTTAGTTTTATAAAAGAGGTATTTAAGCTTGAAATTTATATTTGCACAAAACAAAAAACGTTACAGATGTCAGAATGGAGTAAATCACATATTTTAGGGATGCAACAGTGCTCTGCTGAAATAAACAAATGTGGAAGCTGTGAAGCATATCAAAATTAGTGACCCACTGCCAGTAAATTCAATGCTTTATAACTCTAGATCAAAGTAACAATAATTTACAGGCCCAGTCCACACAGCCCTGCACATCACTACATAGGTGTGCAAATCAATCTAGAATGTATGGAGGCCCCCACCATAGGTGTGGAGGTCTCTGTGCATTCATAACAAATAGGCAAGGCAAGTTACCAGAAGCTCTGAGTGTCTCACAGTACAAAACAGCAATTCAGTAAAATACAGTTCAAATAAAGTCAATAAAATATAATAACAGGAGAAATTATAAAGCAGCACCAGCCCCAAAACTCAATGTAAATAGATGAGTTTTCATACAAGATTTAAACATGGCCAGAGAAGAAGCACCTCCTACATCAGGAAAATGGTATTCCAAAGAATCAGGGCAGCCACTGCAAACATTCTATCTGCTGAGGACTTTAAATGGGATCTCAGTATAGGCAAAAGGCCTGCCTCTGCTGACTGAAGGGGGGCAGTCAGGAAAGTATGGAGTCAGGAGGTCTTTCAGTTGACCCAGACCCAGTCCATGCAGGGCCTTGTAAGTTCATAAGCAAACTTTGAAGCTGATACACCACTGCACTGGTAACCAGTGCAGAACATGGAGGACCAGCATGATATGCTCAAACTGGGAGGTACCATCAACCAGTCTGCCTGCCGAGTTCTGAATCAGCTGCAAGTGACACAACAACTTTGCGGATAACTCAAGGTATAGAGTGTTACAGTAATCCAGTCTAGATGCAACCAGAGCATGCACCAGTGTTGCCAGATCAGCCATTTCAAGAAAGGTATTGATCTAGGAGATGTTTCAGAGATGATAAAAGCCACTGAGGACAACAGCTTACACCTGATTTTCTGAGGTCAGCTTGGAGTCCACAGTGACCCCCAGATTCCTCATCCTATCTACAGCTCTGAGTGTCACACTATCCAAAGAGGGTAGGACAATGTTGCTGATCATCGCTGCTGACCCAAACCAACCCAACTTCACCAGTAGCACCTACATCTTTAATGGCTCTCACCTAAGCCAGCTAGCCACCATCCAGTCCTGAATTTTCCTAAGGCACTTGCTCAGTTCCAAAACAACCACACTATATTCAGGGGCACACGACACATACAACTTGGTATTATTGGCATAGCAATGAAAACCCAAGCAATAACATCTAATGATCTCCCACAATGGCAACATACAGTATACATGGCAAACAACATGGGACTTAAAATCAACTCCTGAGGCACAAAATAGCAGAGTGCAGCACTGCTGAAAATGAAAGAGCCAAAGGCCACCTGCTGCACCCTGCCAGATAAATAGGACTCAAACCACCATAACACCAATCCTGCAAATCCAACATAATGTCTCAGACAAGTCAATATCATCTCAATGTCCACCAATTCAAAGGCTGAAAAAGGTCAAGCAGGACAACAATGGAATGATGCCTGCAATCCCTTGCTAGAAGGAGATCATGGTTCACCTTGACATGAACCATCTCTGTACTATGCCATGTCCGGAAACCGATTCATATTTCTCCAGGTGTTGCTACAACTGCACCGTCAACACCTTCTTGATCAATTTCCTCAGAAAGGGAAGGTTTGAGATAGGCCTGTAATTTGGCAAAACATCAGGGTCCAAAGATGATTTTATAACAAGGGGCTTTACCACCTCCCTTTTCAGGGTGGAAGGAAAAATCTCCTTCTTAACAGAAAACCCAAAGATTTCCACAAAAATTGAGCTGAGTGTCCCCCAGCACTCTGAAAGAAGCTGGATCAGCCCATAGTCCAATGTACAGAAGGTGGGATGCAGTCCTGAAACCACCCAGTGGACATCATCTGCCAACACTAGCTCAAACTCCACCCATAAGGTTGTAGTGCCTTTGTCCATCAAAGACTGGATATTGCTGGCTGACAACAGACTGCTTGAGGATATCTTCCTTCACAAGAGTGCAGTGTGCATGTATATGGAACCCAAACAAACAAAAGAGAGAAAGAAGTAAGTGCCTCCATCAGGATATGAACCCAGGCCACCCAGAATACTGTTTCAGCTGCACTACCAGCTGCGCCACCAAGGTAACCAGAAACCTGGGACTCCTAGAAGCATCTTTCTCTTCTTCTAATGCACACTCTGGTGCTGCACAGATAATTACATTTTCATTCACAAGGATGCAGTGCGAACAAATATGGAACCCAAACAAACAGATGAGAACACTGTTCCGATTGCGCTACCAGATGCACCACCAAGGCAACTGGAAACCTGGGACTCCAAGAAGCACCTTATTCTTTCTCTAATGCATAACCTGGTAGCACAGTTGGAATGGTGTTCAGGGTGTCCTCGGTTCAAATCCCAGCTGAGGCACTATTTTTTTCTCTCTTCTATATCTTTGGGTTCCATATATGTGAACACTGCACCCTTGTGAATGAAAATGTAATTATCTGTGCAGCACAAGACTGTGCATTAGAAAAGAGTAAGATGCTTCTGGGAGTCCCGGGTTTCCAGTTGTCTTGGTGGACAGCTGGTAATACAATCGGAATGTTATTCTGGGTGGCCTGGTTTCAAATCACAGCTGAGGCACTAATTTCTTTCTCTCTTCTGTTTGTTTTGCTTGTAGATATCCCAGCCCAAACAGAAGACAACTTGTCCAGAAAGACCCAGTCAAACTCTTCACACTTATCTGTGGAAAAGGCTCTGCAGGACTGCAGACAAATTGGATCCACGGTATTGAAGAGCTGAGTTGGTGGTTCTTTCAAGCAGCAATCACCCATAACAGGAATAGTGACTTTTTCAGTGATTGCGCACTGCTAATCATTGTAATGAGCCCCCAGTGCCAATTTGTCCTCCTCTAAGTGGAACCTCCACCAATAATGCTCCAACCTCCACCCCTTTGTTTTCAACCTTCTCAGCTCACCATCAAACCATGGTGACCTGCAGCAGAAAATCAAGGGGTGGGCATGTAGAGGTACCAGGGAGTCAATTATGGCCATAACAGCCACATTGTAGCTCTTCCTGGCTGCCTCAGCTCCCATTGCACAAGCCGCCTCCATATATGAGATGTCCAGTACAACAGGAGACTCTGAGGTTCCAGCTTTCTAAAAGAGCAGTAACTGACTATCTCTACCAGGAGCCCCACAAATAAACTGCACAGCGTGATGATACAACCAAGTGACTGGATCAACCTTGACATTGCTCCATAGCCTGCAGATGGAGGTCCCAGAGTTTTGCTGAAGAGGAACTATTGCCGTAAGTCCCACACGTCGTTTGCTGCACAGTAGACTTCTGCCCAAATGCACCCCAGCTGTTTGACTCAGCAGGAAGGCTGGGAGGCATGATGGGCACATTTTTATTATTCTATTTTCATCTTTCTGTGGAAGCCATCAGATTCACAGTCCAGCCAATCCTGGCATCCTGTTGGATACGCAGTGTCTGTTCCAACTCTGCCCCCAAACAGCCCCCTATGATGGTACAATGCTTAGTGCCAACAGACAAGCATGGTCAGACATTATGGATGCTGTCCGGTGTGAATTGGCATTGAGAAGTGGGAACAGCTCTGCCAGCCGGCAACACATGAATCATAAAAACGTATCCTTTCTAACATGTCTGCCCATTTGCTACTTTGTAGCTCTCCAAAAATAGATTATTTTTCAAAACTCAATATTATCTGTACCACCAAAACAACAGCTTCATTTTATGTTCACTTTTATAATGCCTTTTCCCTCTAAATGATGTTAACAATCTTTACTGTGAATAGGTCATGTGTCTTTGTGCAAATCCTTAATTTCATTATCCTAAGAGTTACAAACATACTTCAACAAGAAAATAAATTCTTCCAAAAGTTTGATGAAAAATAAAATATTAGTATACAGTACCTGTTCTTAGACTGCCTTCAAGAAGCACTTAGATTGTCTTAAAGAAGCACAACCCAAAATTATTTTGAAAGCTTTTTTGGTTTATTAGTTAATTATTTATCATTTTGCTACACCATGCTCCTACTAAAGAACTAAGTAATAGCTTTATGATGACATTATTAGTGTAATAATTTTTTTTTTTTTTTTTTTTTTACTTTCTTTCTTTTATCTCCTCCTTACTACCCCTGGAGCCCCCTCCTTCCGTCCGCTCATGTCCTCCTCAACCTACCTTGGGGATCTGCCCCTAGAGTGCTTGTCCTCCTCCTCCCCGCACATCGGGGTCTGTCCTGCAGGTGGTCTGGGGGACTTAGAGGCTGCCTATCTAGGGCTGCCAGGGGTTTTCAATTTTCTCCCGCCGTCCCGCCCCCTAGGGCGTGCGGTCGCTTGGGGCCGGCACATCCCGAGAGGTGGCGTGCTGGCGCCGCGTCAACCCCCTCGCGTCAGCGGCGTCCCCCTCCCGACTCCGTTGACGGAGCCGCCTCCATCCCCTCAACTGTCGGTGCTTCCACCGGCTGCGAGGGTGATGCAGAGCGCGGAAGCGCTCATGGTTCCCACCCCTGAGGGAGGAGAGCATCCGCTGGGACGCTCGATCCTTCCCTCTCCCCTGCCGACCCCCGGCAACCCGAGTCCGTTCCCGAACCCGGGTCGCCGGCGTAGCGTGAGGTGAGGCTTCCAGCACCTCAGCCCTCAGCGCCACCGGGCCGGCTAGTGTAATAATTTTAATCATAGAATAATTAATGCATGCCTATGTCAAGTGCCATGCTATAAACATGAACTATAAAATATTGTATACCATTTTATAACTAGGGTAAGAACATTTTAGCCACCTTGTTAGCTAAAAGATATGTGCATGATTGCAATTATCTGGTCATAATTAGACTACTGTAATTGTTTAGCCTGTGCATCAGGTTCGATTACAATAGCAATACGCATCAAGTGGAGCTATGTTTTTGTCTTCTGCTCATATTTCATACAGAAAACAACATTTCTTTTTTTTTTTGCTTTGCTTTATTTTGTTATGCTCCTCTTGCTCCCCGACTGGGTACTCATTCAGGCCTTGCCTAGTGACCCCCTCCACCATCAAGCCATCCCTCTCAGCCATCTGTATTGTCTCCCCATGTGCAGTAACCTGGCTGCCCAATGTATCCCTCTGCCAGGGGGCCCTCCTCCCAGGGCTCATGGGAATAAAATTTGAGAGTCCGCTACATCAGGCACATGGTGGGGGATCAGCTTAGAGGCGCTCACCTAGGCTGCGTGGTGTGAGGGAACCTGGCAACCATCATCTGGTTGGCCAAGTGGCCATTCTTCTGTTTTCTCCTGCAACCCACCCACCTCCATATTGTGGTCACATGCAGGTGGTGATCTGGGAAGACGCACTTGCGGCATGTGGACACCCATGCCACAAAGTATATTGCCACTATGGGCTACCAAGAGCTGCTCGTAAAGTGCTGCAGGCTCGCCCCCTCCCCCCCCAGGGAGGAGAGCATCCTATGGATGCTCCTAACCCTCCCCACCAGTCTCTGCTCCTGTTGTCCCAGGTGCAGGCATGAACCCAGGTCACCAGCATGCTGAGTGATTCTCTATCTCTCACTGCCACGGAGCTGGAACTATTTTTTTATTTTATTTTATTTATTTTTATTTTACAGTTGTGGGCCAGGAAAGACATATTAAGCTGAGGCTTGTTTCAAGGTGTGTTCTGGGAGCACAAGGAAGATTAAATGACCTGCACATGGTCACACAGTATAAAAGTGGTGGCTGTGAATTCAGACCCAGTACTTCAGGTTTGTAGTTCAGTGCTCTTCACCTCTATGCTACAGGCATGTAGCCCCTAATTTTATTTATTAAAAATCATAACATTTAGCAATCTGATTGACTACCATTGATCACTTGACTGTGGAGATTTCACTTTACTACATGGTTCAGAATAGATCTAATCTTTCAGTTCTGTTTTTGTTATTATAGGGACACGGTAGTCTTCCTATTGTTAGGGTTGAGTAACCTGTTTAATGTTAAACCTCACATTTTGCACATTAATATCTTTGGCTCCATTTGATGAAATGAGCTGCAATTTTGTGTGTGTTGTCTAGGAGGAAAGGTCTTGATGTATGGAAACTTTTGTGATGGCAACTTGTGCGGTTTCTGAGGTCCACATGTGTCACTTTTTGAAAAAAAAGTTTTTCCTATACTGAACATTGTTTTGTTTTTTTGCTCTCATCTACAGCCTACATGGAAAGGAATTGTTGCCCCAACCATGTAGGGAACACATGTGATGTCCCAAGGTAGTGCCTTTGACAGATCTGGTGGAAAAATGTCAAAGGGTTCCAAAGTTATTAGGGTTTAAATTTTTGTGTTTTCCGATCTGCGCATGCTCAGTAATATTTTTCAAGATAATGTTCTGTGGTGAAATATAAAATCTGATTTAGCAGATGCATGTTTTTCACTTGGCACCATTTGTTTGGCAGGGCACCAAACTTTTTTTGTGCCATGCCAACCGCCATCTTGTTGATTTTTTCCACCAAGTGACAAAAGTGAAAAACACATGAAAATCCTGAGATTTTTAAAAACAAACATCAGAATCCAACCAAACATGACCCGTTTAGCTAGATTCTGATGTTAAACTTTACACATTATGGCCAGAAATATGTTTTCTGGGCACCCCCAAATCCCAGGTACCCAGCTTAGCAAGAGGAACGCTACCTCCATGTTCTCTGTATGAGAACACTGGGAATTTATTGATTTCTGCAGACACAGCTGAAGTCATGCTGCTGGCTGCAGGGTTAACGGTTAACTGTCCTTTTCTCTGGTGTCTAGTGGCACCCCCCCACCAGCCAATTGCTGGTCCTGGTGTCTAGTGGCACCCCCACCCTCCAGTTGCTGTCCCTGGTGTCTAGTGGCACCCCCACCCTCCTGTTGCTGTCCCTGGTGTCTAGTGGCACTCCCCACCCTCTGATCACTGTCCCTAGTGTCTGGTGGCACCCTCACCCTCAGATCGCTGTCCCTGGTGTCTAGTGGCACCCCCACCCTTCTGTTGCTGTCTCTGGTGTCTAGTGGCACTCCACACCCTCTGATCATTGTCCTGGTGTCTAGTGACACCTCTCACCCTTCGATCGCTGTTCCTGGTGTCTAGTGGCACCCTAACCTTTCAATTGCCATCCCCTAATTCATATTCATTTAATTTATAGTGCCGACATTGGGGAGCCCAATCCATGTGTCAGCATTACAAGCCCCCTCCAGCAGTGTGGAACACTGGGGAGCCCAATCCCAGTGTCCCAAAATATTATTTCCTTGTTTGCACCTGTAAAAAGAAAACAATCCCCCATCTTTTTTTTAAGCCTGAAAAAAAAAAAGCTCCCTCATCATCCCACCATCCCCCTCCCCATCCCAATCCTAGCACTGAGCACCCATCACCCTGCCCCCCCCTTACCCTACACTTATCACTGGAGGTCATACGCTGTCATCTTCTGTGGACCGAAACACATCTGCACTCTTCAAAGCCAAACCATGAACTGAGGAATCAAGGTAAGTGTCATATAATGTCTTTCAATGGTGTTTTGAACTTATGTTCATAACTTTGTCACTTTTAGGAATTTTTTTCACCAAATTTTCAGCATGGCGTTTTTGGGACTGCACCTCATGAACACTGGCACTGTCATTTCTTTAATTGGGCCTGGAAGGTGATTTTGCAGTTGCTATGTGAAATCACCTTTCTGGATCGAATAACAAAAATTCACCACCAGTGTTCATGAGGTGGGGTCCCAAAAACGGCATGTTGAAAATTTGGTGAAATAATTCCTAAAATTTGCTAAGTTATCACATTCATTGAAATTTTTCTATGCACACACATAACTTTGGTAATTTTCAATATTTTGACTCCAAATTTTCAACATAGCCATTTTTTTCACACCACTACATGAACAGTAAAGCTGTCATTTTTCACATCCTGTCCAAAATTGTTTCCACACCTGTGATGCGGAATGGCATTTTAGCACAGATTTGAAAATGCTCACCAAAGGAGTTTATGAGGCGAGGTGATAAGAAGACTGTGTTGAAGATCTGGGGTCAAAATATGAAAAAATGCCAAAGTTATGACCATTTGTTGCAATTTTGCAATGCTCTCTCATAACTTTGGAAATTATAAATATTTTTACCTCAGATTTTCAACATTTTTTTTTTAACCAGGAGAGACACACTAAGCTGAAGCTTGTTTACAGGTGCGACCTGGGAGCACAAGGAAGTTAAGTGACTTGCTCAGGGTCACACAGTATGCAAGTGGGGGCTGTAGGATTCAAACCCAGGTCTCCAGGTTTGCAGCTCAGAACCTTAAACCACTGCGCTATACTGTCTCCAAACAAAGCCGTCTTATTACCCCATTTCATGTATGTCACAGCTGTCATTTTTCAAATCCTGCCCAAAATGTGTTTTTGCACCTTTGGCACAGAATGGCATTGCAGTTGCGTAGAATTATGGTTTGGTGGGGATTAGATAATTTTCTGTACTGGGTACATGAGGTGGGGTAATAAGATGGCTATGCTGACAATTTGGTCACTATTGTCTTATAAATGGAAATGCAGGCCCTGAGGGCCCTGTGCTTTCACAGCTACATACATAAGCACATCTATGGAGGGATGGGAGTACAGGGCTCAGAGGGCCCTGTGCTCCCACAGGCAAATAAGGATACAGTTGTAATATCTCAAGAAGTAAGGAAATAAATTGCAAAAACTGCATTAATGGTCTAGTTAGGGATAAAGTCACAAAAGTAGGGAAATGTGAGGTTAAGGTTTCCAAAGCTAACACCACACACCCATCCTGTACACACCAACAGGTGTCAGTGATGTACCTTGGGGTCGTCAGCCCTAACCCTCACCCCATTCTCCTATACTCTGCCCATCTCAGCTTCTTTACTTGTGGAATGGGGTGAGTATTAGGGCTGATGACCCCAAGTCACACCCCTGATGCCTGCTGGTGTGTGCAGGCTGAGTGTGGGGTGTTAGCTGTGGAAACCATAACGCCACATTTTTCTGCTTTTGTGGCTTTATCCATAACTAGAGCATTAATGTATTTATTTGCAATTTATATTATATAGAGAGCAATTTAAAGCTCAGTAATACATCTTTGGTGTGTGGCAATGCAATAGTTATAATCTCTCTGGTTGAATGTATTCAAGGTGTGCAGCAATTTTAACATTACCGCATACCCTCTTGTTTAATACAGCTTATGCATTATTAACATTACCAGTAATATTAATATTACACATATCCCACAAATGCAAAGTGTCATGGGAAATATGTGCAAATCACATGGTTGCCCCCCCCCTCCCCCACTACCTGGGCTGAGATACAGGTAAGGCACTGATAAGTCTTAACAAGGTCATAACACGTTTCTGTGTCTGCTGTACTCAGCACTTGCAAATTTTGTGAGAGACCCTTTGGCACCATTCAGTTCTGCATTAATTGGGCCAGTCAGTTCCTTCATGGTGATTTGCACCACTTCCCATGATGTTTTGCATTACTAGGGTATGTGTAATTTTGTATTTCTGTGAAACTAAGCTTACGTGCCTTATCCTGCCCAGAGCAGCCTTTGCATCAGTGCTTTTACACTGCACTTTTTTGTCCATTAACATCAATACCAACAACTCTACCTAGGATACAGCATATTATAGCACCATTGCAAGTGGTATAATAGATAATGCTTTTTGGCTAAACAAGATGTTCCAATTATGAATTAAATTTTTTTATGAAAAACATCAGTATCAAATCTTGCTTGATACCTGCAAATTATCTTCGTCTAATGAATGAAATCCATTTTCATTAGAAACCATTAGGGTCTAGTTGTTTGAGCATAGAACTGGGAATGAGGACATCCCTGTTTCTAATCTTACCATTGTTACTGGCCTTCTGTGTTACCATGAAAAAGTCCCTTATACAACCTCTGACTCACTACAGCTTATATGTCTTATATTTTCTTGGCTTCTCTTCCACTCATTGTTTACTATTAAGGACATTACATAAAAATCAGGGGGCCAGTTTCAAATGTACTGGTCAATGCTAAGTGGTTGCAAAGCCCATTTATTTATTTATTTATTTGTTTATTTATGTATGTAGTCAGTTATTTATGTATGTATGTATATATTTATTCATTTAGTTATAGTTGTGTCTTTGATAACCAGATAAGCCCATTAAGAACAAGCCTGTTTACAGGGGTGACCTGCAACACTAGGGTATTACATACAGCAAATGAGGATGAACAGCTAGACAAAACATATAATACATAGAGAATAGTGGGTGGGCAACTATGCACAACATGGCCGGCCCAGTGGTGCTGAGGGTTGAGGCACTGGATGCCACACCTCATGCCACACCGGCAACCCTGGTTCGGAAACGTGCCTGGGCCGTGGGGGATCGGCGGGGGGAGAAGAGATCGAGCATCCATAGGACTGCTCTCTCTTCCTGGGGTGGGCTGTAGGAAGTGATCACTCCTGGAGCGGCCTCTGGTGGTGATTGAAGGCACCCAGTGTGGCAATGCAGCAGAAGCAAGGGGTGGAGTTGAGGCATAGCATTGCCTTGTTAGCCACACTCCGAGGGGGAAAGAAACCTACATGTGAAGAAAAACCCCACTCCTGGGGATAGATGAAGGCACCTTGGCCTCCTAAGCCCACACTCCCAACCCCGGACTGCCTCCTCTCTAACCAGGGCTGCTCGCATGTCCGGTGCTTTGCCCTTAGATAGAGTGCCCTGGGAGGATAGGGCAACCCTACCTCCGGAGGATTCAGACCCAGAGGTGGTGCTGGGGCATGGGAGCTGGAGGGGAGAAGTAGTCACAAGGGGGAGGTAGAGGCTGGGAGTCCTGAGGATGTTGGAAGGAGTTCTCCAGGTCAATGGAGATAAAAAAAAGTAAAAAAAAAAAAAGAAAACTCACTGGTTGTGCATAGAGTTGCCCATCCACTATTTTTTATAGTGTATGGTGCCCCTAAAAATAAAGTGCAGTAGCTTTAAATGTTTTTTCGAACAGAAAAGTACATCTTTGCTGCTGCATTTCATTCTGGTTTTCAGCATTGGTTGCTAGGGTCAGTAGTGTGGCTGCTGGGGTCTAGACATCCCTACATCTATAACGTGGGCTGCTATTGGTTGATAGTTTTATGTGGGTGGGATTTGCAGAAAAAAAACATGGCAGTGGTATCCCTTGCTAAGCTAGAGGACTGAGTCAGGAGGTATCACTTTCCTTCATTTGAGTACTTATAAATATCTGGTTGATCCTGCATTTTTAAGACTTATCTGGTTGATCCTCCTGAAGTCATGGGTTCAAATGATCAGTGCCACACTGCCCTGATGTACTATCTGGTTGATCCTGCCATTTCTGTTGCCACAGCTGTTCTATTGAACAGTGTGGCTCAAGCTCTTTCAAAACTAGGTGAAATGTTATATCACAGTGTGGTATTACCATGTTCCATGACCTCTGAATTGTGGTACAACAACATTTCGGCTAGGATGGATTTCCATTCAGAACAAGCCCTCACCATACATTGTAGGATCCCATTACAATAAATTATACATACAAGAAGATGAGATAATGTTCAAATTACATCAGAACTGCTTGTGTAGCTTACGCTGTGCACTGGAAATTATTTTTTGACTCATGATCATAACCATTTCTTGTGCATATGCAAAGGTCATCGTGGGCAGTTGCAAAAGGGTGCATTGGCAACCATTCACAGTAAACTGCAGCACCTCACCAAGAAACAAAGATGGCTATATCTATCCCCCACCTCCGATGCTCAAAGCATGGTAACTTACAGATAGCAGTCGCAGCACTGTGATCTGGGGAAGGGGGAAGTTTCGAAGTAGGAGGAGGAGCCAGTGAACATCAAGGTAGTGTTTGCATCAGGATATGGAAAATTCTGCATACCAGGACAGTGCTAACATTGGGGTTAGGCAGGAAGGAGGACCACTGAAAACAAGGCAATGCTGGCATCACGGTTGGGGTAGTAAAGGAACCACTGGACATTAGAGGCTGCTGGAAACAAGGGTGTGTGGGTGAAAGGGATCACTCGGTTTCAGTGACTGCTAAGAACAAGGGGATGCAAATGACCACTGGACACCAGAGACTACTTGTAACAGAGGGATATAAAGGAGGGGCAACCAATGTCATTGTACCCAAAACTGCCAACGTAGCATGGCATTGGGCATGGCAGTATGTACACTACCATGATAAGACATGGCTGTGGGTGTATGTTGGGGTTTTAGCAGGTGCAAGCTATATTTGAACCTGCTAACATCTGGCCTGCCAATTCGGATTTTTGGATTTCACCACTGTTGCTTTGGGGGGGGGGGTGGACTCCTCCCACTCACGACATAACATCATTTTTTTTTTTATGGCAGTTTTGGCAAAGCACTAATTTCATGCCGCACAATGAGTTGCTGAGAATTGGGCTGAAGAATGTTATTCATTTGATTTTATCAGCTCCTGCTGCTTGTTGCATCTCAAGTCACAGTCCTTTGTGACATCATAATCTGTTGCCTTGGAAATAATTATGTTACTAGCAGAGGACTATGACTTCAGATGTAACTATACTGTAGGAAAAAATGAACCTTAAGAAGGAAAGATCATATTTTCATACAAATGTTTCCAGTAACACAAGGATGGTAAGGAAATTTTAAAAATATAGGAAATATGTTCTACAATCTGCTATTTATATTAGCCAATAGCCTACAACATTATTTCACAATGGTGGAGACCTGGTTCTCCAAGCACAAGTTAGTTATGAATTACAAAAAAACAAAATCTATGTTTTTCGCCAGCCCTCAAATCTACACTACTAATCATACGGAACAACCTTGATGTTCCTATAGAGCAGGTCTGCACCTTTAAGTACCTTGAAATAACCCTTGACAGTACCTTACCTTTTTGTGAGCATATCAGTAATGTCTCCAAGATGGTTAACTCAAGACTAGGGATCTTTCATAGGCACAGACAGAGCATGACCCCTGATGCCCTTTGACTTGCTGTTACTAGCTCTGTGCTCTCCATAATAGATTATGGCCTAGTTATTTTTGGCTCAGCCTCTAAGACATCCCTTAAAAGCATATGCACAGCCCTCAACAATTCCTGCCATCTAGTGTCAGGTGCACCCAGATGCATGGATACATGCAACCTCAACTCCCTTACCAAATGGCTGAACCTCTTTGGTAGGACTACATATCATACCTGTCTGCTCACAAAGAAAATCTCACTGGGGCTGTCGACCCTCCCCCAGCAGTTCATCATGCATGTTTCCAACTGGTGCGGCACCAGGAGTGCCTCCAGCCATGCTTACCTGACCCCTTTCTATGCAAGCCCAATGGTTCTTCAGGTTTTGTGCTCCTAACTGGTTAAATAAACTCTTCTTTGACATCCTACAAGAACCTAAACTGGGCCCATTGATACAGAAGCTCAGACAACTCCTCACTGCTGGTAGCAGCTGTGATTGCCACACTTAGGCCCTTTTCGACCTCACACATTGCCTTCTCCCTGCACCCTCACCATCCTGACCTCCCCCCATCCACTGTACCACCCCTTCTCCCCCTCTCCATTTCCCTGTTCCTGCTACTTGTCCCTCCTCTCCCTTCCCCTCCCTGACTCTCCTTCTCTTCTCCCTTCCTGTGCTCCCTCTTCTCCTTGCACTTCCACTCCAAACACTGCTCACAGACCCCTACCTGCCCTTTTTCCCCCACCCCACTGTCCTACTCCCACCCCGTCTCCCCTCCCATCACGCACTATGCTCCTTCCCAACCCTCTGTCCTCCCTCTCATCTCCCAATTCTCTGCTTGACAATGTCAAATCCTGACAGCATCCTTCCCTGCTTTCTCCCCTCTGCACTCCTATGACAATGTCAGATTCCTGACAGCATCCCTCTCCAGCCTTTCACCTGTGTACCTCCTTAAGTCCTGAAACCTACTGCACTTCTTACTGAAACTTGAATGTAAAAGTTTAACCAGATTGTAGCTCTTGCTGTAACCTGAATTGTTAACTCTTTTCCTGTCTGTAACTTTTATAAATGATTGTACCCAGTTCCATTTATCATGTATTCCACTTGTCTTGTATTTAGTTCTCTGTTGTGTTGTCTTTACTCTGACGTGGAACCTTTGCAAAAGAGTCTTTGACTCAAAGGTACTGTAATCCGAGACTTGAATAAATAAATAAATAAAAATTATCATTACATTTTTCAAACATTTCCCTTGGGAACAAATGCCTTGTAAAGGGACATTGTCAACCTTCTTTTGGCCTAAAAGGACACTGGTTAAATCATGTAACTAGTTATCAGAACAACCATAAAATATGCTGCTGTTTATTCTGTCTAGAAACGTGAAGATACTGTATTTAGCAACATCATTATTTACATCTAAAAATGTAATTTTTAATGTGGTTACACTATTACGGTGAATTAATGTTTTTTTTTCTGCAAATGTTTGCATTTAAAACAGACATTAAAACATAAAAATAAAATTTGTGTTTTGTGTGGTATGGATTCAAATCCTTGTTACAATTATAAATGTATTTTTCCTGTCCAGAATGGTTGACAGTATCCCTTTAACCTCCCAGGGCTTCAGTCCCCCCAGCTGTATAACTGAGTACATATAGGACCCCAATGGATATGAGGTGCTTCATCAGTTGGAAGAGCTACCCTGGCAAATACATTCTAAAACACAAATGAGCAGACCAAATGGTAGAAGAAACTCTTAGGGAAAAAAAATCTATTTTACTATATTTATTTGTTTTAGTTTTAGGCAGCTAGAATAATGAATTGATACCAGTATGTGTTCAACTTCATAAATGTAAAGAATGAAACTGGTTTAAGAAATAAAACAAATAGTACACCATATAATTTTTATGATTACTTTTGTGATGCATTCTCTAAAACACTGCTATGAGGGTTTAATTCAATAAAGGAACACAGGCATTTTTTTGTTTTGTTTTTTATAATATTTGGCCAGAAAAGACACACTAAGATGAGGCTTATTCCCAGGTGCATCCTGGAAGCACAGGGAAGGCTCATGGTCAAACAGAAGCAAGTGGTGGCTGTAGGATTCAAACCCAGTTCTCCAGGTTTGCAGCTCAGTGTTCTTAGCCACTACGCTATAATAACAATATTAAGAGTTAATGTATGTATATATTATAATAAGATATTAGCATTATCAGATGACTGACACTAGAAAAATATTTTGATTTCATCTTGAAATTCCCTATGAAGAAATAAAAACATGATGGTTCTGCAAGATACTGAACAATTATAATAGACTAAACAGTAAGTTACAGCTTTAGTCAAAAAACTAATGCTATCAGAAGTGCATAAAATAAAATAAAAAAGCATGCAAAAAGATAATACAAAGCAGGAAGCTTGACTCATCTGTAGCTGGTGACCTTTAAGTTCATGATGAAAAACAAATGTCAAGCTTTAGAAAGGCAGGAGTATCCTAGGCTTTGCTGGGGATTGTGTATGTTGTCTCATATACTGCATTAATTTTCCCTAGCATCAATAACCTTCAAATTGGGATTTTGCAGTAAAAATCCACTTTTATGTTTATTCAGAAGCAAACGATAAAAGGCAACTTTATTTAAAGAGGCCCTCCAGTGGCAACAGAGCAAATATAACAAAAAGCTTCTTATTCCACACACAGTACCTACCTTCTTCCTGTCAGCTTCTATTGTAGGCAAGAGCATTTATGCTATGTACAGGAAATGCTACATTGTTTTGCTCCAGATTCATTTTGTTCTGCTTTCATCCTTTAAATAGGCTTTGCATCACTCAACCTTAAGTAGCATCAATTTAGGATCTAATCAACTACAGTATATAAAACTTATATCCACAAATCAATCTAGTTATCTGTCTATCTATCTGTCTGTCTGTCTGTCTATCTATCTGTCTAAATGAAACTATCTGTCTTAGAAAAAAACTACATTGAGAATTGGCCAACACTAGAAGAACATGCACATCCCACTATCCCCTTGTATGTGTTTTCCTGGGTGGAATCCCAAAGGGACCTACGTGGGATTACAAACCCATGGACAAAGCATACTTTGACCACTTGGCTAGAAGCCCAGCACTGGTGGGAGATACCCACACTGACATGGCACTACATTCCATTACAATATTTGCCGAACTTCCCAGCGGCTTGGTGGGACTCTTGTTTGCAATGGTGGGCAGTCAAGGGATTAGTTTACCAAACACAAATGTTGACTGATGGGGGCACCATCAAATCCTTTGTGAATTTACATCATGAGTTTCAAATTCCCAAGACAGACTTTTTTTAAATTTCTTCAGTGCAGGCATTATCTCATCACTGTCCCAGGGCTGACTGCACTCACACAACCGCCGTCTCAGGGGGTACGCTTAGTTTGGAGTGCAGGCAAACTGGTGGATAGCAAAAGTTTTATCTCTGGTATTTATACATTGCTTACTGAGGAAGAGGGCCAATTTCTGACAAAAAAAAAGATCCAAAGTAAGTGGGAGGAAGAGCTGGAGTATGTGCTTACAGATTCCCAATGGGAGGAGGTTTGGAATAGCATACCTAAAACCTCAGGGTCACCCTCTTGGAGGGAGTTTAGATAGAAAATTTGCATTAGATACTTTATTACTCCAGTTATCTCCAAACATTATGCTACATATCCAACCAATTTGTGTTGGAGAGATTGTGGTAAGGTGGGAACACACTTATATATATTCTGAGGCTGCCTGGAGTTGACCCAGTACTGGGGCAAGATTAAACAAGCAATACAGGAATTTTTCTGATACAGAGCCTTCTGAAGTTTGAAAATCTAATTTTGGGTTTACCACCAGACTGGATTATGTCAGGGACAGAGAAATATTTATATTATATACTGATTGCTGTGGCACTGAAGGCAATTACACAAAATTGATTAACACAGAATAAAATCACTAGGCACCACTGGGTGTGGAACGTACATCAGATCAAGGATATGAAGCCATAACAGCCCAATTGAGGCTACATAGGGATACATTTAACACCAGATGGTTTCCATATTATTACTCTAGAGAAGAAAGAGAGGGTTGTTCGGTCCTGAAACAATTACTGGAGTGAGGGCAGTGAGACTGGGGTTATTCTCCTATATTCCTGGTATCATTATTGTTAGGTCTATACCAAGCCCACAGTGCATAGCATCATTTTTCAGTTATCACAGAATTTTTTTATCAATAAACATACACAACAGAGGGTCATTGAGTTGAATTTATTACTCTTTTATGGTTAGGTTTTGTTTTATTGATTATGATGGTTATAAATAAGACTTGGTCCAGCACTTCGGGGTACAAAGACTGTATTAAGTAAGCAATAAGACATGATTGGGTGTGCATTAGACAGTTCTAATGCACGGCTAGGGGTACGTGGTGAGGCACGAGGCCACAGGCCGAGTGCGTCCAGTCCCCTAGCCGTGCATTAGAACTGTCTAATGCATATCCCCGGAGTGGCTTATTGCGCTTATAAAATGGGCCTGTGTATTCTAAATGGGGTTCTAGTTTTAGCTGTGCATTAGACACATCTAATGCACAGCTAACAACCAATCAGATTGCTTGAAATCCTTTGCCCATTTTATAATTTTGTAATTGTATAATATTTTCTAGTTTTAAGCACTAATAATCTTGTGCTGAGGTTCTCCTGGGGGACAGGGAGATATGTGTAGTCTGGTAGTCATGTAGTTTTGAAAGATTCAGTCCTCATGGAAGTCTTCTGGGAAGCCACATGTCTTAGAAGGGTGATGGAGACACAAAGATAAGTATTAATTTGGACATTACAGATTTCATACAGCCTGTATTTGAATTTCCAAAAGGCAACCTTTTGAAGAGGTATCATGATGTTGGTTGTATGTACTGATGTATTTCATTTGAATTTGGATTATAATGGAAAACTGTATGATGTACTCCCTGTTGGCCATAATCAATCAAACTTTACAAGTTCAAAACAAAAAAGAAAAAAACTACATTACAGTAATGCTAGTGTTTCTGTATAAAGAAAATTGCATTGCCTTGCCTTGCCTTGTCTTTACAATAGTGAGGAAAAGAAGCCATACATTGAAGTCCTTTATTGTGCAGTCAGGTTGTCTTTATTTATGCTTAAAAAAATGGTTTGCCATATATAAACCAATACACCTGTAAACTAAAAATCTTACTGTGGCACCAGATACCATATTTAAATAATTCCATCCCCGAAAAGAAGTACACATTTTTAAATAAAACTAACTTTGATGTCTACAACAAATGTTCCATTTAAACAGTTTGGCACCATTAAAAACAGTTTTATTTGTAAATTGTTTAATTTTTAAGCTCAGCGGCAATTAGTCCTTCTATAGGTACAATACATTCCAAGATGCATATTAAGTCACTTTCTATGCACTTTCCAGGGGTGTGATGTACTTAGCTATGCCACATGACTCAAAAAGCCTCAGGGGCATGCAACAAAAGGCTTTAAGAAATAAGTCAAGCTAGCCATCACAAATACTAAGAGACAAAAAACCTTAGTGCACAAGCACTAAGGCAATGGTTACCCCAAAGGACATTGGCCAGGTAGCCAAGTTTCAAACTCCTACAAAATCACAAATACCCCCATAAGGCCAAGCGTCATGGGCTGTATATGTAAATCACCACAAAATGATATGCTGGTTCAACTTTAAGCAGGAATGCATGGTGCCAAAAGGTCTCTCACGCACTCTGCAAAGGAAGCCAATGGAAGACATAGACATGTGTTTCATCCTACCAGGACTCATCAGTGTGCCTCATCTGTACGACACCCCGGTGGAATGAACCGGCTATCCTAAATTGGTCGGTCTGGTTTGGGTTATGGTGAGCCCAATAAAAACAAAAACAAGCTAAAAGACAAAGAACCTTAGTGTGCAAGCACTGAGACAATGGTTACCCCAAAGGACATTGGCCAGGAAGCCAAGTTTCAAAGAACTACAAAATCACACATACCCCCATAATACAAAGCATCATGGGCTGTATATGCAAATCACCAAGCAGGAATGCATGGTGCTGGCACCATGCATTCCTGCTTAAAGTTGAACCAGCATATAATTTTGTGGTGATTTGTATATACAGTCCATGATGCTGTGTATTATGGGGGTATGTGTGACCACAAATACTGATCTTTCATTGGATAAACCAGGTCACCTGTCATGCCTATATAAACTTTTGTGGGCACAGTCCTGCATTTTCTTTAAAATGTTTCATGCCTGTTCATTGGGAGAGAAAGACACTCCTCTGGTGAGTGTTGAAGAGCACCTGACCTGTAGCTTAGGTTGTCAATTAAAAATTATTTTAAAAATAGAAATTAACATTTTTCTTGTTTATAAATTGTGCTTTTGAAATAGGCAAATTAGTTGTTCAAATGTAGGCACGTTACCAAAGTAAGCATTTACTTTTCTTAAAAGGGTTTCACTATGATTTCTTATGTAACTCATTTTCTTACAGATATACTTTCATATTTATCACAGAGCAAACATTTTTTAATATCCCATGTAAATATACAATAAATAATTTATAATATAACAATTTATACAACAGATGTCAAAATAAATTGTGCAAGATAAACATTTTAAGGCACGTGCATGGCTCTGAATATATTCCAACACATGCAGGGCCCAACCAGAGGTAACAGCTTACTAGACAGAGCATTAAGTACAGATAGTAAAAGTATTCAAAACTGTATAGTAGCAGTACTACTGGGAGATAGTGATCATAACACCATCTCATTTGACATAAGCATTGATTTCCAATAAATAAAAGGGTGTAGAGAAATGTATTTATATCAGACTGCTGATGTAAATAGGATATTTAATTATATCAGTTTAATTAACTGGGAAAGAACTCTACAGAGTTCCAGTACAGACACCATGTGGGAAACAATCAAGATTACCATTTTTTTTTTTGTTTCTGTTTGTAACTTCCCTACACCCTGCAAACCCCAAACCTTTGGGACCGCCAAGGAGTCATCCTCCTGCGATCTCTCACCCTAACCGATACTTACCTCCCATCCCCATGGAGCTGTGGCTTCCCCATGAGTGGGGCTGAGATGGGGTAGCAAGCACCCCGATACTGTAAGTGGCATTGGACCAGAGGTAGTCAGGTAGGCGAGGGCACATAGGAGGCATGTTCTGGGCACTCCTTCTTCCCGGTGTCTGAAGGCTTTTTTGCATTATCCTATAGAGGAGTGGAATGCACCCCTACACCAAGGCATCACTGCAGACATCACCACTCCCCATCCCTCAATGTTGACTCTGTGCCTACCATGCCCCTGGCTTCCACCAGAGGCCAGTCAGACACTGAGTGCTAACCCCCCTCCCTCCTGGGAGAGGAGAGCTGTCCTCCAGATGCTCAATCCTCTCCCTCCCCTGCCAACCCCCAATTGCCCTGGCTCATTCCCGAACCCAGGTCGGTGGTGTAGCATGAGGTGTGGCATCCAGCACCTCAACCCTAAGCACCACCAGGCCGGCAAAGATTACCATTTTATCCTTATGTGATAAATATATAAAAAAGCAAAAACTATAATGCAAAAGGGAATAAAACCAAAATGGATGAATAAGAGGATCCTTAAACCATTCAAACCAAAGCAACAATTGTACATAACATACAGTATGTCAAAACACAGGATTCAGCTGTCTGGTTGAAATATAAAGAAATACTCAATAAATGTAAAAATAAAATCAAATATGCAAAACAACGGATGGAATATCACTGCATGAGAAATAATTAAAAACTATTTTACAGCTATATTAGCTCATTGAAAACTTTCAGCACAAATGTATTCTCCATAACTGTTGAGAGTAAACAAATAATTAATCCCAATGAAATGGCTAATAGCTTTAATCAATACTTTTGTTCTGTATTCAAAAAAATAATCTAATATTACTAGAATATATTATGACTGGGAAATTAGTAACTCAGAACTAGCCTTAATAACTGAAGATGACATTATTACTAAAATCATTAAACTCAAAAAACAAAGTTCCACAGGACCAGATGGAATCTCCTCACATATACTTAAAATATTAACAAGCAAAATTGCATATCCCCTGAAAGTTTTGTTTTGGGCCTCTGTGATGCAGGGAGACTTATCGCATGATTGGCTAACAGCCAGTGTTATACCAATCCACAAAAAGGGTAACAAAACTGATCACCACAACTATCGATCAATAAGCCTTACCAATCCCTGGTCAATTATTTGAATCCATACTGAAAGATAAGATTAATGAACAACTTACAGCTACAGGCAAAATTGATGTAGATCAACACGGCTTCACTGCTGGGAGATCTTGCATTACTAATCTCCTGTGTTTTTATAAAAAAGTATCAGATAATGTGGATAAACATAAACCAGTGGATTGTGTTTTTCTGAACTTCACAAAAGCTTTTGATACTGTCCCACACTGGCAATTATAGAAAAATGAAATAATATTTGTTGAAACAATACATCATAAATTGAATAAGCTCCTGGCTACAGGGTAGAACACAAAGAGTTTGTATACAGGCCATCATTCCAAGTTGGGGCATGTGACGAGTGGAGTCCTCCACGGGTCAGTGCTCAGTCCTGTTCTCTACCAAATGTTTGTATCGGACATGTTTAATAATGTCCAGAATTCGGCCACCAAATATGTAGACAATACAAAATGCGGCCGGACAGTCTGTAATATATTGTAAATTTAATCACTATAATCAGACTTAGGTCATACCACCAGATGGACATTTAAGTGGGAAATGTGCTTTATTAAGGATAAATGTTACATCATACACCTAGGTCAACAATCCATTCCTCACACCTAGACATTACGTAACACTGAAATAAAAACTGTAGACAAGGAAAAAGACCTGGGGGTGCTATTAGATAAAAAAATAGAGTTTATGATTAATGAACATCAGCAATTGCAAAATCAGTAGGATATTATGGACTGTTAAAAAAATGTAATAGGAGGGCAGAGGTAGTAATGCCCCTTTACAAGGCTTACGTGAGACCTATGCTTAACTACAGAAGTCACTGTGGTATTCATTTAAATAGAAGAGTGCGCTTAAGATGGAGGGCATCCAGCATAGAGTAACACTAATGGTTTACACCAAAAAAAAAAAAAAAACTCCATGGGGATCACCTAAAAAATCTACATTTGATATCTCTTAAAACTAGAAGGCTAAGAGGAGACTTATTACGTATGTACAATAACTGTAGAGACCCGTACTTAATGAACTACAACTCAAATTTAAGAATGAAAGTAAAGGAACTCAAATGCATCCATTACCATTTACGAAGATGTTTTAATACAAATAATAGGAAATATTGCTATACACAATGTGTTACTAACCCATGGAATAGACTGCCATTAGACATTATGCAAAAATAAAGCAGAGTTTAAAACAAGATTAGATAACTACATCATTAATGGAGCACAGTTGCAATTTTACTGTTAATATACAGGAGCTATAATGGGATAACGCCTCCTTTGCTCCTTACTTCCTTAGTATGACTCTTAGTATGAACTTTGGGCTGGATTTTCTGCTGTGATGCTGCAGACACAAGTCTCAGTTTTGGACTATGCCTGTGGTCCAATAAATTGGACACAGTTGGCCCTATGCACTAAAGGGCATATGTGATGTGGCCCTACACTGGAGTCACTGTTCCTGATGATGTTATGCCCTGTCTCCAAGGCATGAGGCAATGGAGAGGAAGATATGCTGGGTATATGCACATACCATGGCTGCTGAGTATTCATGAACCACCTGCCCGAGTGGCATGGGTGTGCCTGCCCCATGTCCCCATGCACTGCCCCATTCCATCTGGCCCTAGAGACCGTCAGTTTCCCACCCGAATGGTGCCCATGCAACAAATGTTGCATGTAGGCATGCAGCTGTACAGGACTGTACCCCATATCACTCTACCTTATCACCCACCCATCAGGGACATGGCATTCAGACAATGGTACTAACACCCCACCGCAGGGGCACATCGTATGGCCCCATACTAGGCACCTGGGACACTGACGGAAGAGGAGTATTATTGTGCTAGGCATATGCTACAGCTGAACATGTCTGACATGGTACTTCTGGACAGTATGGCATGCTACACTCCCACTGTTCTGTCATAATGGCACATAGTGCACGTGGGGAGGGGGGGACACATATGTGGCAATATCATGGATGGCTCTGCACATCAGGGACTGGTGCAGGGTATGCTGTACCCTATGGCCACGACAGTTGCAGAGCTATGGCTGTGTGTGAGATGGTTGCACAACACAGGTATGGCAGGGCCCCCCCCCCGCCAAAACTCTCGCATCCCAGTGCACAGCACTCCGCATGATTCTGCACCTTTGTGAATCATGCAGAGTGCGGGCATGCCCCTTACACACCCCAAGCTTGCTCGTGATGTGTAGCTGCCCACACGGCCAGGGATCTGCTGCTCATCTGGCTGGCACACCGATAGTGAATGCCATTGGATCCCCGCTGCATGGCATTTACATGTAGGGTTGCCTATGCACCTCAGATACGCAATGAGTAGGCTTACTACACATAAGGTCCAATGTTTGAATGCTTATTTCAAACTTAGTGCCACATTTATGGCACTATCAATTGTTTTACAGTAAAGTAATAATGCATGCATTACATATTGATGTATATGTCATAACCAGACTACTGAGTCACCATAAGCCACAAAGATGAGCACAACAGTTAGACCACATTTCCGGTAGTTTGTCATATTGGTGAAAGCACTGGGGATGTGGCACAATTGTGATGCGAGTCCTTGACACAGGACTGAAAATACAGCCTGTTATCTGCAACCTAACTTACAAGATAACATTATATTGCAAGTTGTATATGTCACAGTCACTATATTGAAGACTGGGTACATTACAATGGACGACTGAACCAATCAGAGAGCAGCTTTCACAGTGCCAATTATATCACAAAAGCTCCTGTGCAGCACTGAAGCCAGAAGTTCAGAGCAAAAAGAAACAGTTAAAACTTCATATAAACAGCTGATTTGATAGTTATAACTAGGAAACTGGTGTTGGCATAACCAAAATACACAATAGTCTGACTCAAAATGTTCAATTTATCATCACTTTTGAGGGAGCAGGATTTTCATAACTCATTTGTGGCTTGCCACTCACACTTAATGATAAAGTTCGTATGTTGAGTCAGGCCATCACATGTCCCCTATATTTTCAACGTATACAAATAACATCTTCTACAAGGATCTTACATGTAAACAAACATATGTTTTACCCACATGAAGATTTATGGAAATCATGCTTTGAGTAATACAGTGGCACAGTGCTGCCACTTTAGTTAGGGTTGACAAAAATAAAAGAAAGCTATGCAAACTTTTTTTTACAGAAATAAAAGAAAGCTACACACACACTGCCTCTGAAGGTGGCATTACAGTGTATATCCTCAGGAAACCTGAGTGCAAACCAAACACAAAACAAAAGGCGGTACACACACCACTCTGCAGTGAATGGTAATTTTGCAGCCTATTTTCAAGTGCATTAATTTTTTTTTTTCAATCAGTAGTTTTTCTCTCCTCCAGTCTGCCTGGCGGCACCCTCCAGCCCCATCATTGACCTTCTCACTGCCTTACTGGTTATCCACCACTTGCTCAGAACCACGATGGGTAGGTGGCCTGCTGTGTCAATCATGCGAGAGCCTGCAGGCGGTGCTGGCCGTGGGCAGCCCTGCATCTTTCCTCCATTTGTTTCTCCCTTTGGGCAGTAGTGTCGGACAAGTGTGTCATGCATGTCATGCTACAGCCGTGCCCCTTGTGCACCCCCGCTGTGCTGCCACCCAGACATTGCCGGGTGGTAGTCTCTGCAGCAGAGCCTGGTGTCCCCTCCCCAAGGGAGGAGATCTGCCACTGGACACTTGATCGTCCCTCATCCAGCTGGTACACGAAGCAACCTTTGTCTGCTCCTGAACCCGGGTCACCAGCATGGGGAACAGAAGCACAACTGTTCCTCCACTGGAACATTTTCAAGTGCAATTAACAAAAACATGTTCAGCTGAGTGCAAGACAGACACATAGCAAGCACCACCAACAGACTAGTGTGTGTTCTGTCTTCTATTTTGTGTTTATTTAGGACAGAACAGACACTTTTCTATTAAATTGTGATTTCTGCCTGCTAATGACCCTTGTTAGTCAACCGGTGCCCTTGATTAATCTCCAAATGGCCATTATTATATATACAGTTGTTCTTAAAACTCACCCTCATAGACTTAAATGGGGTGTGCTCCCAAGCTCTTCCTGGGCACACATCATAACGTGTCTGAGTGTGGCGGCAAATCAATCAACTGGATAGTGGAAGGTATCGGCTGGCTACCTTAGCTGAGCCAAAATATGATCCCTTCCACTTGAAGAAAGACTGCACAGAAAATTATAAAATGTACAGCCCAAGACTTTGGCTGGCATGAACTACAAGAACAAGTAAGACATACCTGAATCTTGGAAAAACCCTTTACAATAACTTTTCTTTGCTCACCGATAACTCAAAAACAGTAAAGGTTTAACAACTGAAACTTCCAGGTTTGTTAGATCCTGCCACAGAGGCCCACAAGTGGGGCTTTTGTATTTTTTGTAATAATATGAAATGAAAACTGCAGACTGCACATGCATAGTGTTTTTTTGTGCTTTGTAATACAATGTTTTTGCATACTATAGTTGTAATCACACTCTGTGATTACAGGTGTGAGTTCCACGTGGCCCTGGTTATACTAACAGCCTAACCACCCGCATCCCCACCTTCTTCCGTTTTGTGTTTAGTTAGGGTTGACTATGCACTTTTCTGTTAAATTGTGATTTTTGCCTGCTAGTAGCTAGGCCATCATTTGATGTGGAGACCTGAATATTATTATGCAGACTTTTCATACCAGGTTCTCCAAATCTCTAAAGCTTGTTTAAATTTAGTTCAGAAGTTTCAGAGGGGTCACGTGAAAATATGCATTTTAAGATACTTTTTTTTTTGCTCACTAGTAACTTAAAAATAGTAAAAACTGAAAAATTGAAACTTCCAGGTTTGTTAAATCCTGCCACAGAGGCACAAAAGTAGGGTTTTTGTAGTTTTTGTAGCAATATTATTTTAAATATATAAATTATAAATGAAATGAAAACTGCTGACTGTGCATGCATAGTGTTTTTTGAAGGAGTTGTGGTTTGTAATAAGGAGTTTTGCAAAGTTGTAATCATACTGTGATTAGAAGTGCGAGTTGCACATTGCCAGCACTTATACTAACTGCCTAACAACCCCCCACCCCCATCTCCACTGTTAACTGTGACACTGTGTGTCCATCCCTGGTGCTACATAACTGTTTAACTTTAAAACAGTCAGTGGGAGCCCATCCCCACTGCAGTAATGTCCCCACCTCACCAGCCAGTGCACCACCAGAAGTCACTCCCAGAGTTGCCAATTACTGCCCCCCCACCCCAATATTACATGCATCTATCTCCCCAAAGCCCACCCCTGGTATTCATTGATCTGTTTAAAACAATCCATACACATGTGCTCCCCAGGTCATGATGACATTTTGACCCATCTGTGATGCCGCTAAAGATAACGCTCCTCCAGACAATGGCCAGAAAAAACCTTTCCCCACATTCTTTTCTGTTCATTATCTAGAAATGTAACTGCAATATATGAAATAGATGACAGAGAGTGTGTGTGTGTGTGTGTGTGTGTGTTAACCAGGTTTTGTGTACAATTTAGGAAATACATGCAGTGTGTGTCTGTACCCTACAGAGGTGCAGCCATGATGCAATTCAGTACCTTACTGTAAATGACATGTCACAGAATACTGCAAGAGAAGCCATTAAATTACATTGTTCCCCAGAGCATACTGTAACACTCTGCAGATTTACTGCACTAATACTGCAAGGTACAACACTGCATCCTGCATGGCACCGCTGTATATTGCAGTTTGTGATAATGCTTTCGGCTGTCAGTCAGTCAAGGAGTTGAGAGGAGGGTCTCCGCAGGCTGCCATCTTGACGGTGGCATTGGACACTAGGTAAACATTCGCATAGAAAACATTTAGAAAGGAGTACTCCTCTGGGGCTACAGTGGCATCTTCTAAATAAAATTTATTCAGCCCAGTATATTTACTGTGGGGTGGTCCAAGTCAATTTATTGTTGGGGGCGGGGCAAAACTGTTCAGCAGATGGCAAGGAGTCTGGGGGCTGCCAGACCCACAGAAATTGTTTTTCTCTCTAAGTGTTTTGGTGCATTTTAGTGGTCTTTAAGAGTATTTTTCTAACAAAGTACAACCCAGGTCATGGGTTAAATTGTAGTAAAAAAAAATATTGTCTGGAAGAACATGAAAAAGTACCAGTGCAGATCCAAAAACAAACTCTTCTAGGTCCATAAGAGGCAGTTGCAATACCAAGACCCCCAGGCCTTTATTACCTATTTTTGTGGTATCATCAGTGTTAATCAAGTATCGTTATATCATTAGTAGTAAATGCACATAATAAATACCTCTGGGAGAGGTGAGAAAGGCTGCGCAAAGCCAACAAACTCACCAGCATATCCTTATTTCTCTTACTGTGGGCTCTTTCTCAGCAATTAGCATGCCCCAGACCCTGCACCAAAAAACAATGTAGAACTGCACAGAATAAATATCTCAGGGAGAGGAGAGAAACCCTTTTAGACTCAGCTGCAAGAGGAGGCTGGAACAAGAAGATACGGTGACTTTTGTATAAATAATATGTGACCTGGCCCCAAAAGGTACACCCAGAAACTGAAAGACATGTCCAGGGTCCTCACCAGAAAGCACCTGTGACTAAGAGGTTTCCCAGGCCTCCAACATGTTGCCAGTAACTGCCATCACCTCCCCTCAACTACATCTGACCCAAGATTGGACATCATCATAGAGGAGATTTGAGAATTCCAATGGCAGTTCCATGTTGAGCTGACTAAGGTGGAAGGTCAAGTCCTGAAAATGAAAAACTTTTGTCCTCTCTGGCTAGGAGAGCAGACAAAATTCAACATACATTATGCTAGTTCCTTACATCCTATAAAAAGCAGAAGCAGCTCAATGAGAAACAAGGGAACTGGGGGCCTGAAGGGATTAACATTCAGCTATATGGGATATCTGGGAGCCGAGAAGATTCCCTGCTTGGTTCAGTTCTTTTAAGAACATTTGCCCCTTATTGTTAAAATTGTCACAAGAGTTTTCATTTGCCATTAAAAGAGCCCAAGTCAGCACATGAAACCCTGTCCTAAAAGCTGGCAGACCCAGAGGTGAGGCCACATTCCACTATCTTCTGTTTGCTGCTAAACTATAAAAGGACAAGCACATAATTGTAAATGCAATCTCATGGGCACAAAACAACATTTATCTGATGTGCATAAGTTGCACCTGGATAAGTTGGCAACAATTATGCCCACAATGGTCAGTTGTGCATAAATGAATAACAGACTTCTGTGCTTAAAGACCTGTCCCCTCTGCAGTCCGAACACCAAACAAACACACAGAAATTCACGTAATAATTCCCTCCTGTACCTGAGATATTTGCTCAGAATAAGTATATTGGGAAGAGGAAGGAAGGAAGGGCTGTAGCAAAGTCAAGGCACTCACCACCATCACCACGCTCTTATAGTCTTTTTTTTTTTCAAAGATTTTTTTTGTTTGTTTTTCTGTGTGTGAATTTAGCGCTCATGAAAGGTGCTAGATTGACTTTACTGGAACCAGAAATCCTCTATTTATTCACAAGACAGGTACAGCACGGGTGATCACAGTGCAGGCCTCCCTATACAGATATATTATGAAAGACAGAAACTCGGTTCCCTGAGTTTCAGGAACCCAACGCCAGCTGCCCAAAGCACAGTTGCCTGACAGGCAGCATTTTCCCACGGTGGAGTTTTTTTTTTTGCACCCCCCCATCCCAATGTGAGGGGCTTTGCCCTCTGCACCCCCTTACTTTGTATATCAAACTCTGTCACAGGCAAACTTTGCCTGTTGGGCAACTGTGTGTCAGGAAAACAGTGTTGGGTTCCTGAAACTCAGGGTACTGAGTTTCTGTTAATCAAAATACTACCCCCCCGCCATACTGCCCCACCAATGTGCCTCAATCCTGCCTTGGAAGGATCACCACATAGGTGAGAAGGTACAGTAGTTCAGACTTCATGTCCATTCGGTCCTTGGCCTCTCATGTGAGACTGTCGACAAGGATGTAAATCAGTGACAGTTGTGTTGGTGGTTTTGTGATATGAACACCTGCCCACTGGAAACTGGACTGAGACCACCACAACTCATTTCACGTAGGCCACTGAACAGCCTTCAGGTGATAATGGCTTTCAAACACTAATGACATGTGCTGGATTTGAACCAGTGACCTAGAGGTGAAAGGCTGCTTAACCAGTTACCAATTCACTGAGCCATCCTGTTCCCCACTTTAGTTCTTTCTCTTGCAGATGCAGCTGGCAGCTCAATAGAAGGCAGGAATATAACATTTCAGAAAGTACTCACAGCTTGTCCTGACTGTGTCCTAAACTGCAGCCAAACAACAGCTTTGTACTCCTGCTTCAACACAGTTACAACCACATTGTGGTGGACCATTCACACACCCAATGATGGTAGTATGAGTCAATGGATGCACATGAGAATAAGGAGACCGTTTTTTAGTTGCATTGTCATGCAACTTGTGAGTAATGTTGTGCAAAACAACATACAATTCCCTCAAAATCCCAGGCAACTGAGGCACAGCACCAATGGGAAAAATAGCAACTGGCGAGGGGAAATAAATGGAACAACAACTTGTCCTTAACTGTATGTATGGTACTAGCTAAGTGACACCATCAAAGCCAGTTCACTTTTAAGAAAAAAAAGCACAGCCAAAAAAAAGGTCAAATAATGGGGGGGGGGCTAAAAGATGATATGGCCCACTCTGATTTCAGAATGGGGGGGCCATGGGCAGTCTGGCCTCCCTGGTTTAGCCACCCCCTGAGTTTATATATATAGAAAGAACAGCATGGCGAACTACAAAAACCAACACTATCCCAACACTTTTAGGCCTGATGCCTCTTCTTCAGGGGCATGAAACTGTGCCTGTGAGGGTACCACTGGAAACCAGGGACAGATCGGTATGGGGAAGAGTGTTCGGTCAGACTGTCACTGGGCATTAGGGACTGCTTGGATTGGGGCAGGGGGAGGAAAGGGGTGCCCATGGGTGTCAGGGATTTTTTTGGATTGGACACTATAAGGAAGGGGAGGTGCCACTGTCTGGATGCCAGGAACTGCTTTGTTTGAGAATGGTGAGGAAGGGGGAGCCTACCCCTGGACTCCAGGTATTGTCTGACACAGGGGTGGTAAGGGGGAGGATGTCACTGGATTCCAGGAACTGCTTGGCATGGAGCAACGTGAGTGAGCTGCCACTGGACTCCAGCAACTACCTAGGATGGGATAAGAAGGGTGCCACTAGATGACAGGGATTGCTTGGCATGGAGCATGGTAAGTGTGGGGGGGCAATGGATATTCCAGACTGCTTGGCAAAAAAACATTGACAAATTAGAGTACCTCTGTCATCAAATATCCTTTGAAAAAGGAAGATTATTCATTGCAAACAACTAAGTTTAGGCATCAGTTAGTGTTGCAGCACAATGCCTTAAAAGTAGGAAATGCAATATTATGGTAAACCAATCCCTTTACTCTTGGTGAATTTGAGGTTTGGTATTCTTCAGGGTTTGAATGACTACTTGACACAACACAGTGCTAGCATTACCCTAACTTTGGCACCCTCTCTCAATGCACTGGTGAGTAAGCAAATGTCAGTGCTTAGAAAGACAATGCCGAGGTTAGGATAACATCAACACTGTATTGTGAAATTGTTCACACCTCAAGGAACAACACAACTGCCAACCACCAAGAATCAGGACTTTCTAAGCATAACATTGCATTTCCCTACTTTTGAGGCATTTTGCTTCAAGAGTTACTGATTTCTAAATGTAGTTTTTTTTGCTACAAATATATTTTCAAAACAGATTCTACATATGATGTTGCCAGCCAAGGTGCAACATAATACTGCAGCAGTCTGCAGCAGAGTTACTGCAATAAACAAATCAATTTCAACAGCAGTTAACCCTTTTTGCATTGCAGTAACTCAGAGATTGCACTGCATACTGACCGGCACCACTGTATGTCTCAGATATTTAATTTATTTGTTTTGGGATTTATTGTTTCTCGCCAGGTTCATCCTAAGCTTCCTCCATTCAGATCCTATGGCCACCACCAAACTTGGCTAAATCTCCAGGTTTGCAACCCCGTGGCTTTCCCCCCATCGAGATACTGACAGGAGGCAGCTTGGCTATCCACACTGGGTTCAATGCACCGGTGCAGGTCAGAACGGGTGCAAGATCAGAGAGTGCAGAGGGTCCTTCACTCTGAATGCTGAAGAGGTTTTTCTGACTTGGTTTTTCTCCCTTCTACCACTGACAACAGCATGGAAGACTCCAAGAAATGTATATGCTGTAGCATGCCGATTCAACACCAGCTGGCATAATCCTTCTTGTTACAGGTAACAGGTGCACCATCACCACCACCTGTAGTCACCAAAATGGTGATAGTGCACTGAGGCCTAAATTCCCCCCCCCCCCAAAGAACATCTTCTGGAATGCTCAATCTAGATGGAGGATATCTTCTCCACTGGGCCACACAGCCACCAGGGTCGAAACCACTCGGAAACCTTTGCTAGCTGGTAGCCACCCACAATGACGTGTGACATCAGCACCTATAAAACGTGAGAGGCCCCATTGCTCCTCAGTTCTTTCTTCCACCATTAACCACTTATCAGACCTGCGGAGAAACAATGCCATCATTTCTACAATTTTCTTATTTTTCTAGTTTTACCTTAACATATCAGTGTTGTTCCTGCATGCCACCATTGAAAGAACCTTTATTTAAGTTTTGTACTTGCAGTTTTTTATTTTATTTATTTAAACATTTGATAACTGGGAAAAGCACACTGAGTCGAGGCTCATTACCATGTGCAACCCATGGAGTGAGGGGGAGGGAGTTACAACAGTATACATACATAGAATAGATACATGAGAATATTACATACAATCATATAATTTTGTACAAAGGAGTTATATACATTCAGTTGCATATATACAGTTATCTACAGTCAGTTGCATGAATACAATAAGATACAGTACAGGAGTTTTGAAGTTTAAACTGCATTCATTTGGCTAAAGGCAGACTAGTTGAGAAAGAGGAGTTGACAAAGTTGAGATGTAATGGAGTTGTGTGAGGTTGCGTTTCTGAGGGGCTGGGGAAGCTGGTTCCATATGTAGAGGAGATGGTAGGAGAAGGCAGATTTGCCAGCTGATGAGGATGGTTTGGGGAGGGACAAGGAGCAGGAGTCCCTAGAGGGCTGTGAGTAAGGAGAAAAGACTGCAAGGGTTAGTTTCTCACCAGGTAGGGGGGTAGTAGGTTAAACCAAAATTTTGAAATAAAAGAAACGGAGTGGTAAAAACAGCGATGGGAAAGCGGCGTGAACCCAAGGGAGGAAAGGAGCATGCAGTGGTGTGTTCTGAAAGGGTAATTTGTTACAAAATGGCAAAAAGCATGAAATAAGGAGTCCAGGCTGGATAGTGAGGTGGAGGGGGCAGTGTTGTACACAATGTCCGCATAATCAAAGATGGGAGTGATCATTTTTGTTAGCAGAGTGCATCTAACAGGTAGTGGGAGGGAGTGACAGTTTCTGTAAAGAAGACCAAGCTTCAGGCAGAGCTTCAAAGTGATGGCATCTATGCGGGTTGAGTAGTTTAGCAGGGGGTCTAGCCATATTCCTAGGTATTTATAGGAAGAGACGGTGTTTAGTGTGTTTCCATCCAGGGTGATGATTACAAGGGGGCTGGGTGTTCTTGCCAGTTTTTGGGCTGACCCGAAGGTCATGGAAACCATTTTGGAGGTATTTATTTTGAGATTGTTTGTACGAAACCAAGACTGCATGTTGTTGTAGTCGTGTGGTTGTACAGTGGATGTCACTTAGAACAGGGCTGGATGCGAAAAGTACAGTGTTGTCTGCATACATATGTATATGGGACCTTGTGCAGACTTCAGGGAGATCACTGATGAAAAGGGAGAATAAAACTGGGCCTAGGATCGACCCTTTAGGAACGTCAGCGAGGATGGGGAGGGAGATGTGGAGTTTGCAATCCTGACTGCTGCCTATTTTTGAGGTAGGATTTGAACCACTGTGCTGCGGTGGGGGCGAGTCTGGCTCTCGTGAGTTTGTCAAGAAGCAGGGGGTGGGAGACAGAATTGAAGGTCTTAACCAAATCAACAAAAATAGCAGCAGTTAGTTGGCCTTGGTCAGATGCAGATTGGATATGTCCAGTTACATGGAGGAGGGACGATATTGTCGAGTGGTGCTTCTTGAACTTAGATTTGTATGGGGAGAGGTAATTTGTGGACCTGAGAAAGTCAGTTAGTCTGGTCTGGACAAGAGACTCTTGCAGCTTGGCAAAAGAAGGGAGGAGGGAGATGGGACTGTAGTTCCTGGGGACTGAGGGGTTGCCACCCTTGAGGAGAGGGATGACACAGGCTGATTTCCATGCTAGGGAGACCTTACCAGTCTCAAAGGACAAATTTAGTAGGTATGTGAGAGAAACTGCTATAGCTGGTGTTGAAATGTGCAAAAATTTGGGGTGGATGCCATTTGGCATTCTGCAAAGACGATGCTCACAACGGACCTTATGCACTATGCCAACACACTGCATAACCCGGGAGCATTGGCATAGCTAAGTCTCAATGCCGCATAGTGGGGTCCCACAGACCCCACATGGCATTCACTAGAGGAGGGCGCAGGACATGTACGGGCAGATACACCAGCCACGCAGACAGCAGTGCACCGGGGGGGTGTCGAGGGAGTGCCTGCACTCCACACCATTCACAAAGGTGCAGAGTGCTGGGCACAGGGGGCACACCCTATGCTGAGTAACACCCAGCTGTAAAGGATATGCACACCCCAGGATGTCGCCGCTGGCAGCGGCACGGAAGCGGGGGCACTGCATACCCACCCCTACATGCTGCCCTAGCCCATGGATCAGCATCAGCAACTAAGTTTATATGGGGAGGAAAGAGGCCCAGGGTTAGGTGGCCCATTCTGGTTGCCCTTAAAAAACTAGGGGAACTTGTTCTCCCAGATTTCAAACAGTATTTTTGGGCTGCTCAGTTGCAACACTTTATAGAACACTGACAAAAGGAAGACCTCTCAAGTGCGTAGTCTTAGAAAGGGATACAAGAAGTATTGCCAAGCTTGGGGATTTAGTATTTATGGACAAGCAAAATATTAAATTAACTGATATGGCAAATCCCTGGGCCCTGATACTCATGCAGATTTGGGTAGAAGTTTGTAGAAAGTACCAATTTGTTTGTGGTATCTCTGTAGACACTACACTACGGGCCTGCATGGATGAAGGGTTCCAGAGATGGGGAAAACAGGGTATTTATCTCATAGGGCAGTTTTTTGCAGGAGAAACACACAAATCTTTCCCTCAACTGTGTCAAGAACACAATTTATCTCCAAGAGATCATTTTCATTTTTTTGACCTTAGGCATTATTTAACAGATCAACAAAGGAAAGCCCACATTAATGTCATGGAAAACCAGTTAAAACAGTTGCTTCTGTCCCTAGCATGATCTCCAAATACACGGGCAGGATCACACAGATTATCCAGCTCCTCTTGAACTCTGAATTTGATGTGGTAAAGTCAATAAAAGATAATTGGCAGTCAGAACTATATATAGTGCTGTCAGAGGAGGACTGGGAGAAAGTGTGGGTAGGTATGTTCACCACAATGACCTCCCCCTCGTGGAGGGACTTCAGGTGGCATATGGCCATTAGGTACTTTCGCACACTAGTCACAGCTAAGCAATTTGGCACACTTCCATCGGATAAATTTTGGAGAGGATGTCCAGATGTGGGGACACATATCCATGTTTTTTGGTCTTGCTCTACAGTGAATAAATTCTGGGGTGAAATAGGGGCAGAAGTTGGGAACATATTGAGTAAATATCCTATGAAATTTCAACATTGGATACTGGGGCTGCCACCACTGACCAGACTAGAGCAACAAAGATACTTGTACAATATTCTGGTAGGCAGCAGTGCTTAAGGCATTTACTCAGAGATGGCTGACCCCCACCCCACCCACAATTAATGCCTGGCTAGAAAATTGTACCCGTATGTTAATTATGGAGCATTTGACAACTAAATTGAGGCTCAAGAAAGACAAATTTATCAGTCACCGGCTCCCCTTTTTCCACTGTTTGGCAGCCAAGCAAAACAGAAACGTAAATGAGGTTCTAGCAGAGCAGAATTAGATGGGAGAACCCCTGAGGATAATCCCATTGAAACTGATGTCTGAAACTCGAGAAAGTAAAAACTCCTCCTGAGGGAGGAAAAGAGCTCTAGTGCAGGTATATGCCCCTTCCGCCCTCCCTCCATGATTCGACTGTGGCTCCTGGCCTCTCTCCTACACACTTACAGAGGTAATGAATTCTTCTGTAATAGATGAATTTCTTAGTTCTTAATCATGAATTTCTGAGTTGTTATGTTGCTCTTTACTATTTATTTTATGTAAGCATAGATCTATATTTTAAGTTTTTTCCCTAAATGGTTTCCTGTTCCTCTTCCCGTTCCCTTCCCTCTCCCTTCCCCCCCCTTGAATGTACTGTTTATTCATCTAAGGTTTTAACTAATTGTCTCATATGTGGAATGTGTGAATGTTGTAATACTTGTTACATTTAAAAATTTACAATAAAATATAATTAAAAAAAGCAGCAGTGAGATAAGTGTATGGCCTGTGTTCTACTAAATGCACATATGTATGCATGTATATTTTATGTAGGTATGTCTGTACAGTTTGTTGATTGAAAAGGGTACATTGAGTTAAAGCTAATTTCCAGCTGCGACCTGGTGGGAGAAAAATTACACAGGGGATGGGAATTCAACAACAACAAATAGCATAGATTATAAATAAAAATAAATTACAGTGCAGAAGACTGTCATAGAAACGTAGAGACATAGATTTTGATGGCAGAAAAGGACCTTTAGGTCCATCCAGTCTGCCTCTTGTCCCTGATTGTTCTGTCATCACTGAACCTAGTTGGTCACAAGTGTCACTCCCTCCCCCTGTTCCTCTACCCAATATGCTCCTGTGCTCATCCCAAGCATGCTTGAAGCTCCCCACAGTCTCTGCCCCCACTAACTCCTCTGACAGGTTGTTCCAGTCATCCCCCACCCTTTTCATGAAGAAGTATTTCTGCACAACTCTCTTAAACTTTCCCCCTCTAGCTCCATTGTATGCCCCCATTGCAAGTTGATAAGGTGTAACTCCAATCAATTAACACATGAAACTGACAAACTACAAATGGAAATAAGGCAGGCATTATCAGATATAAAACAATATATAGCAGTGGCCCAGGAGGGGCAGTAGGGGCAAAGGTGGGGACATGGAAAGGGGTAAGGAAAAGTAGAAAATGGGAGGAATAGAGCAAGTGTACGAGGAGAGGCTAGTTGCAGGAGCAAATTTATGTGAAAAGGTCAAGAAGGAGAGCTTTGGTACAGAGTGGGAAGGAAGAAGAAGAAAGATTGACAGGTGGGAGGTTATTCCACAGAAGGGGGAGGTGGAAAGAGAAATTAAACCGCCCGACAGTCATAATAGTAGTAAGATATGTTTATTTGGTGAGAAAGCAATCTGTTGAGCAAAGCTCATTTTCAATGCCATCCTGGATTACTTAGGTTACTATAACACATAGAAACACAGAAACAGAGACTTTGATGGCAGATAAGGAGCACTTGGCCCACCTAGTCTTCCCATTTCCCTACCTACAGGATAAGCTGCAGATCCTAGTTAACCAACAGCCTATTTCTTCTTACCCCCCCCCACAAGAATTGCCTTATGTCTGTCCCATGTATTCTTGGATTCTACCACAGTTTTAGAACCCACAACCTCCTCAGGAAGGCTGTGCCATGCGTCCACCACCCTCTCTGTGAAAAAATACTTCCTCACATTGCCCCTGAACTGCCCCCATCCTTTAAATTGTGTCCCCTTGTTCTTGCACATCTCCTTTTCTGAAAGATGCTACCCTCTTGGACTTTGTTGATTCCAATGAGGTACTTAAAAGTTTCTATCATGTCCCCCCTCTCCCTCCTTTCCTCAAGGGTATACATATTAAGCTCCTTTAGTCTCTCTTCATGTGGCTTCTCTTGCAGACCCTGCACCATTTTAGTTGCCCTCCTCTGGACTGCCTCTATCCTGTCTATGTCCTTGTGGAGATGGGGTCTCCAGAACTGGACACAGTACTCCAGATGGGGTCTCACAAACTGTCTGTACAGAGGAATAACAGCTTCCTGCTTTCTGCTGCTGATGCCTCTCCCTATACATCCCATTATACCCCCAGCCCTCCCTACTGCCTTATCACATTGCTTGCTAATCTTAAGGTCATCTGATATGATTACGCCCGGGTCCCTTTCCATTTTTGTTGTTGTTACTACCTCCCCCCCCACTGTGTAATCTTCCCATGGGTTTTTGTTTCCCAGGTGCATTATTTTGCACTTGTTTGCATTGAATCCAAGCTGCCTTACTTCTGACCATTCCTCCAACCTTGCCAAGTCCCTTCTCATCCTTGCCATGCCTCCTTGTGTATCAACCCTGTTGCAGATCTTTGTGTCATCTGCAAAGAGGCGTATTTTCCTTCAGTCCTCTGCAATGTCACTTATAAAGACATTAAAAGGACTGGACCAGATGCTGAACCTCGCGGTGTACCCCACTAGTAACCCCTCTTTCTTCAGAGTGGACTCCATTTACAATTACCTTCTGTGTCCTGTTGTCCAGCCAATGTTTTACCCAGGCTACCACCCTGGGACCCACTCCCAGGCTGGTTAATTTGACTATTAATCTTTTGTGTGGGACTGTGTCAAATACCTTGCTAAAGTCTAGGTAGGCCATGTCCACAGCCCCTCCCTGGCCTACCACTTTGGTCACCCAGTCAAAGAAATCAATTAGATTCATTTGACATGACCTTCCCGCTGTGAACCCATGCTGCCTTGGGTCCTGTTCCCCACTGGCCTCTAGGTACTCAACAATTCTTTCCTACAGAAGTGATTCCATTACTGTCCCTACCACAGAGGTCAAACTGACAGGTCTGTAGTTTCCTGCCTCTGTCTTGGTCACACTTTTGTGAAGGGGAATCACATCCACCTTCCTCCAGTCCTCAGGTACCACACCATCCTCCCATGATTTGTTAAAAAGGGTAGTCAGTGGTTTCACTAGTTCTCCCCTTAATTCTTTTAGAATTCTGGGGTGAATTCCATCAGGCCCCATTGCTTTGTCCACCTTCAGTTTTAGGAGTTCTTTCAGAACCCTTTCTTCTGTGAAAGGACTAGGATCGACCCCCATCAAGAGTGCTTCTGTTAACTGGATTAGGCACTTCCCCCTCCTGCTCTTTTGTGAATACTGAGCAGAAATATTCATTCAGTATCCCTGCTTTTTCACTGTCCCTCTCTGCCCACCCACCGTCCAGTCTATTCATCCTCACTATCCCTCCCTTTGTCTTTCTATGCTCCCTGATGTACCTATAAAAGGTTTCATCCCCCTTCTTAACCGAGTTAGCTACCTTTTCCTCAGTTTGGGCCTTTGCTATTCTGACTTCCCTCCCTGCTTACTTCTGCCTTAACTGGTACAGCTCTCTGTCCTTCTCCTTCTCTGTTTCCGTATACTTCCTGAATGCTATCTTTTTCCCCCTGACTTTCCCCACCACCTCTTTTGAGAACCATAGTGGCTTTTTCTTTCATTTTGATTTGTTTATTTGCTTCACACAACGGCTTGTTGCCTCTGTTATGCCAGTTTTGATGTTTCTCCATTGTTGCTCCACCCCTTCTTCTAGCCTGTTTGCTAGTGCTTTTCTAAGGCACTCTCCCATCTTGCCAAAGTCAGCCCTCCTGAAGTCCAGTGCCCTCACTTTTGTATGGCTTGACTCTGTAGCTGAGTTTATCATGAACCACACTGTTTGATGGTCACTTGTTCCCAGATGGCAACCTACTTTTAGATCTGAGATCCTCTCACTGTCCCCATTTGAGAGTACGAGATCTAAGATTGCTCCTTCACGAGTGGGTTCCGAAACTAGCTGTCTGAGGCACGCCACCTGTAGGGCATCAAGAATGGCCCTGCTCTTGGATGTGGCTGCAGCAAATGTTCTCCAGTTAACATCTGGCATATTCAGCTCTCCCATCAACAGTATCTCCCTTTCTCTACCATCCTAAAAATGCCTTCTATCATATCCTTGTCCATTCCCTCCCTCTGACATGGGGGTCTGTATACAACCCCTGTGTGGATTGTGGTGCCATTTCCAGTCTCTAAGGGGACCCACAGTGCCTTCTCTCCTCCCTGTTTACTCTTTTGTTCAGTTGCTTTTATCCCTTCCTTTACACAGAGAGCTACTCCTCCCCCTCTTCTCCCTTCCCTTTCTCTCCTGTAGGTTATGTACTCTGGTATGTTGACATCCCAGTCATGGTTCTCTGTGTACCATGTTTCTGTGACTGCTGTGATATCCAGGCATCCCTATTCCATCAAGGCCACCAGTCAAGGGAACTTGCTGCCCAGACTATGGGCATTGGTACTCATTACCCTCCATTTCCTGATGGCCTTACTCCTTTTTGCCCCATCCCTGTCCTTATTGCCTTTGTCACTTTCTCCATTTACCACTGCCCTTCTCCCTAGCGACATCTCTATCTTGGTGTTTACCTCACTTACTACCCTGACTTTTTTGGGGGGCTAGGTTCCCTGCTTCTTTACAGTGCCTCCCCCCTTGGCTAGTTTAAATGCTTGCCAATGAAGCACTTAAACCTATCACCTAGGATACTGGTTCCCCTCCTGGACAGATGCAGCCCATCATGCCAGTATAGGCCTGCATCACTCCAGGTGGACCCCCAGTCCCCAGTGAAGCCAAATCCCTGAGCTCTGCACCAGTTTTTCAACCACTGATTGAATCCCATAGTGTGGAGCACCTTAGCCTCACCTACACCATAGACAGGCAGCTCCTCCGAGAAGGTTACCGTGCATGCTACTTGTCTAAGGCCCCTCCCCAACTCCACAAACTCTTCCTGCACTGCTCTGATCCCTTTCTTAGCCAGGTCATTTGTCCCTAGGTGGACAATGACATCCAGCTCCCTCTCCTGTGTAGCTGCTCCAGCGATCCTGAGGATTCACTCCCAGTCCCTCCAAGCCATGGCACCAGGCAGGCACCTTACCTCCCTCTCCCCTTCCTCCCCCAGTTCTACCTTCCTAACAATGGAGTCCCCCACCAGGAGTTGTTTCCTTCCCCTGTGGGGTCCCATGCCACCCTCCTGTGGGTCTCCCTTGTGGAGGTTCCCAGTATCCTCCTTGGTCTCCACTGCGGGTGCCTCCATAGAGGAGCCACACTTTGCCAGAATGGCATAGGAATTGTGGAGAGGTACAGCTGAAGGGATGCACCTCTGTTCCACCACCCTCACCCTCCCTGAGCCCACTGTGGTCCAACTGCTCCTCTTTCTTGGCAACCTCTGAGGCAACGGTAGTGGCCCTGGTGGTCCCTGGATGGAAAAGGAGGTCCCACAAATCCTGGCCAACTCAGCCTGGACATAAGCAACCTCCTCCCTCAGCCCAGAGAGGTGCCTGCAGATGGGACAACACCGCATCCTCCAGAACGTCTCCCCGAAGACTGCTGCTCCACAGCTACTGCACTGCACCACTCCCATCATGTCTTACTTCTGGCCCCTTCACTGTTGTTTGTAATCCTTACTCTTTACTCTGTATTTTTTTCTCTTCCTGCTTACTTACTGCCTCTGTGCCCTTTAAGCTCTTGATCGTCCTGTTCCGAGACAAGAAGATCTTATATTTCTCAGTAGACCCCTTACCTGCTCAGAGGCAGACCTCCAGCAGCTAGGGGGGTCTGGAGAGCTACTCTTGCCCTTCTAGGATGGTGAGTCTTTGGTGGCTCTGTGATCACTCACTTTGTGCTCCAAAACAGGAAGTTCCTGTTGTCAGTCAAGTCCTGTGCCTATAAAAGTAGAACTAGCTTTATATTATATAGCTGAATACTAAAATTCTGAAAAAAAAGTTATTGTAGAATTTTAATTTATTTATTTAATCCAAGACCACAATAAATACACAAAAATTCTACAATAACCAAATATCATATATAGATATATATATGTGTGTGTGTATATTATACCTATATATATATATATATATATATTACACATATAATACACAGTAATCTAACACAGATATATGCAAGTGCAATCATAGCTCAGCCACAAACAAGCAAATACTAAGGAGCCTACCACAGGAGTGGGAAGGAGTGGGGCATGGAAGAATGATGGTATAAAGAGGAAGTGAGAGATGGGGTTAAGGAGGGAGGAGAGGCAACAGACAAGGTAGCTGAACCTGTATTTCAAGAGGTCCATTTAGAAAAGTACTGGATCAACAGAGAGAGGATGGAGAGGTTGGAGTAGAGGCGGCAGTGGTGAGTGCAAGGAGGGACACTGACTGCTGAATGGCAGTAAGAGTGGAAAAAAGGGGTCCAGCTTGGCAAGGGTAGTTTTGAGGGCCAATAGTTTGGGGGGGGCTCCTGGATGCTTACCCTGGCCTAGTTGCTAACCATATATGGGTAATCGGAGAAGTATTGCCCCTATGGCACTACAGTAGTAGAGCTAGAGTATTTCAAGAAGACTTTGACTTCTTGACTGTAACAAATAACATTTTTATTCATAACATCAAATTAATGTGTCACCTCTTTGTCACACAAAACATCAATGTTTCGTGGCCAGGGCCTGCTTCTTCAGGGCCCACAGTGGTCGTGTGGTATACAAAAATTAAACACATTTCAGGAAAATTATCACTTATTACATCCAGTCATCAAATGCTTTCTTTCATATGTTCTTACTTCTGCATCTGTTATTATTATGCATTGCTTTTCCTATTCAGTTATATGTTCCTCCAGCACCCCTATATTCAACACCTGAAACACAGCTCATGCTGCTTCATAAATGCTTAAGCTAAATGTTTCTAAATAGACATTAATTGTTCTCTACTTATCTCTAATGTTATGTGTTGCTCAACATTTTCATGTTTTTTTTAATGCTGAGAATCCACTCCAGTAGTTAACAAAGCACTCACACAATATTGTAAAGCTCACTGACTCTCAGACTTTATAGATCAGCTCATTTTCTGTATGTCTTGCCATGGAAAATGTGACATGAAAGGTTACATTAGACAGTGCTGTTTGTACTCTTTCACAGCCTGCATACGCATTCTGTTCTGATTTGTACTTTGGAATTTACTTTAATTGCAAACAGTACCTGCTTTTCTATAGGGCTTCCTCAGCCGCGTTAGAGTCCTCTCTCTTCTCAGCCTGGGTTATCTAAAAGAAGACATCAAATTATTTTGTATGGGTTTCATGCTGTCATTTACCACATAAGTTATACACACCACAAATTTCACCTCAGAACCCAATATCAATTCACTCCACATTACTATGGTGATAAACATCATGTTTTTACTTTCTCAAACATCCTTGTACACCATACGTTTCATTACATTTCTCCTACAACACCTGTTACCAGCTATTTTCAATGCTCCTCAGTCTAAGTTTAAAAATCATTAATATTGCTCATGTGAGCCTCTGCACTCATCCATCATGCTGTATTGTTCATAGTGCATATCTTGCACTGGCCTACTAAAATCATATCTCTCTTAGCTTAATAAGTATATTTTTGATCTCTAAATTTTTAGCACTAGTGTGGTGTTCAGTAATTTAAAAACGTATTTACCCTCTACTACCTTTATATGTAGGCTACCGATGGCCCGCTCACTACTCCACCCTGGTAATAGTGACTGGGGCTTGCTTCGTTGTTTGCTCTCATGGGCTTCTGCTCCCAGGGGGCAGTGCCAAGCATCATGACTTAAAACATCATGATGTGCATGCCAAACAAGGCGCTTTTGCTGAGCACCCACCCCTATGAATAAGAGGCACTTAGCAAAAGACAGCAAGTGCTCTGTGAGTGCCCTAGATGCACAGTTCCCCCTGGGAGGAGACTAGTACTGTAATAGTACCTATTAAAGGCTAAGTGCAATGTTGAAATCCTTGTTGTACTGTATTAGGATCTGTAATAAGTTAACTAGTGGGGCCACAGTCTCTGTTAAAGGCAGCTGTCAACAGTTTAATGTTGCTCCATTCCTTATTGATTTACTTTGCATGATGAACAGTAATTCCTCTGTCCTACCCCCTTACTTCATCTCTCTGCACTATTTCCTTATACAATAAATCACAAACTATATACTGCCATAATAGCCTTTGATTCTGTTCTTCATATGGTACATCTAGTTAAGAAAAAAGAGAAAGAGTAGAAAGATGGGGGGCTTGTGGGGCAGTTAGTAGAAATAGAAAACTGAGAAGAACACAAAGATATAACCCAGAATGTCACAGTTAACATTCATCATTGCTAGTACTTCCAGTGTCCTTATCTATAGTTCCTCAGAAGAAGATGTGCTACTCTTCTTCTTCATTCATGCTACAGTACATTTTTCTTTTGTGGTGCCTACAATGTAAATCTACCACATTTCCACTTTCCTGAGGTGAAGATCTCGCTCCTGGTTGAAGATTGCAGTCTATTTCCTTTTTTTGGTTCTTGAACTTGTTCTAGTCCCCAAAACTTCAGGGAAGTTGCATTGTGGCCTGCCTTATTAAAATGTTTGGCAACAGAGGATGTTTGATCCCTTGTAGTAATGTACCATTTATGTTCTTGTATGAGGGCTTTTACTTGTCTTATAGTCTTCCTGACATACTGTACATTATGTCACAAGAGTACATTATGACATATAACACATGGTCTGTGAGGCAAGTGATGTGGCACCTGATCCTATATTCCTTTCTGGCAAATTAAGTCTTAAAAATCTCCTTCCTGATTGTATGGGAGCACACAGAACACCTGCCTCAGGGGAAACTGCCCATTCTCAAAGGACCAGGTAGAAGCTGCTGCATGGATGGTTCCTCTGGAATATGGTGGACCGTATGTACTATGCTGTCCTTGATACTCAGGTTCTTTCTATTCACAACCAGGGGTCTCCAGAAAAACTTTGTAACATGCCTGTCACAGACTGAAAAGGTGTGTCAGTGTTTGTGTATTACTGAGCTCACTTTACCGGTCAATGTATTATACCTGACACTAAATACTATCCTTTCCATACTGTGTTGTTTAAGACTGTGTTCTAATGCTTGTTCCCTTGGTATATTGCTTATTCTCTGCTTAGCTTCTGTCAAAGTATGTTCCCTCTAGCTTTGGACTCTAAACCTATTGAGTATGGTTTATTCTACGTTTTTCTTCTGCCCTAAAAAGGGTGGTGGTGAAGTCCCTCCTTACGAACCTCTTCTCTGGACCTGATGATCTCTCCAACTATGTACAGGCCTGTCTCAAATTTTCTGTTTTTGGGGAAGTTGATTGAGAAGGTGTGGCAGTGCAGCTAGAAGAACACCTGGAAAAATATTACATCTAGAAGCCTTTCTAGTCCGGTTTCTGGCCTTGCCATAGTACAGAGACCATGCTGGTTAGGATGCACCAAGATCTCCTTCTAGCAAGGGACAGCAGGCATCATAGAAACACAGAAACATAGACTTTGACAGCAGATAAGGACCGCTTGGCCCATATAGTCTGCCCATTTTTCTACCTACAGGATAGGGCGCAGATCCTAGTTAACCAACAGCCTATTTCTTCCTACCCCCTGCAAGAATTGCTTTATGTCTGTCCCATGCATTCTTGAATTCTCCCATAGTTTTAGATCCCACAACCTCCTCAGGAAGGCTGTTCCATGCATCCACTACCCTCTCTGTGAAATAATACTTCCTCACATTGCCCCTGAACCACCCCCCTTTTCTATCTTTAAATTGTGTCCCCTTGTCCTTGCACGTCTCTTTTTCTGAAAGATGCTACCCTCTTGGACTTTGTTGAGTCCACTGAGGTACTTAAAAGTTTCTATCATGTCCCCCTCTCCTTCTTTCCTCAAGGGTATACATAATAAGCTCCTTTAGCCTCTCCTCCTCGGCTTCTCTTGCAGACCCTGCACCATTTTAGTTGCCCTCCTCTGGACTGCCTCTATCCTGTCTATCTCCTTGTGGAGATGGGGTCTCCAGAACTGGACGCAGTACTCCAGATGGGGTCTCACCAACTGTCTGTACAGAGGGATAACAACTTCCTGTTTTCTGCTGCTGATGCCTCTCCCTATGCATCCCAGTATACCCCCAGCCCTCCCTACTGCCTTCTCACATTGCTTGCTAACCTTAAGGTCATCTGATATGATTACCCCCAGGTCTCTTTCCTTTTTTGTTGTTGTTACTACCTCCCCCCATTGTGTATTCTTCCCCTGGGTTCTTGTTTCCCAGGTGCATTATTTTGCACTTCTTTGCATTGAATCCTAGCTGCCATACTTCTGACCATTCCTCCAACCTTGCCAAGTCCCTTCTCATCCTTTCCACGCCTTCTTGTGCATCAACCCTGTTGCAGATCTTTGTGTCATCTGCAAAAAGGCATACTCTTCCTTCCAGTCCCTCTGCAATGTCACTGATGAAGACATTAAAAAGGACTGGACCCAATACTGAACCCTGTGGTACCCCACTAGTAACCCCTCTTTCTTCAGAGTGGACTCCATTTACAATTACCTTCTGTGTCCTGTTGTGCAGCCAATGTTTTACCCAGGCTACCACCCTGGGACCCACTCCCAGGCTGGTTAATTTGACTATTAATCTTTTGTGTGGGACTGTGTCAAATGTCTTGCTAAAGTCTAGGTAGGCCATGTCCATAGCCCCTCCCTGGTCTACTACTTTGGTCACCCAGTCAAAGAAATCTATTAAATTCATCTGAAATGACCTTCCCACTGTGAACCCATGCTGCTTTGGGTCCTGTGCCCCACTGGCCTCTAGGTACTCGACTATTCTTTCCTTCAGAAGTGACTCCATCACTTTCCCTACCACAGAGGTCAGACTGACAGGTCTGTAGTTTCCTGCCTCTGTCTTGGTCCCACTTTTGTGAAGGGGAATCACATCCGCCTTCCTCCAGTCCTCGGGTGCTACACCATCCTCCCATGATTTATTAAAAAGAGTAGCCAGTAGTTTCACTAGTTTTTCCCTTAATTCTTTTAGAATTCTGGGGTGAATTCCATCAGGACCCATTGCTTTGTCCACCTTCAGTTTTAGGAGTTCTTGCAGAACTCTTTTTTCTGTGAAAGGACTGGGATCAACCCCCCTATCAAGAATGCTTCTGTTAACTGGATTAGGCACTCCCCCTCCTCTTTTGTGAATACTGAGCAGAAATATTCATTCAGTATCCCTGCTTTTTCACTGTCCCCCTATGCCCACCCACCGTTCATTCTATTCAGCCTCACTGTCCCTCCCTTTGTCTTTCTATGGTCGTTGATGTGCCTATAAAAGGTTTTATCCCCCTTCTTAACTGAGTTGGCTATCTTTTCCTCAGTTTGGGCCTTTGCTATTCTGACTTCCCTCCCTGCTTCCTTCTGCCTTAACTGGTACAGCTGTCTGTCCTGCTCCTTCTGTGTTTCCTTATACTTCTGTAATGCTATCTTTTTCTTCCTGACTTTCACAGCCACCTCTTTTGAGAACCATAGTGGCTTTTTCTTTCATTTTGATTTGTTTATTTGCTCACACAAATGCTTGTTGCCTCTGTGATGGCAGTTTTGATGATTCCCCATTGTTACTCCACACCTCCTTCTAGCCTGTTTGCTAGTGTTTTTCTGAGGTACTCTCCCATCTTGCCAAAGTCAGCCCTCCTAAAGTCCAGTACCCTCACTTTTGTATGGCTTGACTCTGTAGCTGAGTTTAACGTGAATCACACTGTTTGATGGTCACTTGTTCCCAGATGACAACCCACTTCTAGATCTGAGATCCTCTCACTGCCCCGTTTGAGAGTCATGAGGTCTAAGATTGCTCCCCTCATGAGTGGGTTCTGAAACTAGCTGTCTGAGGCCTGCCACCTGTAGGGCATCAAGAATGGCCCTGCTCTTGGATGTGGCTGCAGCAAATGTGCTCCAGTTAACATCTGGCATATTCAGGACTCCATCAACAGTATCTCCTTTCTCTGCCATTCTAAGAATGCCTTCTATCATATCCTTGTCCATTCCTCCTTGACATGGGGTCTGTACACAACCCCTGTAGCGGACTGGGGTGCCCTTTCCAGTCTCCAAGATGACCCACAGTGCCTCCTCTCCTCCCTGTTTACTCTTTTGTTCAGTTGCTTTTATCCCTTCCTTTACATAGAGAGCTATTCCTCCCTCTTCTCCCTGCCTGTCTCTCCTGTAGGTTATGTACCCTGGTATGTTAACATCCTAGTCATGGTTCTCTGTGCACCATGTTTCTGTGACTGCTTCGATATCCAGGCATCCCTCTTCCATCAAGGCCACCAGCTCAGGGAGCTTGTTGCCCAGACTGCGGGCATTGGTACTCATTACCCTCCATTTTCTGATGGCCTTACTCCTTTTGGCCCCTTCCCTGTCCTTATTGCCTTTGTCACTGTCTCCATTTACCCCTGCCCTTCTCCCTATCGACACCTCTATGTTGGTGTTTACCACACTTACTACCGTGATTTTTTGGGGGGGGGCTAGGATTTCCCTGCTCCTTTCCAGTGCCTCCCCCCTTGGCTAGTTTAAATGCTTGCCAATGAAGCTAATCTCTTCCTTAGCCAGGTCATTTGTCCCTAGGTGGACAATGACATCCAGCTCCCTCCACTGTGCAGCTGCTCCGGCAATCCTGAGGATTCACTCCCTGTCCCTCCAAGCCATGGTGCCAGGCATCCTTGTCTTGTTTGACCTTTCACCTTTCACGGGGTGCTGTTCATAGTTTCATAGTTTAGTACAAGTTCAGTAGGTATTTCTACCTTTTAAGAACACGCCACCTTTTTATGGGTGGAAGCTAAATTTTAGGTCACCTTTGTAATTATCTAAATTATTTTTAAATGATGTTATAGTTTCACTATTAACTACATTGGATGGTAGGTTGTTCCAAATATTGACAATCCTTTGTGTGAACCAATTATTTCTTTTTACAGTATTATTGGAAGTACCTATAAGTTTTAATGTATGAGATCTAGTTGTTTTGTTATTTTTATTCCTTTCTAGGCCTATATTTTCTAAAATTACGTCATTCTGGAATGCTTTATAAGTTAGACATAAATCGCCAAGGTGACGCCTGTAGTCCATTGAATAAAGATTTGTTGCTTTTAATCTACTTTCATAATCTAAATTATTCGATCCATTTATTTTCTTAGTTGTTTTTCTTTGAATGTTTTCTATAAGTTTTTTGTTTTTGATTAAGAATGGTGCTACTACAGAGCTACAGTATTCTAGATGGGGTCTAACCAGACTGGTATATAATGGCAATAAAACTTTGGCATCTCTGCTTTTAATATTTCTGAGTATACAGTTTAGTATTTTATTCCCTTTTTTAACAGCTGAAATTGTATGAGTATTGAAACTAAAGTCATTAGAAATAATAACACCTAGATCTTTTTCTTGTGTAGTTTGTTCTAAGTAAGTATCGTTTATCTTGTATGGATAACAAGGGTTGTGTTTTCCTAGATGCATTACTTTACATTTGGTCTCATTAAATAAAAGACTTTTATTTAAGGACCAATCAACTAAATGATTTAAATTGTTTTGCATTTCGTTCATGTCGTTCTGATCTTTTATAATACATCCCATTTTGCAATCGTCAGCAAATTGTACTAACCAACAGGAATTGTTAAGAGGGCACATTGTGGATATTAGGATGTTAAATAGGGTTGGGCCCAGTACAGAACCCTGGGGTACACCACTAGTTACCAGGCCCGGGTTAGATAAATAACCCTTAACAGATACTTGTTGAGATCTGTTAAGCAACCAGGCATGAATCCATCCTATTATTTTAGAATCTAGATTCAATTTTACTAATTCCATTATCAATATTTGGTGTGAGACTGAGTCAAATGCTTTGGAAAAGTCCAGAAAAATTATGTCTACTGAAAATCCCTTGTCCAGAGCATGACTAACTGGTTCCAAAAAATACAGTAAATTTGTTTGACATGATCTGTTATTAAGAAATCCATGCTGATAGATGTCCAATATACTATTGTCATTTAAATGTTTTGTGATTCTACCCTTGAGTACCCTTTCTAGTAGTTTGCACATAACATCTGTTAGGCTGATTGGTCTACAATTTTGTTCTAGATGTCTATTACCATTTTTATAGATAGGAATAACTATAGCTTTATTCCAATTAGAAGCCGTTTTTTCTGTAGAGACTGATAAATTAAATATTAAAGTTAGTGGTCCAACTAGTTGTTCTTTTAAATTAATAATGAATAATGGAGGGATACCATCAGGTCCTGGGGACCACTGGTTTTTAGAATATTAATAGCTTCCATAACTTCACTTTCTGTTATATGGGAAAATGACGTAGTTTTAGTTTGTTCAATTGTTGAATCTATTTTGCTTTTTTGAAAAATATTTATAAAATAGTCATTCAGTCTGTTAGCAATTTCAATTTTATTAGTAATTAGCTGCTGAGATGACTGTAATGGTCCTATTGTCGGACTGTTTAAGAACCTATATAATTATAGAAGGATTTTTTGTTATCTTTAACATTGGTTGCTAATCTTAATTCTAAATGTTTCTTTTCCTTTTTTGATCATGTTTTTACTTTTATTTGATATTAGCTTATACCTATTCCAACTTTCACTTGTTTTATTTTTTTTATATTTCTTGTATACTCAATGTTTTTTTGCTAATATTTTCTTTATTTTATGATTCCACCATAAGGGAGCTCTTCTGTTTTTAACGTATTTCTTTCTACTAGGGACCCAAAGTTTAATGCTTGTATTAAAACATGAATTTGTTGTAAGCTAAATTAATTTCTTTGTCAATGAGGTCATTGGTCCAGTTCCATTCCATTAAGTATTGTTTAATTTTCTTATAGTTAGCATTTGTGAAGTCTTTTACAACTGTGCAGCCAGAGGTCGCAGTGAAGTAAGTTAAGTTTATTGTTGTAAGAATCATGTCATGGTCACTGTTTACTAGTGGTTGATCGATGGTAACCTTTTCTTCTGCATTTTCTATGTTGGAGAATATCAAGTCTAATGTATTATTTCCTCTGGTATGGGATTTTACTAATTGCCTCATATTATTAATACTCATTAGGTCAAGGAATGAGTTCTCCAAAATAGTACTGGCTTTTAGATTTAGCCAATCAATATTAGAAAAGTTTAAGTCTCCCATAAACAACCAATTTTGGCCAAGTATATTATTTTCTATATTGTTTATGAAATTTTTGTTCTTTTCTGAATTAAGATTTGGGGCTATGTATCCTAAGCCTACCATGAGAGTATGTTCTGGTGAGAGATTTATTTTAGTCCAAATTATTTCACATGGTGTGACCTCGTTTGGTTTAGTAACAGTAAAGCTTTTAAATTTATTGTGAATGTATAGGGCAACACCTCCACCTCTGGTGTTGGTACGATTTTTCTCATATTTAGTATATCCTCTTATTTCTGTGCCCCAGTCGTCATTTTTGAACCAGGTTTCCGTTATTGCGCAAATGTCTATTTTTTTGGAATGGACATATTTGGCTAACTCATCGATTTTGTTTAACAAACTTCTTGCATTTAAAAGTAATATGTTAAATTTTGTATTATCAATTATTAAATTATTACTGTGATTAGAGGTGATAATATTTTTAGAATGATTTTGGTTTTGCTGTTGTACTCTAGTAATATTTAGAGTATCCCAACTTTTTGGATACTCCCCCTCATGATTTAGTTTAAAACTTTGTCGATATAGACTAACATATGTTTATCCAGTAGGTTATTTCCTCTTCTACTAAGGTGTAAACCATCATATGCAAATAGTTCATCCCTGTGAACAAAGTCTTCCCAATGGGTGATACAACCAAGTTCCTGTTTCAAACACCATTTTCTTAACCAGTTGTTAATCACTTTTATTTTGTTTTGAATATATTCTGAAGCCTTAGGTATTGGGAGGATTTCTGAAAAAGTGATACTGCACTTGAGTTCAGTTAATTTATTTGTCATTGACACAAAATCCTGCTTGATTCTATATATTGGATCTCGAAATATGTTATTTGCTCCTGCATGGATTATAACATTTGAGTTATGCAATTTTGGTAAAATGTCCTCTAACATTTGAGTGATATCTCCTATTTTAGCTCTTCTAAAGGTAGACACTGTTCTGTATTCTTTGTCAGGATTACAGATTTGTCTGTCAAGAAACTTGACCAAAGAGTCCCCCAATACAAACAGATGATTGGGTGACGAGCTGTTAACTTCATCTGCTTGAAATTGATTTATAGTGGGTTCAGAATTTGTTTTTTGTTCTGGGTTATGAAGTTCCATAGGACTACTAGAAGTATTAACTGTTGACCCATTTGAGGCCATATGAAGGACCCACAGACATGGTGTTGCAGTGTTTTGTGTCCTACATGCCCAGCAGGGTGCAGCAGGTGACACTTGGCTCTTTCACATCGAGCATTGCTGTACCTGCTGTGGTGTGCTTCATTTTAGCTCCCACGTTATTTGTCATATACATGTTGCCACTGGGGGAGATCATTATACACTTCAATTTGGGTTTTCATTGCTATGCCGATAATACCCAGCTGTACATGTCTTGTGTCCCTGTTGATGATGTGCCTGTTTCAGAACTGAGCGAGTGCCTTAGGGAATTCCAGGATTGGATGGCAGCCAGCAAGTTTAGATTAAACTCATTGAAGATGGAGGTGCTAGTGGTGGAGCTGGATCAGTTGCATTCAACAGCAATGAGTAGTGCACCTTCCTACCTTTGTTGGATGGCATGACACCCAGAGCTGCAGTAGATAGGATGAGGAATCTGGAAGCCATTGTAGACTCCAAGTTGACCTTAGAATATCAGATGTCAGCTGTTGTCCACAGTGTCTTTTATCATCTACGAAACATCTCCCGGATCAAGCCATATCTTCAACTGACTGACAATGCAACACTGCGGCATGTCTTAGTCACATTAAGTTGGATTACTTTACTTTGGGTTATCTGCAAAGCTTTTGTTTCATTTGCCGCTAATCCAGAATGCATCAGCCCAGTTGGATGCTGACACGTCTTGGTTTGAGCACATCATGCTGGTTCTCTGTGCTCATCACTGGCTGGCTATGCAGTGGTGCATCAGCTTCAAGGTATACTTGTTAACATACAGGACCCTGCATGGGCTGGGTCCAGGCTACTTGAAAGACCTCCTGGAACCTTATTCCCCTTTTCATCCCCTCCAGTCAGTGGAGGCAGAACTCTTACCTGTTCCAAGATCCCCTTTGAAATCCTCAAGTAACAGGGTATTCAGAGTGGCCGCCTCTATTTTGTAGAATGCCCTTGCCTGGGAGGTGAGAGATGCTCCTTCACTGACCATTTTCAAAAAGTTGTTGAAACCCCATCTTTTTACACTGAACTTTGGGCCTGATACTGCGATGTAATCATTTTTTGAGAATTGTATTCAGTGTTATGTATTGATTTTAATTCAAGTTTATTTTTATGCTGTACACATTGTAAGGTGCTCAGAGCCCCTGGGATTGAGCACCATAAAAATAAAATGTCCTTATCTTGCCTTGCCTTGATAATGTGTATTTCTACTGCAGTTTCTCGTGGCCCATGGTAACTGTGAAAATAGTATACTGTCAGTAAGTCTGGGGCTGTGAAAACTTTATCCATGCAGTATTGTATTGTGGTATGTTGGCTTGTGGTAAAATGTGTTCTCTAACCTGTTCCCTGTGCTGATTACTAATGTGCCTAGAAAAGGGATTTTTTTTTTGTCAGGACTGAGGGTGAACTGCAGGTTGCTTCTTGTTCTGTTTAGATAAGCATGGAATTCACGCAATTGTGCTTATGTACCCTTCCATAAAATAAAAACGTTGTCAATATATTACCCCCAAGTGGCAATATACTATAGGCATCTATTCCTCTCATTGTTATAGATGTATTCTAATTCAAATTGTGCCGTGTACATATATGCATGAGGGGGCAAACATGCTCCCAATTGCTGTGCCCCTGATTTGGACCTAAAACTGTTTCTCACACATGAAGTAGTTCCAAGTCAGTACAATCTCTGCTAGTTGTATCACAAAAGTATTTGCTGATTTTTCATGTGCAGTCCTCTTTCTCAATCCTTCCTACAGGGCACCCAAGCCCTATTGCTGAGGAATACATGTATAGGGATCCTGTATGTGGAAGGTGGCCAGTGTGCAGTCAGTGAAGTCCTGGGTCTGGTTGTTAATTTTCTCTAAGAAATGTCTGTTATTCTTGATGTATGATTGTATGGTGGGCACTAGAGGTTTCAAGAAATTGTCCACATATGAAGATAGCAGTTACAAGACAGAATTAATACCTGACTCTACAGAGCAGCCTGGGGGCGAAGTAATATTCTTGCTAATTTTGGGAATGCATAAGCTAAAACCCATGACAGGATATGAGTGTATTGGGCATTAATGCATGCCCCAGGTATGTTGTGAGGCACGGGGCTGAGGGTCGAGTGACTTCCAAACATCTGAGAAGTGCATTAATTCCCAATACACCCATGCGGCGTCTTGGGTTATTGAGCTTATAAAATGGGGTGTCTTCGTTACAAAAAAAAAAAATTAAGAGAAATAATTTAAATCTTGTTAAAATAGGAGAAATGTTGTGGTATCCTGCTGCATTGTGTAAAGTAGTCCCAAACAATAAATGGTAATGTTAGCAGTTTTATTGTAAAATGTAGGTCACAATTTATTAAACAAACCTGTATTTTTTTGTTTGTTTTTTTCATAAAGGTGTTTATGCTTCTTACCACCTGCCACCCTACCGGTCTCCAGGGGTCATTTGGGGTCTTGTTATGCTGTGCGTGCCCCAGCAGACCACCCCAGGAGCTGGCCCTGAGGCATCAACCTGTGGCACCCCCTGACTTTTTCTTGGTTTCCTCTGATTAACCCCAGACAAAGAGGCGCATGCATGTGGAGAAGAGCATGCACCCTCTTGCTCCAGTGATGGCCCCATCCTCCCACCCCATTGGCCTAGCACCCCTGACTTCCCTCAGCTGCACTGCCACCTAGCTTCTACTGCAAGGCAATAAAGTGACAAGGGAGCTCAGGCTCCTCCCTGGGGAGGAGATCTGCCTGACAGCATCCTGCTTTGCACCTTCCCCCCATGCTGACCTCTGATGGCCCACTTGCTCCAAAATATGGGTCACTGGCACCGCAAGAGGTAAGGCACCCAGCGCCTCCACTCTCTGTGCCACAGGGCCAGCTATAAGCTTTTTTTGTAATTAAAAAAAAATAGGTGCAGTTGTTTTGGGGCTTTTAATATGGTTGATGTCATGGCTCACTGACATTTGAAAAGCAAACCAGAGACTTTTTTTTTCTTTCCTGCTGTGTTGCCTGAAATGGACAGGTGATAACATCAGCATTTCCCCTTTCCCTGGGGGACACCTGAAATAATCTGTGCCGCATCTGCCACTCACTATTCCCAGTCACTCCCCCAAAACTGTTGCTGCACTGCAGATGTACATTACTGCGTGCCCCCCCCCCCCATTCACAGAGAAACTTACCAATTGAGGAAGCTGCCATGAAACATGATCGGAAATTGCTCACTCTTCTGAGAAACTGCAGCCCTGAATGACAGCAAATACAATGATCTAGAACATGGCTGTATAACCCATTTGCTTTGCCTTTCATTCAGTCTCTTGACTGCTGTGGAGCACCGCAGTTTGCTTCTTGCTTTACATCTCCCAAATTCAACGTGCAGGGCCATCATTGGACTTGTGGCCAGGGAACCGGGAGAGTTGAAGTTGGTCTCCGGTGGCCGCTACTGCTCCTGTGCTGCCTTCCTGTAGTGCTTGTTAAACAGGACTTATAAAATGGGTAGGGAAACATGACAGTAAATCTGAAACCTCATATCACTTTTCCTTGCTAGGCAGCTTCTTAAATATGGCACCTTTTTCGGTGCCTGAACATAACAGGGAGTGATTTCTCCCTCTGTATGCTCAACATTCTGTATTCTGTGTGTGCAAACAGGTTGGCTTCAGCTAAATGGGAATATTCACTATCAAACCTGCTTGCTAACTAAAAAGGCATTTCTCAGGCTCCTGCCTTCTGGTGTTACAAATTTACTCAACCCCTCTTGCAGCTCCCAGCACACACATAGCTCACTCAACCAACTCTTCTCTGTCCCAAGATGCCAGACTACACAAGGGCAATGATCATTTGCATATAGAGCACCACTATGGTTTAATGCGCTGCCCAGAGATATCTCTTCCTTACCAAAACTGAGACCATTTAAAGGCACTCTTCATCAGCAACTTACAGCTAACAGTTTCTGCGACTGTTTCAACTGACATGGTACTAAATCAGCAGTATTGACACATCCTTGTGTACCTACTGCTTCTCCTTTCTCTGCGAATGACCACTTTCACCCTAACTGCTCTGCCTTATTTCCTGCCTCCTTCCCCAATCCTTCTTTCACCTCACCCCTCTCATGCTCCACCTTCTTTCCACTGTTTATCTTCACTTACCTGAACTTTTGTTCTCCCAAATCTACCTATACCTATTTGAAAAAGTGCTTTGGGCTGACTCCTTTTATTAGGTACTTTTTGATTTCCTACCAATTCATAGCTTTAATTTTAGCTGCATGGTTAATGTAATTTTAAATACTTTCTTGTCAAAATTATAAGTAATACCATCCGTTGTATGTCTGTCACCCTTCCCACTGATGTGAAACCTTTGTAAAAGAGCTGTTATGTGCTCAAAGGTATTGTAATCCAAGAATAAAGAAATAAAATAAATAAATAAATAAAAATGTCATCATTTGGTATATCCGGCTGTACTTCAAACAGTATCTTGGTTGGCAGCAGTCCGTGCATTTGCTAGGCATTAATCAATGCCCACATGACTACTTTAAAGTTTTAGATTTACTGCCTATTTTCCTACCCATTTTATAAAGTAAAATACTGGAATTCTGGAGTATTTATTATCCAAAATTCCTGCCTCCCACACTGTGATCTTCCCCCATATCCATTGCTAATTCTAGAAGTCCCTTTATCTCTGCTTATATTTCTCTTAGGGCATCAGTGAGAGCTTAATAGTTCTTTGGATTCATCATCAGTCTACTGCATTCTGCTCTGTAATCTCTATAATTCTGTATGACTATCCCACCCTCCCTTGTCTACTGGTTTCACTGTGATGTTCTTATTTGTCTCTGTTTATCTCAGTGCTTCTTTCTGTGCCCTGCTTAGATTTTTCCTTGATTTTTGGCCTTCAAGTTTTTTTTTTAATTGTTCACATATTTGACCCCAAGTACCATTTTTTATTCTTTCCTGCTTGTACCTTCTGGTCTATCAATACTGGTGAACTGTACTCTAGTCTCACCTTGCAATAAAACTTCTCTAGATCTATGTTTAAGTTAAATTAGTTAATTTCTGCAGTGGAGGAGAGTGAAGGTCCATTTGGCAATTCCTCCCTTTCTGTCTGATCCTATCACATAGGTTGAATATTATCTCCTCTTGGTCCCTTGGTGTGGCCCCTGTGGGTAATATCACTGTCTGTCCCTGTTGCTTCCTCTTCCTCCTCCTCTCTGGTTGTCTCCATAGGCTTCACTTTGTTGGAAGTATAATTCACACTTTTGCTGATCCTGATATTGCTCCCTGTAGCCCCCTTTACTGCCCTGCTGTTCCCTGTAGCCCTGCTAGGTGCTGGGACATGGTTGCTCCCTTAGTCTTTCGAAAGGTTCCTCTAAAAAAGGTGGGGTGGGTTACTGTGTGCATTCCTGGTTCATATCCTGATCTCCCCCAGAGCAGAAACCCGTAACAATGAACAACAATGCAGGCCCTAGTCACTACTCTGAGGGCGGAGTAGTGAGTGGGCCATTAAGAGGCTGGATATAAAGGTAGTGGGAGATATACAAGTTTTTAAATTACTGAACACCACACTAGCAACATTGCGACATTGCAGAGGGACTGGAAGGAAAAGTATGTCTCTTTGCAGATGACACAAAGATCTGCAATAGAGTTGATGCACAAGGTGGGGTGGAAAGGACGAGAAGGGACTTGGCAAGGTTAGAGGAATGGTCAAATGTATGGCAGCTTAGATTCAATGCTAAGAAGTGCAAGGTAATGCACCTGGGAAACAAAACCCAGGGAAGAGTACACAATGGGGGTGAGATACTAACAACAACAAAATGGAAAGGGACCTGGGGTAGTCATATCAGATGACCTAAAGGTGGGCAAGCAATGTGAGAGGGCAGTAAGACGGCTGGAGGATACCGGGATGCATAGGGAGAGGCATCACCAGTAGAAAACAGGAAGTTATTATCCCTCTGTACAGACAGCTGGTCAGACCCTATCTGGAGTACTGCGTGCAGTTCTGGAGACCCAATCTCCGCAAAGACATAGACAGGATGGAAGCTGTCCAGAGGAGGGCAACTAAAATGGTGCAGGGTCAGCACCAGAAGACATATGAAGAGAGACTTAAGGAGCTTAATATGTATAGCCTCGAGGAAAGGAGGGAGAGGGGGACATGATAGAAACTTTCAAGTACCTCAAGGGAATCAACAAAGTCCAAGAGGGTAGCATCTTTCAAAAAAAGAGGTGTGCAAGAACAAGGGGCACAATTTGGAAGATAGAAGGGGGGCGCTCAGAGGTAATTTAAGGAAGTATTTTTTCACAGAGAGGGTTGTGGATGTATGGAACAGCCTTCCAGATGAGGTTGTGGAGTCAAAAACAGTGGTGGAATTCAAGCATGTATGGGACAGTCATAAGGCAATTCTAGGAGGTGGGGGTAGGAAGAAGTAGGCTGCTGGTTAACTAGGATCTGCAGCTTATCCATCAGGTAGGGAAATAGGCAGACTGGGTGGGCCAAGCGGTCCTTATCTGCCATCAAATTCTATGTTTCTATGTTTCTATGTTAGCACTAAAAGTTCAGAGGTCATTTTGTTAACTGGGTTGGCTCACTGAGATTTGTGTTCCTTTTTCAGAATGCACTTATTCAGCTAAGAAAGATACAATTTTAGTAGGCCAGTACAAGATGTGGACTATAAACAATACAGCATGATGGATGAGTGTAGAGGCTCACATTAGCAATATTAATGATTTTTAAACTTAGACTGAGGCACACCGAAAATAGTTGGTAACAGGTGTTGTAGGAGAAACGTAATGAAACGTATCAGCACAGGCCAAAATAACATCTTGTTTACTTGAGAGTATGGGTTAATGTACAAGGATGTTTGTGAAAGTAAAAACATGACTTTTATCACCATAGTAATGTTGAGTGAATTGATATTTGGTTCCGAAGTAAACATTTATAGTGTAAATAACTTAAACAGTAACTGACAGCATGAAATCCGTAGAAAATAACTCCAGTCTGCATTTAGATAACCCGGGCTGAAAAGACAGAGGAATCTGATGCAGCTGAGCAAGGCCTACAGAAAAAGCAGGTACTGTTTGCAATTCAGGTAAATTGAAAAGTACAAATAAAAACAGACTGCATATGCAGGTTGTAAAAGGGTACAAACAGCGCTGTCTAATGTAACCTTTCATGTCACATTTTCAAGAACCAGCCGTGGCCAGAGGTCCTTCTGCTATAGAGCCCCAACCTGGTTTAACTCTCTCCCTGCCACCATCACCAATGCCATCACCATCTCCAAGTTCAAAACCATACTTCGGAACCACATCTTCAGCACTCGTAACTGCTCCTGTCTCTGAACATAGCCTCCACCTCTGCTTCTCTTGACAATGTCCCCCGGGCAGCTCTCCACCCAACCATCCCCTCCACCACTTCCCTGTACACCATGCCTAGGTTTAACCTGGCCAGTGCCAGCTGTTTCAGTGTTTACCTACCAGATTGCTCACTTGATACCGACTTGTGTAACACCTGTAATCAATTACATGTACCCTGTACCCAGTTGTATTTGTCTGACCACAATGTGACGTGGCGCCTCTGTTGAACGCCGATTGTTTTGCAAATCTTTGCTATGTAACCAAAAACACAATGTATGTCTTTATGTGACGAAGTACCTTTGGAAACTAGCCTCTGGCTCAAAGGTTGTAAACTGATTCTTAAAATAAAAAAATAAATAAATAAATGAAACATTTTCTATGGCAGGACATACAAGAAAATTAGCCAGCCTATAAGGTCTGAGAGACAGTGAGTTTAACAATATTGTGTGAGTGCTTTGTTAACTATTAGAGTGGGTCCTCTGTGTTTACAAAAAACTGAATTATTTATAACTATCACAATAATGTTAAAAAAATAATGTTGAACAACACATGACACTAGAGATATGTACAGAACAATTACGGTCTCTCCAGTAACATTCAAGCTAAGCATTTATGAAGCAGTTTGAATTGTGTTTCAGGTGTTGAATACAGACAGGGGTGTTAGAGGAACATATAACTGAATATGAAAAGCGATGCATAGTAACAACAGGTTCAAAAATAAGAACACATTGCGGCCCGGAGGTGCTGAGGGTTGAGGCGCTGGACGCCACACCTCGCACCACACCGGTGACCCAGGTTCAGGAACGAGCTCGGGTTGACAGGGGTCAGCTGGGGTGGAGAAGGATAGAGCGCCCAACGGCAGCTCTCCTTCTCCGGGGAGGGGCTCTGCAGGCTCCCGCCACAATGCTGCCACCTAGGGAAGCCTGGGTGGATAGCGCGGCAAGGGGAGAAGCAGCCAGCAGATTGGGTGACGATAGACAGAGGGGCAGGGCAGGAGGCACGTCTCTGCGTGCCTCCGAGCTCATAGCCCCTCATTGCATGCCGACAGCAGGGGAGGTATGAAACAGGGGAAAAGCACCTTGCTCCCTCCTAGGCGAAGACACCTCCGTGGCTCTCCTCTGGGACCCATTGGACAGACCCCACTGTGCCATCCACATGAACAGACACTAGGTTTGGAGAGGGATACTGGGCCGCCCTCTCCACCCCATTCCTCGGGGGATATACCGGGGCACGATTCAAGGTAGTGTGGATGTGGTACTCTAGGGGCAGATCACAATGGGGATCTGGGGGGATCCAAAAAATAGAGGTCGTCGGGAGAGTGGGGAGAGGAGGTAGATCAGGAGTACAAATACAAGGGTTAAAAAAAAAAGAAGAACACATGAAGCAAACCATTTGATGAATGGATGTAATAAGTGACGATTTTGGAGGCACTAGCTAGACTAGCCACACTAGCCACACTAGAACACCTCTCTTGTACCCACCTAGGTCATATAGATCAATATACTGCCAGATGGGAAGCCCATTTCCAATCTTCTCTCTGTAAAACTTCGAATCTGGGTGATAACTCTCTTTTTTGAATATGTGATACCTAATTACATTGCACTATTAGTCTGATTTCTATTTGTCTTTAACACCTGAATATAGTGAAGCGCTACCCTAGTATATTGGTAGCCACTCTGGATTAAGTTGTACTTTAGGAAGATTCATATGTGAATATCTTGTAGTTCATACTTGTATGGCAATGTAATAGTTGGTGGCTGAACATAGCTGCATATGGAACATGTTACTTACTTATGAACATGTATGTATGTATGTATGTGACATTATACCTGTGTGTAGATTAGAATACAAATAACAATTGTTCTATGATAAAAAAATGACGATTTTGCTGAAATATGTTTCATTTTATATGCAGGGGACCACCATGGACCCTGAAGAAGTGGCCCCTGGCCATGAAACATTGATGTTTTGTGTGACAAAGAAGTGGCACATAAATTTGATGTTATAAATAAAAACGTTAGTTGTTACACTGAAGGAGTCAGAGTCTTCCTCAAAAACCTTAGCTGTAGTTTTGGGGGCCGAATAACACCCTGTCAGTGTAGGAGGAAGTATTTGTTACAGTACAGAGTATCAGGTTTGCAGAGGAGTTTTTTATGGATAGCTTCCATAACAGAAGAGAAATCAAGGATGAAATCCAGCTGCATACAAATGTACTTCAAGTGGAGATTTCTTCAAAGAGGGAACCATCCAGTATCAAAAAGATTAGAGGTTTGTGGGTCTGCAAGTCTCTGCTTGCTGCTAAAGGCATTTAACAAGAGTTGGTTTGAGGGGAGCCATTGTTGGACATTATTATAGTCACACTGCAAAGACTCTGTGGCTAAGGCATCGGAGGCAGAGTACAGGATGTCCAAGTATTTATTTATTTAGTTTTTATTTACCAAGTAGGTACTCTAGACAATTCAGATGCCTATTTTCAGGCATGACCTGGGAGACTACAACAAGGGTGGTCAAATGACAACTGTTCAATACAACAGAGTTCAATACAAAACAGACAGTAATAATTTGATAGAGCGGAAACTGTAATACGATGAGCTACAAGGCATATGGCCATTCAAGTCAGTGCATTTCTATAAACAATAATTGACATATAGGTAAAGGTTCAAGGATATATTTATTTATTTGTTCAGTTCAGACATACGTACGTACTGTATATAACTATGGTAGGTAATAGTGAGGTGCTTGTAAAGGAGTGAGGTATCCAATGAGTGCATACATATGTTCTTGAGGGACAAAGTACATGTAAGCCCTCCTCCCTAAGTTTAGGGGTATCCAAACGGTAAATGTCCTGGGGAGGGGTCACTGTACAACCATGAAAACACATCAAGAAATAATAACAGAAAAAAACAGTACCTGATTCCCTCAGGTGGTGCTGGTGATGGATTAGGTCCATCTAGAGTGCCCTCGGACCCTTTGGGTGATGCACTAGCAGGATGATGCAGACCTCCACCTGTCTGGCCTTGCCAACTTTGCCCGCAGACCTTTGCAGACAGTCTTCATCAGGCAGGCCTCTCAACATCCTCCACAATTGTGTGATAGTTCTCCGGGATCACATCCTGGAACACACTGGTGGCTGGCTGTGGAGGCAAACTTCTTTTAACAGCAAAACAGTTTCTCCAACAAATGAGGCAAACATCAGAACTTTAGAAACAGGGGATCCCATTTAATGAACAGTTGATGAGAAAACAGGAACAGTCACTCCATGGAGCAGGAGGGTAAACAATTCACAGTGGGGTTACTTTACAGGTTGGCACCTGACATTTGTTCTGCAACAGTTTTTTTTTGCCAACAGATTGATTCGGCTTGCAGACATTCCCTTGAGCTTTAAAGGCTGTACTCCTGACAGCAGCATTACACTGGGACCAAAATAGGTCGCCCTTAGAGGTAGTTCAAACTCAGCAGCAGTCTCATCTCATATTCCTTCACATTACGCAAGTCTTCTCTCAGTCACTGGCTAACTTCTCCATTCTCTTAGGCTCAGCAGTAGCCAAACTGATGCAGCAATTGTGACAGCATGAGACACTTCTACTGTCCCAATCCCATTTCTCATTCTGCCTCATTGCACTGAGGGTTACATTCAATTTACAGGGGGCTGCTGATACACACAGGGAGCTTTTTCTCATACAGAGAGGTCTTAGCTTTCAATAAGATGTTCCTTTTAGCAAGAACAGAAACCACCAAAGACCTTCCAATACCCAATTGCTGATGCCATGTGCCTAAATTGGCCTCCCAGGGAATTCTGCATCCTGATTGGAAACCAAAGGCAACCTCCGTTCATACAGTGATTCCAATTTCTGGAATGCCTCTACCCATGGGACTGCTTGAAAGTGCTTCACAGAGCACCCAGATGACCTGCCACCCACTGGGATCCCAACCAATCACTACCAACATGGATCTTTTCCTGCCTCCAGGCTGCACTCCCTAAGAGCCCAAACACTGTAGCGGCCACTGACTAGGAGAAAAGGAGGATCCTGCTACCACTATGCCCTTAACAGTCCAGGCTGCCACCTCTGAACTGTGCCCCAGACTCAATCTGCCATAGTTTGCCCGCTCACAGAACACTCATTGGCTCCCAGGTTGTACTCGCCCATGGGCAAGATTACTTAAAAAGCAGAACCCCCATCGGTGCTTATCATACTAAGGTGCCGAGGATCACTTGATGAGCCTCCATACTTCTTGCCTCTCATGGGCTCTGGCTCCCAACAGCACCAACAGGACCCAGGCTTGTTTCTCCACTGCTGCTCCTTGCTAATGACTGGAACCACTGCACTTCTCCATATGCAGGCCTTCAAGGGCAGAGGGCCATGCTGGCAAGCGGCCCACCCTGGCCCCGCCATGGCCCTCTGGCTGAACTTGAGGGCTGACCCCCCCCCCCGACTCCTGTCTCTTCTTCTGGAAGCTTCCCCTAAAATCTAATCTCACTCCTATTTATACCCTCTGAGATGGGGCCCCCTGCCAGCAGCAAGCAAGCCCAAATCCCAGACCTACCAGCACCACTAGCTCTTCCTGCCTAGCTACACCTAGCAACCGACCTAGCTACACTTAGCAACTGAAGTTAACTAGTAAGCTCCCAGAGGGTGCTTACATACACATGTATGCACAATGAGACAGACTTAGGAGAGTTCATTAACAAAGATGGAGAACAGCACTAAAGCCAGGATGAACCTATAGCCCAGTTTACACTGACCAAGCTGTTACACACCAGTGTGGCTCACACCAGGGTCAGAATGCATCTGGTCATTCATGAAGCCAGTGTTGCACACCACTTAAGGACATTGGCTTCCACACTGGTGTCACACCGGTGTCTTTGCAACTGCATTGTGAAACCCAGCCTGTAAGCAGTTGCCTGTGTATTGTAATGCTAAATTCCCCTCAGGCAGTGAGGTGAAGAGTGGCCACAGTTTGCACAGCATTTGAAACCACCCACACCAGTTCAGCTCCTCTGTCTGTAACAAGAGCAGAAGAGTCATACCGGTTTGATGCCTATGTAGCTTACACATTCAAATGTACACCGGTGTGGCTCTCCAAACCATCCTCACCAGTATAGAAATGGCCAGTGCAAATGGGGTTTATATGGGGGACTCCTGGCAGGATGGGATGGGGAGGGGAATGGATACCACCCATTTGGACCAACTGGAGCCTGTCTGACAGGTAGGAGTGGCACCAACTCACTAAAAGGAAAAAAAGACACACTCCTGTGAGTTTATTAAGTGTGTGTGGGGGGGGCAGTGTCAAAAAAAGCCTTGCAAGATTGACAAAGATGGTAGAGGCCCTGTTCCATGCTCCTCTAGATGGAATCAGTGAACCATAACAAGGATGAGACAGTGGAGTGGGATTTGTAATAATCAGACTGAAAGGGGCAGAAAAAAGAAGACAAGTCAAGAAATGTGAACTGGGACAGATCTTGTTTTTCCTGCACTTTGGCAAATACAGAGAGAAAGGATATTGGGCTGTTGGGTGGACAGTAACACTGTGATGTTAAGTAACTTGCCCAAAATCACGTTACAGTGAATCCTAATTACATGCACAGTCGCTATATGTATATCCAAGGTATATGCATAGTTTTCCTTTTTCCCCTTTTCTATATGCAACCATGTTAGAATTTCCTGACAAATGCACACCTGATAAGTGCATATCCCAAATATGTGTAACTGATCCCTTAGAGGCCGTGTGCTACAGGCCCCATCCCTCAAGGCAGGGAAGCAGCCAGGGTTTTATTTGTGTTCAGGCACTGGGGCATCTGTAGGGTCCCTAAAGACAGTTTCTACATAAAATGAATATTTCAAAAAAGAAGGTAATTTTCTACTCAGGGGAAGTAGAGCCAAGCACAACTTAAATTTACTGAACTCCTTACAAACCGACACTTTGTCCCCCAAGGGGGACACTAGACATCAACACATAGGGTGCACTCTCTACAGTCCTTGGAAGTAGGGATCGCTCTATAATTCCCTCTGGTCCCTCTTTTTATCTTTCTTTCTTTGTATGGGACCCTTTGATCCAGGGGGGTACAGACATAACAAGTAATACCAAGTCTCCCAATGCAACATTTCAATTTGTACATGCTTTTAATGCTTTAAATTAACTTTTAATTAACTGACTGGACCAGCACTTTGTATGAATAAGAACTCTGTTAGGACACCATTGCCCCCTGAGAAAGACTTGTGGTAAGGTCAAAGTGCTGGGGTGTTGGTCCAAGCCTATAACATTTATTGTTTCGCTGTGTCGATGTGTGCTTCTGTTTAAACAGAAATATAACAGCAGCAGTTCACTGTTCTTAAGAGTATTTCTGAGTCTTAATATTTCCGTTTGCCATGAGTGCACCTGTTTTTTGTTTGATGCGGTCTGTTTTTTTGTTTGATTTCGGGTACATACATGGGGTCCCCTACATTAAGCACCCTGGCACTACAAATTACTTTCCTTCACCCAACATGTACAGTGCTACAGAATTACATTTACCCAATGTAAAGGGACGTACTGACACACTGTTACAGATACCCACCCTCTAGTACACTTGGGGACTGCTGTTACTCTTCCCTGGTATGTCTGATTTCATGGGTACCTTCCCCATGCCTCCTCACACTCTACTATTAGCTCCAGTTCATAAAGGGTAAACTTTTAGAGCATCCAGGGCACAGCCATATTCAAGACAAGCCACACCCTGCACACATATATGACCTCCACTGTCCGAGTGACTCACTGCTGTAGCTGGAGGTTCTGAGACCTTAGTTCAGAGTTGGCAGAGACTGTCAGAGAGAAGCAGCAAAGAGATCAGCAGCTTCCCCCAGAGAGGTGCTCTTGGCCAGAGGCAGCAGATATGCAGCAGAGAGAAAGAAATAAAGGGAACGATCTACAGAGAGAGAGACCAGAATATCCCTGAGAGAAAGAGCAGAGATGTAGGTGGAGAAGTGTTGAGAGAATTCAGAGGCCACATGGTCTCACTAGCAGATGATACTACAGAAGGGAAGTGGGGAAGTCTCTTCTCAAGTGATTCACCTGAATTTATGAGAACTCACTCTGGGTTTCAAGGCAGAGGAGTATAGCATCATAGACCATAAGGCAAAGTCAAAGGGGCATCGAGAAATGTAAGAATTCACATGTGCTTGGGCCTCTAACTTTTATAGAGGTGGGAGTGGCAGGCAGCTTCCCAGCAACTGCATAGTCACAGAAACATGTGCAAACATGCACACTGACTCAGCAGGCTAACAAAGCTGAGGGGAGAGGAGCCTCGAAAGTTCTAGGATTCAGGAATTTGTTTCACTCTACAGTATGCACAGTTAACTCTTAGTAACTGATATTCATAACGGAAGGGGGGCAGAGACTGGTTACATACTCTCCACTGTAGACCACTGCAGTCCCTCACAAGGCACTTTAATACCACACAAGACATAGGGAAGGTGACAGATTAGCCCTCCCTATGCACCTACAAGGAGAGGCCTGAAGTACCATCATTTACCTGTGACCAGCACAGGCTGGAACACTCAGGAGACATTAAACACAACTAATTATGTATGGGGTAAAATGGGAAGAGGAAGGATTTGGAATGCCATATGATGGTTCTTGCCCACGCCACCTCCAATGCACCTCTAAAATTTCTAAGGGAGTGCCTCACTCCACATTTACCTTTCACTGTACACTTGGTTATGATGTACAATGTAATACTATTCTCAGTGGTCCATAATCTGTTCCATATGCTGGAGGGCTGGGGCTTGCAGCCTGCCATCCTTGGCAGTGCTTATTGTCCATTTACTATGGTGGCTCCTCTTCTCTAGATTCAGGAAATGAAAGCATTGTACGTACAAACAGGGACGCATGGAATTACCTACAAAACCTAGAAAAACAATTTTAATTCAAACCATTTGTTTGTATTTTCTATCTTAAAGGTAAAGTTGGCACATTTTTTGTATATACACACATGTTCTCACCCCCATAGTTTACATCCCAACATAACCATTTGTATGTCCTTGAACTTCTGATCTGGTTTTCTTCAACACACTGCCTGCAACAAATTGTCACATACTGTACCACACAATACACAACACATTGATCCTAATATATTGTCTTATAATACAACCCAGAGGCCCCACATTCAGCTACAGCTGATAGCCCCACATAAAGGATAGTGCAGCATTTTAATTATCACACTGGCATCTCAGGGTGTATTCGTACATGCTTAGCACCCTCTCTGGTGTGTGCTGTATGCACAACTACAGAGCTGTGGTAACACTGTGCAAATTGCAGACCTCTGCGGGTGACAGGTCCCCAGAAGTAAAAAGGGGGCCATTGCATTGCAAAGGAGTTAGCGCCTATGCTCCTGGGTGCCATATTCAAATGCCAGCATGATAATGACTACATAAGGCACATGAGAGATGTAAAGAGTCCACTTGCATGCCATTATGTGGCCATTAGCATCTCTGTACAATGCCTCCACACTGTTGTATATGCAGAGGCATTGCACAGCAAGGCGTTTGGTGCCCCCTCCTACTCCAAACATGATTATAATAAATTTAAGTCCCTTGTGCTAGTCATCCCCCCACACACACACACACTCGACTCTTGATCCTAATCAGAATTAATGTAATGTTCTGATGCTAATGGTACCCCCTCCCATGCCCAATCCCTAATCCCAGTTAGACTTAATGTAATGCCCTGGTGTTAGAATTAAAACCCCTTCATACCTGAATTAAATAGAACTCAATGCAAAGTGAGCCACAAAAGTTGAGTGTAGGTAGGATGGAGGCAGTATAACATGGTGGCTTAGGGCACTGAGCTACAAACCTGGAAACCTGGGTTTGAATCCCACAGCCCCCACTTGCATACTGTGTGACCCTGAGCAAATCAGTTAACTTCTTTGTGCTCCTAGGTCAAACCCGGAAACAATCTTTGGCTTAGTATGCTGTTCCTGGTTAAACAATCCCCCCTTTCCCTTAGTGGCCCCCACCCAATACCTTATCCCAGTTAGATTTAATTTAATGAACTAGTGTTAGAGAGCCCCATCCCTTAACTGATTCCTGATCCCAGTTAGACTTAATGTAATGCCCTGGTGGTAGTGGTATCCCACTGTGCCATGAACCCCATCTGATTATGCATAAATTTATATTCCACTTCCTGGTGATGTAGTGGCCCCCTCCCTCACCCAGTCCCCACTGGCACAATGGAACATCTCCCTGGTGTCTGGTGTTTTTTCTTCCCAGTAGCCCACTGCCCAGTACCCCTCTATGCCAAATCTTAGATGGCACTTACCCTCCACTCACCTCCCAGGCCAGCCACTGTCTGCCCTGCACAGGTCTTACAGCAATATGTTAACCGCATATTGATACAGGACGTTTGGAGAGCAAGTCACTAAGTCCACATAAAGTAGTACTGAGCAGGAGTATGGACTTATCTACTTTTCTGTCCAAGTGTTCTGCATGGATATACAGCTTTGATTATCTGCCTATGAAATGTCACACAGAATTCTTGAGCCTTGTCACTGCACAGTATCGTTATTATAAATAAATGGAAGTCCTGTAGCTAATCAGATTCAACACTCGGCATGGTTTGGGCCAACCTGTCAGCACAGCGGTAGCACTATCGCTTGCAATGCCGATGCCTAGATTCAGAAACAAGCCTGAGTCATTGGAGAGCCAGTCTGGGGAGGAGGCATGAGTGTTCAAGGGGTCGTGCTCCATTTTCCGGGGATGGTGGGGCCCAGCTCTCAGTGGTTGATTACCATTTAGCAGAGAATGGATGGTAGTACACTCTGGCTGCATCGACTGGGTGTGGTGCTGCTAGACACCAGCACACTACATGCGAGAATACTGGCAAACCTGCCTGCAGTGCCACTGCACAGGAAGCATCAGGGAGGAAATGAAAAAAGCCACTGACCAGGTAGATGATGCTTTGCCTTATCCTCTCACATCCAGCACTGGGCCTCTGCTACCTGGGCCTGGGGTTAGCTCAGGACTTTACTTCCACCACGAGGCTGACTGGATTGTGTGGGGAGTAGCCATATTGCAGAATGCAACCCTATCTCATAGGGCAAGCCAGGGAGGTATGGTCTTGTGGTGTGTTGCTGGTAGTCAACGGCGCCAGGTTCCGGGTAGGGTGGCCTCAGTAGATGGGTTGGTGGCACTGGCAAGGGATGAAGGACTCCCTGGTATGTGGGTGAAGGAGGGGAATAAAAAGAATTGACTATAAAAAAATGTGCATGGACATATCTCGTATACCACATACACATGTCATCTTGTGCAATTTCAGTCCTGCTGTAGCTGTGTAAGAAAACAGATGCCTGCTCTACCTCTCATGTAGTTGTGGCTATACAGGTAGAACAGAAAAAAAGCAGACTTTCTGATATTGAAGTTTGTCTGCTGTGGAGCAGAGTTACGTATATCCAGCAGCATGTCAGGTCTTCACATTTGTTTCATAGTGATGTAGAAGACAGCAGGAGTTTGTGTCCAAGTGAATGACTGGGGAAGCAAGAGCTTGGGTAAGTAACCTGGCAGCACATTACGTGCAAAAGAGTTGCAGAGATCGCAATGAGTCACTGATTTAGTGTGTGAGTCAGTGGCTTGGGCCGGGAGCAAGTGGTTGGACACTGACTTTGCACCACACAGCAAAGTCACTGAACACAACAAGTAGAGTGACAAGTGCTTAAACAGTGCCGCAAACAACATTTGGACTGTACCAACTGCTGTACATCCAGAGACAGAGGGAACATAAAAATATTGTTATAGTGATCAATTATTTTTTGCACAGAACTTTATATTTACAAGTGCAAGGCTGCTTCCCCCAGTATAGCGTGGCCATAACCTCCTACTCACTTTAGTTCAGTCAAATAAATGGTCTGAGCTGTACTTTTAAAGTCTTAGGAGAATAATGAACTGTTCACTCTTGAATGCCAATAATTAGCAACAGTTTTATTCTTGATGAGCATCATGCACTATTGTACACACACCACTACGCTGCACACAGCAGCACTACAAAAGGGCATGCATCTGGAATCTGTACAGCCCACAGTCTGGCGACATACACGAATGTTATCAACCATGCATGCGCAGCCCACACGTACATATGTTCATCACAGTGGGGATATGTGGATATGCATTGCCATGTGGGCAGAGACATGTAACTGCATACGCATCCCTGCACAATGCAGATGCACGACTTGTGATGCATCAGTACAGGGCACAGAGGAACAGGTGCAACAGTATGCTGCAGGACACCATGCCATAAACCCTGCACAGGTGCCCCGCATAAACCCAATCATGCATCCACCAGAGCCGTGCATCAGAGGGATGCCACCATCCAGATGTGAAATTGTGCAGGAGCCCACAGCAACCCATGTGCCAGCACCCTATAAAATGCTACATGACTGTGTGCTCACTGCAGTCATCCTTCTCCATTGATGACTATAGGAGATTTCCCCCACCTGGAAGTGCCAGCACCACCACCTATAATTTTCAATCACAAGGACATGGTGTGCACATTTATGGAACCCAAACAAATAAAAGAGAGAAAGAAATAAGTGCCTTAGCTGGGACTTGAACCCAGGCCACCTGCAATACCATTCTGGGTGCACTACCAGCTGTGCCACCAAGGCATCTGGAAATTGCGATGTCCCATGGCACCTTACTCAGCTGGTAGCACAACCGGAACAGTATTCTGGGCAGCCTGGGTTCACGTCCCAGCTAAGACACTTATTTCTTTCTCCCTTCTGTTTGTTTGGGTCCGTTAGTGTGTACACCACATACTTGTGATTGGAAATGTAATCATCTGTGCAGCACCAGGTTGTGCATTAAAGAGTAAAGTGCCTCAAGATGTCCCAGTTTTCAGTTGCCTTGGTGGTGCAGCTGGTAGCTGGTAAGACATGTTACTTTGCTAATCACCAGCCTTTGACAAAGTGCTAATTGCGTGAAATGTGTTAGGCTGTGAGGTTTGTTGTACTGGAGAAGGGGTGTGTTGATGTCCTGTGAGTCAGCTGGGACAACGTTTTAATGCTTTTGCAGTTTGGATTCACAAGAAATAAAGAAGAAGAATCAAAAGTAATTTTGACTCAGCTCCTGATTTTCTGGATGGCTTATCTGTAAATGCCTGTTAACTCTTACGTAGGTGCCGGTCATTTGAGTCCTTCTGTGCTTGGTCTGTTTGTCAGTGGCACTATGGCTCCCAGGTGTGGCTCTCACTTTGTTGGATTCCCTTCCTTGATGTACCTTCATCGCCGTTCCTTTTGACCAAAGTGTGGTGCTCTGCAGCCTGCTAGGTTGGAGCGTGGCCCTCTGGGTGTGATCTCCTCCAGCCCTTTTCCTGCTGATGTCCACTGTGGCCAGGCAGGTCCATCTGAGTACAATGATTCTATCATGCTCCTGTTCTGTCTGGGCTGACATGCTCTGTTTGTCGGGTGTTATGTGTGTCACCTGGGTTAGCGGTGTTCAGAGCATGGGCAGCTCTGGGGTGGCTGAATGCATATACTGCATGGTGTCATCTGTGTCCAGGGCATCATCCTCAGGTGTGGGCATCATGGCACAATGCCTGTGTGGCCTACTGCAGAGCACTAGCCCAGATTCCTCTCATCCAGTATCCTCCATCAGTGGTTTCTTATCCGTCAGTGGGCGAGCTGCAGATACAGGCGGCCATGACATGAGGCACCGGCCATAGCATCATTAAGCAGTGCTGTATGAGCTGTCAGTGTTCCATCAGACTGTGCTACTGACCTGGGATGTCTAGTTCAGGCCATGCCGTGCTGTTGTCAAGGTTGGTGTGGTGGTCAGCAGGGTCCACAGTTGGTTACATGCCAATTGCAGTGTCAGTTACAGGATCTGGTGAAAACGGTACGTGTACTCTTATCAGGTCCATGGCCTTGGGTATACGCCATGTGCCACATACTACATGCCTACATGGAAGGGTGTCCTCCTCGCCATGCAGGGATGCCTGGGTAATAATATTCACCACCATACGCTCGCTCAGCGTAAGGGTCAGTTTTGGGTCAGGTCCCCTGCATGAGGCCATCTTGGCCTGTTTGTTGTCCACCAGCTTCTTTTTCATGGCAGACCAGAGGTCTCGCCATTTGTGCTTAGTGACTGCAAGGGTTCTAACCTATTGTCCAGTAGTGTTGACAGCTGCCTGAGTGTCAAGCCATATCTGAGACTTGGTCTCCATAGAGGCTTTCAGGGAGTTCTCACCATACAGGGTGGCATACTACTCCCGTATAACAGTCACCATAGTGGCTACCTGCTGTGTGCTGAAGATGGAGATGCGCGACTGGTGGGTGCCCTGAATCAATGCTCATGCATGCTCAGCTGGACGGCTACAGTCACTACCACCCACAGGCTGCGCATATGGCTGGAGCAATGGTGGAACAGACATCCTGATGTGCACGGGATGTTCAAAGCTAGCACTTCAGTATTCATTATATCTAGTGTGCATTGTGCTGCGACCGTGCATCAGCTGATGTGGTTCCCCTTTTATGGTGTAGTCATGGGGCGTGGCAGGGTTTCTGGCACCTCCCTTTGAGCACTCAGCACACACCTGTGCATATCTCTGCAGCCTGACCACTCAGCTTCTACAGCTGCATGTCATACAGTGCATGTCACTTGTTCATGGCCGTTCCTGTGTTGCACAGGTGCACACTGTTTTTATATTGGTTTCCTGCACCAATTATGCACCATGATGCAAAGGGCCCAATGTCCTCTGCAGTGAAAAACACTGGAAGTTCAGGTTATTATTTATTTTGTCACAACATGCTACATTTATATTTTATATGACACACTTCAGCAAACCTGATGTAACCCAGTGCACAGCCTTCACCATATTTCCAGTACTGTAGTGGCTGTCACATAATTTTCCTTAAAAAACATTCTAGATGAACACCAAACTCAAGTAAACCACCTTACAATATATATATTTCTGCAACATAACAGCATGAGATAGTTCTTGGGGCTTTTAGTACTTCATATAAACATTAAAAGAAAGCTTAATAAGCTGCTTTCCAACCCATAACAAGCCCCTTTCCTTTAAAACATCATTTCTATAGCATGTTAGCATAAATAACCCAATATGCATTACATCAGCCGGCCGGGTGGTGCTGAGGGTTGAGGCACTGGATGCCACACTTCGCATCATGCCGGCAACCCATGTTCGGGAATGAGCACAGGTCGCTGGGGGTGGATAGGGGAGGAGAAGGATTGAGCTTCCAAGGGACTGCTCTCCTTCTCCGGAGAGGGGGGGGGAGACAGTGATAGGTTCTCGTCTGGTCCCTAGCGACAGCTGGGAGGCAGTGCACTGACGCGCTAGATAAAAAGGGGTGGAGTTGGGGCTGACGCCTGGAGGGAGAGTGTGCAGATGCATGCACTCTCCCTCCACTGGCATCATTGCATGCCTCACTCCAGGACCGTAAAGTGGAAAAGGTGGCTCTGGTTAGGCAGCATGGTCTTCCGACCTCCTCGGCCCGACCCAAATGGCACCTCCTTATCTGGATCCTGTGTCAGTGAGTTTGAGCTGCAGGAAGAGCTCCTCACCACCCCACCTCAGGGGGGTAATCCGTGGGAGATTAGAGGAGGGGGCCTGATGTTGGGTGTCAGGTTGGGAGGTCGGTCGGGATGTCACAGCTGACTGGAGCCACAGGGGGAGAAAATATAGAGTAAAAAAAAAATATTTATCTATATATGCATTACATCAACTGCTTAGAACTCTAATTAATGAACATCATTCAAAATTATTTTGTGGATGACAATTTTAAATCATGGACTGATTACAGATTAAGGAAGCACAGTTTAGCTAAATGATATAACTTTGCAGAGAAAAACACAGTACGTTGATCTCTTCCTGTGGCAAAGTTTCAAGGACACTCTGAAGTGCACAACTCCCCCATGTGGAATGTTTGAGTCATTACTTCCTTGCTCAATGCACCCCTTCTTTGGGTGACAGAGATCCACATGTTTTCACAAGTAAACACTGCTTCCAGTGATCAATGACTATCCAATATATTACACATTTTCTAGGAGAACCAACTTTTTTATCACTGTTCCCTGACTGTCTCTCGTTCTACAATATAAGATTCCATCTTGTGCTTGTAATTGTGGCCACTCCTTTAGCGAGAATAGAACATCCTCAGACTCGCCAATTCACTCTTCCTGCTTTGACTTTTGTCCACACACCCTGCAGAATAATGTTTTTCCCACTGTCAGATCCTCTCTTTGTCCAGCCCCCATTTCTGCTTGGTCATTGTAGGTAGAACATCAGTTCCAATAGCTGTAACTGGTACTTATGTGTCTCAAGTCAATTCTCCCGGGCTGAAAATAGCTTGGTCAGGAAATCTTGAGTGCTGTGCTGGTGATGACTACTGAGGAGAAAGAAGAGGGTTGTTTTTTTTGGAAGGGCCTTGGCAACTTCCCTTCTCGGTATTCTGGAGAGCCCATCAGCATTGACATTGTTTTTCATAGAAAAACATAGAAAACATAGAAGTTGACGGCAGATAAGGACCGCAAGGCCCATCCAGTCTGCCCATTTCTTTTTCTACCTTATAAATGTGCCATCGGCCTTTGCTATGTCAGTGACCTATCTATTCATAGTCATTTGTATTGCTCCCTTATGCCTATCCCATGCCTGTTTGAAGCCCTGCACTGTATTCATCTACTACTTGTGGTAAGCCATTCCATGCATCTACCACCCTTTCTGTGAAAAGAATTTCCTCATTCCCCTTAATCGGCCTCCCTCTACTCTCATGCTGTGTCCTCTTGTCCTGCTATTTTTCTTATATTTAAACATGTTAGACTCTTTCACCTTGTTTATGCCCTTAAGGTGTTTAAATGTCTCGATCATATCACCTCTCTCCTCCTTTGCTCAAGGGTATACATATTGAGTCCGTTAATCTGTCCTCATATGTCTTCTGATGCAGTCCCTGCACCATTTTGGTTGCCCTTCTCTGGACTGCCTCAATTTGTTAATGTCCTTGTGAAGGATGTGGCCTCCAACTGCCGCAGTACTCCAGATGGGGCCCTAACTAATTCTTGTACAGAGGGATTATTACCTCCCTCTTACGACTTGTGATACCCCTACTAATACACCCCTAACACCCCCTAGCCTTACCTACTGCTTTAGAGGTCTGCTTGATGATTTCAGGTCATCAGTGATGATGATGCCCAAGTCTCTTTCTTCCTTGTGACTGCTAGCAACTCCCTCCCAGCCTATAAGTGGCTTCAGGGTTTCTCTTCCTATGTGCATGATTTTGCACTTCTTTGCATTAAATCCCAGCTGCCACTCTTCTGACCATTCTGCTAGTTTATCCAGATCTCTTCTCATTCTGCCCACCCCATCTGGATCATCTACTCTGTTGCAGATCTTGGTGTCATCTGCAAACAGACAAGCCTTACCCTCTAGTCCATCTGCTAGGTCACTAATGAAGATGTTGAATCGGACTGGCCCCAGGACTGATCCCTGAGGTACCCCACTTGTGACTTGCATCTCTTCTGACTGTATACCATTTACCACCACTCTCTGTTTTCTGCCAGTCAACCAGTTTGCCACCCAGTTGACCAACTTCTGACCCACCCGAGCCTACCTAGCTTATTTATCAATCTTCTATGTGGAACAGTGTCAAAAGCTTTGCTGAAGTCAAGGTAGGCGACATCAACTGCTCCCCCTTGGTCCACCACTCTGGTTACCCAGTCAAAGAAATCTATGAGATTAGTTTGACAGGACCTTCCTTTTGTAAACCCATGCTGTCTTGGATCCTGTGCCCTATGGTTCCAGGTGCTTACTATCCTTTCCTTAAGAGTGCTTCCATAATCTTGCCCACTACTGAGGTAAGACTGACGGTCTGTAGTTCCCTGCCTCCTCCCTGCTACCACTCTTGTGGAGTGGGATCACATGAGCCCTTCTCCAGTCTTCTGGGACCTCTCCTGTGCTCAGAGACTCACTAAACAATTCTGGTAATGGCTCTGCTAGTTCCTCCTTTAGCTCCTTAAGTACCCTGGGATGTATACCATCAGGTCCCATTGCCTTATCCACCCTGAGCTTAGCAAGCTCTTGTAGGACCCTTTCTTTTGTGAAGGGAGTAGTGCTCACCTCCCTCCCCTGTGTCCATGATGCTGAGCTGTGGGCCCTGCCCTACCTTCTCTTCAGTGAATACTGAGCAAAAGTATCTATTTAGGATAGATGCCTTTACAGGGTCCTCCTCCTCACATGCTCCCTTTTCTCCATTAAGCTAGCACACCCTCTGGACTTTCTCCTTTCACTAATGTATCTATAGAAAGTCTTGTCACCTTCTTTTACTGTTTGTGCTAGTGTTTCCTCAGTTTGGGACTTTGCCTGCCTTACTGCCTTACCTGCTTCCCCTTAGGGCAGTTTGAGTATGCCCCCTATCTTCATCCCGCTGTGTTCCCTTATATTTTCTGAAGGCCAGCCTTTGGCTCTGACCTTTTCTGCTACTGTATTTGAGAACCAAGTGGTTTCCTTCTTTTTTGCACTTCCTTTTCTGTCTAACACAATGGATGTTGCTTCAAGTATTGTATCCTTAATGCTTGCCCACTTTGCCTGTACCTCCTCACCTGTGTTCTTTTTGCCAGGCTAGCTTAACTCTGTTGGCCATCTTATCAAAGTCAGCTCCTCTGAAGTCCCATATTTTGCCTTGGAATGGGATGATTTAGATGTAGTAGCCAAATTGAACCATACCATGTGATGGTCACTGGCCCCAGGTGACCTTCTACCTGGAGATCTGTGATCCCTTCTTTGTTAGTCAGTACTAGATCTAGGATAGCCCTGTCTCTTGTGGGTTGCTGTACCAGTTGTTTGAGGCCCTCCCCCTGCAGGGAATCCACTATGAGTCTAGTTCTGGCAGATGTTCCTGCTGGTATTGACCAATCTGTATCTGGCATGTTGAAGTCTCCCATTATCAGAATTTCACTTTCTATATCAAATGTCAAAGTCCAGCAAACTGGGATATCAAGCGCTTCTCTATAGCATCCAACTTGGCAGATGCCATCACATATTTAAGTGGGCAATCTGTTACAACTGTGAATTTATGCTCATAGAGATGGTCGTAACACTTCTCTGTGGCTGCCCTTTAAGGGCCAGGAACTAAAGCTTATGTGCAGAGTAGCATGTCTCTGCTGGACCTGAGCTCTGACCACCATATGCCATCATCCTTTCAATCCCATTCTGTACTTTGGCTAGCACCACTCCAACACCCTCACCAAAGGCATCTGTCTGCAATATAAGTGGTAAACTTTAATTGGCACATCTTAACACTAGAGTAATGGCAACTTTCTCCCTGACGGTTTGAATGCACTTTCACACTCACCTGTCCAAATAAAGATGGATGTGGTTGTATTAGTTTTCTTAGGCCCTCTTCTTTTTGTGCTTGGGTTGCCAGATGTCAGATGGTACAAAGGTGCTGCAATCACTGCATATCCTTTGATAAATCTTCTGTAATACCCAGAGAATTGCAGAAACTGTAGAATTTAATTCTGTTCGGTTGATCTTCTCCGTTTTTTGCCTGACTTTTTCAGGATCAGTCCCAATACCTTTAGCATAAATAACGTGACCTAGGTATTGCACCTACTCCCTTAGAAGATGGCACTTCTGGAACTTTACTAACATACTAACATATTAAAATGCCAGCAGAATAGGCCTAACGGTCTTTCGTGTCTGCTCGTTTGGTCATCCCCCCACCCTCGGTGCTGCCATGTACCTGAAGACCTCTATCATGCCCCCCCAGTCCCTTCTCTCTTCCAATGTGTACATATTTAGCTCTTCGAGCCTTTCCTCATAGGTCCTGTCCCCCCAAGCCCCAAATCATTTTAGTTGCCCTCCTCTGGACCCTCTCCAGGAGGTTAATGTCCCTCTTTAAGTGTGGTAACTTTAACTTTAGGCTTTAGGCCATGTAGCCACAGCCTATCAAATACAAGCTGAAGCCACTCAAAATGTTCTTCCAAGGTGATGGAAAACACAAAGATATCATAAAGGTATTTGAGCAAGGTGGAAATGTTTTGATCTCCCAAGCAGCAGGTTATAAGATGGAAAGGGCATTCTGCAGCCTAAAGGACATTCTGTTTGCTTCATACAAGTTCACAGGTGTGGTGAATGCAGTTTTGTGCGTGTCCTTCTCAGCTCTCTCCCCCTGCCAATAGCCTGAGGTGAGGTCAAGTGTTGAAAAATTCTTAGCTTACCCCAGTGCTTGCAATGTCTCTTCAGTTCAAGGGAGAGGAAAGGCATCTCTGATGCTGTGGGAATTAAGCTTTCTATACTCGGTACAGATCCTCAGGGACCCAGTCTTTTTGGCAACTACAACACTGGGAGATGCAAATGGGTTTTTGTTTGGACGGATGACTCCACCTGCCTCCATGTCAGCAATCTGGTTTGTTGCTTCCTGGTATTGGAACAGGGATATTTTTCAGAAAGGCAGATAAAATGGCTCTGGATCTATTAGCAGAATTTCATAATGAACTGTTGAGGCACAACTGTAGTCAATAGGGTGCTGAGAGAAGACATCAAAATAGTTTTTAAGTAAAACGTTACACTGATCTAGTGGTTCATCATTCACCACCAGACACTTGGATAAAACCATAGTGGGAGCTGGCCTGCCAGCACAGTAGTAGCACTACCGCTCGTGACACCACCAACCCGGGTTCAGGAACAAGCCCGGGAGATAGAGAGCCAGCTGGGGGGAGAAGGCTTGAGAGTTGGAACACTGTTCGCCTTCTCCAGGGAGGATAGGGGGGATGAGGGTCAGTGCCTGACTGATCTCGGGCAGAGGCCAGAGATGCAGCAGGCACTGAGTCTTCTTCAAGGGGGAGAGGTGTGATGGACGTCGGTGCATGTGCCTTGATGTCATGTGCATGTCATGCCTCTGGGGGGTATACTCCGAAAAAGCTTGGCCTCAGCATGACACTGCAAGAGAACTGGACAGATGGCTCTCACCCACCAGCACCAAGGCCCACGGATAAAGGACCTCAATGAGACAATGAGGTATGACACAGGAGATGGGGTTAAACCAGGGGCCCCTCTCCCACTTCATCCCTGCCTGGGGGGGTAGAGCCACAGCTCCGTGGGGGGTCCTACCGAAGGGATTGGGTGCTAGAGAGGGTTCAGCCAGGTACAGTGCCGGAGTACAGGAGTCATAAACAGAAATTACAAAAATTAAAAAAAACACAGTGGGTATTTCAGCATCCATAGTGCCAGGCTGGACTACACTGTGACTCTGGAAGACTTTAGGTAGCCTTGCTTCTGGACGAAGGTCCCTGCTTATCAGCTCCTGGATGTTGTCTATTTGTGAGTTCTTCAAGGTATGCATTTGGATTGATAATTGCTGGTCTTGTAGAAAGGTTGCACACCTGAACCGATACATATCCATTTGTAACATCCATCAGAACACAACTATGGCTAGGCCTCCTGGAAGATATGCTAACTACTGGCCTTCAACCAGTGCAGTATTGGATATCCACCAGCTCCTCTTGGAACCCTGCATTAAACATGGGCTTCTCGACAAGCAGGACTATTAGCACATTGGTCTGTACACTTTGCCCGGCCCACCTTTCCTGCAGCTCCTCCAAGTTCAGTTCTCCCAATGTCCAGATACAGTAAGCCGCACACAATTCTGAGGACTGTGGTTTCTCTCTGGCTAGATATTCCTTCCCATGTGTAGCTTGCAGATACCTTTGACTTGTTCTAATAACATTGGCCCCTATAAGCAAAGGAACATCCATTTGGTACTCTGTGGCAGGAACAGTAAATGTGGGCATGTTATCAAGTGTCTGGCCAAGGAAATTTAACATGCGTTGCAGTACACCATGGTATGGAACCTCCTGTCCCCCTGCATCTTCAATAGGGACATCTAAGGGTGTTAGTTCTTGTTTGCTCAGACAAGAATGCTGCCTCCACAATATGTCAGTAATTGCTGTTACTTGAGAGTCAGAAGCTATCATGGTGCTGTACTCAGTCCCATTTACTTTTACTAATCCTTAATTACTTGGGCCTACCAATGGTGTGACACCTGTTTTGATTTCTATTTTCTGCTTAAGATATTGCTTTGGTTTACCATTTCCATGTACAATCTTTTTAGAGTGAGAACTTAATTGTAGGGAAATGCCTGTAGTTGGAAAACAAAAAAACAAGGTGATGCACACAGATTTCGGGAAAAGACAAAATTACATATTTATTGAAACAAACAGTTCCCCAGTGCTTCAAGGGTATACACCATCTTCATCGGGGGTTGGAGTCAATAATCACTTACAACATTTAAGTATACATCATGAGATGACATAATACAAACTGACCAATTGTGAGAGCCATTAAACAAAGTGCCTTGTGCTTTACCATATTTATCCTTTTTGGGTCAATACAACAAAGTAACTTGTGCATTACCATATTTAACCTATTAAATTCACAGTGTGAGGAAAACACTGTGCAACACAATTCATTAAGACAACTTTCAAAGTGCAGACACAGTATTGGACTGTGGTTATACCCTCCTACTAAAACTTTACAGTTTAATTTCAGCAAATTTTTTTTTATCCAGAAGTTTAAAGTGTAAGCTTGCACTATCATATTTTGACCTATTAAATTCACAGTGTGAATAAAAAACATATTGCAACACAATTTATTAGGTAACTTTCAAAGCACAGACACATCAGTCTTAGACTGTAATAATACTATCTTATTAAAACTTTACAATTTAATTTCAGCATTTTTTTTTTATTAAGCCAGAGGTATAAGATGTAAGCCTGCATCACATCCTCGAACCCTATCTTTCTTAGGGAAACTGTCCATGATAAATCTATGGACCATTAGTAACACCTTCATCCAAAATGCTAGTGTTATATTAGGCAAAATGTAATGCCAAACAAAACATAAATCCCTCATTTTTTTATTTGGGGGGGATATATCTGTTTCCTCATAGAGTGAGAGGATGGTGCAGGGAACATCTCAGTCTGTCGTGTCTAAATGTTTGTGACTGTGTGCCCTTAATGTATGAATCAGTTAAAAACTATTCATTAATTCAAGAGAGAATAATTTAAGGCAAGCAAATATAAACATTAATGGTTGGAAGAAACTAATGTTTACTGTTCTTGTGCAGTCTCATAAATATACACTGAGATCCAGATCCTTATTAGGTCCCCTAGGAAAAAGTGATTCTAGCGTATAAATCCATTTACACTCCTTTTGCAGTAACACTTGTTTCCTTTTACCCTTTCTTGGGAATGGTTTTACATGTTCTATAATAATAAATTCAAAGAAATTGGATTGCTGCTATGCTGATGTATATAATGCACTGCAAGTGTTGAGTCCAGATCCTTGTTCCTAACATCTCTAATGTGTTCCAAGAGACATTCCTTAGCACATCTGATAGTCTTCCCTACATATAGGAGTTTGCAGGGGCACTGTGGCACATAAATGACATAACGAGTTGAACAGTTAACAAAATCAGAAATTTCCGCCTTCATCTCTTTGGCTGGATGGACAAATTGTTTTTCCTGTATCATGTGTTTGTACATCATGCAGTGGTCGCATTTATAGCAGCCAAATGGTCTTTCTGGAAGTCAGATATTTCTAGTTGGCTTATTAACTATATAATGACTACAGGATACCATATCCCCAAGATTTTTTGCTTTACTAAATGTGACACATGGTACCTTGGAAAACAGACCGGGTAGGGCACAGTGCTCCAACAGACCACAATTCTTAAGTAGGATATTTTAACCTTAGGGGAAATGCTGTTTAATTCCAAAACAAAAGTCATCCTTTCATCATTTTCCTTTGTCCTTGCTTTTGGGCAAAGTAACTTTTTCCTGTCGTCTGATCTTGCCCTATCCAATGCCTGGGTTAGAATATTCTCCTCATAATCCCTTTCAGAAAATCTCTTCCACACTTTACTAGCATGTGTTTCAAAAGTCTGCTCAGTAGAGCAGTTTCTTCTCAACTTTAAAAACTGTCCGTACGAGATAGAATTTATTAAAGATGGTGGATGCACCCTTTTTGTGTGTAAAATGGCATTCCCTGCTGTTTCCTTTCTGTAGCAGAGGCTATCAATTTCCCCATCATCTGTTACTGAAAGTGTGAGCTCTAAAAAGTCTATTTGTTTTTTCTCAATCCTATACGTGAAGGTCAGATCCATATTATTGTTACTTAGCCCTTCTAAAAAGGTTTTGGCCTCCATTTCTGTTCCTCACCAAATAATGAACAAATCAAGTATGTACCTACTCCAAAATTCAGTGTTACCAGGTAAATATTCCCCTCATTCAAAATATATCTAGTTTCCCACCAACCTACTGTAGGTATAAGCTTGCGTAGGTGGGGCAACTGTTACCCCCATCGCTGCTCCTCTATTCTGTAAATACATTTTATTATTGAACAAAAAATAATTATGTCTCAAAATAAAATCCACAGCATCTGTAAAAAAACTTTGGTGGTAAACCATCTAAATAAGGACTGTTACCAATGAAATAATTCAGAGTCTCTATTCCCAGGTGGTGGGGGATACAGGTATATAAGGAACACACATCTACCAACAACCATAAAAAAAAATCAGGCTGCCATCCTGTTTGTGAACATGGCCAGCGGCTTGCCGCCATGTTCACAAACAATATTAGGCAGCCTCCCATGCCGAGGGGGTGCCCAATCCCTCTCGGCAGCATGTGTCCCCCCAAATGGTCTTTGTTGGCCAACTGGGGCCCCAATCCACGTCGGCGTCAGTGGCCGCAAAGTGTTTATTCAGTCAACGGGGGAGCCCACTCCTCATCGGCAAGATGTAACCTCCCCCACCCACTTTCATTGTCTGCCAATGGGGAAGCCCACTCCCTGTCGGCATGATGTAACCCCCCCATTTTGTTGCCTGCTGATGGGGTGCCCAATCCCCGTTGGCATGATGGTTCTCCCCGCTTTCTTGTGTGCCAATGGGGATGCCCAATCCCCATTGGCTGCAGCTGGCCCCAAAAAAGAAACCCTTGGCATGCTGGGAGCCCACCCCAGCATACAAAATGTCCCTGTAAAATTGAAAACTGTCCCATGTTGTCTTTTTTTTTTTCTTCCCTGTAAAGAAAAAATGGTCCCTCCTGGTCTGCCAGACCCCCTGCCTGCAGCCGACGCCCACCCACTGTGCATCCTGCCTCCCACACCCCCCTCACCCCATACTTACCTCTGGAGTCCGGCGTGACATTCTTCGGTGGACCGGGAACACGTCTGCACTCTTCAAAGCCAACCACAAACTGAGGAAATGCCGGTAAGCTGTAGAATGTAATAAATAGGGTTTTTTCAATGTTGCTGCATATCTCAGGCATTTTTTGGAATTTTGGCACCAAATGTTCAACATGGGGTTTTTGGGACCCTTCCTCATGAATTCTGTCACTGTCATGGCATTAATCTGGCCCAAAGGTTGATTTCGCGGTCACTGTGCAAAATCACCTTTCAAGACTGAGTTCTTAAGGTGGGCTCTCAAAAAGCCTATGTTGCAAATCTGGTGAAAAAATTCCTAAAAATGACTGTTTTACGAGCATGTGTTACGCAGTTCCTATGCATGCTCGTAAGTGTGTGAATTTTTTATATTTGCAGTCCAGAATTTCAACAATGCCATTTTACCATGCCTACTTATGAGCAGTACAGCTTTAATTTTGCACATCTTGCTCAAAATGTGTTTCTGCCCATATAGAGCACAATGACACCGTTGGCGTGTGAAATCAATGTTTGGGACAGATTAAGAAAATCACAGTGACACTGTTCATTAGCAGAGGTCCTAAAATGTCTATGTCGAAAATTTGCTGAGAAAAATTCATAAAATGACTGTTTTATGAGTGTCCATTGCGCAGTTTCTATGCACGCTAGTACCTTTGCACATTTGCAATATTTTCTCTCCAGATTGCCAACACTGCCATTTGCCCGCACCTCCTTATGAATAGTACAGTTGTCATTTTTCACGTCCCGGCCCAAATGTGTTTTTGCACTTCTGACACAGACAAGCACGGTCATTGTGGGAAATCCGTGTTTGGGACACATTAGGAAAATCACACTGACATTGCTCATTAGCAAAAGTCCTAAAATGGCTATGGTGAAAATTTGGTGACAAAAGCCCATACACTATGTTACGAGCGTGCATTGCACAGTTTCCACACACGCTCATAACTTCTCACATTTGCAATATTTTCACACCATATTTTCAACACTGCCATTTTTCCGCACCTCCTTATGAACAGCACAGCTGTCATTTTTCACATCCTGGCCGAAATGTGTTTTTGCACTTCCAGCACAGAAAAGTGATTTCCCACAGTGTAAGGAATCACTGTTTAGACATATTACAAAATCACAGTGATACTGTTCATTAGCAAAGGTCCTAAATGCCTATGTTAAACATTTGGTGATGAAAGTCCATAAAACGACTGTATTACGAGTGTGCGTTGCGCAGTTTCTACGCACGCTTATAACTTTGCACATTTGTAATATTTTCACTCCGGATTTTCAACATTGCCATTTTCCCGCACCTCCTTATGAACAGTACAGCTGTCATTTTTCACATCCTGGTTGAAATGTGCTTTTGCAGTTCTGGCATAGAATACCGTGGTTGCTGTGGGAAATCAGTATTCAGGACACAGTAACAAAATCACAGTGACACTGTTCATAACCACAGGTCGTTAAATGCCTATGTTGAAAATCTGGTGATGAAACTCCATAAAATGACTGTTACGCGCATGCGTTGTGCGGTTTCCACGTGTGCTCGGAAGTGAAAGCATTTTTAATATTCTCACTACACATTTTCAACATTGCCACCCTTTAACATATGGATTCTCAATTTAATAGTATTGCAAAGTATACAAAAAATTTTCAGTAATGGTATCAGTCCCGGAGTGATAATACCACACTTCGACAGTGATAATACCATCATTGGGACCCAGTAATAGTATCATTCGGGGTCTGAACAAATGGTATTATCACAGAAGCTCACTAGCACAAGTGCCTGTCTCTCTGCCTACGTCTTCCAAGTGTGCCTTTCAATTGGCTGGTTTTCCTCTTTATGTGGTCAAAAACAGTTTGAAAAACATGGCAGCCAGTCTCTCGCTAACTGAAAGAGTTTCTACTCCGCAGCACTTTGTTTCAAAAATGAAAGTGCCTGGTTGATCCTACATCAGAAGAACAGAAGAAAGGTAGGATTCAACCAGAAAACACAAACAAATGTTTTCGACAGCTAACACAGCTGACGAGGGAGCGGTAGTGAGGTGGTGGGGAGTGCACCGGCTCTGACACACTGCGGCGGTCAGCCAGCATGAGACACTCCTTTAGTACAGCGTCCGACCACCCACAACAGCCACAAAATTACCAAAAAAACAAAAAACGATCCAACTTGGATCCATATATTTGAAAATACGGATAGCCAAGAGTAACCAGTGAGTTTCAGCATCTTGAGGTTCTGGACACTCAGAGATCTCTCGAGCTTCGCTCTCGAGGTAACTGAGTGTCCAGAACCTCTCGATGCTATTACTCACTGGTAACACACACTTGGCTATCCATTATTCTCTTTTTCATACCTCCCTATGGATGGTAAAGCTGTCATTTTTTACATCCTGCCCGATCTGTGTTTTCGTACATGTGGTGCAGAATGGCACTGTCACTGTTGAGAGTCAGTTTTCAGGACACATTGACAAAAATCACACTGCCACTGTTCATGACAAGAGGTCCCAAATGCTTTCATGAGGTGGGGGTCACAAAAAGGCCATGTTCAAAATTAGTACTGTGAATACCAACAAATGCCTGAGGCATTACAGTTTCTAACCATAACATCCTACGCTGTACAGACAGACAGGCATCGGGGTGTGCTTTTGGATTGCCAGCTGTACTTCTCATGCCATCCCATCCCAACCCCCCAGCCACTGACAGGCATCGAGGTGTACTTTTGACTCTTCGTCCTAAGACTTCACCCCTTTCTCCTATGCTGCACCCATTTCAATGTATGTCCTTAAGGAATGGGGTGACTGTAAAGCCAAACACCCTAAGGCACAGCTCAACATGTGCCAGTGTCTGCAGAATAGGGTGTGGTGACATGACTTGACCGTCATGGGTGATGACCCAAAACCTTACCCCAAATTCTGTCCATCTCTACAGGATGGAGGTGGGGTTCATGTGAAGTTCGGTACTTCACTGCCATTCCTATTCTGCATCTGTCTAACTCCTGCATTTCTAATACTAATACCAGCAAGCAAACATTCAGCATTGACAAATGCTTGTTTATATTGGATTTTTATTAGTTTAAAAGGCAATTTGGCAATACAGTACAACAACCTTGTAACAGTTAACAGATGAATAAACCAACAGAACATCCATGGTAGTGCTAATAGAAGTGTACCTTACGCTTGAAAGAAGTACAGTAGGAGCGTACATAAATTTACAATAATACCGTTTTTGTTAATCACTTAGTGTTACCCAGCCCATAACCTGGTATGTAATAAAAGTCTGGGTGTAAAGGTTGGTAATAGATATAGAAGTCCATAAGGCTAGAATCCCTGACTTCCCCTGATAAATCAGGGGTTTAAGGAACAAAAGAATCATCATGTTCCATGATGTACAATGCCCATTTTTGCCACTTGTCTGTAAATTAGGATTCCCTCCCACAAACGATATCTGACAATCTTTCCGCGTGATATACAAAATTCACTATTGTTCTCCATTCTATAACCATAGTGGGTTTAGGCGGAAGCCATAACATTGTGATAGCCTTTTTAGCAGCTAGCAAGCAGGGAAGAATCAGTAAACTAATACAGATCCATACACCTTCAGGTGGTATGGATGAGAGTACCAGGGATGGTGTCAATAAATCCTGGGTCACAATAAGGAAACACAGAAACACTGAATTTGTCACCAGATAAGGACAATTTAGCCCATCCAGTCTGACCATTTGTCCCTGCCTATACTGTCAAAGCAGACACTACCTGATCTCTGGCTACCTCCCCCACACCTCCCACTTTCTGACCAGTATTCTTTTGTACCTATCCCATGCATGTATGAAGCTCACTGCTGTTTGCATCCCCCACCACCTCTGTTGGAAGACTGTTCCAGGCATCCACCACTTTTTCAGTGAAGAAGTACTTCCTCACATCCCTCCTAAATGGTCCCCCTTCCAGTTTCATTGTACACTGCCACAACCCCATGTTCTCATGCACCTTCCTCTCTGAAAAATTCTCCTTTATCTTTTTCACCCCATGAGTTATTTTTAGATCTCTATCATGCCCCCAACCCCCCACTGTCTTCCATGGTGTACGTATTTTTTTTAGTCTTTGGTAACCAGGTAAGGCCCACTAGGCACAAGTGCCTGTTTTCAGGGGCGACATGAGAGCATTGGGCGGTTAAGTGACTTGCTCAAAGTCACACAATATGCAAGTGGAGGTTGTGAGAATCAAACCAGGTTCTGGTCTGCTGAATGTATCAAGTTTGTGGTGGATGCCTTGATCCCTCAGTCTCTCCTAATAGGGCTTTTGATGCAGCTTCTGCACCATTTTAGCTGCCCTCCTCAGGAAATCCTCTATCCTGTCTATAACCTTCCTGAGATGTGGTCTCCAGAACTGGACACAGTACTCCAGGTGGGGTCTCAGTGATGATCTATGCAGTGGTAGCACCACTTCCCTCCTTCTGCTGGTGATACCCCTCCCTATGTACCCCAGCATCCCATTGGCCCTGCCTGCTGCCTTGTTGCACTGCCTCACCACCCCTCGGTCATCTGATATGATTACCCCTAGGTCCCTTTCCCATTTAGTGACCATCAATATCTGTCCCCCCATTTTCTATTCCACCTCTGGGTTTCTGTGCCCTAGGTGCATGACTTTGCTCCTTTTTGCTTTTAACCCCTGCTGCCATCCCATTGTCCACTCCTCAAGTGACAAATAAGGTATTAAAATGCACCTGCAATGCATTCCAATATAATCAGTTCATTTGGGGCATATATAGCTATGTACTGTGTTCCACAGACTCTCTAGTCTTGCCCACTCTTTGGTCCCATAAATTTTGCCTGCACTTGAGATGTTCTAAAAAAGTGTGATCAATACTTCTATGCATATTTCCACCACTGATTGGAGGAAGTGACCTTTAATGATGGTATGGCATATGTTTCCCATTGTGGCTGGGAATTGGGCAAGGAAACCTCCATGTTTCATCTTCCCAAAATTAAAGGAGTAGTGGTCAGTTCTAAGTTCACCAAGCTTTTATAGAAAGTATCTATTAAATGTCCATAATGTTCTCCCTTCTGAGAATACACAGTCTGAATGATGATCACTATGTGCTTATTTGGGTTGAGTACTTCCATCTCCACAATGCAGTTTAACTACCAGTTATAGGAAGAACTCCAAACTCAGAAAAAATTTAAAATGGAACCCTTGAAAAAACTGCTCACAGATTCTCCATTTTTAGCCCCCATGAACAATATAAGTATCCCAGGGAGCACTGTAGGTAGAGAGGTGGCATGTGTACCTTGTGATGTCAAATATGATTGAACCTGCTTGTAATTAAATTGATCCATAGGGCACAAACTATAAGAGGCGCTGAAATCTACAGTGGGGAGGATCCCTTGTGGAGAAAGAAGCTGCATTATTCAAATAAGCCCTTATCTGCCCTATATTTTAAAACCATCATCTAATTTAGAAGAGTGGAAGTCCTGATCCTATACCAAACCCTACAATAGAAGGAAGAGGCTTAGAGGTCTGGATGTCAAAATAATATGCTCTGCAAGTTAAAATGGACTATTTTTAAAAGGTTAAAAGGGTTGGGCTTTTTTCCATTAGGGGAGGAGCTGGCGGCACTGCCCTTAAGACCAACTCATTGTGTGGCGCTGTCGAGTTGACCAGTAATGGTTGCCGACTTCTCCAACCCAGTTCTGCTCACCAGAGAGAGAGAGGAAAACAGATGGATGGAGAAAAGACAAGTCAGGGCAAGGCAGCATAAGGGATAGCATAAGGAAAGATGTAACTGAAAAAGGAATATGCCTGCCAGAGGACAGAGCTGGAGGACCTATGGGTGTGGGCTTTGGCCCCAGCCCCTGGGGGACCAACCAGAGAGAGAAAGAGAGAAAGAGACAGAAGAGAGAGATAGAGCGCACACAAGAGAGAGAGCAAAGGCAAAGGAACAAAGGAAAGATAGATGGTGGGGGGGACACCCCACCGTACTCCACACTAAAAGTTTTAGAAGTCTGGGGGAAAGATGTTGCAAGGCATCTGAGAGGTCACCAATCCTGTTTCAGTCCACATGCCTACAGTAGCTGGAAACCCCAGGAGGACTCCCATCCAAGTACTAACCTGGCCCAAGTTTGCTCAGCTTCTGAGATCAGACAAGATCGGGCGCATTCAGGGATGTATGGCTGTAGGCTCCGGCACCAAGTTCCTCCCAGTTTGAGAAGATGTGGAGAAAGTCTTCTCCCCTCCTCCACACACACACACACACACACACACACACACTTCAGTATTGGGTGGGAATGAACCCTCCCTGTAGGAAAGCTACCAGTTAGATAGCACAAATCCCACAAGAAAAACTGCTCCTCCCACACAAGTTTTGGAGCACTTTAACTGAGCAGATGCTTATGTCTGTTCGCACTTATAATAACCAGATAACCAGCATTATTTTGCAGTATTTTTACACAGTCAAAATGTCAGTATGCAGATGGACTTTCATATGCAGCATGGCTACCACCTTGGATGTTATTGAAATTGTTGCAAAGAAGTTGTATATAGTTACTATTATGAAATTTTTGTGAATAAATTATTATTTTTTTTGCTACTTATTTCTGCCCCACCCCTGGCCCTGGTCGGCCCTTGTCCAGCCGCTGTCCAACACCTCCATTCCTTCAGGCTCTCACTCCTGTAACCCCCATGGCTTACCACCCTATGGTGGGGCAGCAGGGACCCCCACTAGCCGACAGGATCCAGTTTTGGGACATTACCTCCGAAGACAGAGCTCGACAGGGATGGCTATCAAGCCGTAATGACCAGTTACCAGGGTCTTTTCTCATTTTTCTTCCTCCTGTGGGAGCCAAGCATGCAATGACGCTTGCAGCAGGCTCACGCATGGCCCTGCCAAGCATCTGCCATGCTCCCGTCTCACTTGTCTTCTGTTTAAAACCGCAGCTCACAACATTAACACATTTAGACGTAGCAGGTGGATGGACAAATAGATGTAGGTCAATGTTGTATAAGTCATTAAGATTAAATTCTACAGTATAGCCTTCCATAAGACATTGTAGGATTCCAGTGAAAATAAATACAGGATAAATAGTTGAGGTGCTGTCCAGTACAATTTTAAATTTTGAAGATTCAGTCCACCTTTGGATTTAGATAGTTGTAACACGTTATATTTGATACGGGATTGAGACCCTTGCCAAATGAAATGAGAAGCTAATTTATCCCAGGATTTAAAATAACAGTCATCTGGTTTTATGGGTAGAGTTTGCAGTGGATATAATCAGCAAGGCAAAATATTCATATGAATACATTTCTACTCTGGAAAAAAATCACAAAGTTAAATGCATGCAGCACTTAAGATCCACTGTGATCTTTTGAGTAAGTGGTTCAAGGTTTTGCAGGTCCTGTGTGTGCAAATCCTTAGGGATATAGACCCCCAGATACTTTATCGCACTCTCATTACAATGAAAAGGGAAGTGGAATTCCAGTTCTCAAGATGGTTGGTAGTAAAAGTTAAGTACCTCTGTTGTTTGTCCATTTAATTTAAATCCTTCTCCAGTTTCAAAATGGGACGACTCTTCCACACAGCAGGTAAGGAGGTGTCAGGGGATAGCAAGATAAGGGGAACATTGTCTGTAAATAATATGGCCTTATATATAGCTCCTCCCAAGGGCATCCCCTCAGTGTGGTAGTTAAGTTAAATGGTCACAGCAAGAGGCTTGCTATAAAGAGCAAAAAGTAAAAAGGAAAGGGGATAACTCTGACTGATGTCCTTCCCCATAAACAACTGGATCTGATGGTGGTACCAAGTGATTATGCCACATCCGAAACAGCACTACAGAAAGAGCTAATCATCCTACAGCGACATGAGTTGGTTAGTGTGCAAGGAAAATGCACTACCCCAGTTGCTATGCATCAAATGAGGAAGTGAGAATGACAGTGCCAGGGTGGTGCCTGATGAAGCCACTCCCGTGTTGGCAGCATGGGGGACCTGGATGAGTGGTTTGATTCCCCCCAGGTCCCATGCAGTTCCAGCTTTTTTTGGGGAAGGGGAATTTCACCCCCTCCAAAGTTTCACCTCCATCCCTTAAGTCCACACCCCCTCGGAGATAGTTATTATAATTCGGGTAGGCAAGGCCCCCCATGTTGGGGCAGGTGTAGGGAGTAAAGCCCCCCACATTAAAATATAACTTCCATAGTTTTTCATGGTTACTGTTGCGGTCGGTAATGTTTGCTGACACTGTTTATGTACACCGTTGTTTGTGTGCCATTTTGCTGTGTACTATTTTGAGTGCGGCATTATGACTCCGTGCCGATAGTGAACCAACTGCACAAATGTATGTCTGGGGGCATTGATACAGATTCTGAAGGAGCTGTATAAAGACCTCAGGAAATCCAGAGGCAGACAGAGGAACCCTGAGAAAACTTCAGGACACCTAGTCAAATGCCTTTTTGGCATCCAAGCTAAGGAAAAGGGAGGGAATCTGATGGGTCTGGATGCGATCCAGCAGGTGGAGGATTCAGCGAGTATTATCGTGGATTTGATGTTGTCACACAAAGCCAGTTTTGTCTCTGTGCAACAAGTGTGGTAAGATCCTATCCAGCCACCTCGCCCAAACAGATGTATAGAACTTATCAATGTTGAGTATGGATATGGGGCAAAACTGGAGGGAATGCAAGGATCTCTTCCAGGCTTAAACAAGGCTGAAATATTGGCAAATTTCCAAGTGGGAGGAGGAGGATCTCCTGTTATGACAGGCCTAAATACAGATGTTAAATGGGTGAAGGAATTCCTCACTAAAAGTTTTATAAAATTCTGAGGGATAGCCGTCTGAGCCCAGAAACTTCCTAGCTTTAGACGACAATAAAGAACCTTACACTTGCTCCTGGCAAATGGGTGTTTGTACTTCTGACAAACAAGGCAAGGGTTTGTGATTAAAATATTGCTGTCTTTGGGGTGCTGAAGGCTCCTTTGCAGAAGAATATAACTGCTGATAATGTTCAGCAAAGAATGCTCAACATTTCAGCATCCCATTTTGGTAACCTACACGATTTCTGATGCCTAAGCTATAAAATGTATGCAGCTTGTTTTTGCACTCTAATATAGTGAGAAAGATTTTGAATACCACTAGATCTCCCTTCATAAAAAGTATGCCTTAAATATTGCAAGGCCTGCTCTGTTTTTATGTTAATAATGGATTGTATTTCCTGCCTTGTCTGGTTTAACTGGGATTCTATTAACCTGTCACCCTCCACCTGCAACAATTGTAAGATGTGCAACTTGTCCATTAAATGAGTTAGGCATTCCTCTTGTTTCTTACAGGAGGCAAAAGAAAATAAATCACCCCTATGAACAGTTTTAATGGTTTCCTAGAGTATCAGTATCATCACGTCTGGGGTATCGCTATCTGCTATTACTTCAGCCAACTATTCCTTTACCTTTTCTACACAAGTTGGGTCTCTGAGAAGGGACAAATTAGTTGCCAGTGAGATGTTCAGTGTTATCTGCCTAAGCCCAGTTTTACATACAGCAGGGAGTGATCAGACAACATGTGTGGTCCTAGAGATAGATCCTGAACATTTGAAAGTCCTTCAGATGAGAAAAAAAATAGTCTTACCTGGAAAAATTATTGTAGCAAGGATAATAATGCCTATAAAACCAGCCAGAAATGTTTGAACTGCTGTTATTCAGAATACACCAGGACAAGTGCTATCAGCCTCAGGGGATTATGTCATATTTACATCACTTCCTATAATGATAATACCCATTTGATAATATAAAAACTTGTTAAGGAAAATGCGACTAACTCTCTTATCTGAGCTGGAGGGGGAGGATAGATATTTGCTAATGCAACTAATGTGTCCTATAAAAGCCCTGTAACTATGACAAAGTGACTTTTGAGTCAGAATATTCAGTTTGACATTGAAGATGGTGGGGGCAAATAAAATGTCCACCCTCTTTATTTACCCTTGACTATGACAAAGATACCACTGTCAAATACCTGTACACCGCTGCTACAGCAACAGTAAGACATTGAAGACCAGTACAGTGACATATATAAGAAAACACTTGTGTTCTTGGAAGGCACAATGCCAACTTCCGGCACTGTGCCGTCGCTGTAATGGCATTCGACAGGACTCCTTTCAATGCAGCATGATGAAACCATCAAATACCAAAAGCTTTGTAGTATACTGTCTTCCAACTACATCAGGTGCATCTCCTTAAGATGACTATTTGTGGCTTATCCCTATGAATCTGAGCCATAATTCTGTTTCTCTTGACCGGACTATTCAGCCCATTCACATTATATAATAAAGTATTACTGGTAGAGAGGCCAAATTATAATAATAAAAATGATTCTTTATAAAATGATGAGAACAGCTCATATAATGGAATCCTGTCAAGAGATCCCAAACCACACCCTTGAATGTAACAAAAGGCAGAAGATCTCCTCACTTAAATAAAGATGGGCCCACTCACCAGTTAGAAGAACCTCATCACAAAACCCAGATTTAAGCACTACACATACTAACAAGGAACACAGAAAACAAACAATTGTCCTTAACAGTAGGGTATTAACAGGGCAACCCCAACTGAACATTTCAGAAAACTTCCATGGCACAGGGTGGGAATTCATTAAACACCAATCCTAATCAGAGTCTGATGACCAACTTCGGGCGGAGGAAAAGTGCAGCCTCCTAAGACCACGGGCCTCTGAAACAGGAAACTTGTACATAATAAGGAGAAAGAAAATACAAAAAAAGGTAGGTGTAGCATCACAGAAGTATACCACTAGCACAGTACATGTAAAACATTGGGTTTCAATTAGGCTAATAGCCCAGCTGAAAATAACATAGGGAGTTCATAAAACAGTCCATAAGTGAAGGGAATGCAGATGGAGCCTTGAACTGTTCATAATGCAGCACTTTGTCCAAAGCAGATTGTGCTTAAGTCCAGCAGTATCCAGGCCAACAGGAAGGAAGAGGGAGGGCCCCTCCCTTCACCTGAAGGGGTCTGCTCCCATAGAAAGCAAGATCTTGGCCCCCAACAATTAAACAAGCCATTATAGGCACAGTATAAATACCAATGTGAGTGAGAAGATCCCCCATCTGGCCTAGATGCTTGTAAAAGTAATATTCAAAAAAGAAAACTGGTGCCATGGGTCATCCAAAATCACTCCCCCACCTCCTCCTCACCCCCAACCCCCACGGCAGCTACCCTTGTCAGCAATAGATTAAAGTGCTTTGTTATCCCAGAACCACCTATGTCAGACAAATGAGTGGGAGCCAGGGTGAGAAAAATTAAGGAACAGAACAGTGGTTCACACTAACTGTCTCCCAATAAGAAGGACCCCAGCACAGCGGCTAACCTCAGAAATCAACCAGAGGCAATTTCAGTAGCTTTACAGCTAAGTGCTTTCAGCTGTGCTTAGCTCCCAACCATACTCATCATCCAGTTTCAAGATAGGGAATACCATTGATGGTGCTCCACAAATGACCATTTGCTGAAAAAGCCCCACCCGCCACACCATACTGGGGTCCTGGGGGGGACTTCCAGAGAAATTCAAATGGTTATTTTAATTAACTGGGGCTGGCAGTATAGCCTAGAGGTTGGAGTAGCAAGCTGTGAATGAGCTTGATACATTCAGAAGACCTGGGTTTGATTGCCACAACATCCACTTGCATACTATGTGACTCTGAGCAAGTCACGTAGCCTTCCCAGTACTCCCCAGTCCCCCTAAACAGAGAACGCCATGCTTTAAGCCAGGGATGAGGACCCCGAGTCTCCCCCTGCTCAATGTACCAGACTTTGCAATGAGGGATTCTGCTTTACTTTTTTTCTTGCTGCCTCCCATTTCAGTAAGCCAACTTCCATGCAGGGCTCAAAACAGCAAACAGTAAAATGTTAATTTAGGAAGTTTGTAGCCAGCCCAAGGTACAGAGCTTCAGACTAGCCCTGCATCTCCAATGGTGACATCACCAGTAGTCTCTTCATCAGAATTTTTGTGTCATCCTCAGCCCTTACAGTCTGAATTGTTTTAGCCCTGGTCTGAAGTGAGAGCTTCCTAGTCTCCCTTGCTAGGTTGCTGAGCTCCCTATGTAGCCCTGAAAATACTAGTTAACCTGGATTTCAGAGGTGTAAGCTTCAGGAAAACCTCCTCTTCCTGCAAGCCTCTCACAAACTGCCATGTTGATTTATAATCTCAATGTGGATAAGGGTGATTACCATTTTTCTTCACTTGAGAGTAATATAGCTTCAACGGCAATCACATACAAGCAAGCTGTTTCATCAGGGCATTGCGCCCTTTCACAGACATCTGCCATGGGGTCCAGTGATGGCTGGAAGACATTGTACTCTGCTCTTAGCTCATTAAATACCAGATCTGGGATTAGCTCATTCAGTGACAAATTTAGAATAAGCTCTCTTGCCTCTCCACTGAGATGTTTCACTACAGCTCCAAACTAAAGACTAGGTGGCATAGGTCCTGTATTGAGCAGATACTGCATATCCTTGATCCAGTCCTCTACTAAAAGCTAACTGTCTGGATTACCATTAAGTACTGATACACTTCACACCTGGTGTGATGATGTTAGGATATATGGTGGTGCTGGTGTGCAGAAGAAGGCAGCATTCCTTCATTGGTCACTTATGAAGGGGTGCCAGCTGGGCACTCATGACAGGGTTTATCATTGGAAGTTGAGAGAAATGCACTGACCCTTGCCGACCATGAGGCAACTGATGATTAATAGGCAATGCCCCCCACTGGACACTGTTAAACCAGTCACTGAATTGTTGGTGCAAAGGATGAACCTTATGGAGGAATGTGCATGTAGCTTTCTTGGGGAGCATTATAGTGACCTGCCACATAACTGCTTACATTGTGTGGCAACTTACTTTGTTTAGGAGGTGATGACCCACTTCTCTGAGTTACAGGTCCCCTGGGATTAGCCATATTCCTCATTACCACCCCCTTACCCCTTCATAGCATTTACTCACAGCACCTTGAGAGGGGTTCTCATAAACAGATGGAGACACTTGGGTGCCAGACATTGACTGCCTGGCCTCTATAAACCATACTAGGGTACTTTACCAGTGAGCCTGCATTCTGTCACTGCTGTACATTACAGTAGGGGTACAGCGCTGTTCTGGGATTTTCTGCACACTTCAGCTAGAATGGATAAACAGTTTGCGAGCACTTACCACAATTTCCATATAACACTTTATCTCATTTAATTAAGGTTTGCCTCTTTGTATCTGGCTGAGTTATATATTAGGTTCTTTGTAAAAATTGTACTAATGCACCGGTTAGGATTCAACTTAATGCAACAAACATAGGAAAATATGGGTGAGGGTTTCCAACCCTAACCCCCACCCTCCCGAGCAGGAACAGGAAAAACATAAGGGTTTTAGGTTTCCAAGTCTTGGTGAGTTATTAGTGAAGCCTTCCTTGGGGTTTTCAACCCTAATACCTACTCATTTCCCCCAGTCCCCTGTCCAAAGCACAAAGTACAGCTACTAGCCAGTGCCTCATACTGATTCACTCTTCAAAGTTAGAGAAGTATGTGTTGACACATGTTGCCAACAAAATCTGTTGTAGCTTTCTTCATGCACGGCCCTACCTGAAGAAAAGAGATAAAATCTGACCTTGTTTGCTCAGAGGAGGTGGTGAGCATTATGGTTGACTTGACAACCCCAAGGAACATCTCACCACTAATTCGACAAGACTCAGGAAATCCAAAACCCTAATGTTTTCACCTGTTGCTGCTTGGAGGGTGGAGGTGGGGAATTTGGGTTGAAACTCTTAATGCCACATTTCCCTGCTTTTGTGGCATTAAGTTGAACCATAACGGTGTACTAGTGCAGTTTTTTGCAAAGAATTTCCTTTCTTTTTGAGATAGTGGAGTTGTATTCTCATTGATGCTGGTCCTAGATGGATGCAAACACGCAGGCCATCTGGGCCCTACACCAAGGGAAGACTCTGTCCACCTACACAACTGTAAGGCACTGCTGATCCTGCAATTCTGTTCAGCGTTGGATGTCAAAAAGTTACCAAAGCCATGAATGTGCACAGAAAAATTTTACCATACCTTCATAACTTTTTTGTTTTATAATATTTTGACCACACATTTTCAACATAGCCTTCTTAGGAACCCACCTCATGAACCCAGTAGCTGACAATTTTTGAAATCTTGGCCAAAATGTAATTTTTGCGGATTTGAAAAATGACAGCTGTCACATTCATGAGGAGGTATGAAAAGATGGCTAGGTTAAACATTTTGGGTCAAAATAGTGAAAATTCCTAATGTTATATCTGTGTGTTGAAACAATTCAATGTACGCTCATAACGGTGCTGTTTTTTATTATTTTTATCCCAAATTTTCTACATAGCCTTCTTATGACCCTACCTCATGAACAAGGTTGGCAAAACTTTTAAAACTCCACCCAAAAGGTGATTTTGTGCAGCAACAGTGAAATCCCCCTTTGGTACAGATTACCATAATTTCACCACCATTGTTCATGAGGTGAGGTCTCAAAAAGGCTTGGTTGAAAATTTGTTTTAAACATGTTCAAAAATGACAAAGTTATGAACATAAGTTCAAACCCCATTGAAATACATTAAACTGCACTTAACCTACAGTATGTTTTCACATTGCAGTTTCTGATTCTAGCAGCAAGATGTGTCTTCAATTGTAGAGTGGATTTACGTCGTGAAACATGTTCAGGTGAGTGAGGGTGTGCATGTGGAGGGTGATGGGTGCTCAGGGGAGTCAGGGTGGGTTGAGTGGGGTGTGCCGGGGAGATCGTGATGGGCCATTTTCTTTTTTTTATGTATAACAAGAAAAAAAAAACAAGATCAACAAGGGACAGTTTTCTCTGCTGTAGGGGGATGGAAGCTGACACTGGAGACTGGACACCCCAGTGTTGGGATGGTGTTCAGTTGCACTGGGGCTGGGCACCCTGGTGCTGCCACCTATTTCTTTGGAGGGGATGACCTGCAGGGGAGGAGGAGGATGGAAAGAAGAGGTACCAGGAGGAGAGAGCTGCAGTTCACTGTTTTAGTATAATTAAAAGGGGGAGTGGGCAACAGAGGTGGTACTGGCGTGGGCACCCTGGTCCATTTAAAAAGAGAAAAGATAGATAGATAGATAGATAGATAGATAGATAGATAGATAGATAGATAGATAGATAGATAGACAGACAGACAGACAGACAGACAGACGGATAGATAGACAGACAGATGAATAGATAGACCTGGACAGTTCTTTCATGAGATTACATGAAAGAACAATGGTTCTTTCATTTGACCTCATAAAATAACTGTATTAAAAGTAAGTTCCCCTCTCTTCTTTTGTGACCCGACCTTCTTCTTTCATAAGTCATGAAAGAACTCATGAAAGAAGAATCTCAGCTCACAAAAGAAGATGCGGTGGACTTAGTTTTTTTTCATAGTTCTGCCGTGAGCTGACCTGCTTCTTTCATGATCATGAAAGAGCTCATGAAAGAAGAATCTCGACTCATGAAAGAAGATGGTAGACTTAGTTTTTTTTATTTCATAGTTGTTTCATGAACCGAGATACTTCTTTTGTTATTTCTTTCATGATTACGAAGGAAGGTCAGCTCATGAAAAAACATAAGTCCACCATCTTCTTTCGTAAGCCAAGATTTTTTTTTCATGAGACTCACAAAACAAACCTTGGTAAGGATTTTGGGGATTCCCAAAACCATATTTTGGGGCCATTTTTTGAAAAACAGACTCGAGAACCGAGCTAAATGGGTCCCAGTTAGTTAGATTCCTGTGTTTGTTTTTCTCCATGGCACAATTTTCATGGGTTTTCAATAAAAAAAAACAGAAACAAGATGGCTGCCATACGAAAGAAGATTTTTTTCATCATGAAAGAAGAATTTCAACTCACGAAAGAAGATTCTTCTTTCATGAACAGGAAATTCTGCTTTTGTATCAAACATCTATCTGAAAGACCATACTGAGCAAACTCAAAACCAAAATTTCAAATCCTTATAACTCTGGAATGGGTCAATATTTTTTCACCAAACAAATGAAAGGCACCATCTAGGGCAAGCCCTTTCTACCCTGAGCATCTCGGAACAAAATTCTAAACCATCTGAGCTGAGGTGAGTGAAAAATAACAGCCAAAAAAAATATTTTTCCTCTTTGTGCACTATCTGGATCTCAGAAGCCACAAATCTGACCAGAACAAAACTTAGCAAGAGACCTTGCCCCCCAGACCACACTTGCAAGACGTCATGCAATTCCACTACATGGGGTAAAACTATTAAAGTGCAAATGAGGTAGTTTAACATTAAACACCCTACTCAACCCTAACAACAGGGGTGCTACCATGCCCCTATAATAACTCACATAACTATTTAACACCTTTTTCCACACCTGCTGTACCAGGAACACAATATTAAACAGATACGAATTTGCTCAGTGCAGTACTTGATGCTATTTTTTGGCATGAAACCTACAGTAAGTTAACTGTTTGCATCTTGCATGACTACTAAACACCCTGTGAATCTGATTTATAGCACAGTTTTGAGGCCTCACATATATGCATACTACAGCCATCCAGAGTCCCCGAGTTCCCGAGTTGTCAGGATAAAAGTTGTCACTCCTTTCCCTGCTGGTAGCCAAGAGCTACTCAGAGCTGAGTCCAACAAAGGCTGGAGTCCCTCCCAGTGATGGAATGCTGGTAGACTGACCACAAGCTGTTTTGGTCTAGCTCCCTCAATCTCCTCTGTCCAGTGTTGAAGAATAACTGTGCTTTTTATTTTGGACCTACATTCAAGTCACTGCACCAGATGTAAGGCTGATTTTTCCCAGTAGAGTCCAGCTGTAACCTCATACTCACTGTAGGATACAGTTCAGTAGAATAAATGATCTGCACTGTGTTTCTAAAGTCTTCAGAGAGTAGTCAGCTGTTCAGACTCTTGGATGTGGGTATCAGCAATAATATGATTTCTCTGATGAAAGTGATGTTATAATTATGGGGGATCTAAATATGCCATACATCAATTGGAAAGAGATAGCTGCCAAGACAAATGCTGGATCTAAGTTTATTGATTTAATGGTTTCACAAAATCTAACCCAAATTATTAAGGAACCCAATAGAAGAGTAAACATTCTGGATGTTGTTTTTACAGATATTAAGGATGATATTTATAACATCTTCATGGTAGCCCCCTAAGTAATAGTGAATATCTCACAATTTGTTTTTCTATAAACAGGACCAAGAAGATTATGAAGGAAACTAACACCATCAGGGATTATAACTGGGCAAACTATGACACTATATGAAATGAACTTAATAACATTAATTGGGATCTTGTTCTCGAGCCCCTAGATACTGTTGAATCTTGGCACTTCCTGATTTCCTTAATTACTATCCTGGTGGAAAAATATGTTCCCTGTAAAAATGGTTAGAGTAATAAGAGAAAGAATTCTCCATGGTTTTGTAGTAAATCAAAAGGATTATTTCAAAGAAAAGAAAGCTCTTTCCAGTTATGAAGAAAAATCCATTAGAGAGGAGTGTTAAGAAATATAAAACAGCACTGATGGCCTCTAAAAATGCTATAAGGATGGGATGGAAAAAATGGAATTCAATTCAGCTCATTTAAGAGATAGCTACAAGGCATTCTATTCTTATTTCTTTGAAACTTGGCTTCCCGGCCAATGCTCTTTGTGGTAACCCTTGCCTCAGTGCTTATGCACTTAGGTTCTTTGTCTTTTAGCTTTTTTTGTGTGTTTTTTGTTGGGCTCACCACAACCCAAACCCAATAGACCAACTTAAGGTAGCTGGTTCATTCCACTGGGGTGTCATACAGATGAGGCACACTGATGAGTCCTTTTAGGACAAAACATATGTCTGTGTCTTCTGTTGGCATCCTTCACAGACTGCGTGAGAGGCCTTTTGGCACCATGCATTCTTGCTTAAAGTTGAACCAGCATAACATTTTGTGATGATTTGCATATACAGCCCAGTATGGTTTGCATTATGGAAGTACATGTGATTTTGTAATTCTATTCCTATGTAATCTCTGTACATAATAATAACTCTTGAGTAATTGGTCCTTTAGTAATTAATAATATTACTTATAGGGATCCACAAGATATGTCCAACATATTTGATAACTAATTTTGTTCTGCGTTCAGTGAGGACAGCATCCAAGTAAATTGTTTTTATGACACCACATCAACTAGGAGCTCACTAGATAAAATTGATGGTTACACACTCCTTAATAAGCTTACTTCCCTGGACCCCAACAAGTCCGCAGGCCCAGATCATTTGCATCCCTGTCTATTATGAGAATAAGGACAAGAATTAGCACCTACATTAACAATTATTTACAATACATCTCTATTAGAAGGCACTGTACCTATGGATTGGTGTTGCGCACTGGTGATCCTACTATTTAATATAGGTAGTAAATCTGTCAGAGCTAATTACAGACCTATAAGCTTGACATCAATTGTACGTAAAATTAGGGAATGTTTTCTTAAGGGCAAAATTATTAAAGCTCTATCCAAAAGGGGACATGCAGATTATACACAACACAGTTATGTCAAAGGCAGATCCTCTATGACTAACCTTGTTAGGTTTTTTTGAAGATATTAGTGCAAATGTAGATAACAATGACTTTGATGTAATTTACTTGGACTTTATGAAAACTTCTGACACTGTATCACATGATATTTTAATATCTAAAATAATCAAATTGGATATTAATAAGAATCTCATCAAATGGGTACAGGCTTGGTTGTCTAACAGGAAACAGGTGGGTAAGATAAATAGTTATCTTTCAAATGAGGGTATGGTCACTAGTGGTGTCCCACAAGGATCAGTGTTAGGACCTCTGCTTTTTAATGTTATAGATGATTTACAGACTTACAGTAATATCTGCATGATGAACTTGGCAGATGATATTAAATTGGGTGGTATAATGACTAATGATCAGGATAGTCTTAGGCTAGCAAATGATCTTCAGATTATTGTTGACTGGGCCAATAATAACAATCCGCAGTTTAACACCAACAAATGTCTCGTGATGCATTTTGGTAAAATTAATATTTACCAGTTATATTGTATTAATGATATCACCTTCAAATCTGTTAAAAAAGTTATGTATCTAGGAGTATTCGTTAGCAAAAATCTTAAGTCAAGTGACCATTGTATACATATAGCCATTAAAACTAATAATTTAGCCGGCCCGGTGGAATGGAGGGTTGAGGTGCTGGATGCCACACCTCGTGCCACGCCAGTGACCTGGGATCGGGAATGGACTCAGGATGCTGTGGGCTGGCAGGGGAAGGAGAGGATTGAGCATCCGTAGGGACTGCTCTCCTCTCCCGGGGTGGTTAGTGGGCTGGTGTCGCTCTGCAGCGGCCCCTGGTGGAGACCAGGAGCACTGCAGAGGGTGACGCACAGGGAACAGCGCAGAAAAGCAGAAATCTGCCTGGCAACTGACCTGATAATGGCTGCTGGTCCTCTGTTACTGCTGATGCCCTGAAAGAGCCCCTCTACTTCTGCAGCACCCTGGGGCCAAGTATGTGCTGGCTGCCCTCTCTGGTGCCTTCCCCCTAAGAGGAGTGGGACCTGTCCAGCGGAAGGTTATGTCCAGGTTATCCAAGGGGTGGCTGTGATGTGAAGCTGGAGGGGGCTCAGGATGGGACAGGCAGAATGGGTGAAAGACCTAGGTAGCCCAAAGGAGTGGTGGGTCATGAGGCATGAGGGAAGATAAAAGAAATAATACAAAAAAAAACCTAATACTTTGGTGAACTGTGTGAAACGTTCATTCTCTAATAGATCAGAGGCAGTGCTAATGCCACTTTATAGGTCATACATTTGTCCTTACTTAGACTACTGTTCACATCAGTGGAGTCCATATCTAAAAAAAAGGATATTAATCTAACTGAAAGAACACAACATAGATTCATAAAACTGATTTAAAAATGTAAGCATAAATCTTATAATGAAAAGCTTCAAGAATTGAGACTATTTTCTCTAAAAGACAAAAGAGTATACAGGATGATTATTTGTTTATGAGCTAGGGTTAGAATTTAAGACAAGTAAACATGACTTAGGAGGACACATGTTAAAACTGAGTGAAAACGTCTCTAAAAAAGATGCTAGAAAGTATGCCTTTGTTCCAAGAACAGGGAGCCTTTAGAATATGTTACCAGAAGACACTGTCTATTCAAAGACTCTTCTGAGTTTTAAAAATAAATTGGACACATTTATAAGTGATGGCAGCCTTGTTGGCTGCTTCCACTGAGAAGTGGGGGACAGTCTTTAATGAGCATCAATCCTTCTACTGTCCCAGAACCCTAGTAGTTTTATGCTTGATATTCTTTGCAGTGAAAAACACAGGGATCATGCTACATTTATATTTTATACAACACACTTCAGCAAAACTGATGTAACCCAGTGCACAGCCTTCACTAAATTTCTAGTACTGTGGTGGCTGTCATGCAACTTTCCATTCTAAATGAATCAAACTCATATATATATATATATATATATATATATATATATATATATATACACACATATACTATATATATATATGCAACATAGCAGCAGAAGATAGTTCTTGGTGCTTTTAGTATTTCACACAAACATTAAAAGCAGGCTGTTTCCCAACCAATAACTATCCCCATTCTCTTAACACTTTATTTCTATAACATCTTTGTATAGAATCACCCAATGTACATCGCATCAACTGCTTATAACTCTAATTAATGGGTATCAATCAAATTCTTTGTGGATGGCTACTTTTAAACTTAGACTGGTTACAGATTAAGGAAGCTGTGGAGTGGTGGATGCCTGAAACAGTCTGCCAGCAGAGGTAGAAAATGTAGAAACAGTGGGGGCTTCAAGCATGCATAGGATAGGCATAGAGGAACACCGATAAATAGGCACAGAGGGAGGATGGTCACCAGAGACCAGGTAGGGTCTGCAGTGACAGAACAGGCAAGGAATATCTGGGCAGACTGGGTGGTCCAAACGGTCCTTTTCTGCTGACAAATTCTAGCTCAGTTTAGCTGAATGGCTTTCATCTGCAGTGAAAAACATAGGAAGTTACCCTCTTCCTTCTGACAGAGGTTAAAGGCCACCCTGAGATGCACCTAACTCCCATGTAGATTTATTGAGTCATTACTTCCCTGCTACATACATATATGACTTCCACTGATTTATAACTTGTTATAGGGCTACTCTGGCATGTCTCTTATTGAATAAGACAGATATCTTATGATGTTTTGGGTTGACAGAACTGCTCAGCTTCAAGCTGCAGTCCTCCTTCTCAAATAGCATGAGATAACTTTCTTAATCAATGAGAAACCCTTGAAGAATTTATTCTTTGGGTATTTTGGGTGCCAAAACTGCTTTGCCATTTTCTCACTCAAAGAACTTGAGAAAGTATTCATAATGATAAGAGACACTGTTTCTGTACATGTAAGCATATAGCTCAGAGTAGCATCATAGCCCCATAGTGGGTGTTTCTTTGAACAACAAAAAATTGAGTGCTGACTGGGGACAGTGGACAATCATGACATGCAGATAAAAACATTGAGAAGAAAGCCAGCATGGCAGAACAGTACTATGCTTTCACCTGACAAGTCTTGTTCTGGTAGCATAGTTCAGTTCCCAGCCTTGGATGGGTGACTGGCAGTGTAAGTGAGGCCAGCTGAAGTGGCCAGTCTCTTCTATTGAGTTACAGAGGGGTTTGGCATCAGGTGCAGAGACAATCTCTTACCCATCATCCTAACTGGAGGACTAGTGCAGTCATGGCAGAATTCAAGATAGGAGAGGGGTTTAGGGGAGCAAGAGGTGGGGTGGGGTGTGGTGATTTTGGAGAAGAATGGCACAAATGTGCTGTGTTGCATTTTTGTTGATTTTTAGTCTATGACTCCTGTCTGTGCAGTCAGCCAGCCTGCTGTGCTTTACCTTGTACATTCCCATGCTGCAAAGCAGAAAGGTTAACCCAATACACATTCTGCCAGACTTGCAAAACCAACTACTTGTTTAAGTGTATTTGTTTTTATTATGGACATCGATCTGCCAGTTCTTGTAATGCATTTAAAGATGTTTTTCTGCACACACAGCGCTGGTGGCAGGTTTTCTTTTGACAAATTGAGTAATATGGACAGTTGTTCAAAAAAACACTTAAATGTACAAAATGCTCATAAGGCTACAGAGTTTGGCAGCAGTGTTGCTGGGAACTATGAGATGTCTTTTTCTGTAGCCTAGATTTTGTATGTTCATAGCAGTGAAATGTTATAAATTCACAATTTTTAAATGCTGTAAAATTATTTACTTTAAATATGTTAGGCTAGTCACTTGCAGTACTTATACAGTTGTCTAAGTCATATAGTCTCTCAATCTAGTAAGCGACTACTCTCTTTTAAAGGAATACTAGCACAGAAATCCAAAAGTAAGGTTCAGTGGCATTAAAGAAGTACAAAATATAGGAAATGTTGTCCAAAATGCAAATTTATGCTCCAGGTGCCCCAGCACTTCACTTAGTTGGAGCTTCATCAGGGGGCAGGTACCTGGATAAATCAGCAGAGCAGTGATTACTCAATTAATTGTTCATATGCTTCTGTTAGTGAGATGTCTAAGGAATAATCAAAGTGAAGCAAATAACTGATTAATTTGTCTCTAGCAATTACATTTATCAACTTCCAACATGTGCAATAGATAATTTATCAACTTGCTTTTGAAGATGGGACTCCCTAGGGATTACATTGATTGCTGCAGAAGAGTCAGATATTTTTGCTAATGCACTCACAGTACCCAGGTTGAGTCAGACTAATGAACTGAGCATACTGTGCAATGCAGGGCTATTCCAACTTTGAAAACTTTTCTTTCTTACGCCATTTTCTAATTTATTTGGCGTACTGATTATGTCATTATTATTATTAGTTATGCATATCTCTAAACATTAGTGACTGGATACATAAAACTAATATCAGGAGGTTGCAAATTTTAATTTATCTGTATTTTTAGCTATCTGAATCAACTGAAGAAGGCTGAAATCTGAGGAAGTACAAAACAGCATGGGGGATTACAGAGAGTACAGTCTAAGTATTTGAGATGGCAAACAAATATGGCCTTTTATATAGCAGGCCAAGGCCAGAAGCAACCCAACAGACGTTTAAAGGCCTGATGTCCAAAGCACTTAGCAGGCACTAAGTGGGCTTTGCACCCCACTTAGCTCCAGAAAATGATTGTGACTTTATCAAGTTATATTTGAAATGGTTATAAATGATTCCTAGGTTGCTGTAAAGATGTTTGCAAACATCTGGGAATCAGAGAAAAGACTACAATGGAAATGATCTGCAGGACTATGTCCAACAGTCTGAAGCTCTCACAAAGGGGATCACATGGTATACCAGTCGCACATGGCTGCTAACTGCTGAAAGAAGACAGTAACCTAATGTGGCTGCATGCAATGGAGACTGTAAACAGACAGGCAGGCAGGCAGACAGCCACTGTATGGAGTGACCACTAGACACCAGGGACATACAGAGATGCCTGAGAGGTTCCTTCACAGAGGAGGGGGAATCTGTATGAACAGTGGGGGAAAGGGCAGAACATTATATTTGGGAGGGAGATGTACCAAGGGGAACATTTATGAGTGAAAGTATATTGGAAGAGTGGATAGCTACAGAAGGAAGATGGAGGTTCTTCGTGGGGTTGGAAGGCACACTGCCACGTACTCTGTACTATTAGTTTTGCTCCATGCTTCTGGTGTGCTTTGTCCAGTGCTGCTTAGAGCCATTCATCAACTCGATCCCTAGGATGTTTGAGGGTGCTGTCAGCATCTGGATCAGCAATTTGCCTTATGCCAAACTGCAGAGGGCAGAGGCTCCTCAGTGTAGTAGGTGCATGCTGACGATTGTAATGGTTCTGCAACCCTGCACAACATTTTTGTGTTTGTTTTGTTTTGCACTAGGTTCTAGCCTCTTTGAACATCAGTCACAAACTGTTTAAAACTCAATGACTTTGGAGCTACATAATCATAACATAAATGCAATAAATATGAGAAATGAGGGACAACAATACTACAAATGAGGTACAGACATCAGCCAAAAAAAACAGATTCACACAAGCCCACTGTCACATCAGTTCATCCCCTAAACCAGAATGTGACAGATCTACTAGTACTGCTTTGCTGTATATCCATTTCTAGTGCTCAGATGCCTAGGTACTCTGGAGTTCTTTACTTAATACTGCCCTTTTAGATATCCCTCATAAATCCTTATTAGCAATGAGCAGCCAGTAAACCATTTATTTATCCATCACTATTGATAGTTTTGTGTGTGCTTGCTGGTGCTATATTCATTTGAACTACATTGATTTAGGTAGTTGCTTTTATCTATTTTTGTATTATTCCTAAACTGCTGTTGTCTTTTGATGAAAAAAACTTGAAGGGGCCTCTACTTTATGTGACTGTATGGTACTGGAACCCTTTCTGTACAGTACACTTTCATTCATTATACTGTACTTGTACTGAAAGTGAATTAGTATGGTGACTCTGAGCTCGGGAAGCATAAGTAGTGTAGATAGCCCAGGTGTAGCAGAGATTTATGGTCTACTGGGGACTGTCTCCATGGATGTGGCATAAGTTAAAAAATTGGTTTCAAGCTTGAAGACAACAGTATCTGTTTTGACCACCAAAGTAACAGACCTTCAGGAGCTGATACCAGTTAACATTGACCTAGTAGTCTGTAATATGCTCACTACCTCTGGACAGCAAACAATGTTAAATGCCGTAAAAGAAAAGAGGCCAAGGAACAAACTGTGGGATTCCTAGAGGGGGTAATGTGGCTTTTTTTTTGTTTTTTTTCAATAGATTTTTTACTGTTGTTGTACCCAGATCCAAAAATGCTTTTCACTACAGAAAGATCAGCTAGAACCCCGGCAGAATGGAAAAGGCTCTAAGTCTTGTTGGAAAACTGCTTTGGCATACCACAAAGGAAAGAGAAAAAAAGACCGTAAGGAATGAGTTCCATTTGTATTAGAACAACACTAGTATTCATACATAGTACTTTGTGGTTGTCTGAAAGATGTGACTCAACAGAGACAAAACTCCATAGCAGAAAAGACAGACTCACAGGCCTCGGAAATGGGTCTTGAAATTATGATGTAGCTAGTTTCTAAAAGCTGTTAACTGAGAACAGGGTTATTGACAGAGGAGGTGGGACTAGGAGAGTAGTTAACACTTCATACTAAATATCAAAGTAAGGGGATCCTAAACAAGACAACCACATGGAGAGAAAAACAGTTTTGTGAGTGCATTATTCAGGCACAAGTGTGAGGTCTCAGTGAACTGAGAAGTGGCTGTTTAATCTGGGCCATTGAGGGGTGAGTGTGAGGGATAATATATCCCAAGGGCAACACTAAGGAATCTAATTTAGGGCAGAAAAAGGTCTAATTTAGTTTTAGGGGGCCAGGTCATTGCTTCTCAATTTAAGGGCCCAAGTAACGTACAGTAGTCTTAACTATAGGGGCAAAAGATAAAGTGCCTGGAAAGTAGTAAACGTATTTACTGTAGCATGTTAGATATAGTTTACATAAAACAAACCACTTCCTTAAGGGCCTGTCAGTACCTTTGGTACTTTGATGTTAATTTTTTTTTGTATTAATGTTACCTTTTGTGTGAGTGAGGCAGCTGTGTGTCAGTTGTGTAGTCTGCACAGTTGAGCTGTCAGTGGTCTATAGTGAAAGTTAGAACTTTTTCCTATATAGTTGCACAGCAGTAGCTATTTGCACAGCAGGGCACCAGCTTGCATGTCCATAATAAACCAGGAAGTTCCTAAAAGAGTATCTCTCTCAGCTGTTTACCGTACTGGTCCCACTCTATTTCTCCAGCGCTCCTGATGACACTGTAACTTATGGGGGTTACCCACCAGAACAAAGTACTGACAGCTGGGACCAACTGTCAAACCGGGGAGTCACTGAAGCTGGAAGCCATCACTGCTGACAGAAACATCAAGGAATCCCTCCAGGAGTTGGAGTCACCATTGCACATCGTAACATCATTTAAGCCCCTCTGGTGCAAACACTGCCACTGTAAGCTATAATGTACGTGTTTATAAGGATACACATGAGTATGCAAGTATTTTTATGAGTGTGTATGTGTTTATAGAAGCACTGTCATTCAGACCTTGGTGCAGACCAGTATCATGGTGCTTTGATTTTTCTCTGGTGTTTTTAATATTTATTTAGAGTTTTAATATGAAAAGGAGAAAAGTTCCTTTTTTGAAAAATAATGCACCACGTTCCATTCCCCCATGATTCTCACTAGGAAAATTGATGGGATATTGAAGCAAGTTGAGATCTGTTACTAATTACTTGGCACAAGTAGATGAATTGGAACTGGTACTGTCTGCAGCATTAGTCGCTGCAGTATCCGCCATCCCTGACCAGCAATGACTGAAGCTCCCAAGACTGACTGTATTCCCGACATTAGTAGCAGTGTGCGTGATATTCTTTGCACATCGGGAGGGTGGGCAACAGTCACATTATCAACCAGTTAAGAGTAAAACCCAAACAACAAGTTAAAGGTGGTGGTGGAGAGTAAATAGGCTTGATTAAAACATACCATAGGAAGCAATGAAGAATAAGTTGGAAGAAGCAAATTCAGAAGGGAAAAACAAATATGTTCATCATGGATAATGGGGGGGGGGGTCAAAAGCAAAACTAAGGCAGAAAGATTATACACAATTAAAAATAATAATAGGCCTACAGGAAGATGCACAGAGTGAATGTAAAAATGAAGTAAGACACCAGACCAGTGGTGCTGAGGGTTGAAGTGCTGGGTGCCACACCTCGTGCCATGCCGGTGACCCGGCTTTGGGAACAAGCCCAGGCCTCTGGTGGTCGGCAGGGGAGAGAGAGAGAGAGAGAGACAGAGGGGATCGAGCATCTGGAGGACTGCTCTCCTCCCTCAGGGAGGATCCAGGAACAGCCCAGCATCGCAGCGGCTCCTGGTGGAGACCAGAGGCACTGCAATACTTAAGGCTAGCATGCAGGGGGAAGACATCAGGCAGCTGCCTTCCAGACGTGGTTGGGAGCATCCATGTCATGAGCTGGGCAGCACTGCATGTCCCGCGTCTGGGGCATAACAAAGAAACACCCCAGCTTACCGAGGAGGTGATGAGGGCCTCAGGGACCTCCCTCTCATCCCCAATACTAGGTAGACCACACCAGGGATCCATGGCCAACTTCCTGAGAGGGATGAACCCTCTAATTCCAGAAAGACGCCACCAAAGGAGGGCAGGCCCTGCCCTGGGGGGTGATCTGAGGCACTGGGAAGTCCCACAAGTGGAGGGTGAACCGGAGTGGTCTGTCACAGTGGGGAGTAGTAGGGCTAGAGTTGAGTGGGCACCTCTGAGAGATGTCTTGGCTAACCAGAGAATAAATAAAGTTTGAAAAAAAAAAAAAAGGAAGTAAGGAAAGACACAAAAGATTGAGAAACCAACATATCAAGGGATACAGATAAAAACAATATAATTTTCTCCTGCTAGGTTAAGGGAAAAAGGGTATGAGGGTGGGGGATAGGGACACTAGAAAAAAAATAGATAAGAACAGTAGAGGAAAAAAGGGATATGAATTAAGTAAATCACTAGTTTGCTGCTGCAATCTTGGAAAAAACCTGCAGGAGGTTCATTGAACATACAACAACTAGAGAGTGGGCTAGTTTGCCAATAGATGAAAATCAAAGAAAAACTGGTGGGCAAATATTGGGAGTTGTTTTTTTTTTTTGCATTATTTGTTTATCCGCCTAACCAGCCTTTCCTTCAGGCTGCCAGGGACACTCTCACCTCCCACAAGAACCCCCGTCACCAACTCCTGCCTCACACTGCAGTCACTCTACAGGGTAACCTGACGTAGCCCTTCGTCAGACGGGTCCTCTCCTTCTGGAGAGAATGTGCCTCACGGTTTACCTTTCTTGGGCCTGGGTGCTGCTGAGGTCAGTCCCAGCTGTCCGGGAGCTCTGTGGTGGTAAGGGTCTTGGCGGCCATCATCCGATAGGTTGAGACGTCATTTTCCCTGGTTTTCTTAGCCCCTGTGCAGTGCCGTTCTGTAGTGCTCCCAGTCTCCACTGGGGGCCACAATAGAGCAAGGCAAGCTCCCCAACCCTCCCCAGGACAGGAGAGGAGAGGAGAGCAGTCCTCTGGACACTCAATCCTCTCCTTCCCCTGCCAACCCCCAGCATCCTAAGTCTGTTCCTGAACCTGGGTCATCGGCATGGCGCTAGATGGGGCGATGCAGCGCCTCAGCCCTCAGCGCCACCGGGTCAGCATTGGGAGTTTTTAAACTGACCTAAGGCCTTGGGATCATAATAATACAGCAATTGTGAGGAGAGAAGGGACTTGGGGTCCAGGTTGTCTACCCCTCCTGCCACATGACAGTTGCTTTATCCAGTATAAGTATGGACATACATCCAAGCTTAACAGTCAGAATGTTACCCTACAAAGGAACTGCAGAGGGGGCAGCATGGCCATTTGCTTTAAATCCATTCTAGGACTCACTGCACTCCCCCTTGGAGCTTTCAGGTCCTTTGAATACTTAGAGGTTAGATGTGGTCCAGGTGTTAGCGGCAGGATCAATCTCATATACCGACCTCTTGGTGGTGGAAGCAATTTTCTTCAGGACTTTGTGGACTTCATGGCTGGACAGGTGTTGGACGTCACCAGACTGTTGGTGCTGTGGGATTTCAATGCCTGGGTCAATGATGAATCCTCACATTTTGGACAGACACTCCTTCAATTGATGTCATCCCTGGGACTAACAAAGGCTGTTGCCTCTGGAACGCATCAGCATGGCCACATTTTGGACCTGCTCTTCTCACCGGAACTTGAAATTAGTGTGGTCAAGGTTGATCCAGTCTTTTGGTCGGATCATCATGCAGTGTAGTTCTATTGTGAGGTCCCCTGTTTGGTTACTCCCTCTGCTGAGATCATCTGGTACCATCCAAAACATAATTTGGAGCCTTGCAAGCTCCAGGAGGTACCAGATGTCTCAGGTATATTGCTTGCTTGTGCACAAGGTTCTAAGAAGGCTGAAGAGCACTACAGTACAGTCCTCATGGCAGCCTTAGACTCCATAGCACCCTACTGTGTTTGCCTCTTGATATTCCATTGTAGCTCACCAGGGTACTGTGATGAGCTGCATCAGCTGAAGACTAAGGTGTGGAAGTTGGAGCATTCTTAGAGAAATTCTAAGTCTGTGTAGGACAGGTTAGCATTGAAGACTCATTATGCTGAGTATCAGCGGACAATTGACCTGAAAAAGACAGCGTTCCTGTCAAGGTCAATTGCTGCAGGAAAGAACCATCCAGCTCAGTTCTTTCACACTGTTGACAGGATGTTAAATCCTTCCTGTCTTCGGTCAGTCACAGCCTTTTCTGTAGAAAAGTGCAAGGAATTTGGACATTTTTTCTCTGACACGGTGTCTGCTATTAGATTGGGTATTTCTTTGAGTGGCTTGTCATGGGCCACTAGTGATCACTCCTTTGGTGATGTAGATCTGCCTGTCTGGGATGAGTTTTGGCCTGTTTCTGAGGTTCAATTGCCCTGGGTAGTTTCTAGTCTGCACCCCACCAACTGGACACTGGACCTGGGACTAACATGGTCGATTCTCGGCTGCGGTGAGTTCCTGGGTCCGTTGTTCACTGAGCTCATCAGCAGTTCCTTGAGGGAGGGTGTTTTTCCATCTGCCTTGAAAAAGGTCGTGGTTAGACCCCCTCCTAAAAAAAGCCTTCCTTGGACCCTGATGTTCTGGTGAATTACAAACCTGTCTCTAACCCTCCCTTTCTAGGCAAGGTCACTGAGAAGGTGGTGGTGGAGCAACTTGTGGACCACCTGGAGACTCTTTCCATCTAGAAATCTCTCCAGCTGGGCTTTTAGCCCCATCATAGCACTGAGACTGCATTTGTCAGGATGACTCATGATCTCCTCCTAGCAGGGGACTGAGGATTTCATTTTTCATTTCATTTTAATTTTTTATACTTGTTAGCAAGATGAGCAAACTGCCCATTTTCACATGTGACAAGTCAATAAATAAACAACAGAGAACAATTAATACAAAAACACACAAAGAACAATATCAAAAACATAAGAATTACAATATAAAGTGCAACATTATGTTAGAAACAAAAATAACAGTCATTGAGACTGTTCAGCCATTTAACAAGCCTATTCTTAAACATTCAAAATGTCGTAACATTATTAATTTCGGTTGGGATACCTTTAAAAAATGTTATTGACAGCCGGCCCGTTGGCACAGCAGTAGGTTTACCGCTCGCGGCGCCAGCGACCCGGATTTGGGAACGGACTCTGGTAACTGGAGGGCCGGCCGGGGGAGAAGGATAGAGCACCCATCGACTGCTCTCCTTCTCCAGGGTGGGGAGGATTGCCTGTCCCGCTACTATACCGCCACCTGGGTGACCACAGGCATCAGTGCAGCTGGGACAGTCAGTGGGAAGGGGAGGACGCACCGAGAGTCGGGAGGAGATTGCACGTCAATACATGCCTCACCCATTGGCTGTCCTTGTGTGTCTATGTACTTGGGGGGGGAGGACACCAGAAAACCAGGAAATACCTCATGGGACACCCAGTAGACAGAGCTCCTGGCCACGATCCCCAATGCCCCTACCGGCACCAGTACCAGCATCTCCCGATGAAATGTAGACACGTCGGGGTGCGGGCCCCACCCTTTCGCCTGAGAAGAATATCCAAGGCTCCATGGGGGGATGGACTGCACTGGTCGCCAGCTAGCAGGAGCGGAGACGAACAAGGCCATTGGAGACTCCCGAAGAAATTGGAGTTCAGTGGCGAGAAGGGGGCATAAAGAGAAAAAAAAAAATTGTTATTGACCTATATATTACTGACCTCTGACCAACATTTTTTTTGTAAAGAGGAATTCTGAATAAACCCTTGGACTGGGACCTTGTTTCAAAATAACTTTGCTGAAGGGGAATAAGATCCTGAATCGCCTGGGGGAGTAAACCCTGGGTTATTTTATACGCTAAGACTTCAAGTTTCAACTTTATCCTATCTAATAAGGAAGGGCAATTAGCTTCTCTTAGCAACACACAGTGTTGTGTTCTTATTGGAAGACCTGTCATAAAACGTAATATACTATTATAGGTTACCTGTAGTTTCTGTAACATTTTGTCATTTGTACCAGAATAAATCGAAAGACCATAGTCAAATGCACTTAACAAAAGACTGTGACCAAGAAGTCTATGAGATTCAGGGATGAGAAAGGATTTAATCCTGAATAACATCCCAATTCTCTGATGATTTTTTTAATAGTCTTAGCCACCTGTAGATCGAATGAGAGTTGGGAATCTAAAGTCACCCCCATGTAATCAAAATTATCTACCAGTTCAATTCGGTTCCCCACTAAATCAGTAATCTGAACATTAATATCTCTATTTTTCCTAGGACCAGTAAAAACCATGCATTTGGTTTTCCCTGAGTTCAAAACAAGATGACGAGAAGACAACCACTTTTGAAAATTTACAAAATCCTGCTGGACTTTAAGTAACGCCTGATCTGGTGTAATTCCTTCTGAAAAAAATTACTGTATCATCTGCATACACAATAAGTCTAGACCCTGCAATGTTAGAAGCGGCAGCATTAACAAAAAGGGAGAACAAAAGAGGGCCCAATATTGAACCTTGTGGTACCCCACAAGATATCTGGTGAGAATCAGAACTAAACTGACCGATAATTGTTTTATGCTCCCTATCTTTAAGATAGCCTCCTATCTATGTGATTACATCCTTAGAGAGACAGACTTCATTCAGGGCCCTCAACAACAAAGCATGATCAACTAAATCAAAAGCCTTGGTGAAGTCCACAAAAATTGCAGCAATGGAGTGCCCCAAATCAAGGGAGCTCCGTATGCTGTTCGTGAAAGTGTTGCTCTGTCTTGGTCCTCCTGGATCTCTAATTGGCAAGGCCACTAATTTATGGTGATTCAAACAATGAAATTCCATTTTCAAGACTTCAGATTCCAGAATTGCATTGGTGAGTGTTACTCTAATATCTGGATTTTACCAGGATTCTTTTTATCTTTTTTTTTTTACCAGAAGAGACACACTAAGCTGAAATCTTGTTTACAGGTGTGACCTGGGAGCACAAGGAAGTTAAGTAACTTACTTAGGGTCACACAGTATGCAAGTGGGAGCTGTGGGATTCAAACTCAGGTCTCCAGGTTTGCAGAGCAGAGCCTTACACCATTGTGCTATACTGCCTCCTAATTCTTTCAGTATGAGTATAAAATAATCAGGATAAAAGAAAGCTTACTAAACAGAGCATTAACTGAAGCAAATTGAAAGTAATACAGGAAGCAATTATAAGAAAAATACCAGTTTTGTAGATTTACTAATCTGGTATAAAATACCAAATTTCATGAAATCTTTGTTTTTACCGGTGTTCAGGCAGCCCAAATTCTGGGTTTGCACCAGGTTTTCTGGTAAAAACTGAAAACAAGTGTCCTTGCTCATTGGTATTTGATACAGCTGACCATGGGGTGCTATGGGTCATCTGAGGAACTATATGGGTCTCGCTGGCACAGTTCGGTTCAAGTCCTACGTAGCCAAGAGAATTAAGCAGGGTGCCCTAGGTAGTTTTACCTCTAGGGCCTCTGTGCTATCCTGTGAGGTCCCTCAAGGTTCAGTTTTCACCCCGTGTTGTTTTCTGTGTACATACTATCTTTGGGGAAAATCATCATACTGTACAGTATTGAGTTTCACTGCTATGCAGACAATATTTAGCTGTACTTGTTCTCCTGGCACAGATCATGCAGCTTCGGTGTCAGGACGATGTCTTGATGAGATACATGACTGGATGGCCTCAAACTGGTTATGTTTCAACCCAGAAAAGGCAGAGATCATGGTGATCGAGCCGGGAAGCTGGGGCTCAGCTGCTGTGGGAGGTTTGGCTCTTCCCTCAGTGAGCGACCAATCTCACATGGCTATTAATGCAGTTATGCACCTGGGTGTCATTTTGGACTGCAGACTGACACTGGAGAACAACAGGTGTTACCTGTAGTCTGATCTGACTTTTGCAATCTCTGAAACATCACCAGGATGCAACTAGCCCACGTGGACATGGTGATGATCGTCCATGCTTTCCTTACCTCTATGTTGGACTATTGCAACACTCTTTACTTAGGGTTATCTGGAGGTTTGATGTGACACCTGCAGCTGGTCTAAAATGATGCAATCTGGCTGGTAGTGGGTGTCACAAACCCACTCAGCAGGTCAGTCCTCTACTCCCAAAGTGCCAACCTTCGAGTGCAGTCTTGTGAGCAGTTAACAGAAACAGGGTAACCCGCCTGTCTGTTTTGTGGGTTCAAATCAACCTTTGGTCTCAGTTCTGGAGGGATTCAAACTGTGAACCTCTTGCTAGCGTACCTAATGCACAGGCTGAGATAATTCTGTCTTCAGGGGGTCATATATCTTTGCCTATGGGTACCTAACCAGGTGTACAAAATGAACCCTTAAAAACTCTAATAAAGACCTTAGATTACTCTTACCTTTTTCCAGTTTGGTATCACCATTCAAGCTTATGCACCCTGTCTGTTTTAACCATATATACTTCACTTGCTAAAGAAAAGAAATTCAAAGACGGACCACCTGGCTCTAAAAATAGAGTTTTACTAAAATAGATAAAAGTATGTAAAACATAAAATACAGAACCATATATCACAAGAACCATACAGTCTTTTAAAAGAACAAGGTTTTAACAGTGCAGTTCCTACTACAGTACTTAGATTTTGTCTCTCTCTACCTGTATACTTGCTTAAAGTGCATCAAAGATGTTTCTTTGTTAGAGTGTAGACAAAAGTGTCTCTGAAGGAAAACAGAATCTGTTTAAAAAAACTGTCTTTGCCAACCCCTTTGTGTGAGGTCACCAATCATACACCCAGGATATTTTATCATATTAGAAAGCAAGATAATTAAGGTTACATCAGCAAAAACTCCTTTCCCCATGTGACTTCCCCAATCAAGTCTGTAAATTTTCCTTTCATCTATAAGCAGTATCCTCTCTCACACAGACATCACAGCATTTATGATTTCGCACCAGTGTGCCAAACCTGGTTTCCTCCTCAAAATGCCATAAAACAGATATTGATTTCCCTCTTAGCAGTCAAAGCTATATTTAATTTAGAAAAACAGGATATTCTTGATTAAGGCCTGTTCTAGTCTGCAATTAGCTTCTGGCCTTCCAGGTAACACCTTGTACCTAAACCCTGGGTGGGTGGGTGTCAACTCACATGCTATCTCAGCATCTCTCGTGAGAGAAAGTCCATAACACATTTTATATTATAAAAAATCATAGTGTATTCAGAACTGGCTGTCCACGTGTCACAATCCTCCCCACCTAGACTGAATTGGGGGGGTCTATCCCCGGCATGGGATGAGCTTCCCAAATCAGTTCATTCCTCATACACGCAAGACAGACCATCTGAGTTCTGGTTTCTGGCTCCAGCTCTATGTACGATTGTCATATCATACCCTTGCAAAGCAAGACTCCATCTTAGCAATCTACCATTGTTCTTTCCCATCTGTGTCAGCAAAACCAGGGGGTTGTGGTCAGTCTGCACCACAAAATGCTGCCCATATAAGTATGGCTCTACTTTCTTTAGGGCCCACACTATGGCAAGACACTCTTTTTCCATAGTGGAGTATGCCTGCTCCCTGGGAAGTAACTTCCTACTCAGGTACACTACGGGGTGATCTTTTCCTTGGCTGGAGGTCTGACTCAGTACTGCGCCAATACTCACATCTGAGGCATCAGTCTGAACTATAAAGGGTCTGCTATAGTCAGGACTTGTCAAAACAGGAGCACTGCACAGTGCCTCCTTCAATCTGGTAAAGGCTTCTTCACAGGCTGGGCCCCAGGTAATTTTCTTGGCCATCCTTTTCTTTGTCAGGTCAGATAAGGAAGCAGCCAGGGCACTGTAATTGGGTACAAATTTTATGGAATACCCTGCTGTCCCTAGAAAACTCCTGACCTGCTTCTGCATTTCTGGTCTGGGCCACGCCTGGATTACCTCTATCTTTATTTGGTTAGGATGAAGCTGTCCCCGGCCTACCACATGCCCAAGGTATGCCACCTCTTCCACGGCCACCTGGCACTACTCGGCTTTGACAGTGAGCCCGACCCTCTGTATCCTGCCCAACACTTCCCTAAGGTGGGAAAGGTGTTCTTCCCAGCTGGTGCTAAAGATGGAAATGTCATCTAGGTATGCCACGGCGTACTGCTCAGCACCATTTAACACCTGGTTCACCAACCTTTGGAAAGTGGACGGGGCGTTCTTCATTCTAAAAGGCATTATTTTAAACTCAAATAAGCCTACCAGAGTGATGAAGGCCAACCTCTTCCTAGCTCTGTCTGTCAACTCTACCTGCCAATACCCCTTGGTCAGGTCAATGGTCATAAGGTAGGTCACCCCTCCCAACCTGTTCAGGAGTTCATCCATCCAGGGCATTGGGTGGGCATCTGACTTCGTGACTGCATTCAGTCCATGATAGTCCACACAGAAATGAGTAGAGCCATCTGGCTTAGGCACAAGGACTATGGGTGAGGCCCAGGGGCTGTGGGATCTCTGGATTACCCATAAATCCAGCATCTCCTCCACTTCCCTCCTAATGTGCTTTTGGACAGCCTCTGACACCCAATATGCTGTCCACCATATGGGCATCTGTGTCCCTGTCTCCACATCATAAGTCACTAAGGGGGTTAGTCCAAGCTTGGTGCTAAACCATGGGGCAAAGTCTGCTGTAACCTCCCTTACTTTCTGGATCTGGTCCGTGGTCAGCTGGGGAGACAATTTAACTGCCTCCAAAGAGGACTCCCACTTCCTTTCTTCCAGCAAATCCAGAAGGGGGTCTCCTTCATCCATCCCCTCCCCATGACTACACACTGCAAACATCATGTCAGCCCTATTTGCATATGGCTTCATCATGTTGACATGGTACATCCTTTCGGTCTGTCTTCGGTCAGATAACTCTACAATATGGTTCATGTCAATTACCTTCCTAACCATTTTGTACGGTCCTGCCCACTCAGCCTGCAGCTTGTCTGCAGAATAAGGACCATGACTTCCTGACCCACCATGTACAAGCAAGCTCTGGCTCTGCGGTCGTACCACACTTTTTGCTTCTGTTAGGCAGCTGCCAGGTTGCTCTGGGCTGTCTCCATAAGCTCCTTCAGCCTTTCCCTAAATCTAAGGACGTAATCCACAACGGGAGTTCCCTGGGTGGTATGCTTTCCTTCCCAGTCCTCCCGGATCAAGTCTAGGGGCCCACGTACCTGGCATCCATATAAGAGTTTGAAGGGGGAAAATCCTGTCAACTCTTGGGGCACCTCCCTGTGTGCAAATAACAGGTGGAGAAGGTATTTCTCTCAGTCTCTCCCATGCTGTTCAGCAAATGCCTGGAGCATTGACTTCAGGGTACCATTGAATCTTTCCACAAGCCCATTAGCTTGTGGGTGATATGGTGTTGTGCATCTGTGCATCACCCCACACTTCTCCCATAAATATTTCATCAGGTCCGACATGAAGGAACCCCCTCGATCAGTGATAACCTCCTGTGGAAACCCAACACGGGAGAAAATCCCAAGTAAGGCATCTGCCACTTTGACTGTCCTCAGTGAGGATAAGGCAACTGCCTCTGGGTACCAGGTGGCATAATCCACCACAGTCAGGATGAATCTCTTCCCTGAGGAGCTGGGGGTATTTAAAGGCCTCACAATATCCATTCCCACCCTCTAGAATGGCTCCTCCACTATGGGCAATGGAATCGGGGCCGCTTGGGTTTTCTTGCCCACCTTCTTTATTTCTTGGCACCAGTGACAAGACCTGCAATACTGTTTCACCTGCTGGGTGAAGTTAGGCCAATAGAAATTCTGGGCCAACCGCTGCATAATGCATGCAATCCCAGATGACCAGACAAGGGAATGTCATGTGCAGTCTTGAGCAATTGCTCACGATACCCCTGGGGAATGACAAGCTGCCTGCCTAGCATTCCTCCCTCTGTCTGCACAGCCTGAGTATACATAACTCCATTTTCACAATAAACCTTATGTCTGCCATCACCTCCCTGTGCACCATCTGAGTCTGCCCAAGCCCTCAGCTTCTCTAAACCAGGGTCACTTCTCTCAGCAGCTGTGAACCCCTCACACATTCCCAAGGCATGGGACAGGTCCCCTTCAATCGATAAACTAGGGTCCCTAGCACTAGCATCAGGGCACTCAGGATCACTGTCAATCCCAACCCTCTGACAATGGATCACCCCTCCCTCTTCAGAGTAACCCTCTGTAGCTGTGTGGTTACTTGCTACTGGGGAAATTTCTACCCCATTTTCGTTAGTCTCCCCATCTGGAGACACAGGCTAGGGAACCAACCTCTCAGTGGTTTCCACAATGGTTTCTGTGGGGTTCAGGGAACTACAATTTTCCCTTGCCGCTTGGCTATGGGTAACTGCACACACCACCTCGTTTTAGATTGTTGCCCGAGATCACATTCACTGCTAAGGTTTTGGCTACAGCCACCTGTTGCACAGTTCCCCCTGTTTCACTCCAGTCCAGGAGAACACTAGCGAGGGGCAATATTTTCACCTCACCAGTACAGTCCTGTACAGTGACATATTTATTGGGTATAAGCTGACCAGGCTCTACTAAATCCCCTTTTACCAAGGTCAAGGATGTCCCTGTGTCCCTTAACCCTTGTGTCTGTACACCATTCACCATGACTGGGTGCATGTGTTCCCTCATGTTCACAGGCATGCTTCCAGGGACACACAAACAATCCACTTCTTTTCTAGTACCATTCTGTGTATTATTGCTCATTTTTTGGGACACTGTCTGGCAATATGCCCAGTTTCTTTACATAACCAACATTCACTTCTCTTTTCAGAGAAATCTTTTCTCTGAAGCATGTAGAAGCTAACTGGTTTTGGTGGAGGCAGTAAGGGGTTTTAGCTGCCCTGAAGGAGCACTTTTCCCTTTCTGCGCTGCCACGCCCACTACATTCACTCTCAGAGCAGGTCTGCTCTTAACATATCGGTCCCAGAGTTCAGCAGCCTCTTGCACTGTTTTGGGATCGCAGTCCTCCAGCCAGGTTTTTAGCTCTGCTGGGCATGCCTAATAAAACTGTTCTAACAGAATCACATTTTTAATTTTATCAACAGAGTTTGCCTCAATTCCTTTCCACCAATGTTTTAAAAACTGACATTGTTTCATAGCTAGCTCATTGTAGCTCATGTCAGGGCTTCTCCTGAGCTTACGGGATTTAGCTCTGTAAGATTCGGCAGTTAATTCAAATTTTTTTAACAGTGCACCTTTAAGTTTGCTGTAATCATCACTGTCCTCATTGTCCATTTGACCCAATGCATCCTGAGCTTTCCCGGTAAGTAGCAGGGATAGCTGGAAGCTCCAGGACTCTCTAGAAATTTTAGCCTAAATGTAAACTTTTTCAAAAGAATTTAAAAAGGCATCCATATCCTTCCCCTCTTTAAATTCAGCTATCAATTTGGAGTTCAATTTGTAACCCAGTCCTGCAGTCCCAGTTAAACCCAAGCCACTTACCTGCTCTGGTGCAGCTGGTTGGAGTCGTAGCTTCTCCAGTTCGTGTTGCCTCTGGCACTCTTGCTCCTCACGGTCAGCGTCTTTCTGTTCTCACTCTGCCTCATGGTGTTCTCGCTCTTTCTTCTCCTCCTCTGCAGCTCACTGGCACTCACGCTCCTCACAGTCTGCCTCCCGCTGTTCCTGCTCTGCCTCTCGTCTCTCTCATTCTCTCTTCTCCTGGAACTCCAGCTCCATCCTGCACAACTCAATTTGCAGCCTGAGTACTTCTGGATCCAGGATACTGGTGACCTTCCCCTGCTGCTGTGGCCCTTCACTGACAGTGGCTCTGTTGCCCTCATCGGATCTGGACACTGCACTGGTCGCTAGCCCTGCCACACTCAAGGTTTGGTCCATTTCAGTCACGGTCTGTGACTCGGTGCTCTGGACATCTGCTACCATCAGGGCATCCACTAGGTTCTGTTTGCTGGCTTTCGCCTCGAATGGGATGCCTCTGTCCCCGCACAACTGCTTTAAGTAGTCTACAATGTGTCTGCTGTAGTTGGAAGCCATCTTCCCTAACTACTGTTACTCTGACTTGCACTTTAGAAAAAAAATAAAATGGGTAGGAACTTGACTGTACACCAAGTGATATAGTTCTGTCTCCTTTTGTAAAAAATAAATCACTGCCTTTTTCTCTCTTTGCAAGTGAGCCGATGGTCTCAAGCTGACACACTAAACAATAAAAGTTTGTAATACCAAAATTATCCTTACCGCTGCCAACCAATCTGTCACAAACCCACTCAGCAGGTCAGCCCTCTACTCCCAAAGTGCCAACCTTCGAGTGCAGTCTTGTGAACAGTTAACAGAAACAGGATAACCCGCCTGTCTGTTTGTGGGTTCGAATCAACCTTTGGTCTCAGTTCTGGAGGGATTCAAACTGTGAATCTCTTGCTAGCGTACCCAATGCACAGGCTGAGATAATTCTGTCTTCAGGGGGCCAGATATCTTTGCCTATGGGCACCTAACCAGGTGTACAAAATGAACCCTTAAAAACTCTAATAAAGACCTCAGATTACTCTTACCTTTTTCCAGTTTGGTATCACCATTCAAGCTTATGCACAGTGTCTGCTTTAACCATATATACTTCACTTGTTAAAGAAAAGAAATTCAAAGACAGACCAAGTAGGCTCTAAAATAGAGTTTTACTAAAATAGATAAAAGTATGTAAAACATAAAATACAGAACCATATATCACAAGAACCATACAGTCTTTTAAAAGAACAAGGTTTTAACAGTGTAATTCCTACTACAGTACTTAGATTTTGTCTCTCTCTACCTGTATACTTGCTTAAAGTGCATCAAAGATGTTTCTTTGTCAGAGTGTAGATAAAATTGTCTCTGAAGGAAAACAGAATCTGTTCAAAAAAACTGTCTTTGCCAACCCCTTTGTGTGAGGTCACCAATCATACACCCAGGATATTTTATCATATTAGAAGGTAAGATAATTAAGGTTACATCAGCAGAAACTCCTTTCCCCATGTGACCTCCCCAACCAAGTCTGTAAATTTCATTTAATCTATAAGCAGTATCCTCTCTCACACAGACATTAAAGCATTTATGATTTCGCACCAGTGTGCCAAACCTGGTTTCCTCCTCGAAACATCATAAAATGGATGCTGATTTCCCTCTTAGTAGTTAAAGTTATATTTAACTTAGAAAAACAGGAGATTCTTGATTAAGGCCTGTTCTAGTCTGTAATTAGCTTCTGGCCTTCCAGGTAACACCTTGTATCTAAAACCTGTGTGTGTGTGTGTGTGTGTGTGTCAACTCACATGCTGTCTCAGCATCTCTCATGAGAGACAGTCCATAATACATTTTTATATTACAAACAATCATAGTGTACTCAGAACTGGCTGTCCACGTGTCACAGTGGGCACCTCTCGGAGTGATCACATCATGCCAGTCTTGGGGTGCTACTCTGGCTGCCTTTGCAATGGAGCATCACCTTCAAGATATGCTTGTTAACTTACAAGGCCCTATGGGTTTCAAACTACTTGAAAGATCTCCTTGTCACTTGCCACCCAGTTCACACCCTGCACTCCACCGATGCAAGCCTGCTTGCTGCCTCCCCCTTCCCAGTTGAGACTCTCAGGAGACAGAGCTACTGGAGTAGTAGCTTCAATATTATGGAATTCACTGCCTGGGTATATTCGCATGGTCAGCATAATGGAGGCCTTTAAAGCCTTTCTCAGTACCTTTTATTCGAACAACCTCTCCCTAGCTTATAAATTTTAAGATCTGCTTAATATTTGTTTTATTTATCTGATCATATTTTAAAACGATGAGTTATGATGTAGTCCTGTTTGCATTTTTTGATTGTTTCATGTACAGCACCCATAGACGTCTGGATTGGGTGCTTTATAAATAAAGACTGCTTTGCCTTGGCTTGGCTTGGCTTGCCTTATTTAATGCTATGTAACTCTCAATGCCATTTTCCCTCAGGAATCTGCATAGTCCTGCTTTAAAAGCCTGAACATTGCTAGTTTCAGCAACCTTACTGTGGCTATGTCACATATTAACCCTTCTGATTTTTGAAGTAACGCAGAAGTTCACATGGTGAGACTTTACTTGTCTCTGTTAGCAAGTACATTCCTGAATATAAATGGCTTGATTCTTTCAAGCAGTGGTTTGTGGTAGTGAAAGATAAGTACATTTGTTTTACTGAGTCTAAAGATAATGTGCTGGCAATTTTAACTGTGTTCTTTAGTACAGTAGGAAGGTTTCCTGTTTCACTTATTTATGGAATGTTATTGGAATTACAATCCTTTGAGTCAGAGACTCATCTACAAAGGCTCTACGTCAGAGTAAGACAAAACTTTACAGACAATATACAGAGAATACAACAGCTTGGTGACAAAATCATACAAAATAGGTGGTAATATTTCTGGCAGATACATATAGTATAGGACTGAAATACAGGCAGTGGAGAAAACACTTAGCTCAGGAGGCGGTTAAGTCTAGGTAGACATTCTAGCTAGACGTGAGCCCATTGTCAGAGGTGGGGGGGGCAGTTGCAGGAATGGGTTGTGAGGAGGTGGTCGTGGAGTAGGGATTTGAAGCAACCTAGTTTGGCTTTCTGGGCAATAGAGTAGGGAAGGGAGCATAGCCAGGAGGGGGATCTATAAGCAAAAGAGCGCTGACCTAGCGATGTTATAAGGCAAGGGACTAGTAGGGTAGGCCTGCGTGAGCTATGAGTGGTCACAGTACAGGGGGATGGTTGGATGAGGGGGGAGAGGCTGGGGCAGTAATACTGTCAGATATCTTCCTGGCAAGAAGACAAGTCTTGTACTTTAGTCTGTCTTCAAAGTTCAGCCAGTTAGCTTGGCAACAGAGAGTGCAGGTGTGGGTAGTTCTGGGGCACTCTGTTGCTAAACGGCAGGCTTTGTACAAAGAGACTTTGACCCTGTGCAGAGCAGTACTGTCAGCAGCCCCGTAAATAAGGATGCCGTAATCAATGAGGGACAGGACGGAGGATGTAATGGCAAGTTGGAGGGCATCGGGGGGAGACAGTCCCTATGGTGGTAGAGTAGGTCAAGACAGGAGTTGACAGAGGTGCAGAGGTGGTGAATGTGGTTGTGAAAGGTGAGAGCAGGGGTAGGATGATGGCAAGTTGTTCGGCATTTAGGGGCATTCAACAGAGTTTATTTGGCAATTCTGTGCCTTAGGGCAGGCTGGTCACAGGTGACCGGGGGTTGCAATCACAAGCTGACAGTGTCCCTTTACTTGAACTCCTTGGGAATGGAGAGTGGAGCTCTTGTTATGTATTTGGGCTTAGCTTATTCTACATATGATATGTCATATATACTTTAATAACATAACCAGTTTTTATACTTTATTCATGCATTACGCCAAGATATTACCTTGAAAAGAAGCATTTGCACTTTCCATCTCAGACAGATGTCGGCATTTGCTGGCACAGAGGCTCAAGTGTGAATTAAGGCTTGTGGAAAGTACTGAGCATTGAATAATCACTGAGCACTGAAGCACTGAAGAATCCCTGTTGGATTCTAACTGGCATTCAGGACTCACCGAGAAGTCGCCACTGTCTGGGAAAAGTGTGGTGTTGTTCCGATGTGTTGTTTACCAGTCCGAAATCAGACAGCTGGGAGATAGCTAGTGTGTGAACTTGGTAGCAGAGAACTGGGGTTTGGGGGGACAGTTACAGGGGCGCCAGCAACAGACATCGATGGATGATTTTCTGTGTTATAGCTGGCATCTGCAACAGTGCGGGTTTCTTCCTGGATGTTTCAAACTGTTTGAAATTCTTCAGCAGGCTGATCATGATAGATCAGCTCTGCTTGCTGGTCTGGGTGCTGTACATCAAAGGAAAAAGCCTACCCAAGATTGGGCTGACTTTTTTACTTTAAGTATAGGACGTTTCCGCCCAGTAAGTCAAAACTGTGTCATGATTAGCCTGACTGGTGATTGGTGTGGCACTAATGCACCCCATGCAGATGACACTGCATTGGACTGACAATGTCACAATCCTCAAATTGTATCCTCATATCAAGATGTTCGCTGGCGCATGCATGCAGGGCAAACATAAAAATCAGGATGTGGGCAAGTTTAAAACCCCTAGTAGTTGTAAGTTAAATTCATGTTGCTTGTTTACCTGTATTAAAACAATGTTTTGAAAGCTGCATTCTAATGTTTTAGCCTCGTATTACTTTGGAATCTGTGGATGTGTCGGGGGGGGGTGTCTAGTATTTGAAATGTTTCTTAAATGTGATGCATTGTCTTTTCAGGTGAGATAGTGGGGAAGGAGTGGGGAAATTAATCCAAACTGCTAAGTATTCCCTTTTTTTATGAAAATCTTTTTCTGGGATCAGACCTGTTTCTTAAAGAGCTCCTGACACAGTAGGTAGAACACTGAACTATGTACGATTTAGAAACAATACACTTTATAGTTCATATATTTTCTATAATGCCCCTTCCCCTTTCTTCTTTCTCAAGACAGCTACAAGAACACAAGGCAACTATCCCATAGACTTTGCTTTGGCAGTCTGTCTACACTTGATGTCACAATCAACTGTTTATGACATTATAATGATCTCCACAGCAACAGATTGTGATGTCATAAACAGTATTATGATGTCAGGTGTAGGCAAGCAGCTAAGACAGACAGGGGAGATATCCTGTTATTTACAAATGTCCTCGGTAATAAAAACATGTGTGATAACTACAGAAAAAATATGAAATATAAGCTTATTTTTGTCTGACTATTATGTTTTTTTCAAAGTTGTCCCAGTGGTGTCAGGGGCTCTTTAAATATAATGTCCTTTCTTTATGCTGTGCCAAGGATGAGAAAACCCAAAATATTGCTGAACATTTATTTTTATGAAAGTCTGCATTTGAGGTTGAGGTAGGACATTCTAAAAAGTAGTCAGCAGATGTTTTTCATGCAAATGACCTTAGTAATATGTAATGGGAAGAAGAAATACAGAATTAATGTGAAATATAAGTTGAACTAAGTCAAAACACGGTATTATTCTTTTGTTAAAGTTCTCCTTAAGGTGTCGACTTTTCTTTAAAGAGCTAAAGTGTACTGCCTAAAACTAACGCATTTTTAAAAGCAGTCAACCATACATTTTATATCTGAGATACTTGTTCTTTTCCCTCTGGTTAATTTGGAGATTTTCTTCCCGATATTCGTAGGTGCAACGTGTGGAACAGCACTCTGCCTGGCAACTGACATATCTAGCTTTGTTCCTTCATTGTATCATCAACATTATGACCACCCTGACTTTGACATCACAGCTGCTAAGAAAGTTGCCAGGTCAGTCACCTGTGATGTCACTGTCAGTGAGGTCACAGTAGCATTGATGTAGTGGAAGAAATGAAACTAGATATGTCAGCTGCCAGGTAGAGTGCTATTCTAAACATCCAACATAATACTGTCACATAGAAATCTTTCTATTGAGCAACAGGAAAAAGAAATATACTTCAGCAGTAAAGAGTTACAACTGACTACTTCTTAAAATGTGTAGCATTTCCTGTCTATTTTTGGTTCTATTTGCTCTTTAAATGGCACATACTACCAGATTGTGAATCGGAGACACTGATGTAGGCTAATAAAGTATTTGTTTATATTTATATAAATATATATAGATATATGTATATATATATATATATATATATATATAGCTATATATATATATATATATATATATATATATATATATATATATATATATTCTATATAGATATACACATATATACATATACATACATATATATACATAGATATACATATATATATATATACACACACACACATATATATTAGATAACCCACTCTTAGGTGTGCGGTTGTGCTCTGATATCACTTGCGCTTTGGTGTGGTTATGCAGCGAGGCCACAGGCTGGTCGTCAACCACAAAGTATGCGTGTATCAGATGTGACCACACACCATAGAGTGGGTTATCTATCTTATAAAATGGCAAAATTGTTTTGGAGGGGGGTTAAAGTGCAGGTGTGCAGTCGCGCTCTGATATACGCACAGTTATGTGATGTGTTTTAAACAATCAGAACTTTGGATTTGGATATTTATTTTCTCCCCATTTTATAAATATATATAACAGAATTGGAATCAGTAATTAAAATCAGTTTCTGCTGCAAAAAATGACTTACAGGTTCTGTACTGTTCTCCTTTCACAGTGTGTATTACTGGCTGGTAAATTCTCAGCTTTCATGTGGCGAAAAGGGCCTAACCATATATTGTTGTGCCACCCTAAGGATATGAGAGCACTTTTACAAGAGTGCCTGGGGCTACACTATTGATAAAGAGTGATCAGCTTAAAAAATTAAAATCACCTCCTTCCAACAAATTTATTTCCAGGAAAAGCTGCCCATGAGATACTCCTTAAAGAATAAGAGATCCTGACACACAGTGGAAAGGAACACTCTGATTGGTCAGGAGAGTTCATCTGAGCTATAACAGGGTTTAAAAAAGATTAATAAGTTTGTTTCCAAGTTGGCCCAGTGGCATGGAGGGCTGAGGCACTGGACGCCTTACCATCTGCCACACTGGCGACCCAGGGTTGGGAACTGACTCAGGTTGCTCAGGGGCCAGTAGGAGTGGAAGGATTGAGCATCCCTAAACAGTTCTCCTTACTCGGGGAGCGGGGTTAGTGTGGCACACTGCTTGCCTGACATCCAGCGGTGGCCGGGTGCCAGCACATGCATGTCACCACATAGGGAATGGATCCCATGTTCAGGATACTGGGGTCATCTCTGCAGAAGCAGATCTTGGGCATTGCACCCATTTCACGTCTGTGGGCCCAGGGAGAAAAATCAGAGGAAAACCACCCCAGGCAGCAAGATGATGACTGACCCTCCACAGGCACCACACTGGTGGCCAGGCACAACCACAGCCCTGTGGCAGAGGACGCTGGTGAAGGCAAGTCCCAGAGGAGCTGATGATAGGGCTGGGGGGAGTCGGTTAGAAGGAGGCTGCCAGGGAGAAACAGGAAATGAAATGTATATGGAAAAAATACGTTTGTTTCCTTGTCAGTAGAATATGAATCAATTAAACGCTGTTTAACTCTGAATGTTGTATAGTACTGTAACTGGAATGTTAGTTGCATGACAGACATTTTAAAAATAAAAGTCACAATTCACTATGTCATACCATACAATGTTATTTTCTATAGGTCTTTAATAAAAAATGTATCACAAATGATTCACAGATTTTGCAAACAAGTTGAACACATCAGGCAGCATCATAAACTGCACAAGGATGAAGGTTCCCAGACCAGGAAACAACAAGACAGTGAGGTTATGGTGAAAGTGATAGTCAAAGAAGAAGAGATGATCAGTGAGATGAGATTTGAACAAGGGAACAGACGTCCCTGGGACCACCTAAGAAAGGAAGACAACCTCTAATTACAGCACAGTTTGGTACAAGAGCCCCTCGACTACCATACTGAACTCTGAGCCCCCATTTGTTACTTCGACCTGCAGGAAACATGCCATGGTAGTGTACAAATGCTACCATGTTGATACTGAGACCAAACAGAAAAAGGGGAGTTAGTTGGTTTACTGGTCAAAGATGGGGTTGGGGGGCCAACTCTGAAGCTGGCACAATATGTTCAGTGCCTCAGACTCCCCAGGAATCAACTGCTCACAGTTATGTGAAATATCCTAGATCAAAGCAGACTTTTAACTATTCGGGTCCCCTAGGATCCTAATGACTCAATATTCTAAAGTTAACTTAGGTTTGTTTTTCCTGTGTTATTCAAGAGAAAAGTTGGTAATACCTGACTAATGTTCAATTCCATGTTTACTCTATAGCTGTTGAGACACAGGGCCTGATTCTCAGACAGGCTAGACTGCTGCAAACCCCATGTGTACCGAACACGTTGCGCATGGGGCTTACGGCAGTCCCTGACTGGCAATCAAGATTCTCGATCCCTTTGCGCCACATGACACAAGATAGACCAGCATCTGTTGGTCCAACATCATGGACCTTTTAATGGTGCTTGCATCACAAATTTGGCACAAACTGCTGTAAAGGGGGCAAAGTGCTGCAAATGCATGCGACCTTTGAGAATCTGGCACAAGGTGTGGCAATGTGTGCAGCGCAGAAGCAGGGTTTGATGCAGGGCTTGTGCAAGCGCTGCATAAACCTTCGAGTATAGGGCCCACAGTGTTGTAATTGTGAAAGTCCCAAAAAGCTGTAGCAATAGAGTGTTGTACGGTAATTGTAAAGATCCCAAAAATCCATCAACAACAATGTGAACTGGTTTCCATTTCATACACCTCTATTATCAATTTATGCCATAAATGTAAATGGTGCCGGAAGGCTTCACAGTGCAATCAGCGAAGGCTAAGAACAGCAATTGCTTTAGTTGTGTACATATCGTATTACAGGAATTGATGAAGAGTACTTTATTCCATATGATACAAATTGTATTCTACTTGTTTTATGACAAGAAACTATTATTAATTATGATCAAAGTATTTACTATTCATAGTTATCAATAAGTATTGAACCTTAAAACTTTCAGCATTTTTGATACTTATTAATACTTGTGATGCACTTGGCATTATGCACTATTTGTATTGCCTAGTTCATTTTATATTAGAGTTTATGTATTCTGTCTGACAAATTGTAATGACTTAAGTCAAACAAATAAACTTGAAACTGAACTGAAATGGTCTGTGAGGGGCAGGTCTGCCTCCATCAGCACTGCCTATTGGGCAGATCTGAACTGTAAGCTCTAAAAGAAGCCTATACCAGGAGAGGCAGAGCATATGTAAATAAACTTGTAAATATGTATAAGGGCATTGCATGACCACATTTAAAGGCACAGTGAACTTGATAAAACCTTCCTATTGCTCCTGAATTATTTAAAATACTTTCTGATGTTTTGTGGCCCCTGTAATTGAACTCTTCCTTTTAATTACTACGTGTGTGTGTGTGTGTGTGTGTGTGTGTGTGTGTGTGTGTGTGTGTCCCACTGCCTGTTACTTATCTGCCACTGAGAGACTGCCTAACTGCCCCATGAACTGTACTATTTGCCCTGGAACTGCCCTAATTGCCCCCTTTGCCCCATGTGATGCTCACAGTGACTGCCTAAAAGTGCAATACCTTTCTGCAAGTTTGTCTGAAATGTCTGTGAACCTGACTGCACCACTTAATGGTTTGTTTCCTTTGTAAAGTAGCCAGGTCCCAGAATGACAAAAGCAGCAAGACTGGAAGTGATGAAAGCTCAAGAACCCCAGAGTACAAGTCCTTGTGTTATGCACTGTGACCCTAGTCGACAGTCTGCCATGACCTCTCTGCCGACGCCAAGAGGGTCTTGTGAAAGGAACTGTTTGCTCTTCATTGACCAGTAATCTGCCATGATCTATCTACTGATGCAGAAGTCTTGAAGTGTCTTTGGCCTGGCAGTCTAACATGACCTCTATTAGGCAGCCAAGTCCTTCAAATTAGGGGAGGAGGTATATCCCTGATGCTCCACACTGTCCTGAGTGTAGCTCTTCTGGTCTCTCCTGGGATGCCTTTCCACAGTCCCATCTGGTGTATGTTCCCTGGAACATCCCTTTGTGTGCATTCCATTGCTTGTAAGGTTCACTTGTTGATCAACTTGGTCTCCTGTACCGGCTGGGGAACTCTCTATCCTTGGCTGCACGCTGGGCAATTGCCTGCTGCAATCTTCTCCCCACCATTCTATATGGTGCCCCTCTACTGCAGTTCCTTCACGAGTCGGAATTCAACAAACTTTCCGTACTCTATAATCGAGTGGCCCGGTTCGCTACAAACTCTTCGCCTAGGAGGCATCGCTGTGAGGCACTTAAGGAATATTAAATGGCCCACCCTACGACACAAACTCGCGTACCCCGTCGCTTGCCTTGCCTTCAAGTTCTCTACCCTAGGTCCCCCTCCCCATCTTAGTGGACTACTCTTCCCCCAAAGAACAAACCCGAACCTTGCGATCATCCGCGAAACACCTCCTGGACATCTCTCGGATACGCTCCAACCAAGGCAAACGCTCTTTCAAATTTGCTGCCTCCCACCTATGGAACTCCCTTCCAGCTAGTTTGACTGACTCTCCCACACATAACCAGTTCAAGTCTGGACTCAAACTTTATCTTCTCAATCTCAGTCTCTGTGGCTGCAACCGTTAGCTCCCAAGTTTTGGTCTCATGCCAGCCGAACTGCTCTGAACCTCCCTCCATCCGGTCTGTATTCTTCCAAACCTACAATGTCAATCCTCTGTTGTTGTCTAACTACCCTTCTAACTGGTGGGTAACCAGATGTCTGAATGCGAACCTAATTTCTACCCCTGTATACTGTTGCTAATGTTTATCTGTGAAACTAATGTAAATCACTGTAAATCACGCCTGAGCCTAATTGTGAACCTGATTTTCTACCCCTGTATATTGTTGTAATGTATATTTGTGTAACTTATGTAATTACTGTAAATAATGCCTCTAAATGTCTCTTTATGTAACTAATTCTGGGTTGCCCCTGAAAAAGGGACCTCTGGTCTCAGTGGGCTTACCTGGTTACCAAAATCCTAATAAATAAAATAAAAATAAATAAATAAACATCCTTTGTGTGCATTCCATTGCTTGTAAAGTTCACTTGTTGATCATCAGTCATAGCTGCATTAAAGCTTAATTGGATTAGCATTCCAGGGTTACAGCATTTAGATTTTTGGCAATTGACATTGAGTATGACAAATGCCTAGAGTGCTAGGATTTTTGCTGTTAATTTGTGTATATCATTCAGAGAGTTTAGAGTTCTTGTAATTGTTTTGAAGTATAGCAAATAGAGTTTATAGACTGCTCATAGTGTCCCGGCTCAGTGTGCCTTTCCTGGTTACCAAAATTTTAAATAAACAAATAGTGATTACTTACAATTTATAGGATTGCATTATAGCAAAGCTTTCTCTAATAATGCAGTTTTACCAGTAGTTTAGTTTCATTGTTCCATGTAACACTTGTATTCCCTTCCCTACAATAAATATCTTTTGGTTGCATTTGAGTCAGCGTCATGCCTCTCTCTAGCAGGTTCCAGTTAGTAGTAATTGGCCTGGGTTCCCTTCCTCTAAATTCCCCAACACCTGCAGACTGGGTGTCATTCAAAAATCTACTTCCAGGTGGTTGGCATAGTTGAATGTCACTTTCCATTCAAAAATGTGGCCAGGTGGATCTGCGCTGTGACCTGATCTATTAAAGTTCTGTCAGCATCAGCAGCCTTCCTTGCCCCCTTCACATACACCTATTGCCACATCGCAATACTATAAACCAGGTAACAAGACTTTCCAAAACACAACTGGGGTCTGTCTTGGCACAACCACTATGGAACAACTCAAACTTTGAAACTGCAAAGAAAAACATTACATATGAAACAGCGGGTAGACATAGAAAATACTAACTGGGTAACCATGCAGAACCAGTGTGTTCTACCACAGAGGGGACTGATTCCCTTAGACCTCGAGAGTGAAGCTTGAGAGGTCCTCGAATTCAGACTTTCGAGGTGGCAGTAGAACACATTGGTTCTGCATGGGGTTACCCAGCTGGTATTTTTTATAGTGTATGGTGCCCTTTTAATCATTGTTCCATGTTAAAATAAATTGACGTCTCCCATTTCATCCCTCGGCAGCTACAGCTTGTTTCTGTGGTGAGCAGTGTGGTTGCTAGGGACTGGGCGTCCCTACATTAGCAGCACACACTCCCATTGGCTGCCGTTCTTGTGTGGGCGGAATTTGCTTAAAAAAATAACATGGTGACCCCACATCTCGCTTAGTGAGAAAAAATGAACCCCCATATGCCGAAATATGTAAGTACACTTGTTTAACTTATTCAGACGGTGTCTAAGGATGAAAAGGACAGTACACGGACCATGTTGATATTTTAAAAATGATGTGGTTTGCGGCGGTTCCTTGTTCGGCATCGCTAACGCTAGCTGCTCATCTGTGTCATTCCAAATGAATGGAATGCTGTTCTGCACATATGGTCAGTACAGCGTTCCATTCATTTTCTACTCTGTGGATGAACAGCGTTATAGTATGGTGCGATTCTTAGCGGGAACAGCATTCCACCATACACTATAAAGGCATAACCACAGTAGAAAACCTTATCCAAGCAGGGAACTGAGCAACCTTTGTTCACATGCAGCCTAAGCATCAACTAAATAACAATGGTGGTTTCCTGTTCCCACAGTAGAAACATGTGGTCACTCACAACCAGTATAGGACAAATGCCCCAACAATCAAGCCAGCAAGCCCCTCTTCTACAGCTATAACAGGCAGCTCTGGTATCACACTGAGTATCACAACTGTACAAAGCTTTCAGAGCTCTAATGCCACTCAGATTCAGCTCACCAGACAAATACTGGCAATTATACAATGGTAAGGAAATTTCCTGTATTCTGATTGGTCAGTGGGTGCCAGAAACAGTGATGTTATTACACAATAACATTACTGTATTGTTTTATTGGAGCTTTCTGTCACTGTTGTATCTTCAGAAACCTAAAAAACCTACTAAAAACATTTTAAATTTTTTTTTAATTTCGTATAACATCGAGCCATGGTATAATTGCAATAAGGCATTCCAAGGTATGTGTTATTGTGTAATAACGTCACTCCTGGGGTGGTGGAAGCACTCCGCTTCACCTTGTGCTTCAACCCACCCCAGGAGTGACGTTATTACAAGATAACACACACCTTGTCGTGCCTTATTGCTTAAATAGCCTTGTCATGGGAACCCACAGAAGAAAACTGGGGGAAAATATGGAACAAATGCTCACAGCTTTGTTAAAGTAAGCTATTACAGATTAATGCAAGTTAGAATACTGATCAGTCATGAAAGCAAGCAGTTCAGGACACTAGCCGACGGAGGCCAAGCCAAAAAGTTAGCATGTGTAGGAACCAAAACAATACTCGGCTCAATGTCTAAAGGCATCCACAAAGATGCTCCACTGTTGTTGCGTGATTAACAAATTCTGATCAGATCCACCACGGCTGCATAATGAAGTTAGTGAAGTTGTGTGGAATTGTTAAGAAGGTATGGAGAACCAGCACAATGATTTGTAAGTAATAAGATTTGTTTTCGTTTCTGTTCTAAGGAAGGCATACACATTATTAGGAAAATATATGGAGTGTACATTTTAATGGAAGGAATAGGAAGCAATATAGGTTTACAAAAGAACCCCAGAGCAAATGCCACTAAGGTTTGTGTTATCCCAGATGATATTGGCTGGACAGTCACATTCTTAAGAAAATCACTATTGCACATAACTCAATAATGCAACACATCATGGGAAACATATGCAAATCCCCAAGATGGTACAGAAGGTGGCAGTACATGAAAAAGTAATGGCTGGCATATGTTCAGCCTTGGGATTATTTACACAGTTTTGTTTTTTTTAGAGAAACAGGGTTTTTGTCCATGAGGTGATGTAAGTTATATTTGAGCAATGTGTTGATGTCAGGAAGTGAGGAGTAATGATGTCTGTTAGCAGAGAAAATGTGATAGTAACTTTCAGAGGGGGTCACTTTTAATAAGGGCAAGGCAGTTATTTATTTTTATTAGTTGTTTAACCAGGACTAGCACACTAAGCTGAAAGCTTTTTTTACAGGTGCGACCTGGGAGCACAGGGAAGTTAAGTGACTTGCTCAGGGTCACACAGTCTGCAAGTGAAAGCTGTGGGATTCAAACCCAGGTCTGGTGTGCTGGATGTCGCCAGATTTGCAGCTCAGAGCCTTAAACCACTGCACTAAACTGCCTCCCTAGGTTATGCTTGTGATAATGGCAATATTAGGAAAGTATGAGGTCTATGCATAAGTGGAGTACAAATATGCACAGTTTCATAAGTATGTGTTCAGAGTGCAGGCAAATGTGATATGCAGGTTTGTTTTAGAAATAGGTAAAAATAGCGATACATGCAATGGATAGAAAGCTAGATAATTACATAGACATATATATAGAGAGAGAGACAAACAGACAGGCAGGCAGGCAGAATAGGAATGGCAGTGAAGTATTAAAGTGATGCCAACCCCACCCCAACCCCACAGAGATGGACAGGCATTGGGGTGTTCCTTTAGGTCACTGCCCATAACGCTCACACCATTTCACCTCACCCTACCTTGCAGACCCAGACAAGTGTTGAGGTGTGCCTTGGGGTGCTCAAACTTTACAATCACCCCATTCCATAAGGAAATATGCTGAAATGGGTACAGTATAAGAGAATGGAGTGAACTTTGGGGCTGAAGAGTCAAAGGCACACCTCGATACCTGTCACTGGCTATAGGGTGGGGATGGGGGTGGAATGGCATGAGCATTACTGATGACAATCCCAAATCACACCCCTAATGCCTGTCAGTCCCTACATGGCAGGGTGTTATGGTCAGAAACTCTAATGCCCTGGGTGTTATTTTCACTCCAAGTTTACAGCATGGGATTTTGTGACCCCACCACATGAACAGTGACACTATCAGTTCATCAGCTGAAAGGTGATTTTACACAGCAACTGTGCCATTTGGCACCATAAGTACAAAAACACATTTTGAACAGGATGTAAAAAATGACAGCTGCACTGTTTATGAGGAGGTGTAAACAACTGGTAATGTTGAAAATCTGGAGTAAAACTATAAAAAAATTTGGTGCAATCATGACACTGCTCCTGCTAATGTATACGTTTTTTCAAATTCCTGTGCATCCCATTGTTTTTATCTCTACTGCTGTTATGTGACTTCTTAACCTAGCAACAGCACTTAATGGACTACATTATAAGGACAAGTAAATGTTTTTAATACATTTACAGGCAGTTACATAAACTTAAATTTCCTTCATAGAATAGTTAAAATTTAGTAACAGTGGTAGTACAAAGCAATTACTCAGACAACTTGAAAACTATAATTACTTTATATTTCACATTGATAGGCCATAAGGACCTCTTTGAAACTGAGATGCAAATGTCACACATTTATCAGTTTTCCAACAGGAATATTTTACTCTCCTAAATACATTTCTTGCTTCAGTAACTGCTCAGCACATCTATTGCATGACCTACTTATTGACATTTTACACCTGCTATGTACTGCTGCTTACTACACCAACATCATGAACCATAAAACAGATGACTGCCATAACTAGGGAGGCAGTATAGCACAGTGGTTTAAGGCTCTGAGCTGCAAATCTGGGTTTGAATCTCACAACCCCCACTTGCATACTGGGTGACCCTGAGCAATTCACTTAACTTCCATGTGCTCCCATGTTGCCCCTGTAAACAAGCTTTCAGCTTAGTGTGCCACTCCTGGATAAACAATTGAAAGAAAAAAAACACAATATATTATTTTTCTTGCTTTATTTTGCTACTACAAGCTTTAAATAATACATCCATCCTTAAATGTACTTTTTATAGCTTTTGTGTCTGTGACCTAGGCAGAACTACACTTAAAATCCTACACATAAATAAATAAATCATCAGAATAGCATTTATTTCAGTAGTATCTACTTCCTTTTCAGGTGCCCATGACACTATGTATATATATTTATATCTTTTAACTTCAAAGCGCTAAACCTATTCAAATGCACAAAACACAAGACTTTATTCTCTTCACACATCACTGTTAAAGTCAGGTCCCAGAATGGCCAAGAAATAATTGTTAGACTTCACTCTTGCATGCCACTGTCACGCCTACTTCTCATGCAAACAACAATCAATTAGGCAAACCCCTTTCGTTTCTGTGCTATGCATTCTCACGTCAGAAAGAGACATACATCTTGCAAAACTGCTAAAAAAACGAATTTATCAAGACTGGATTTTTGAATTAAAACCTGTTGTTTACAGTACCTACGTAAATAATAGTTTACTGGCTACAAACAATGCTACAGACGTGACAATAACAACATTTCTGTTTTACATGGAAAACATCCATATAATGAACTTGTCATACAGGATTTGTGACCTTCTGTCTGCATGTATCTGACAAAGGAAAAGGCACCTGCTTGATCCTTTTTTTTCTATTTTATTGTTATGCCCAACTTGCCCATTCAGTTAAAGCCAAATATTGACATGCTTAGAGTTAAAAAAAAATAAAAATCATACAAAATCACACATACCCCCACAATGCAAAGCATCATGGGCTGCATATGCAAATCAAAACAGAATATTATGCTGGTTCAACTTTAAGTAGAAATGCATGGTGCCGAAAGGCCTCTCACACAGGTTGCAAAGGGTGCCAACAGAAGACACAGACACGTGTTTCATCCTACCAGGACTCATCAGTGTGCCTCGTCTGTTTGACACCCCAGTGGAATGAACCAGCTACCCTAAGATGGTCTATCTGGGTTATGTTGTGGTGAACTCAATAAAAACATAAAACAAGTTAAAAGACAAAGAATCTCAGTGTGCAAGCACTGAGGCAATGGTTACCCCAAAGGGCATTGGCCGGGAAGCTAAGTTTCAAAGAAATACAAAATCACACATGCCCCCACAATGCAACGCATCATGGGCTGCATATGCAGATCACCACAGAATATTATGCTGGTTCAGCTTTAAGCAGAAATGCATGGTGCCAAAAGGCCTCTCACACAGTTTGCAAAGGGTGCCAACAGAAGACACAGACATGTGTTTCATCCTGCCAGGACCCATCAGTGTGCCTCATCTGTTTGATACCCCAGTGGAATGAACCAGCTACCCTAAGATGGTCTATCTGGGTTATGTTGTGGCGAACCCAATAAATACAAAAAGACAAGTTAAAAGACAAATAACCTGAGGCAATGGCTACCCCAAAGGGCATTGACCGGGAAGCCAAATTTCAGAGAGATACAAAATCACACATACCCCACAATGAAAAGCATCATGGGCTGCATATGCAAATCACCACAGAATATTATGCTGGTTCAACTTTAAGCAATTAAAAATAATGATGTCTATGTGTGTGGGGGGATATGCGTAGATGCAGTTTCAGGCACTTCTTAATTACTTACCCAGGCAGCTCTGATAGTCAATTGTCCCAACCTGATAGATCCACCTCATGCCCCTCCCACATGAATAAAAAAAGGTGGAGTGGATCTTTAGGAGCTTCTCAGGTGGATGTGGGGTGGATCTTACTCCCCCCAAAAAAACTAATGCTGTCTCCCACTACTCAGGTTCCAGTTCTTATACCTCCCATTTAAGAAAGAAAATAGTGCCCTACAACCATTGACTAACATGAAAGTGTATTTATTTAAGGGCAGAAAACATTCCTTGGAGGAGGGTAAGGCAGAGGAGACTATTTACACCTTCCGTTAGTTCGATAGACAGAAAACATGACATCACCCCTTTTGTACATGCAAAATGTCTGCAGGCTCTACCCATTGCAGCCATAAAAAACACAATATAAAACTAGTAGCACCCCCCCAAACAGAACACCAGACATCAATGGTTTGCATCACCCTGACTCTTTTTCAAGTCTTGAAAAAGTATCAGGGCAATGTGAAACATTGACATCTGGCATTCTGTTGGGAGGGTACTACTAGTTTTATATTGTACTTTTAAGCATTTTTTATGAAATAAATACTTTTTAATCGTGCACCAACAGAGGACCATCCTTGTGGATGCCTTTAGACATTAATCCAAGTGTTCTTTTGGTTGCTGCACAAGTTAGAATACTACAAGATATGTATTACACACCACCAAAGCTCAAGGAATGGAAAATGTTAAACTCCTCTAGCTGCACATGTGGTTTGGAAGAGGGCACCATGAAACACATATTGTGGGACTGCAGTAAAGCACAGCCACTATGGCAACAAGTACAAAACTCCATAGATCCCATCCTGGGGTTAGAGAACACCTTCTCATGAGAAAGATGGCTAATAGGTTTAGGAATTGAGAAGCTAATAGGAAAAAGGAAATATCATTTCACCTTGATCGCCATGGCAATAAAGTAAGTGATTCTATACCACTGGTTAGACCAGGAAACCCCTTCCCCTTGTAAGAAGTCCTACACACTTTAAGAATGGAAAAAATTCTAATGTCAGTGAAACACCACTACAGAGGTTTCCAGAGAAGATGGGAAAGTATTATGAATTAATGGGCATTTTAGATACCTAGAATATCATCCTTATCTTACAAAAAGCCATAGTGATGAATTAACCCTGCTTTTATACCATGATTACATGATATCTTGTCATTCTTGACACTACTAATCAAATGTCGGCACTAGGTGATGAGTTGTGGGGGTGGAGGTATGTTTGTCTAAAGTCAGATGTATAACAGCCACGTAATGTAAAATGTACTGTCTTGTCATGCTCTGTATGTTCAAGGACCTCAATATAATTGATTAATTACAAAAAAGAAATGGGGAAGAGACAGTGAGGCAGAGAAAGCGTGTTAGGCTGTTCCAGGTAGAGGGGGCAGCAGTGGAAAAGGCTCTGCCACAAACCGTGAATAATTTGTAGGCATAAACAGAAACATCTACAGAGCTGGAGTGAAGAGAGCTTGCAGGAGAATAGCAGGATACAAGGTCAGAGAAATAGGTGGGGTCAAAACCATAGAGCATTTTTTAATACTATTCTTCATTATTTCAGTACTTCTCCATCTGGTCCCACCCACATCCTATCCCCTAACCTGCCATCCAAGGGAGTCAGATCATGCCATCACCAAGATCGGTGGTGCAACCTGTGTTCTGTGCAAACAAGGAGCTCAGGCCTGGTGTTGGTGCCTTCATGCCCCCCACCAATGGGACAGCATGTGTGCCATCACTGGGAGACACTGGCATAACTGGGGAGTACCTTATGGATTAGCTTCCCTTCCCATGAACCAACAGGAGGCAGTTGTTCTGCAAGGAGTGCATGACTCCCTCCCTGGTAGACAGATCACATCCTTATGACTACCTCTCTTCCTTCTGCTGCAGCTGGCTGGAACCATGGGTTGAAGATGCAAACCCCCATCCCCCTAGTGGAAGGTGAGTGCTTTAACTGGTAGGCAACTAAAGCAGCCACCATGAAGGATTTTAAAGACAAGTAGTGCAATTTTTAACTGGAGCAAGAAAGGGATGGAGCCAGCCTGCCAGCAGTGGCAGTGCTACTGCTTGAGACGCCAACAGCCTAGGTCTGGGAATGAGCCAGGTTCATCGGAGGGCTGGCTGGGTGGATGAAGATTGAGTGTCCTATGAGATGCTCTCCTCCTCTAGGGAGTGAGGGCTGCACATCCCACTGCTTTACTACCACAGGAGATGGAACGGGGGAATGCTCATGTGTACAATTCTGGAGACCCCATCTCCGCAAAGACATGGACAGGGTGGAGGCTGTCAAGAGGAAGGCAACCAAAATGGTCCAGGGTCTGCACCAGAAGACATATGAAGAAAGACTAAAGGAGTTTAAGATGTATAGCCTCGAGGAAAGAAGGGAGAGAGGGACATTATAGAAACTTTGAAATACCTCAAGGGAATCAACAAAGTCCAAGAGGGTAGCATCTTTCAGAAAAAGAGATGTACAAGAACAAGGGGACACAATTTGAAGATAGAGGGGGGACAGCTCAGAGGTAATGTGAGGAAGTAGTTCTTCACAGAGAGGGTTGTAGATGCATGGAATGGCCTTTCTGAGGAGGTCATAGAGTCAAAAACATTGGGGAATTCAAGAATGCATGGGACAGACATAAGGCAATTCTAGTGGGGGGGTAGGAGGAAATAGGCTGTAGGTTAACTGTGATCTTCAGCTTATCTGTTAGGTATGAAAATGGTCAGACCAGGAGGGCCAAGCCGTCCTTATCTGTCATCAAATTCTATGTTTCTACGTGTACCATGAGGAAGAGGGTGCATTTACATTGGTGCAGCTGGCTTGCTGGCACCCTATGACACTATCTTGCTCTTGGTGGGAGAACCATAAGGGGGAAATATGGTGCTGGCTATGCAGATGAAACCCTGCCTGCTCCCCCCATCCACCTTCAGGCTTCCAAGCACTTCCAGGTTTCATCTCTGTCATGGGCGGCTGGATGAAGTGTTGAGGTACTGCCAAGGAGCTGATGGCAGACAACACTTTGGGGGCAAGGCAAGGGGGCAGTACAATTGTGCTACATCGGTGATCCATGGAGCCCCTGGATACCAGTAAGTGGAGTCTCGAGGGACGGGAGGTAGTGCTGGTAGAGGTGGAAGGATATACTAAGGAACATACTAAGGATTCAAGGAGCAAGGAAGCAGAAAGCTCATAAGTGCTCCTATACTAACCAATCACTACATTAGTAATATGTTAGCTGTCCATGTGTCAGTAAAAAAAAATCAAGTCGTATTTTAAACTTGAGTTTTGATTTGTTAATAATCACATGCAATGGCAATGTATTCCAAGGGTGTACGACCCATAATGTAAAGAAAAATGTCCTATTATTACAGTGAAATCGTTTACCAGCCAACTGTAAAGGACACCCTCTAGTATTATACCGATCAGATTTAAATTCTAAACCCAATTCAGTCATCATATAGGGGTCATTTATAACATCGAAAAGAAATAACAAATCATCTCTTAATTGACGTGTCTCTAATGACATTAGATTTAAAGAATCCAATTTAGTCCTGTAAGAACTAGTCTGCAACCCCTGCAATTGTTTTGTGAATTTTCTTTGCACATTTTCCAGACATATATGATTACATTTCTTATGAGGACCCCATAGCTGAGAGGCATATTCCAAATGAGGTCTAACGTACACGCTGTACAAAGGCATCATAATATTAGGATTACAGGATTTAATGTTACGTCTAATAGACCATGTGATCTTATTAGTTTTACAAATTACCTGATTAACTTGATTTGAGGGATCTAAGTTGTTAGAGGTGTTAATACTGAGATCCTTTTCCTCAGTGGTGTTCATTAAGATTGTGTTACCTAGTGTACATAAATGGTTGAGGTTCAAATGTCCCAAGTGCATTACATTTTTTATAATTAAGTTGCATTCCCCACTTAATAGTCCAGTCAAAGATCCTATTTAGGTTTCGCTGCAGGGTGTCAACCTGGACGCGGGTAGCACAGAGTTCACCAATTTTAACATCATCTGCATATTTAGTTGTATTAGAAATACAGGTACGTGTCAAGCCTGAAAAAGGCAGGGGCTCAACACACAACCCTGTGGCACCCCACTGATCACAAAACCCACATAGGAAAGTTCATCATTTATTAATACACCTAAGTCCTATTTCTCAGCCAACTTCAAATCCATCTAAATATAAATTTACTAAAATCAAGCTGTAGTAATTTTTCTTGTAGTGCCCAATGGGGCATGACGTTAAAAGCCTTGCTAAAGTCTATAAAAACAACATTGTATGGAAATTTTTTTTGTCAATTACAGAGCATACTGTCTCATAAAAACAATAAGATTGGTAACACAACCCCTGCCCTGTCTAAATCCATGTTGTTCAGGATCATTACTCTCCAGTTTAGAAGTAATTATATCCTTTATTAGGCTTTCCATGACTTTACAAAAAGATGATGCGAGGCTGATGGGTCTGTTATTTTACCATATAGTTTTTGGGCCCTTTTTATGAATGGGAATGACATGGGCATGTTTTCAGTCATCTGGAACATAGTTGTAAAAGAGAAATCCATCGAATAGTTTTCTCAATGGATAGCCCAAGCTATCACACAATAAAAATAATAGGTGACTGGAGATATTATCAGGGCCATAACTAGTTTTACCTTTTTGAGTAGCAAGTTTGAGACAGATTTGATCTTCAGTAAAAATTACTGGACTATTATCACCAGAGTTGTAGGTGTTACAACTTGGTATGTTTTGCTGACTAGAGCTAAAGATGTCACAAAATGTAGTATTAAACAGATCTGCCATAGTTTTTGAATCATGAATTAATGTATCATTATACAAAATAAGTCCAATCTGACTAGTTGATTTTTTTAATGAGTTGTTGTATGAGTAAAATTGTTTCCCATTATTTTTATTAGCAATTCTGGCAAGACTAGACTCCCATTTAATTTTAGCTTTTCTTATTTAAGACTTACAGTTCTTTTGTACTGATAGATAAGCAATCCAATTATTTGATGTTTTAGATTTCAAGTAGGCCTGGTATTTTCTGTCTTTTAATTTTACTAATCATTTTATGGATTTATTAAACCATTTGTGATGATGTTTATTATATAAATATTTTTGCCTGGTATGTATATTTTCATCCCTTAGATAAATTAGAACATTTTTGAAGTAACTCCAACATTCACTAATGTTTAGACCCTGAAAGGCAATGTCCCATTTGACGGAATGTAATTCCTCCTTAAGATTTATAAGATCAGCTTTCTTATACAGATGCAGTTTAGTCGAACCTTGATTAGGTGCACAGACCATATGTAAAGTAAATAACACAGAGTTATGGTTGCTATTACCAACCAGTGTAGTAACTTTAATGTCTTTAAGATCAAGATGATCAGTTGTTAATGCTAAATTAAATATCTTATCCCCTCTAGATGGGGAGGGCTTGAGTGAAAACACAGTTTAAGAAAATTAAAAAGAAATGAGTTGCCACTGGTAATTGAGAACTGGAGCAACGTGAGCATGCTTCTTGGTGCATGCAAGGTGATGAACAGCAATGGTCTGGACAGACTGAAGTCTTGATAGTTGAGAGCTAGGTAGATCAAGACAAAAGGAGTTGCCATAACGAGAAGACAAATGCATAGATGAGGATCTCAGCAGAAAAGAAGTCAAGACAATGAAGGACATGGTAGATGTTACTGAGGTACAGTAATAAATAGTATGCAGACTTGTAGTAACTAGAGATATGGGAGAAAAAGTAAAGTTCAGTGTCAAGGAGATTGCAAAGGATCCATACAGATGAGGCATAAGTAAGGTTAGAGTTGTGGAATGCAATCAATGAGACAGATCAGGAATTAAGAGAGCTATTTTTGCCCAAAAGGAGGACCTAAGTTTTAGAGACATTCAGCTGACAGAAATTTAGTTGGAGGCAGGCACTATTGTGATCTAGGCAGGATGATCAGGAGAGAAAGGAGGATTCTAGGAAAGTGATCATTCACATAGAAATGATAGTTGAGATCAAGGGAGGTATAAGAAAATGCACAGGGAAGTGTACCATGAAAAACAGAGAGAAGCAGGAAATGCAGTGAGGGGAGCAAAGGCGCAGACAGAGGAAAGGACAGCCAAGGGGGCAGCTAAGGGGTATGATACTTTCTTCAGGTACATAAGTGAGAAGAGGAAGGCAAGAGGAGGGACAATGAGGATAACAATGGTGGAAAGTGGACTGTGCAGAAGAGGACCACGAAAAAGCAGACATCCTGAACTGTTACTTCTGTTCAGGCTTCACAGTGGAGGGAGAGGGGATGAGCCACCAGGGAGTAGCAGGATCAAAAGGGGGGGGAGAGGTGCACACAAGTCCATTTTCAGAAAAAACAATCCTGAAAGGACTTTCAGATCTGAAAGTAGACAAGGCTATGGGACCAGATAGTATACACCCAAGGGTACTAAAGGAACTCAAGGAGGTGCTAGTTGCCACACTGATGGCCTTGTTCAAAGGTTCAATGGTATATAGTACGTGCTCATTGATAACTCAGTTGGAGGCTAGCAATGGTGGAGACAGAAGGGCTCTGCCAGCCGCCAACTCGTGTTCGGTATGGAGGGAGCGGGGTGGTGGGACACTACCTACCAGTGTGTGGGTCCACCAGACACCAGAGAAAAATATATCTTGTAATTTACAGACAGATCTAGGATAGGAAGGAGGGGCCCCACTAGATCACCAGGGACTGATGTTAATTTGTCATACATGGGATTGGGATTTGGGACGGGGGAACCACTGGACACCAAGGAATACTACTATTACTATCGGGCTGGCAATCAGTGAGGGGGGCACTAGACCATTAGGGAATACTATCATTATTACTGGGCAGGTGATCAGCGAGGAAGGGACCATTGGACCACCAGGGGACTACTATTATAATTATCGGGCTGTCAGTCAGCGAGGAGGGACCACTAGACCACCATAGAATACTGTGTTGGGGTGGTGGTGGGGTGCTGATGCACTACCTCTGGCAACCACTAGGGTTGCACCAGATTAAGACCAAGGCTGGGATGGTGGTATTTTCTCTTCGCAAGAGGACCACACAAAGCACCCTTGCATGGAGCAAAAACTCTGAACATCAGACTGCACCAATATTCAGGACCCTGCTCCTGGATTTGCATAGTTTTGCCTTGCACACCCTTCCACGGTTTGCCCTGGTGCAAGCCCAGTACACCTGTGCTAGCTGGGCTTTTGAATATGGGACTGCAGCACAAAACCCTGTTTGTGAGGGCAAACTGGGTTTTGTGCTGGGGCAAACTTTTGAATATCTGGCAGCAGAGCTCATATAAACTCTTATATACACTGCAGGCTATTGAATCTCAGACTGCTGCTTATTACTCTGATGTCAGCTGCAGGGGATACTGGGATTTGTGGTAGTAGAAGATGTCAGCCTAGAACTAAACAAAATTAGTCTGATACACTCTACTATACTACAGTAAACAGTAAGTAAATCAAAATGTTTTTGCACAGAGAGTGCGCACTGGGACCAGCTGCACACTTTAGTGTGTTGCCCTTAGTGCCGATGGTTCCCTTTGAAGGGCAATATCTGGAAGTACTACTTCACAGAACATAAGCATCTAGCACAGGTAGTATCAGATAAAATAGCAACTTAGACTCTATGGACAATTCAGACTACTCGCATCAAAAAAAAGCAAGTACCATAGGGAACAGTTTGTTAACAATTGTCGTGACAGTAAGAACTTTTGGAACAATATAAAAGATGTAACAGGTAAAGATGGTAAGGTTGCACCCACCATGCTAAACATTAATGGAGCCCCCACCCTTGACCCACTGACCATAGCCAATGCTTTTAATAATGCATTCACTGACCTGGGCAGTGTCCTCCCACCAGACTTCTTCAAGGACATCACTGAAGACACTGAACAGCGGGCAGATGATTTGCTTCCTGCACCACCTCCTTTCTACTTCAACGAGATCCTGCTGTATTTGATCAGGAAATACCTAGTAAAAGTACTTTGGAAGTCAAGGCATAGCAGTGATTCCTTAGACCTCAAATTAGTTGCCCTTACCATTGAAGAAATACTGGTGCCCACTGCAAAGATTCTAAACCTCTCACTGAGACTGGCACAATTCCCCCAAATCTGGAAGTCAGCCCTTGTTACCCCTGTTCACAAAAGTGGAGACCACACTATACACACAAACTATAGACCTATCTCTATACTTCTACCTCTGTCTAAGCACATAGTTGCAGATCAGCTGGTGGAGTATATGGAAAAATACTCAGTCCAGTGCCCCCAGCAGCATGGATTCTGAAAGTGACATATCACGACCACAGCACTGCTAGAATTCACTGGTTTCATTCGCCAATTATTGGATCAAGGTAGATTGGTGGGTGCGGCCTTCATAGACCTCACAAAGGCCTTTGATACAGTGAACCACACTCTACTTCTCAAGCAACTGTCCTCAATTGACTTCTCTGTAGATACTGTGTAATGGTTCAAAAGCTATCTTGTAGGCCACTCCCAATGGGCGAAGATAGCTAATGTTACCTCTGACCATCAATGTGTCCACTCTAGAGTACTACAGGGCTCCATACTGGGTCCACTTCTCTTTAGCATCTTTCTTAATCTCCCTCACTCCTGTCACCAGCAGATGCTCCTCTATATGGATAATGTGATCATAGACACTAGCAGCACTGACCCTGAACCACTGGAACATCAGCTTCAACTCAGCTTTGAGGAAGTGGAGGACTGGTTCAGGGAAGACAAGCTGATTCTGAAGTACAAAAAAAATAAATTATGTTGTTCAATGGTGCTCACAGCAAATACAGATCCAGTGCCTTAACCATCAGGTACTATTCTGGCATCCCGCTTAAACAAATTCAACATTTCAAGTATCTAGGGGTAATGGTGGATAGCTCACTATCATAAGCCCAGCATGCTGAGAATGTTGCCAGGTCCGCCAGTATCAAAATAAGGTTACTCCATAGACATAAACGCAATCTAACACCTGAAGCCCTTAGAGTAGCTATCTATAGCTCCATAGTATCCATTGTTGACTATGGTCTGGTTATCTATGGCTCAGCTTCCACCACTACCTTCTGCAGAATATCAGTGGCACTCAATAAAGCATGCCAACTTCTCACTGGAGCAGCACATCTTACCCACACATGTGAACTGTATGCACAAACAGGTTGGCCCCAGTTAAATGGGAGGATTCACTATCAAACCTGCTTGCTAACTAAAAAAGCACTTCTCGGGCTCCTGCCTTCTGGTGTTACAAACTTACTCAACTCTTCTTGCAGCTCCCAGCACACACATAGCTCACTCAACCAACTCTTCTCTGTCCCAAGATGCCGGACTACACAAGGGCAATGATCATCTACATACAGAGCACCACTAAAGTTAAATGCACTGCCCAGTGATATCTCTTTCTTACCAAAACTGAGACCATTTAAAAGCACTGTTCGTCAGCATCTTACAGCTAACAGTTCCTGTGACTGTTTCAACTGATACGGCATAACCTCAACAGTATTGACACATCCTTGTATACCTACTTCTCCCCCTTTCTCTGCAAATGACCGCTTTCACCCTGACCGCTCTGCCCTATTTCCTGCCTCCTTCCCCGATCCTTCTTTTACCTTACCCCTCTCACCCTCCACCTTCTTTCCACTGTTTATCTTCACTTACCTTAACTTTTGTTCACCCAAATCTACCTATACCTATTTGACAAAGCACCTTGGCCTGCCTCTTTTATTAGCTTATTTTTGATTCCCCCTACCGATTCATAGTTTTAATTTTAGTTGCAATGTTAATGTCATTTTAAATACTTTCTTGTCAAACTTTTATGTAATACTTGCCTTTGTATGTCTGTCACCCTTCCCACTAACATGGAACCTTTGTAAAAGAGGCTGGCCCGGCGGTGCTGAGGGTTGAGGTGCTGGACGCCACACCTTGTGCCACACCGGCGACCTGGGTTCGGGAATGAACTCGTGTTGCTGGGGGTCGGCAGGGGAGGGAGAGGATTGAGCATCCGGAGGACAGCTCTCCTCTTCCAGGAGGGACAGGGGTCCCAGTTTGGTGCTCAGCTGGCCTCTGGTGGAAGCCAGAGATACAGCAAGCACTGACAATGTAGAGAAGGGGTGGGGACTCTGGGAGTGGTAGACATCGGTACCATGCCTTGACGTCAGGGCGCTAGCCACTCCCCAGAAACAGGGGAAAAATGCCATTCGGCTCTGGCGGAGATGGAGCACTGGAGCTTGCCCTCGATTTGCATCTGCCCTCCTGGCACCCGACCGACCAATGCTACAGACTGCTCGGGGTGTTGAGGCCCACCGCGTCCCTGCCCGAGGGATAATCCAAGGCTACATGGGTGACAGAGGACTGACCAGGTAGGGCAGATCGCAGAGGGATGACTCCTTGGTGCTCCCGAGGAGACCAGAGCTGAGGGTGGGGAGAGGAGGAATAAATATGAAAATAATTTAAAAAAAAAAGAACCTTTGTAAAAGAGCTGTTATGTGCTCAAAGGTATTGTAATCCGACAATAAATAAATACATAAATACATTTTTTGCTGTGTAACCCCTTGTTCCCAGGGGCTCCTAGACTCCCAGTTAGAATCAGTGGTAGGCAGGGAAGGCAGCTAGTGAAATGCCAGTTAAATGGGTTTCACTCTGTCACTCTGTTCTCAGTCTCAGCTGAGCTCTGGAGGGATGATGTCATTTAGAACTGTCACAGCAGCATAAGCCACACTGGCCGGCAGCTACTAGGGAGTGAGTTAGAATATTCATGGCAGAGTGATCTAGAGTCTAGTGGAGGAGGCTGCAGTGTTAGGCAGCTCCTCAGTCAGCTCTGTCAGAGAGTGACCAGTTTGTTTTCTTTTAGCTTTCACCAGTGTGTGAAAACTGTTCCAGCTTTTCAGAAGTGCTGGAGACCTGTATCAGAGGGTTTCCCCCGGTGCCCCATCTCAGGAGTGATGGGGTGAACTCCAGGATTCAGGTGCAATCCCCTGGTCCTTTCTGGACTTTTGAAGCTGCCTTGTGACAACTGCTTTGTGAGTACATTGTTGTTTTTTTGTGTAAACCCAGGAATACCTGCAATTCCTGTATGGTGATTTCTCTGACAAAGGGACCCTGTCACCTGAGATTTTCTCTGTAAAAGTGTCTGCCTACATTTCGGGTCCAGTATGTGACCATCCATGTACAGAACTTTTAACTTCTGACACCTCTTAGGTGGGTGTAATAATATGTGAAGTGTGATATACATTTCAGACAACATCTACAGTTTTCTACAGTTGTGTGGTATTATTAACCAGATGAATGGCTGAGTATAAGCTTGGAAACTAAAGGTGGGAGATCCCCCCCATCTGGAGAAACCAGTTTACCTCTACGGGTTCTGAAGGGCACCTGTTTCTTTTCTTCATTGCAATTGGCCAATGCCTGAGAAAAGTGTTTACCCCTTGATGTGGGTTGTTTTCATTCATTTTACCCCAGCATAGTGGGTTCTGAAAGTTCTGGGCCTGTATGTGCCCTTTTGTAGTCATGTGTACCAATCAATCAAAATCTTTATTTAACCAGGTGATTACCATTGAGCAATGCTAATTTTCGAGGTGGACCTGGATTTTCAGTACAAACAAAATACAAAAACTTTTCAAGGATGTTGCTGGGTTTTCAGTACAAACAAAATACAAAAACATTTTCACAGATGTACAGTAAGTAAACAGTAGGACAATATGCACCAGTTACAATAAATATAATGAGGAAGCAGTGGGATATATTACAATAATATATGTATAAATATAGTCAAGGGGTGCAACAGTTATGTGCAGGCACAATTATACATTTATACAGTATATATAGTGCACCAATGATAAGGGTCAGTACTACAAAGCTAGCTTAGGAGAAAAACTTTAGGAGAAAAGGATACAGAAGGAATAATGATACCAGACAGACCACCAGAATCAGAGAAATCAGTGATGGAGGAAGAACGGTAGTGGTACGGCATACAGGGTAATGATTTAGAGGACGCCACAAATGCTAAGGTTATATGATTCAGTCCAGAGAGACTCAGGGTGCATAAAGGCGGTTTAAAAGATCTTGAGTCAAAGAAAACAGGTATAAGATTCCTTATTATGGCACAGGTATAGTAATTTGAAAGCTGCTAAGCTGATAGGGTGAGTTAGTTTCAATATTTTTTGCAGGTTGTTCCACTTTTGAGTTAACACGTAGCTTATGGCGGCCCTGCCAAACCGTGATTTAGCTTTGTACACTGACAAGGAAATGTAGGAGGTACTTCTCAGAACATACCTGCCAAGTGTGCATAACGGTAGTCAGAGATATAATGGGGCAGATTTTTTATAATAGCTTTATAGGTCCAAGTTGCCGCATTTCTCTGTCTTCTGTAACTAAGGGATGACCAACCCACTGCAGTGTACATGGAACAGTGATGATAAGTGGAGTAAGGGAGTCCTGTGATAAACCTCAAAGCACGATGATTAAGCATATCAAGTTTGGCTAATGCACTGACCGGACCCTGGCTATATAAAAAGACTGCATAATCTAGTAAGGAAAGAAAGGTAGTTTGGACCAGTCTCAGCTTGGCGTCTCTTGTGAGAAGATTACTGATCCTAAAGAAAAGACCAAGTCTCTGTCTAAGCTCCTTTGTCAGCTCTTCTATATGGTCAGTGAAGGAAAGTCTATGGTCTAACCAGACCCCCAGATATTTGAACTTTGCTATGTATTCCAGCTGTTCCCCTTCATCCTGTGAGAAATGGGAAATGTACCAGTACCTGGCTGGATATGTCAATTTCCAGTAGGAACCACTGTGTTCACCAGTGTGTTTTCTTCATCCTATGCTAAATGGGAATTCAGAAATGTCTGTACCCTACACTACCAGTGTGTGTAGCCCTATGAGTGTCCATCTTCGCTTTGTGATTATTCCTACTTTGTTATGTGAATAAAAACCACACTATAGAATCCCAACCTGGTTTGGACAGTAATGTTATTGCTTCCTTGTATCTGGAATTACTTGGGTGCACCTGTCTAGAAGTGCAAACCTAGCATAGCCCTCAGCAAACATTTTTTCCCAGGGACCCAGGTTGTTGGCCATGGCAATTGGTCCCTACCAGGTGTGTGCCAGGTAGTTGCCATACTTCGTTGGCTGTTTTGTATAACAGTCTAGTCCATGTTGTATATGATGGTTTTGGTGGGGTTTTTTTTAAACTTCTTTGCAAATGTAAAACCCCACCCCTCTCTTTACTCCCTAGATGTTTTGGTGAGAGAAGAAGCCCTACTAGTTAAACAAGGGGGCCAGTGGAGGGGTTACATAAATGGGGGCTCCTCCGACTATGTGTTTTGAACTGGGAGAAAACAAAATATAGTTTGCTTAGGTTATGGCTAGCGTTTTGTCTGTCTGGCAGATGGTAGCCCCAAACTGGAAGCTTTGCACAAAAGGATCTGCCTAGGATAGTGCCATCCGTATGTGCCACTGTGTGCCTGCTGTTCATGTGCTGCTGTGTGTAATGCCACTGTTTACCAAGGGACTGTAAAGCCAGAATGTGTATGTCCTTGTCCTGCATCTAGTAGAGCATTTACAAGACTTTAGGAAACAAAGAAACAATTGTGCCCTGAAAGTTTCATGTGCTTATTGTGTGAAATGGGGGAGTCGTGAAAGAAATAGCTAAGTTCTGAGCAAAGAAATGGTCAAAAATGGCACCACTGCCATGAAATTTCAGCCAACGAAAAAAGTTCAGTTTGCAGTTTAAATTTTGCCCTGTTCAATGATTGCCGTGGAGGAAGAGCATGAGGAAAGAGAGAGAGAGAGAGAAAGAGAGAGGCTCGTTTGCGTGGTGTCGAGTGATTGGTGTAACTGCAATCAGTCCCACCCCCTAGACAGCTTCAGTTCAGAGTGCAGCCCAGTATTTAGCTGGTTAGCCAGGAGAAAGCATCGAGGGGACAGTAAACCTTCTAATTCTCTAAATACAGACTTTTTGTGTTAAAGCTTGGGCTCAACCCGGTATCCGACCAACTGAGAAGAAAGTGTGGCGTAACAATCGGCAGGATCGCCAGCCCGTTTCATCCCAGAGGCCCTCCAGGATCGGCTTTAGGCTGACATTTTCCACCGGAGCAAGCCAGCTACTGACACAGTGAGTACCACTGAGCAAAACTGAGCTCAAACTGTGTGGTGATTTTAACAAAGCCAGCTGGATCTGTGTGTAAACGGTGTGATTGTTTTTGCAGAGAAGGACTGTGAAGTGAAATCAAGACAAGCAAGAATTCTAAGCGATAGACTGTGAGCATGAATTATGGATTAAGCAACAGCATAATTTTCTGAGCAAGTGAGAGACTACAAGTCGTATGAGAGGCTGCAACAAACAGGCAATCCTGTTCGTAGAAATACTGTGGCTTTTAGTGACTTTAAGCAAGTAAAACTGATTGAATGCTAATTGTAAAGTCCAGAAATCATATGAATGTGCTGAGAAATGTGAAAGTAGTGCAATCGTTACAGTTTGAGCAAATTATTAGTAGCAGAAAGTTGGATGTGCAGTTGCTTGAGTCAGAGGCAGATCTGTTGATGCATCAGGAGTGCTGCTGCCGCCATTACAAGGTGGGACAGTAATGTAAACACAGAAGCAGGGAGCCATTTTAAGAGACTGTTCCAAGTATCGTGAACTGTGTAGTAACAATTAACTTTAATATGTTTATTTACAGACATGGCTTTAGGAGCACCCCCCTATAGGGATCATGCCCAAGCTATTATAGCTGAAGAGGTTGCCAAGCTAAAGGAAATAGAGCAATGTTTCTATGGTGTCAGTTTGCCTTCTCATGTTGCAATTACCAACTATCCTGTGTGAGTATGCCTGATGTGCCTCAAGGCTAGAAGGGACATTTTCTTAATTCCTCACTGTTCGGGTTGCTTAGTGAAGTAGGTCTGTCCGAAGCATATAGAGTTTGTCTGGCTCCCACATGGACAAAAGTACAAAACCCTGTATGTAGCAGTATACAGCACCAGGTTGAACCTGTTGGGGGAGGCCCAGCAGAGTGTGGCCAAAAGGAAGAGAGTGTAGATTTACTGCAAGGGCAAATTCCTTGTGATGTTTCCACACCTGCGTCACAAATGGACAGTGCGGAGGAAGGATCCGTGGACCCATGGAGGGAGGGTCCTAGTCCTAGCCTAGTTGGGGAGGATGAAGTTCGAGAAACTTTAGAATGGCAGGTGTCTACCTCTGTGCCCAGTGAAGAGTGGACTGTCTCAGGAGTGAGGACAACTGCTCACTCCTGGGCCCAGGTTTTAAGTGAGGAAGAGGAGGAGGAAGACATGTGTCTTTCTGTTGAGGGTCCCAGTTAGTGGCCTCAAGCTCTTGCCTCGGAGGAACCAGAGATAGTCGGGGACAAGTTCTATCTTGCTTTAAGTATGCGGCACTGGCTGAACCAGGACTGGCCATCCCCAAGCTGTGCCAGTGGCTGTGTACTGGAGAAGAGAAGTAAGGAGGAGAGATTGGTTCATATGAGGGCTAATGCCATACATGGAATGTCCTTTCCTACCTTTCCTCGGAGAGTCTGGGAGGAGATTGAGCAAAACAGGAAAGTCTGGTTACTGGAGGAAGCAAGCAAGAATCTGCATTCAGGTGTGACCCCTTGTATCAGAAACAGAGTCATAAATGATAGACTAAAGTTTTGGAAATTGGGCAGGACATTGTTCATGGACATTGTACGATATGTGGACAAAGCAGGAAATGAAACTTTCTAGAACATCAGTTATGAACACCCAGATGGGGTCATAGTGCTTGCACCTGACCCAGAGTGGTACTACTCTTAATGGTTGCCACTCCCTGCGAATATGCCCATGCCTACCCTGAGGGAAGCAGAGCAGTGGTAGCAAAGTGTGTGCCATCCAGCAGTTGCCATACCTATATGTTCCGCCAGGCTGGTATTCCAGAATTCAAGATGCATCCAAGATTCATTAGACCCGTAGTGCACTTTTCTAGTTTCCACGCCTTGACCTCCAGATTACCTCATCCCAGCTGTTTCCTGATTCATCGCCTGGGATTCTGCATGACATCATCCCAACTGTTGGTTCCTGTTCCATGGTTTGATTTCCAAGATTTCATCTTCCCAGCAGTTTCCTGTTTCATCATCTGTTTTCCATAAGATATCCGCCCAGCTGTATCCGAACAATGCTGCCATGGAGGGAATCTTCGGCTGGAGAAGTAAGTGATTCCATTTGTTCGTTCTACAAGGGACTAGTAAGTCCAAGACTTTTTTACTATTTTCTAGCTGACTCTACATTACACATCCAATACCTGGCAGCCTACAAACTGCTAATTTGTCCATAAAAACTCTCCCCTTTGGGACTACAAGCTCTAAGAATTGTGCTTCAGTTGGCTACAGCCCAGGAGAGACTCTTCAAAGGACCTTGCCTTCGGACACCATTGCCTGTCATTAGTTGGGACTTTTAGGGCATTCCATCCCCCCAAAAGGTGTATTGTACATATATGTCAGAGATTTTCTACTGTGTTCTACAAAATATTTTTGGGATTCTCCAGTGTTTTGATGGAAGGGGATATGATACTGTGTCTTGCAGATTTGGGGTGCTTTGTTGTCTTTTCTCTTTCAAGTGTTCCTGATGAAGAAAAAAGAAAATACCAGAGGAGGATTAAAGGGACTCATCGGAGTTCCGCTGTGCTTTAAAGTGTTTTTAGAGCATTGTGTAGTTATTAACATGTATTAACCTTTTCTTCCACAGTATTTGTGGGGGGAGTGTGGGAGTGTAATGCTTTGTTATAGAGTTAATTCCCTTTTGTGTTTTTGGTTTGCAGGTGCCCTGGGCTAGGGGGAGGTTCCCCTCTGTTGGGTAGGTTTTTGGTTAGATAAGTTTTCCCTAAAGGGCTATGGGGATAGACAGACTGTGGTCCTGACCTGCAATAGGGGTCACCGTTCTGGTCTGTTGGGGCATGCTCTGGGCAGTTCTTCCAGAGCCACTGATTCTCCATAGTAAGACCTTAGAGTAGGGGCTGATGCCTCTGGGCACTTAGTGCTGTCTGCCTGTGCCTGGCACATGGTAGGGGAGAAGGTAGCGCTACCTACCTGTAGTCAACATGTAGGGTAGGATGGCCCAGTGCTGGGTAGGTAATGACTGGGGACTGTCATTTTTCTGACTAAGGGTGGATGTAACCCCTTTGTTCCCAGGGGTTACTAGAATCCCAGTTAGAATCAGTGGTAGGGAAGGCGGCTAGTGAAATGCCAGTTAAATGGGTTTCACTCTGTCACTCTGTTCTCAGTCTCAGCTGAGCTCTGGAGGGATGATGTCATTTAGAACTGTCACAGTATGCCACACTGGCCGGCAGCAGCTATGGAGTGAGTTAGAATGTTCATGACAGTGTGATCTAGAGTCTAGTGGAGGAGGCTGCAGTGTTAGGCAGCTCCTCAGTCAGCTCTGTCAGACAGCTACCTGTTTGTTTTCTTTTAGTTTTCACCAGTGTGTGACAACTGTTCCAGCTTTTCAGAAGTGCTGGAGACCTGTGCCAGAGGGTGCCCCCGGTGCCCCATTCCAGGAGAAATGGGGTGAACTCCAGGATTCAGGTGCAATCCCCAGGTCCTTTCTGGACTTTTGAAGCTGCCTTGTGACAACTGCTCTGTGAGTACCTTGTTGTTTTCTGGGTAAACCCAGGAGTACCTGCAATTCCTGTAAGGTGATTTCTCTGACAAAGGGACCCTGTCACCTGAGATTTTCTCTGTAAAAGTGGTTGCCTACATTTCGAGTCTAGTATGTGACAATTCACATACAGAACTTTTAACTTCTGACACCTCTTAGGTGGGTGTAATGATATGTTAAGTGTGATATACATTTGAGACATCTACAGTTTTCTACAGTTGTGTGGTGTTATTAACCAAATGAATGGCAGAGTATAAGCTTGGAAACAAAAGGTGGGAGGACCCCCCCATCTTGAGTAACCAATTTACCTCTATGGGTTCTGAAGGGCACCTATTTTTCTTCAGTGCAATTGACCAATGCCTGAGAAATGTGTTTACCCCTGGATGTGGGTAGTTTTCATTAAGTTTACCCCAGTACAGTGGGTTCTGAAAGTTCTGAGCCTGTATGTGCTCTTTTGTGGTCGTGTGTACCACCTTCATCCTGTGGGAAATGGCAAATGTACCAGTACCTGGCCAGATGTGCCAATTTCCAGTAGGAACTAATGTGTTTACCAGTGTGTGTTTTCTTCATCCTATGCGAAATGGGAATTCAGGAATGTCTGTACCTCAGTAATCTGCATTACCAGTGTGTGTGTAGCCCTACTGGGGTTTCATCTTCACTTTGTGATTATTCCTACTTTGTTACGTGAATAAAAGCCACACTCTAAAATCCCAACCTGGTTTGGACAGTAATGTTATTGCTTCCTTGTGTCTGGAGTTACTTGGGTGCCCCTGTCTAGAAGTGCGAACCTAGCATAGCCCTGAGCAAACATTTTCTCCCAGGGACCTGGGTTGTTGGCCATGGCAATTGGTCCCTACCAGGTGTGTGTCACGTAGTTGCCACACTTGATTGGCTGCTTTGTATAACAATCTAGTCCACCTTGTATATGGTGGCTTTGGTGTGTTTTTTTAAAACTTCTTTGCAAATGTAAACCCCCAGCCCTCTCTTTATCCCCAAGATGTTTTGGTGAGAGAAGCCCTACCTGTTAAACAAGGGGGGGCCGTGGGGGGCGGTTATAAAAGAGCTGTTATGTGCTCAAAGGTATGGTAATCCGACAATGAATAAATAAATACATAAATAAATATTTTCCTGTAAAGCAGGCAAATACCCAACATTAAAAGTAAAAAACAGAGGGTATAACCCACAAGCTCGCTTATAAAACCCACAAATTTAAAGGTTCGAAAATATTTTTGATGGTGTGAGCCTATTTTAAAAAATGTTATAATTTTTTGATACTTTTATAGTTTGTATTATATCAGGAAAAGGGGACCCTAATATCCATGTAAGTGCACCCCCCCGGCCTGTCCTGCCAACTGTCTCACTGCCCAGATGGGGCTTGGCATGGCCCAAGGCGACTCAAGTGTCTAGGGATATTTGATGGTCTGGCTTGCCAGCAGTCCCTTCCCCTGCAAAAAACACTGTTATAATGCAAAGCATCTCTTGGTTTACCTCTGATACAGAAACAATCACACTAACACAATAAAAGATCACTCTTTATACCAGATATATAGTTTATAAGTGGTCCTTGGAGGATTGGAGTTCAAAAATAGTTAAGTTTGTGCATCTCTTATTTCATTGCTAAGCACATTTTGGGGTTGGTGCCCTGCATCACAACTGATTACACTTTGGTCCCTTTTCATTTAGGTGCTATTGGTAACCTGGCATGCATATTGGGGTTTTATGTGAGACTCTCCTGTCCTTTACTGTTACCTTGGTGCTATGATGCACCACTTTTACTGATATGGGAACTGAAATTATCCCATATGGATATCTGATCGGATACTATACCTACCTCAGGTTCTAGTAACCCCTTAGTGGGACAGGTATGCCACCCTGAACAAGCCTTGGCCCATTCCTGAATAAAGGAGGAAGCATTCACTTTAAGTCTGGAAGTTACCTCTAATGGATCTCTAGCTGTTACCTCTTCCAAACCCTACTGCTGTCGTTCTGTGCCCAGCATGTCCAAGCATCAGCTTTGGTCTCGTTACTTCACATGGCATCTTCAGGGAACCCTCCAGGCCCAAAAGCCATTGATGCACACCCCTTGAGGGGCTGCCCACCAAGGATCCCGCTACTGCCTTGTGAGCAGTCACCCAGCCATCTGTACCTCCACTACTTCCTACTTAGCTCCACTGCCTGCCCAGAGGCTTACAGGCCCAAGAACTGAACTGCCAGCAATCTTCAGAGAAACTCAAGGGTGCAGCTTTTGACTGCTATGTCCACCATCCCTCCAGAGGGTGTCTAAATCCAATCCAGCCCTGCACACCCATGGCTATTAGATCCCTCTCAGATTCTCTGTGAGGATTTCAATTACCAGCACAAAAACCCTTCTACCCCCCCCCCCAATTATTATGGGCAGGAAAAGCCCATAAAAGGGTACTGTGCTACTCTGACCCCAGCATACTTCCACTGAGCCAGGGCCGGCAGTCTTACTCTGATTCCCAACTGTGCCCTGGAACCAAACCGAATCCAATGGCACACCACCCTTGGTGCCCTGCCACTGAGCCAAGGTGGGTAGAACCCTTCGGTACACCCAGAACTTCAACCTGCACACCCACACTGGTACAGACACTGCCTATTCCCTCAAAGACTGCTAAAGGCCCTTTTCCGACTCCAAATCCAATGAAAACTGCTTGCTTCCAGCCCAAACCTGCCATTTATACCTGTGCTGCTAAGCTCTGCGCCACCATTCTGAAGGGCAAAGCGATTGGTGCTCTAGCATCTTGTGCTTTGATGGACATATTAGTAATGACCCGCATCTTTCTGGGAAAGGGTTGTTACTGAAATGTATTTATTTATTGAAATTTGTTAACCAGGTAAGAAAAATAATGTAGCAAACAGGTCCCAGAATCCCCAGGCAATGTCAGAAGAAATGTCTTTGGCATGTTATTGCCCTGAGGATACTCCAAAGTGAAATGGCACAGGCAGAGCCTTAAACACTGCCCCACTCACTGAATGATGGGCTGAGGAACAATCTCAAATCATAATCCCCAGCCATCGCAGGCCCACCTAGGAAAATGTCCCTTATCTTCAATAAAAAGTAATTAAAAACAATGTCACATTCAAAGCAGCAGGTAATCTGGAGTTATGTCTCTGTCCCTCAGGAATTAGTGAGGCTTGATACCCAAGGTCTCCTCTTCCGCCTGACCTTCAGGTGGTTGCAGTTGTTCTGCAGACAGAAGTGATGTCATCATGAATCAGGATGCTAAGAGCAGAGGTGGCATCTGGCATGGTGCGGTCATCTGGGTGATGATAGTGCTCTCATTATGGTAGTGGAAGATGGACGATGCCACCAGGAAGCTGTATGGTCATCTGAGTTGTTGAAAAAAGTAAGGTCCTCTGGGAAGTAGATGATAAAGTTGTCATGGAACTAGAGATTTTAGATGATGAAGCTAGTGTGCACAATCATATTTTCAAATTGTTACAAGCCTCCATTCTGTAATGGGAGTTAAGCATAGTAAAGGAGGCTGGTGGATCACTCCTTATATGAGGACAGGTCATCAGCCACGTGATGGTAAACTCTGCAGTAGAGTTGTCTAGTCATCTGTAGTACCTGCTTCTACTATCTTGGCTTAGAGGATCTCAGATCTAGAAGTGGGTTGCCATCTGGGAACAAGTAACCATCAAACAGTGTGATTCACGTTAAACTGAGCTACAGAGTCAAACCATACAAAAGTGAGGGTATTGGACTTCAGGAGGGCTGACTTTGGCAAGACGGGAGAGTGCCTCAGAAAAGCACTAGCAAACAGGCTAGAAGGAGGTGTAGAACAACAATGGGGAATCATCCAAACTGCCATCAGAGGCAACAAGCCTTTCTGTGAAGCAAATAAACAAATCAAAATGAAAGAAAAAGCCATTATGGTTCTCAAAAGAGGTGGCTGTGAACGTCAGGAAGAAAAAAGATAGCATTCCGGACGTATATGGAAACACAGAAGGAGCAGGAAAGAGAGCTGTACCAGTTAAGGCAGAAGGAAGCAGGGAGGGAAGTCAGAATAGCAAAGGCCCAAACTAAGGAAAAGATAGCCAACTTGGTTAAGAAGGGGGATAAAACTTTTTATATGTACATCAACAGTGTAAAAAAGACAAAGGAGGGATAGTGAGGCTGAATAGAATGAACGGTGGGTGGGCAGAGGGGGACAGTGAAAAAGCAGGGATACTGAATGAATATTTCTGCTCAGTATTCACAAAAGAGGAGGGGGAAGTGCCTAATCCAATTAACAGAAGCACTCTTGATAGGGGGGTCGATCCCAGTCCTTTCACAGAAGAAAGGGTTCTGCAAGAACTCCTAAAACTGAAGGTGGACAAAGCAATGGGGCCTGATGGAATTCACCCCAGAATTCTAAAAGAATTAAGGGGGAAACTAGTGAAACCACTGGCTACTCTTTTTAATAAATCATGGGAGGATGGTGTGGTACCCGACGACTGGAGGAAGGCAGATGTGATTTCCCTTCACAAAAGTGGGACCAAGACAGAGGCAGGAAACTACAGACCTGTCAGTCTGACCTCTGTGGTAGGGAAAGTGATGGAGTCACTTCTGAAGGAAAGAATAGTTGAGTACCTAGAGGCCAGTGGGGCACAGGACCCAAGGCAGCATGGGTTCACAGTGGGAAGGTTAAGTCAGATGAATCTAATAGATTTCTTTGACTGGGTGACCAACGTAGTAGACCAGGGAGGGGCTGTGGACATGGCCTACCTAGACTTTAGCAAGGCATTTGACACAGTCCCACCCAAAAGATTAATAGTCAAATTAACCAGCCTGGGAGTGGGTCCCAGGGTGGTAGCCTGGGTAAAACATTGGCTGGACAACAGGACACAGAAGGTAATTGTAAATGGAGTCCACAATGAAGAAAGAGGGGTTACTATTGGGGTACCGCAGGGTTCAGTATTGGGTCCAGTCCTTTTTAATGTCTTCATAAGTGACATTGCAGAGGGACTGGAAGGAAAAAGTATGCCTCTTTGCAGATGACACAAAGATCTGCAACAGGGTTGATACACAAGGAGGTGTGGAAAGCATGAGAAGAGGACTTGGCAAGGTTGGAGGAATGGTCAGAGTATGGCACTAGGATTCAATGCAAAGAAGTGCACTAATGCACCTGGGAAACAAGAACCCAGGGAAGAATACACAATGGAGGGAGGTAGTAACAACAACAAAAAGGAAAGAGACCTGGGGTAATCATATCAGATGACCTTAAGGTTAGCAAGCAATGTGGAGAAGGCAGTAGGGAGGGCTGGGTGTATACTGGGATGCATAGGAGAGGCATCAGCAACAGAAAACAGGAAGTTGTTATTCCTCTGTACAGACAGTTGGTGAGACCCATCTGGAGTACTGTGTCCAGTTCTGGAGAACCCATCTCTGCAAGGACATAGACAGGATAAAGGCAGTCCAGAGGAGGGCAATTAAAATGGTACAGGGTCTGCAAGAGAAGCCATATGAGGAGAGACTAAAGGAGCTTAATATGTATACCCTTGAGGAAAAAAGGAGAAGGGGACATGATAGAAACTTTAAGTACCTCAGTGGAATCAACAAAGTTCAAGAGGGTAGCATCTTTCAGAAAAAGAGATGTGCAAGAACAAGGGGACACAATTTAAAGATGGGGGGGGCAGTTCAGGGGCAATGTGAGGAAATATTATTTCACAGAGAGGGTAGTGGATGCATGGAACAGCCTTCCTGAGGAGGTTGAGGGGTCTAAAACTGTGGGAGAATTCAAGAATGCATGGGACAGACATAAAGTAATTCTTGTGGGGGGTAGGAAGAAATAAGCTGTTGGTTAACTAGGATCTGCGGCCTATCCTGTAGGATGGGAAATGGGCAGACTAGATGGGCCAAGCGGTCCTTATCTAACGTCAAAGTCTATGTTTCTATGTTCTATGTCTATGGACACTGCCAGGTACAAACCCTATGGCGTGGCTCAGTTGGTAGCACATCTGCCTCTGGGCCAGAATGTCATGGGTTCTTGTTCAACTTCCAGATTGGGCTCATACTACAAAAATGCTGCACCCCAGTGCAACAGTAAAGGGGTTGCTGTACTGTCAAAGTGTGCTGACTGTTCTTCAGATGAGATGTTAAAGCGAGGTCCCGTCTACCCATCTCTGTTGCTGTCCTGGTGAGCGTCCAGGTGAAAGTCAAAGAACCTGGCCAAAGAACTTTTTTCACAAGGGGATTTCTCCAGTATCTTGTTCAGCATTCCCCTTCCCATAAAACTGGTTCATGCAGTTGTCCAAGGCTGTGTGTGGGTGTTGATATTCAAAATGGGTGCCACTACACACTCTGTCACTTCACTATCTGTCCCTCATTGCTTGTAAAGTGCTTTTTGCTGTTTCTTCTTCTATTGTGTCAAAATGTGGAAGGGGTTTGGCTGTTCCCCACATTTTATCCATTCTTCCTGTTGTGCACTCTTCAAGAGGGATGCATCCATCCAGACCCTCTGGCTGGTCTCCAGCTACTGGCCCAAGCCTTATCCTCTACGCACACTTTCACCCTATATAAGAAGTTTCTGCAGAAGTTTAAATTGCAGTTAATCACACACACTTTTTCTTTTTGAAATTATTCTTTCTCTCTTCCCCTTGCCTGCCACTTCTGACCCTTCAGGTGAGACAAGTGGACAACCCACTGCTTAGAACCCTACCCAGACAGACCCTCAAGCCCCACGGAGTCGTGGTTTACCCCAGGGTGGGGACGAGGCAGGGGCCGTAACACCCCAATACTTACATTTCGTCGGCTGAGGGCTGCTGGGCGGGTTCTGGCACATTGTGGGCATGGCCTCGGTCCCCCCATCTTCCCGGCTGTGGCAGGCATTTTCCATGCTTTTTTTTTTCTCCCTCCCCGAACAGCGAGTGGCGCCTGACATCAAGGCACTAACGCCAACGTCCTTGCTGCTCATTGGCCACCCTCCTGAGTTGGAGCTACAATTCCTCGAGCCTCTGCTCAGGGTCATGCAAGTGTCGGGCATCGGCCAAATCCCTCCCAGGAGATGGCGAGCTGTCGTTGGACGCTCAAGCCTTGCCCTCGCCAACCTAATCGACAACCCAAGTCCTCTGTCAACCCAGGTTGCCGGCGTGGAGCGAGGTGTGGCGTCCAGCGCCTCAACCCCCAGCGCCACCAGGCCAGCCAATTATTGCACACATTTTTTTTCTGGCTATCTCACTAGCACAGACTCCTCCTTGCCCCCTTCTTCTTACGCTGCAGTTCAAGCATCGCATTCTGCTCTCTGACCCCTCTTACATGCACTGCTACCTGCCAGCTACTTGACTTCCACACAAAGATTTTTACATTTATTTTTCAGAATTTATTAACAGACTGGGAATGTTGCACAGTCTATCGCACCAGCACTAGCAGAGTCCCTTTTCAGCTTGAGGTTCACACTCTCTTTTACATTTCATGCTTTGAAACATGTAGATTGGTTTTGATGTGTTACCTTCACAGATTACTATGCAGTACCATGGTGCTGACTGCACCATCGCAACGGTCCAAGCTCCTACCCACCAAGATTTCAATTTTTCACTCCGGTGGCCACCCCCATGCTTACTAGTATGACTTTGAATGGTGGGACTGATTTTTTTTCACATGCAGAACTGATGCAGCAGTGTCTTCCTCCACAGGGTTTGATGCAGTGCTGAACACATCATCATCCCCTTCATCGTCCTCAGTACTGTCTCCCAGGTCTGGCTGCCCACTTGCACATCTTGGGTTGCCAGTATGACAGCACAAGCAGGGCTGATGTATAAACTTTCCAAAATCATTTTTTGAGCAAGTGTGATGATCTCCTACACTTTAATTTCACATTTTGTTCACGTCTCACAGATACTATTTCCCAACTCTTCACCCCATTCTTTACTCTGTGTGAGTTGCTACAGAGCAAAAACTCACATAAAAATGTACCAGTGACTTTTAGAAAAAAAAAATAAGCAATGTTTTGTGGGTGGAACAAACATGCAGTTAGGTCCATCAGCTGTAGGCATACCACTCAACTGTCCCTGATTTTCAGGCATGTTACTAATCTTGGCTCAAAAATATCATTGGAGCCTTTGAAATTTGGCATTTTTACAATTGAAAAAAAGGAATTTGAAACATATAATATCGCTAGACATTGTAAGTCTTTTTCTCCCTCAAAAATGCATTTCACACTAAGCTTGACAACATATCTACTTGATCTGATATTTTGTAAGCTGTATCCCTGATTCTGGTCAGTTACATAGAAACACAGAAGTGTGACAGTAGAAAAGGACCAAGAGACCCACCTAGTCTGCACATTTGTCTAGATATCTGCTAGGACATGCTCCCTCCCCAAGCCCCAACACGTCTGTTCAATGCCATTTTGAAGCCTTCCACTGTTGCTTCTCCAACCAACTCCTCCAGGAGCCTATTCTACTTATCCACCACCCTCTCTGTGAAATAGTACTTCCTAATGTTACCCTTGAACTGTGCCCCCCCAATCTGTAACCCATGCCCCCTCGTCCTCTGATTCTCTTTCAGCTGGAAGATGCTTTCCACTGGCACCTAGTTTATACCCTTAAGGTACTTGAAGGTCTCAATCATGTTCCCCCTCTGTTCCAGGGAGTAGATGTTCAATTCTCTCAACCTTTCCTCACAGGACAGGTGGCTGAGCCCCTTTACCATCTTTATTACCCTACTCTGAACTCATTCCAGCCGCCCCATATCCTTTTTGAGGTATGGTCTCCAAGACTGGACTCCATACTACAAATGTGGTCTAACTAGATGGGTGTACAAGGGTACTATGACCTCCCTTTTTCTACTGGTAATCCCCCTTCTGATACAGCCCAGCATTCTGCTGCTCCTAGCCACTGCTCCCTCGCAATGCTTTTCCATCTTCAGGTCCCTTGATATAGGGATGCCTAGGTCCCATTCCTGTTCTATTACCTCCAGGTCTCTGCCCCCATACAGTACCCTGCCCTCTGGTTCCTGTATCCAAGATGCATGATCTTACACTTGCCCGTGTTGAATGAAAGCTGCCACCTCTTTGACCATGCCTCCAGCCTCCCCAAATCTCTTTGCATTCTTTCTACCCCTTCTGGAATGTCCACCTTATTGCAGACTTTAATACTGTCTACAAACAGACTCACCCCGGCCCTCCACGATGTCCCCATAACTAGACTGAACAGCAGGGACCCTAACACCAACCCCTGAGGGACCCCGCTTGTGACCATGCCCTCTCCAGATTCTGCCCCATCTATAATGACCCTTCCTGTCCCCCAGCCAGATTCCTATCCACTGAACCACCTTCATCCCCAGCCCCATGCATGACAGCTTATACAGCAATCTCCTGTGTGGCACAGAGTCAAATGCCTTCTTGAAATCCAGATAAGTGACATCTACTGCCCTCCACTGATCCAGTTCCTTTGTGACCACTTCAAAAAATGCTATCAAGTTTCTTTGACAGGATGTACCCCTGGTAAAGCCATGTTGCCTTGGATTCATCAGGCCGCTTGCTTCTAGGTAACTGATGATCCTGACTTTCATTAGTTTCTCCATAAGCTTGTCCAACACCGATGCCAAGCTCACGGGCCTGTTATTTCCCACCTCCTCCTTATGCAGAAGGACCACATTTTCCTGCCTCCGGTACTACTCCAGGGACCTGTTGAAGAGTACAGTCAACAAGGGTGCTGCCAGTATATCTTTACGTTCCTTCAACACCCTTGGGCGCACCCTATCAGTTGTCCCTGATTAAGTCACAGGGTATCAAAATTGCGCAGGCTGAATTGGCCAATGGTCTTTTTCTCCATTGTTGGTTCTATGATTTTTAAGCTGCCAGATTTGCAAGACAGCAGTTTGAAATGTATTGTTGCTACATACTGTCCAGTCTTAGGTTTTCAGATAACGTCACTCTTTGAAAAACAATGTCTCATGAACTGTGAAAAACGGAACATGCCAATAAGAAGACAACTGGCGTCTCAGGTTATGTCATTATGGTAATGTCACCATCTGAATAATTAAACACTGGGTGGAGGAACAGTTAGAATTGCAAAACACAGCAAAGTGAAAGTTTTAAATGAACCCCATTCCCTCCTCAAGACGCTAGTCAAAAGTATTTACACTATCTATATAAAGCAAAAAAGTAGCCTAAAAACGTTCAAGTCCGTACGCAAGACTCAACTGAGACAGCCCGCGGCCCACATCCCCCATCAACACCTGCGGCTGCGGCTGCAGCTGAGGGGGAGCTGCCGCACGTACCCTGACCCCGCGTCGCGCAGTGCATTTGCTCCGCCCCGCTCCTCTTCGAACGGCGGACTGTGAATTGCTTGCAGATTTCAGCGTGGCTCGGAGTGCAGAAAGTGATGGTGAGTATCGCTCGGGTCTTTTCGTGCAGGCACCGCTCCTAGCACGTAGAATTCATGATGCGCTCAGTGGTGTTCTCGCACATGTGCCAGGCTCGAGTCAATAGAGCTGTACCTGCTTTTCTGAGATAGCAGGGGTATCTCAGACACACGGACACAGGCACCCATGTTTAGATTACTTAGTTTTACTTGTTGCTAAAGGTGCAGATGTTGTGCACCGGAAGGCTATTCGGGACAGGATTCGCGAAATATTGCAAGGCGGGTTGCCACTGCACACTGGATATACTCATTAATTCTCAGAGCATTTAAGAGGCCAGGGATAACTCCTCCAGTGTCTCTTCTAGTTATGAGTTCCGAGAGCTGCTTCCATAGGGCAGGCGTGACGAGCATAATCTCTTAACCTTTTATCCATCCCTCGAGTTTGGCATATTGGCCTATAAAGTGTGGGACAAAAAGACAAATATGGAACAGAGAGCAGTTCATCAGATGTTTGAGAGAGGAGCTTAGATCACAGGAAATGTCTGCTTTTTATTTCAAAGTTGTTTGTTAATTTAGCAGCACTTTTTTTCACATTAATTTGAATGCGTGCATTAAAAATCATAGCATACATTGAGGGACAGCAAACTCGTGTGAGACTGGTGTGATGTAAAATGGTGAACTGTTCCTTGTAATGGGCGCAGTTGAGAGGGGTGTGCGTTATGAAAACTGGATAACGAGTTGGGACGTAAAGTTGTCCGATTCGCCGTGAATTTGGGCATGTCGTGCAGTTTACTGTTAGCATGAAATTGCATACATAAGTAAGGGCAGTGCTCCAGATAAAGTGAGTAGTAGTACTGTCCTATTTTATTCCCCAAATTTTAAGAAGTACTCTTTACATTTTTATGAGTACTGATACTCATTCTAACCTTTGAAAATGCTCCATAGAGATTTCAAAAGGTGCTGGAAATTTAAAGTACTTTTACTCATCAGAGTTATACTTTACTCAACTAGTGTCAAAAATGGCGAGTACGCTGCCATTTATTTATATTGTGTTAACCGTTTAAGTACACTGGTGACACAGGGACACTGTTTTCAGGAACACCTTGGACACCAATAAGGTACAGATACAAACATTTGCAATACATTTAAAGTTTACAGAGGAAAACTATACCATATAGGAAGCCATAATTTACACATGGCTAACTAGCATGGAGTGAACAGGAGAAAACAAGTAGTCAGGCTGCGGCCCCATTAGCTGAAAGAGGTACAGACGTTCCGTTCTTCATTTATTATTTTATCACGATGGGCCACCATCTTATATATTTTTTACCACCACCCTATATTTCTTGCCACCATCCTTGATACTTTTGAGTATCTCCTAATTTTTTTGTTAATAAAATCATCTAAAATTCTCTCTTGCCACCATCCTTTATTGCACTACTACACCTGTTTTCATACCAGTGTTGTATACCTTGCTTAAAAACCACTTATGCATGTTCATAATGTATACAGGTGCTCCAAGGAATAATGCACCATTGGCCCTGATCACCACAGCCACCACCCTGTATTCTCAGGCAGTGGTGAACCCTGTAATGCTAGTGATATCTGGAGCACTGAGTAGGGGGATAACAAATGATGAGGGGTGGGTTATGTACTGCATGCAATAAGACACAGGGTGTGTTAATATAAATTTCAATATACAGTATTCTGTTAATATAATGGCGGAATTGCAAGTGTACTAAAAAAAAAAAAAAAAGGAATAGGCAGGTTGCTTGTGTTTGTGTTCCGTCGGCTCTGTATTTTTACCACTGCTGGTGTGGGTAAAATCTGAAACTGAGGTGGAATGGTTGCCCTGACCAAGGAAAACTCCCCTCGCTTGCCAGAATGTCTGCCTGGGCTTTCAGAATGATTTGCACCTACCAGAATGATAACTCACTTACTAGCTGCTGAAATTGGCCACCCAGTGGGCAGTATGCCCACTCTGGAACCAGAAATGGCCACCCTGTGTGCTGCAAAACCTACTGTGGAGCAGGAGGATGGAAGGACCATCCTATGTGCTGGAATGCACACTTAAAGGACAGACTGCCCACCCAGGGTTCTGAATGGCCAGTGCAGGATGTCTACTGTATGTGCCAGAATGCCCAGCTGGGGACAGGAATGTCCACCCTTTATGCTAGAATGCCCACCCTCTGTGCCCAGCTTAGGGCTGGAATTACCACCATCTGTTCCTGAATGACTACCATAGGACCAGAATGCCCACCTTTTGTGCTGGAATGCATACTCTAATGACCAGAATAGCTACCCTGGGGCAGGAGTGCCCACTCTTTGTGCAAGATGAACTGTTTCAGATTTCCTCCATTCTGCCAGAATGTCCATCATGTGTGCTGGAATGTCCACTCCTGGAGGCTGGAATGTCTGCATTGGGCACCAGAATGTCCACCCTGGTGTGTATGGAGCACACCAAAGGGCAAGAGTGCCAACTTTTGCACCAGAATTGTCACCCGGTGGCCAGAATGTCCAGTCTAATGGCTGGCATGCCCATCCTGTGTGCCAGAATACCCACATCGGGGCTGAAATTATCACTCTGTGAAGGAATGCTCACTTTAGGGCTAGAATGCCCACCCTAGAACTGGAATGATCACCTTCTGTGTAGTTCCATTTTAGGGCTGGAATGACTACCCTAGGATCGGAGTGCCCACACTCTGTGCCTCAATGCCTACCTCATAGAATGCTAACTCTAGGGCTGAAATGCCCATCTGTGTTGGAAAGTCCACCCTAGGGGCTGGAATGCCCATCTGAGCATCCAGAATGCCCACCTCAGAGCTGGAATGTTCTCCCTTTGTGCCAGATGCACACAGACTTGGTGCCAGCATGTTCTCACCCTGGGACAGTAATGCCCCACTCTGTGCCAGAATGCCTATCCTGGGGCAGGAATGCCCACTCTGTCTGCTGAAATACCCACTTGGGGGCAGGGAGTCCAACGCTGATGTATACTGAGCCTACAGAAATGCCAGAATGCTCACTCTTGTGGTTGAAATGCTCATACTTTGTTCCTGATCAGTTGCCGATAAGGTACAGAGTCAAAAGTCCTGTTTAAGTTCAAATACAGGACATTTTTTATTTTAGCTTTTGGTTACCGGGTAAGTACACTAGACAAGTATTATGCCTATTTTCAGGAACTACCCGGAAGAGTACAACATACAACATAGGGATACAGACAATTTTTTTTTTTTTTACAGTAGAGAGTAAGTACAGTGTGACCACATATAGGAAAATAGTACCATAGTCCGGGGGTATGGACAGTCATAATACAACTTATAACTATTTAGGTTAAAGTACCCCCGGGGTGAGTAGGACACCAACAGATTCCAACAAAAGCCATAGACATCAACTGCTTATACCCTCTTCACTGTCTTGGTCCCCCTCCCCAGTCGAAAAAGTTAGTCAGATTAGGCTGGCAGGACCTTCCCTACACAACCCATGTTGCCTCTTGTCTGCAGCCTGTTTTCCTCGAGAAAGCCCACCAGTCTGTACTTCAGGATAGTCTTCATCAGTTTCCCCACTGTTGAGGTCAGACTGACTGGGTTGTAATACCTTAGTTCATTCCTTGGACCACTTTAATGGAGAGGCACCACATGTGCAGTTCTCCAGTCCCGTGGCACACTCCTGGACTCCAGAAAGGTGTTATACAGATCTACCAGGGGCCCTGCCAGCTCCCTTTGGACCCTTGGGTGCACTCCATCTGGTCTTGGGGATTTGTCTACCTTCAGGGCCTTTTAGCACCCTGTGTACCTCTGGTACGCCATCAAAGACACCTCCCTTCTGCACTGAACTCTTTTGCTCCCTTGTGGCACTGGTCCATCCTCTCCAGCGAAAACAGAGCAGAAGTACTTGTTGAGCACCTCCACTTTCTCTTCACACTATTCTCCCAGGGTACTCTATCTGGAAATTCGGGCCGGGATGGGCTTCGCCCAGGAGCTGGATGAGGGCGGCCAGTGGAGTGTGGCTGCAGGGGTGGTGCCATTGCCCATCTCCAGGAGCAGGGATTTTTCTTGGTTGCGGTCCCCCCCCTCCACTTTCCCCGGCGGAACTCGGATGTGCAATGACGCCAGGCATGCCTGCTGCAGTTCGGGTCCCTCTAGCATGCCCTGCACATTGCAGTGCCTGTGGTAGCCACCAGGGGCCACTGCGGTGCCAGGCAGAGCCTGGACACCCACGAGAGAAGAGAGCAGTCCTCCAGATGCTTGATCCTCTCTCTCCCCCCTGCCGACCTCTGGCGGGCCAGGCTCATTCCTGAACCCGGGTCACCGTGTGCTAAGGGCCCAGCCGCCAACCCTCGTGCCACTGGGCCGGCGTGGGCTTCAGTTTCTTACTTTTGATTTTGGCACACCCACTCGTGACCGTAATCAGTCCCTCCTAGATTATGGGTCATTTCTGTTCCACCTCCCATCTTCTTATGGATCCCAACAAGGTGCCCTATCAGAATTTCTCTCATCTTATTGAAGTCAGCCTTCCTGAAATCCAGAACTCTCATCTTGGTCTTGACTGTCTCTTCACCTATGGCCAGGTGGAACCATACCACGTGGTGGTTGTTCCCTGCAAGTGGTGCTTCCACCTTTACATCCTGGACATGTCCACTGTTTGGACAGGACCAAGTCCAGTACAACCCTCTCCCTAGTGGGCTTCATGACACTGTGTCAGAAACTTTGCAACGTAGAATTTGCTGGCAGATAAGAACCGCTTGGCCCAACTAGTTTGCCCATTTTTCCGTGCCTAAAGTATCACTTCAGATCCTACTTGATCTCTGGCCCACTCACGCCCCCTTCCCCTAGGATTCCCTTATGCCAGGGCTGGCCCGCCAGTGCAGTGGTAGAGCTACTACTTGCAATGCTGGCGACCTGGGTTCGGGAGCGGACTAGGGTCGGCAGTGGGCTAGCCAGGAGGCGGTGGATTGAACGGCCTTTGCATGCTGTCCACCTCTGGGGGAGTGACAGGGTTGCATCCTCAGTGCAGGGCTCCTGGGTGACCACAGGGCGTCCTGTCAATGGTAACAGGAGGCATGCTGGACCCATGGCGTGCTCATGCCGCAACATCCTTGTACACCACGCCTTCCTCGGCTAAGGGAAAAAAAAAAAAAATGCTGGATGAGCTCGAGGATGCCCCTGTTGTGCTGCCATGTAGCTGACCTGGGGCTCACTGCCTGGACACCAGACGTGGCATCTGAAGGGGTAAGGGGGAGCCCCAGAGACTCCTCCCTTGGGGGTAAGCCAGGGAGAAACACTGGGTAGGGTGGCCTCTTCGTCGTCATGGACGGTGGATGCGCAGGTGATGGAAGAGCTGATGGGGAGCCGTCCTGGCTGACTAAAGTAAAGTAACTATATATTAAAAAATGAAAAATTCCTTTATGCCTATCCCATGCATTGAACCTCAACACTGTTTCCCCCCCCTCCACCGCTGGAAGACTTTTCCAGGAATCCACCACTCTTTCTGTGAAGAAGTACTTCCTCACATCTTTCCTGAATCTACCCAGGTTTTTGTCATGCATTTCTTGTTCTTGAGCACCATTTTTTCTGAAAAATATTTTCCTCCTGTACCTTATTTAACCCCGTGAGGTATTTAAATCTATCTGTCATATCTCTTCTCCCCCAATCTATACCTCTTCCAGGGTGTACATATTTAGGTCCTTAAGTTTCTCCTCATAGGCTCGTGATGCAGAACCCTGCACCATTTCAGTTGCCATCCTGTGGACCACCTCTACTTTTATGTCCTTTCTGAAATGTGGTCTCCAGAACTGGACACAGTACTCTAGATGGGGTCTTATTAGCGATCTATACAGAGACAGTACCACCTCCCTCTTTCTGCTGGTGATACCCTTTGCTAGGAACCCCAGTATCCCACTAGCCCTCCCAGCAGCCTTGTTACACTGCCTGGCCACCTGTAGGTCATCCGATATTATCACCCCCAGGTCTCTTTCCTGCTTGGTGGTCGTCAGTACTATTACTCCCGTTTTGTACTGTCCCTTGGTTTTTGTGCCTCAGGTACATTGCTTTGCACTTTTTCGTGTTTAAACCCAGCTGCCATACCCCTGACCACTCCTTGTCAGGTCTCTGCTCATTCTTTCCATGCCCCCACCCCCCCGGAATGTCCACCCTATTGCAGATTTTGGTGTCATCCACAAAGAGGAAGACCTTCCCTTCCAGTTCCTTTGCAATGTGCCCATAAAGACATTTAAGAGGACTGGTCCCAGCACTGATCCCCAAGGCACCCTGCTGGTCACCCTCCCTTCCTCTGAGTGAGCTCTATTTACCACCATCCTCTGTTGTCTATCCCTCTAACCAGTTTCTTATCCAGTTTACCACCTTTGGACCCACTACTCAGCTACCCAGCTTGCTTACTAGCCTCATGAGTGGAACGGTGTTGAAAGCCTTACTGAAATCTACAGTACTGGGACTGATCCTCTTTAATGTCTTTATTAGTGACATTACAGAGGGGCTGGATGAGATTGTCTGCCTTTTTGTGGACGACACTAAAATCTGCAATAGGATAGACACTCAGGGCTGAGAAAAAATGAGCAGTGATCTGAGAAAGTTAAGAGGAGTGGTCAAGGGTGTGGCAGCTAAGGTTAAGGCACAGAAACCCGGGGCAGAGTACAAAATGGGGGAGTGGTATTGATGACCACAAAACAGGAAAGAAAACTGGGGGATAATCTTATCTGATGACCCAAAGGTGGCCAGGCAGTGTGACAAGGCAGTTGGGAAAGCTAGTTGAATACTGGGGTGCATAAGGAGGGATATCTCCAGCAGAAAGAGGGAGATGGTGTTACATCTGTATAGATCACTGGTGAGACCTCGCCTAGAGTACTGTGTCCAAGTTCTGGTGACCTTGGACTCAGTTTTCAAGCCCACTACGGTTGCCGTACCAGACTTGGCGGCCGGGAGTCTGATGCAAGTGTCGACATGCCGCAAACCCGTGCTGCATGCTGCAGTCCAATATTGGAAGGATTTGCCTGTGCCGCATGTCCAGTGCGGCGACGCAACACGGTTACGCCAGCTACCCCTGGCATACTGTTGTGGCTGTTTTGGGATTCCAGTAATGGGGCTTGCGCCACTGAGCTGCCGTAAAGTGAGGGCGCTTTCGCAACTTGCATCCCGGGTTGAAAAATCCGGTGCAGGTTGTGGTAACCTGCACGCAGCTGCGCACACCTGTGGGGACATAGGGCTTGGCAGCAAGTCCTGCATTTCCATTTGAAAATCTGGCCCTCCTCTCCGGAAGGAAATAAAGTGGAGGCAGTCCAGAGGAAAGCAACTAAAATGGTACAAGGACTGCATTATAAGCCCTCTGAGGAGAGACAGAAAGACCTCAGTATGTACACCCTAGAGGAAAGGGGGGGGGGGGATATGATGGAGACTTTCAAATACCTCACAGGTATAAATAAGATACAAAATGGAAACATTTTTCAGAAAAATAAGATGCTTAACAAGGAATCTTGCTATGAAGCTGGAGGGGGGTAGACTCAGGGGAGATGTGAGGAAGTACTTCTTCACCGAAAGAGTGGTAGATGCCTGGAACAGCCTCCCAGCGGAGGTGGTGGGGCAAAAGCTGTGGCAGGGTTAAAGAATGCATGGGTGGTGGTGGTGGTGGGGGGGGGGTAGAGCCAGAGATCAAATAGGGTCTGCTTTAATACAGTAGGTAGGAAAAAATGGGCAGACTAGGTAGGCCAAGCGGTCCTTATCTGCCTTCAAATTTTGTGTTTCCATGTATCAATGTAATCGAGGAATGCCATGCCCACTGCTCCACCTTGATTTAATTCCTTGGTCACCTAGTCAGATAGATCTCTCAGATTCATTTGACATGACACTGCACCCCCGCTAATCCATACCACCTTAGGTCTTGTAATCTGTTGGATTCAAGTTATTCCACAGTCCTTGCCTTCGCAGCAATGCCATTAACTTTCCCACCACTGAAGTCAGGCTGACTAGCCTATGATTGCCCGCCTCTTCTCTGCTACCACTTTGGTGAATTGGGACTACACCTGACCTCCTCCAGTCCTCTGAAACCACTTCTGTTTCCAATGAGCTGTTAAATAAGACTTTCAGAGGTGCAGTCAGCATCTCCCTGAACTCCCTCAGTACCCTTGGATACACCCCATCTGGCCCCCATTACTTTGTTCACTGTCAGATTAGCAAGTCCCTTCAGGACATTCTCTTCTGACAGTGGACCAGTGTCCACCTCCTTCCCTCCAGTGCTCCTGTTACTTTTTTGTGAGGGGCCCCCCTCCTGCCTCCTCCTTCAGGAACCTACTCTGAAATGCATCCAGCAGTACCTGCTCCCCGGTGCTGGAGGTAGCTGGGATTTTCCAGTCCTCCAGGTAGTTTGAAGTCCCCCACAGTTACTACCTCCTCCTTGACTGACATTTCCATGGTTTGAGACCCCAGTACCTTGTCTGAGTTCTCATCCTGTGAAGGTGGTCTGTAAACTACCCCTATCGTTAGTTCTCACCCCTTACTTGGCTTAGACCTGCACCTATAATGCTTCTATTTTTCCATCCACCCCTTCCTCAGGTTATCCCCTCGTTCTCATAGAGAACTAATTCCCCCCCACCAGTTTCCTCATCCTTGCTGTACATTTTGTACCAGGGGACTTCGGAATTCTAGTAGTTGTTTGGTGTGGCCCATGTCTCTGTGACGGCCGCTGTGCCCACCTCTCCTTCTGCCGTTAACATCTTAGCAATTTCCCAGGCTTCTGCCGTTCAGAGACAGTACCCTTCACCTTGACTGTGGCCCCCCTTTAATCCTGTCCTTACTTCCCTCTCCCCCTACCACCACTAGTTCCTCTGGCCCCCATTTACCTCATCCCATCCCTCACTCCCCCCCCCAGTCCCTTCTGTCCCCCCCCCCACTAGTTGCTCCCTATTCTCTTCTTATTGTGGGGGAGGGGCTGTCGGTCTCCTTCATCAAAAGACTGAGGGTATTTGCACCCTGCTGGCCCCCTCCATTTGTCAGTTTAAATTGAGGTCTTTCCCCATGAGTTCCTCCAGCTTGTCCTTTAGGAACCTTGTGCCCTGTGTGATGAGGGTGGGGAGTGCCCTTGGCACCAGGGATGCGGGGCAGAAGTTTCAGATTCTGCAATAAAAGGTTTGGAAGCTTTCAGTAGCCACCTATCACTCTGTGGCCAGCAGGGACTTGTGGATTGTGCTGAGCACACCCTTTAGTACCTCAGTTAGGGCCTTGCTCTAGGGAGCTGTATTCGAACATATTTAGAGCACTTATGCTTTGCTCCAAACATGTTTGAATATGGCACATTTAGGGCACTGTGCAAATTTGTGCTCAGGATAGGGACTTTGCAAAAAGCAGACTGAAAGCTTACTTTGAATATGGGGCCCATATTGTTTTAAGATCTTGTAAAGACAATATGGGGCCAGATACACAATGTAAATAGGTGGTGGCGCAAAATGTAACCTTGTTGGGTTGCCGTTCATTTACGCTGTACTGAGAGGTCTTACTTAGTCAGGGGAGGTGTCCGCCCTGCAGCCAAGTCAATGTAAATGTGCTGTGCAGATATTAGTGTTCTCAAATGGGATTTTCACACCCCAGCATGCTCATGTGTGTACCTCACAGCTTCTTCGCATGGCATAACATTACTTGCATGGTACTAGCTCATGGTTGTCTGCTGTGGGTGCAAGCTGTGTCACCTGGAAGTGTTCTCAAACCCATCCACCGCCTTACTTTTAGGTTCACTTTGGGGCCGATTGTCTGTACATTTCTTCAGTACTCAAGCCACCTCTGTGGTAGTCACGTCATCTTTCACCTGCTCACCAAGTACCACCTATTCTCTGCATCCAGTGGCACACCCCAAGCCCTAGTTCTTTTTATTATGCAGTTTTGACAGACACACACCCCAACCTAACCCTTTTCCAGCTGATGCCTAGTTCCCTACCCACTGCCTGTTTCAACTGGCAGTCTGTAATGACTGTGCTGTTTTAAAACTACTGGGAAGCTCTTTTGAACCTCTGAATTAGGGGCTCTTATTAGAAAAGATCCTCAGCCCCTTAACTGCGAATATAGGAAAAAAAGATTATACTAAAAGAACATTAGGATTTTTTTAATTTCAGTTGTGTTGTATTCCCAGCCATAATTCTCTGGCTGTGACATCAGAATGATTAAAGAGACTTACCGGTCTCTGCCCCTGCACCTGATATATAGGTTCCCTACCTCATAGACGACGTGTTAAGGTACAGATTGCCCCCAAATAATCCATTAATTTTGATGCAGTTTCACTCATAAAAAGAGTTTTAGCAGGTCCCAAGGACTTCCTGGTCTGAAGTACTGCCCCCACTCTGTGCTAAGTTGTGACGCGATGCCAGAGAGAGAGTGCAGGGACCAGTGCCATTATTGTGTATGGGCAGTGGCTTTCCTAACTTTGTTTACATGGTATTGGTCAGTTGGTGATGTAACGTGGACACCGGTCGACTAACAAAAGCCATGTTAGTCGACCGCTGCCCATGTTTCATCACCAACTGACCAATATCATGTAAAAAATCGTTAGGAAAGCCACTGCCCATACACTATAATGACGCTCGTCCCACTCTCCCTAGCATCGTGTCACAACTTAGCAGAGCGCAGGAGCAGGGGCGGTACTTCAGACCGGGAAGTCCTTGGGACCCGGTAAAACTATTTTTACGAGTGAAACTACATCAAAATAAATGAATTATGTGGGGGGCATCTGTACCTTAACGTGCTGTCCATGAGGTAAGGCACCTATATATCAGGTGCGGGGTGATTTACTTTACCTTGCTGAGTCTCTTTAAATGGCAACAGATGGTGATGTCATCAACACTGGGTTATGAAATGGGCAGACTTGATGGACCTCTTGGCCTTTTTGAACCTAAACGCTCAGTAGTATTTTACTATGACATCATTTGTAGACTAGCAGCAAGATTAGATGACACAAGTGCATCTGATGCTATTCCTCTACAGTTTTCATTTGCTGTTGACAGAGTATGTTTTTTGTCCTTTTGGTAACCATGTAATGCCCACTAGGCACAAGTGCCTGTTTGCAGGACAACTTGGGAGCACTGGGGAGGCTTAAATTACTTGCTCAAACAGTATGCAAGTGGAGGTAGTAGGAATCAAACCGAGGTCTGCTGGATGTACAAAGCTAATTTCAAGGCATAAATTAGTGCTGGAGACTTGATTAGCGGCCTTTGCTAATCAAAATGAGAAATAATTAGTAATTGGTTGAAGCTGATTAGCAGTTTCAAAAAAAATGGGTATTTTTAACACTGTCATATCAGAGCTGATAGTGTCTATGTAATAATGCAGTAAACACATTAGGCAGTGTTTAGATTAAGATTTCTATGTAGTTTTGCTAATGACATTCTTCTTAAGGACAGACCAGTCATTACTCGGGTCCCCTCCCCCCCAAATGGCATGGAACACAACTTCAGCTTTGTTTTTCAGCAACAGCAGTTCACCTATTTATTTATTCCACACAAGACCCTTTAGGCTGGGCCTATTTTCAAAGGGTCTAGAGTCCTACAAAACAGGGAAATAGTGACAAAACTATGTATTTACAAGAGAACTGGACAGGTTACAGAGGTACAGTGCATGCAGTACAATAGAAACAAAGAAATAACGATTACATTGACATGAGCTGAATTGAGTTGTCACCAGTTTAAGTCAACTTTAAGAGGCAGGATAAAACAGAGTGTACAATACGAGTGGGTAGGAACAGAGAACATGTGGAAGAGAAAGTGGGCACAGGGATCAAGGAAGGTTAGGGAGGGTGCAGGCAAGTCAGCAGTAGCAAGCACATGGGTGGGGTGGGGGGTGAAGGAGGCCTGGAGGTGGAATTTAAAGTTGGTTAGGAAGTCTGTGACTTTAAGGGATGGGTTAAGGGAGTTCCATAGTTTTGGGAAACTGAAGGAAAAACAGGCCTGCCCCAGGGAGATTTTCCTACGTGGGAGCACCAAGGAGTTATGTTGAATACCACTAGTGGGATACCTGGAGTCAGCAGGGACAAGATCCCGGGGGATAACAAGCCATGCAGGGCTTTTTTTTTTGCCATTGACTAGGGTAGTATATTGCAGTTGGGAGTCAAGATTCAGCCTGCCTAGATTATTATACAGAGTGCACTTATGGAGTTCAACTTTAGATTGAGAGCATAGCAGCAGGCCCTATTCATTAGGCTTCTGACCCTGGTGAGCACTCTGTCACAGGTGGCACCATAGATCACAAGGCCATAATCTGTAAGACTAAGGATGTAGCATCTGCCAGGTTGTTGGTTTACTTCAGGGAGGGAGGCATTCATGTGCCTGTAGAGCAGGCCGAGTCTGGAATTAGCTGCCTTGGTTAGCGTGTCAACATGTGCCAAGTAGGTTAGGGCAGTATCTAGGACTATCCCCAAGTACTTGAAGGAGGACACCTGCTCAATTGGGGTACCGGAGGCAGAAGTATTGTCTAGGGCAGGGGGTGTGGGGGGTTTACATCTAGCATAGAAGAGCATGGATTTAGTTTTTTTTTTTTTTTGTATTTAGGATGAAGAGGTTGTTTGAGAACCAATTATAGATTGCTGAGAAATCCGTTTGAAGGTTGACCTGTATAGTGGCTAAGCTGCTGTGTGTCGCGGTGATAACAGCATCATCAGTGTATAGGAGGAGTTCAGTTGAGTTGCAAACTTCAGGAAGTTCGTTGAAGAGAAGGGTACCAAGGATAAATCCTTGGTGGACCCCCACTGTCCCCGAACTGTAGTCTGAGAGGGAGGTTTGGCATTTTACTGCCTGTGGTCTATCTGTCAGGTAGATTTTTAGCCATTTGGGGGCATCAACAGAGGCACCTAGTTTGAATAGTTTTCGGCATAGCAAAGCATGATTGACAAAGTTGAATGCCTTGGTGAGGTCAATGAAGATGGAGCCAATGAGTTCCCCTCTGTTCAAAGCACAGTGAAAATCGTCTGTGTATTCCTATTGCAGACGTCTTTCCTTTGGAACAAATTTCATATGGGCATAACTTTCTTATCTTTTGATATTTTTAATGACACCATTTATGTTTGTCATAACACCTTGACAGCAAAAAGTAGAGAAAAATATTAAAAGGTATGAAAGTTATGCTCATGAGAAAAAAATGCCTTTGAAATGAATGGGCCCATTCATTTCAATGGTGTTTTTTTCCCATGTACGTAATTTATTTATTTCAGATTGGGATTAATACCTTTGTGTCAGAGACATGTTTACTAAGGTTCCAGGTCATACAGATAACAATAGACAAATAGACAACAGATAGGTTGCACACGTTTCTATGAATACATAGTAAGTTTACATTAGCAGTTGAATAGGAAGACAGTGGACCAGGCAGGCCAGGTCAGGATTAGAAATAAGTGCGAGATCAAAGAACTATATCCTGAATATAAACAGATTATATGTTAGGCAGTAACAGAGTAAATGCGGGGGTAAAGAATGAGGACAAAGGATCCCAGTCATTGTCTAGCATTAAGGCAGCCAGAGAAGGCTTTGTCAGGGTGAGTCAGTGAGAAAGGAGGGTGACTGAGTGGTAGCAAGGTTAAGGTTGGCAGGATGATAGGTGGAAGGGTAAGCTGGAAATTGAAGGGGAAGGGTGCAAGTGGGGAGGGAGGTGTGGTGGAGTGGGCTGTTTGAAGTAGGAGGGTGGGCATAAGTGGGCAGATGGGGTGGGGGAGTGCAGTGAGGGAAATACAGAGGTGGGCAGTAGTGGGAGGGGGGCAAGAAGTTGTTTCTATTGTGTCCGGGGGGCAAAGGCAAGGTAAATGGATTAGTGGAAACATTTGCAGTTACTCACAGGGGCTAAGTGTGCTGAGAAACCAGTTTTGAATTGGCTAATCTTACCACACTCGATTGGGTCTTTGAGTAGTTCATTGAGCCACTTGGAACCATGGAAGGAAAGGTATCTCTGGACTATAGCTGTTCTCTTAAATGGCATCACCAATCCTCCTTTGACCGCATTCTGAGTCCTGATTATAGATTAAGCAGATTTGAAGAGGCAGGAGGTTGAGCTGGGGTAGGTCTTAACAGTGACTATTTAGCTAGCAGGCACATTTGGTATAGTACCCTATGGTGGAGGGGGAACCATCCTGTTGCATGATAGATGGCACAAGTATGCATTCGGTGATCACCCCGGACTAGGTGGCAAGCTTTGTTTAGTAGGGTTTTTACCCTTTTGAGGGCAGTGACGGTACTGGCGCCATAGATAACAAGACCATAGTCTATGGTGGCTAAGACAGAGCAGCTTGTGACCAGCTTCAGGGCTTCCAGAAGTGCTGGTAGAGGACACCAAGCTTAGCACTGGCAATCTTTACAATCTGGTCGACATGAGTTTCAAATTATAGGGTGCAATCTAGATGAACCCAGAGGTATTTGAAGGTGTAGACTTGTTCCAGAATGTCACCTTTGAGACTCGGGACGTGCAGAGGCCCAAACTTCAGCTTGTTTTTTTTTTTTTGGATGGAGAAGAGCATGCTCTTATTTTTTAATTTTTTTATAGTGAGCAAAAGATTGTTACAAGAGAACCATTTTTTTACTTTTCAGAAACTGTATTGCAGTTCAGCGGTGATCAAGGATAAATTTTTCCCTTTAACTGAGATGACTGCATCATCTGCATATAGCACGATGTGCGCAGGGTATTCAGAGAGTAAAGGGTTGATAGAGACTGAAGAGGAGTGGCCCTAGGATTGAACCTTGGGGGACACCTAGGCTCACTGTCCTTGGTTCTGAGAGTCTCCCACTGATTTTGACGCGTTGTGTCCTGCAGGAGAGGTAGCTTTCAAACCATTCCACCAGTTCCCCGGACAGGTCTAAGCGGAGGAGGTGCTGGAGTAGGAGTGTATGACTAACGGTGGTGAATGCCTTTGTAAGGTCTGTAAAGGCCGACTCCACTGCCAGATCTTTATCAAAGGCATCATAAATTAGGGAGTTATAATCAACCAGGGCGGAGAGTGTAGAGTGGTCCCTCTTTAATCCATGCTGCTTGACACAGAGTAAGTTGTACTTGGATAGGTGCTCTGTGAGCTGGTCTGAGACCACTTGTTCAAGAACTTTAGATAATGGGGAAAGAATAGAGATAGGCCTGTAATTGGACAGGTTTGTGTTATCCCCTGTTTTGACCGGTGTGACCAGTGCCTCCTTCCACTTGTCAGGGAAAACACCAGACCTTAGGGAGGCATTGAACACCTTTGTCAGAGGTTCTACTACCTTGTTTAGCACTAGAGCTATCATTTTCATACCTATGAGATTGCTACCCATCCGTGTCTTCCCTAGTACTCGTTTGATCTATTTTAATGTTTCGTGTTTCCAGAGCTGCTTAAAGTAGAATTGGGGGGATGCCACTTGTAGAAAAATGAGACTGTGAGCTGGGTGGCAAGTTTGGTGTTGAGGGGGATAGATAATCCTTGGGTAGTACTGTACTAAGATCAGTAAAATCCTGGTCAAAAGCATTTGTTATGTTGGCAGGTTCTTGGAGTGTCTCAGATGTGGTGATGATTATTTCAGGAGGAGCTGTAGATACTTTTCCTGTTAGAGACTTGACTGAGTCCCAGAACACTCTCCCTCTGCCCCAGCTCCTCTTCAGGAGGTTGTTGAAGTAGGAGGCCTTGGCCTGTTGAACGAGCTTGGTGCATTTGTTCCTGGCGGTTTTGAATGCAATGATGTCTGGATGTTTCCCTGTTGCTTTGGTCCTGTGCCACAGGTTGTCCCTATGGTGCACGTGCTCAATAAGGGAGCCAGTAGGCAAAGGGTTAGAAGTCCCTCTTACCTTTTTTGTTATATAGGGGACAGATATGTCACATGCCTTGTTAAATAATGCGAGGAAATAGTTTAGGGCTTGGTTGCCATCAAGAGCCCTGTCTAGCAGTGAGCAATCCCACGAGCGTGACATATTGCCTAAAGGTGTTGAGCTGACTAGTTCTCAGTGATCTGTTTCTTATGACCTGGGGAGCACTTCTGGAGAACTTATTTGGCCAGGTGCACATTACCGGGGAGTAACTTTTTTTTACATTTTAATATTTTTTTTTCTACTTTTTGCTGTTGAGGTGTTGATGTGATACCCTATCACAAACACACATGTTGTCATGAAAAAATATCAAAATATAAGAAAGTTATGCCCAGGAGAAAAAATGCCATTGAAATGAATGGGCCCATTCATTTCAATGGCATTTTTTCTCCGATCTTTGTGAGTGCCTGTGAGCAGGATTGTCCCGCATTGGTGGTCCAGAATTTGGAGGAGGGGGCTAAAAATAGTGGCATTCACGCATCCACCCTCCCACCCCCTCTCAATTTTAAGCCATGCAGTCCTGGAGAAATTTATCAGCACCTACTGCTAATCAAAGCTGAAATTGACTTAGCATTTACTGTTTTTTTTGGGTCGCAAATTGCATTGCAAATGAGCTTAATTTATACCTTGCATTTACAGCCTGTTACTGTAACCTCAAGGCTATACTGCTAGCCCCATGTATGTATGTATGTATATATTGTAATGGACCCCTGTAGATGGGCCTGCCTCCAGGCTTGCACACGCACAACAGTAAGGACTTCAGGAGACCTCTGGGGGAGGGAGGGCCTTAGATTCTGGTGCCTTTTCTCTGACCTGTGGGCTGTCGAGTTCACTGAGTGACAGCCACAGGCATCAGTAGGAAGAGGACTGTGAACAGAGCCTGTAAAGAGAGAATGGTGCTGGAGGCAGGCAGATAGGGTGGAGATCTCATGGTGAAGATCCCTGCTGTGCTGAGAGTGGGTGCAAGCTGTACCATCCCAAACCTACAAAGGAGAGAACGAATTGTGAAAAGAGGTGCTGAGTTCTGGAAGGGAAGAGGGTGGCAACTGCATGCGAGCCAGCTTGAGTATGACACTGAAGATCCAGTGCAAAGCTGGAATTGAAGCCTGCTGATCCACGTCCCATAGCAGGCAGTACTGCTAAGTGTCAGTTGTCATTGACCTAAGGCTTTGGAAGCTGAGACGTGTGTGGTTGGTCCAGCTCCTCAGCAGTCGAGAGAGACCAATAAGAGAACAGAAGAGCCAGTGAGGTGGAGTGAGTCTGAAGAGGGAACATGCCTGCATCGGAGACACCCTGGGAAAGCAGAGATCTGTGATAGGGAGGGGCCATCTGTTTTTGGGGACCCTGAGTACTCTGCAAAGTGGTTCTGCCTTCTCGGGGAGCGCTATCTGTTTGTTCACTGTGTTTGCAAGTTGCCCATCGGGCCGGAGTGCAGATACCCTGGTTTGTGGGGTTGCTGCCATTTAATTAATTGCATTGCCTTTGGGGTGAAAGTTCATTGAGCATGTTGCTCCTGCTGAAGTGCACCAAAGCCGGCCAACCTGTGTCAACATCTATGAGCCTACAACAGTTCAAGGAAGCACCAAGATATCTCATCGGCGAGAATGCTGACCTCCCCCACAGGTATTGTGCTGCCTCTTGCTTCACTATTTTCTGTGGGGGGGCTGTGCCCCCCGCACCACCGGACTCTAGGATTCCAGCTCCAGCTCGGAGTTGGTCCGAGGAGGGGGCGGAACACTGGGGGAAGGCAAAACACAGAAAAAGGACCATTACTGCGAATGTTGCTGTAATGGTCTTTTTCTGTGTTTCGCCATTGGGGTGTCGACCACAAGGGATGATACGACAGTTCAACACCTAGGAACCCAGGGATTGTGTTGGAGGTAACGTTAAGGGTGCCTAACAGAGCCATGTTTAAGTTTGTGTTTGCACTAACCCTCTTTCTTTCTTTTAGGCATTAATTATATGTTTATATGCACAGTTACTGTGTCTCTTATGGTTATAAGAGTGCATTCTTGAGTTCTCTGGGAGAGAACTGCAAAGTGCAGCTGAGCAGTTCTGGCATACAAAGGACTTGAGAAGAAGCTGTTATGGTTATAAGAGACATAGCACCAGTACATATAAACATATCATAAATCACGATAAACACCTTTGTTTAAAAAATTAAATTTTAGCCGGCCCGGTGGCGCTGAGGGTTGAGGCGCTGGACGCCTCACCTCACGCTGCGCTGGCGACACGGGTTCGGGAATGAGCCAGGGTCAGCGGGGAGGGTGAAGGATGGAGTGTCCGATGCACTGCTGTCCTTCCTGGGGAAGGGGGGAATGCTGTCACCGGTGCTCAGGTGGCCTCTAGCGGTGGCTGGAGGCCATGCAGTAGCACAGGCAGTTTGGGGGGAGAGACACATGCTGGGGTCGACGTCGGGAAGGTGTGCGTATGGTAGCGTGTGTGCACCTGTCCCTTGGCATCGTTGCACACCTCACACACCGTTGGGATAAAACAGGGAAAAAAACTGGCACTGGTTGTGGCGGCATGATGGCCGTCTCCAGGGAGCAGTGGCTGCGAGGGTACACGGCGGCACACTGGATCCAGTCTCGGCAGAAGGGTGCAGGAGGGCCGTCTGCTGCCCCACTGCAGGGGGTAAGCCGCAGTGGTACTAGCTGCAGGACTCGCATGGGAGCTGGGGATCCCTGGAGATGGTGGCTGGAAGACCTGAAGGGGATGCCAGGACATGATAGAGGTTGGCAGACCAGGGCCAGAGGGAGAGAAATGACTAAGAAAAAAAAAATGTAATTTTAATATATAATTAAGAATATGTAGTGCGTGGTGGAATGATGTTCTGCATGGAAATCCATGCCTAGAACACTGTTACTGTGCTGCACTAGTGACAACAGAAAATAATCCTCCTGCACAGTAGCCATGCTCGAGCCGTGACTGCTGTTTTGTTTTTTTGTTTTATGTTTAATGTTTATCCACAGCACAGTAATCCAGTTGCAGAGTTAAGGAATACACAGTTGAGTGAGCAGTTGGGGAAAAAGAGTAATGCTGTGAGCCGCTCAAAGTTTGACTCTGAAAGGCTTTTTAGAACTGTGAAAACAGCTGTGTTGCTTCAAGCTTGCATTTCTCCAGTGCTGCTGTATGTTTGCCAATGTTTCACATAATATTAATTAATTTGAATGCATCATTAAGAAACGGACTTGGACTCTGTGTATTGAAAACCATACACTACTTTAAAAAAAAAAAAAAACCTTGTTTGCCGTGACAACCAGAGGACTTCTCAGGCTGCGCTTTCATGAGTTCTCTGGTTGCCACAGCAGCCTCTCGACTTAGACACAGCCTTGTTGTGAATGGAGAACCATACACAATCCTCCGTTTTGTTTTGCAGACTATTAGAGAATCCCCTTTGTTGGAAATGGACTGTGCTAGCTGAACTTAGTAGAACTTATGCATTTTAGAACTGTGTGCATGAGACACCCTCTTGTGGTTTATAAGAGTACCTGGAATGTTTACAGATAAACAATTCTGAGTGACTATGAATTACGTCATGCTTTATAATTGTTAATAAAATTGTGTTCTGTTGGTGACTGTTCTTGTTATTAATGTACAATGTGGAAGAGCAAATAGTGGTTTCTCTACTGAGCCCATCAAGAGTCGAATCCTCTGTTGCTCGATCAGTTGGACTGTCTGCAGCAATTGCCCCCCTAACCTAGTTACACCGAACCGTTCCACTTTACCAAAGGTTGTGGCAGCACCATGTACATGGCCCAGACATGCTTTGCTGTGTGGTCCACCACCATACAGTGTTTATTTCTATATAAATGTTCTATAGTATGTAAATACAGTACATGTAACCTACATAATCCTCTTTTTAAGTCTCTAGGCCTGAGTTTAGAAGGGGTTTTGATCGACGCAAGGGACTTGCATCTAAGAGTGTGACGCAAGGGGTGAGTTGCGTCAAACAATGCAGCAATTGGGATTTTGTAAGGAAGCCTGCCGCAAACACTGATGCAAGTCCTTTGCGCCAAATGCCACAAGTTAGACCAGCTCCTCTGGTCTAACTTTGCTCCATTCAGGGACATATTTTACGGGGCTTGTGCCAAAGCTTTGGTGCAAGCTGCCGTAAAGTGTAGAAACTGTCACAACTGCGCCAAACGTTAAACAGTTGGGCACAAGTTGTGGCAGTGTGGCTGCTGCAGTTGCGTCAAACATCGGGGTTGATGCAGGGCTTGGCGCAAGATATTGTGCTACTCTGCAGAAGGCAAGAGGCCATACCAGAGGCAGGAAGGGTGTTTCGGGGAGGGGGGGGCAGGTGGCCATTCCAGCAGTAGGGAGGTTGTTCCAGCCCTAGGGTGGGAATTAAAGCACTAGGATGAGCATTCAGGCATAGAGGGTGGGCATAGAGGATGTGCATTCCCTCATTAGGTTGGACATTATGGAACTGGGTGGTCATTATGGTCCTAGAGTGGAAATTACAGTCAGTGTGGTCATTAAGGCTGTAAGGTGGACATTCA